>CM023491.1:6144754-6755031 GCA_013339685.2 Hyalomma asiaticum
CACCATACATAGCTAGACATGCTCAACATCTGCTATGATTACGTGCGACATTTTTGCAAGAATATACTCAGATTGTAACCAACTATAGCTCTAGGTGAACGCTTAAGAAGCCTGGCAGACCAACATTAATTTGGGTACCTCACTACAGTTTGCTTCGCGCTAACATTTCGGGTTTGGCACGTAAATCCTAAGGCAAGAGAAGAAAAAGTACCGACGAAAGGAGAAAAACCTAAGGATGTATTCTTAGCCCGTTGGCTCACAGGAGTCCCGGGCTCTGGCTAGCGCTCTGCGCGACGCAAACGCGTGCCGCTGTCGTTTTGCAGCTGAAGCGCGGTCGGGTAGCAACCTCAACCGACCGCCGCTTCTTCCTACGAAGCCAAAAACGCTAAACAGAGCCGCCGTTGCGACAAAAACAGAACACATCTGTAACTAAGTCCCGCAAGAAGCGTGCAGCCCACCGCTGAGCGCGAACAGTGTTATACTCAGTTCCACACACAGTTTGCGACACTGAGAAAGGTGCGTTTCAAATTCAAATTTTTTATTCACCAGGCAAAAGTGGAAGATTGCCAAGGCTAAAAGCCGTCAGAGCGGCTTGACAAAGGCCCTGGTGACATACACATGGCAGTAGTGCGGAAATGATGCGAGGCACGTGACACGCAAGTACAAAAGAAAACATGAACAATACATACTGATCTATAAATGATTGCACAAACTGATTATTTGCGAATACGTATTATAATGTGTAATTAAAAAAAAAAGGAAAGGTTTCCAGAAATCAATGTACACCGTGCACACATTATCGTATACATTGACATTTGTATGTTATGTGCACACATATATACATTTACGCAAATACACAATGCATACATATCGCTAATATAACACAAGATAACAAAACGTAACATAATAGAATGCATTTGAGAGTGAAACAAAAATTTCCGAAGGCGACCTATATGCTGAACAAAATGTCCTGAATGGCGCTATAGCCTCCAGCGTTTGGTGCATGTTTGGTTCACTGAGGCAGACGATAGGTTACTTTTGGGGGACTGGCTCACACTCGCACATGGAACATCTGTAGGAGCCTAATGGGATTTAGTTATTTCCTTCCTTTTTATGTGTGGCAGATACACCCGTACTCGGGCTCATCTCTGCATATTCCCTTGCGGGGCGCACCTCTCTCCATTTAATTAATCTTCATCATTTGTCCTGACGCTTAAATAACTTTCTTTTCGTGCTTAACTCTGACATCACATCTACCTCGTACAATGCTGAATTGTCCCGTGCATAATTAACGCTTTGCAGTTTGCGCGTGCGACGTGCGCTGTCGAAGTACACTTCACGCCCGCGTGATCACGACTTCGTTGCCGGCCGTGGCAGCCTCACTCCAAAGAAAGTACAATGCGGAAAAAAATAAAGAAAGCACTCGAGTACCTCGCAATGAGCACTCGCGAGGGAGGCCCAAGTGCTCAAAAATAACGCGAGGACCTTCCTGACCACGTCCTTGACAACCCGCAGCGCAGTTTCGAGGACTTAAACCCTGCATTTTTAACGATCATGCCAGATCTCCAACTTCACCGACACTGCTTGGTACTCGAGGGCGACCCATCGAGTGTGCGCTGGGCGAGGAGAGGCCATTCGCTTTTGACGGCCAGCCGTAACCGCGTGTCCAGCAAGGTCCGCTATGAAACGGGACACTGCGAATGACGTCCCCATCGCTCTTTTACAAGTCAAGGGTGACGTCCTCTGTTTCGCACCATCGTCCCATTGGTCACTGTTTTAACCATCTTGCTGTCCCAGTGAAATTGAGCGCGGGCACGCATTCTCTCAATGATGCAGTTATTGGCACGCCCGACATGTGAATGATCCGAGCGGTACGAGGAGTATGAGTTCTCATGTTTTACTCCAGTTTCATGAAGTTATTACGAACTCCCCTGTAACAGCATGCGTCTTCATGTCATACACGTATCAAGACGATATCGGTGCGTGGAACGCTGGCAGGTCGCACTCCCCGAAAATGGATGAGGCGTTTGTTTCATTCATTCATTCATTCATTCATTCATTCATTCATTCATTCATTCATTCATTCATTCAAATGAAAAGAAAGAAGGAGATGTCGGAATTTCACAGGGAAGGTTACCATGGCGTTCTTAGCTAGGACAAGGAATAAATTTACCTCAACAGTTTTACAACGTACTCTATTGCGCCTATAATTCGCCATGCTTTGGTGGAATTGCAGGAACTCTTTAGGCCACTGAAGTCTCCACAATGCGACGAAAGCTGACCGTTGGCTATTATGTAGTGCTCGGTGCTTTGATTGTTTCGAGAACTCAACTTTTGTGTTTCAGTAGCAGTGAATTCAACTGTACCACTCCATCGTCGCCTGCTCCATGGCAGGGCCGCAGACTACGGCGCAGAAATCATTACAACGCGAACAATTTAGCTTGCTCACCCCGGTGCATCGTTAACACTAATTGAAAACTAGGCCGCAGGAGCAAGCACGGAACACAGTATATACATCGGCGTGGCTGCCTGTTTTCACTAATCTAATGAATCTGTGCCCTAATGATGTGGATGGTCGTTAACGAAGCAACAGTGGCAACGCTGCTAATGCGTTGTGCGCGTTCACTTTATCTCGGACCTGAAACTTGCGCTTTCAAAAGGGGCCTCTCGAATGAAAGTGACCATGTACGCTTGGATGGAACAGGGGGAGGCTGTTTGCTGATAAAACAACGGGAGGAGGTGATCATTTCGCCGTGCCATGCAAGAATTAGATATAGGAAAATCTGAGCCCAAGACGACTCCAATTAGCGCACATTCAAGTCTCACGAAGTGTACCGCGCCTTGCGTTTGGCTGGACAAATATTGTGAACTGGAACGTCCTACTAAAGCATATGGAGGGAAAGGACAAATTTTGCAAGGTATACGTGGGAGTAAAATGAGCTATTTCAGTTATCCCGAGGAGCTAAGAGCGACACGGAAGCAGATTTTTCTATCTTGGCTGCAGTGGCTCCATAAGATTTCCCAAAGCTTGTTATGTTAGGCCTATGGTTCCCTTATAATAGAATGTAAGATTTTTTAACTGTAATGTTTCATTTTTTTTTTTTTGTAGGTCTGAGCAGGTGCAGTAAAAGTCTACGACGTCGCAGCGATTTGGTGCGAGAACCTGGAGGTGGCGCCACTTCCCGTGTCTCGAAAACATGATCTAATTATTAGATACGCCGTAGCGGCACATTAATTATTCTGATCCCTTAAGGTTCATTAACTGTCCCATAAATCCAATATGCTTTCAATCATTTGCCAATCCCAACAAAAAGTACGCCGATCAAGGCGAGCTTTATTCACTTACTCACGCAACAGAAACTAATCATGACCTGCACAGCAGAATGATAGGACATTTAAAGGCGGCAGACCGCAGCAAAAGGCCGAACACAAAGCAGTAAAAAGAACAATCTACAAACATTCTGGAAGAAATAAAACAATGATACCTTTCAGTATGAACAACAAATATGGAATATAATAAAGTGGAAAAGTGAGATGAGCGAAATCAAGATATACGACAGGAAGAACGCTGTGCCGAACGCCTGCGGACAAAAAACAAAGGCGGTGTAGGTAACGCTGCCAACCCGCTGACGTTAGCTGCAGCAGGTGTGCATCGGCGAAAAACTCAGAGCAATCAGAGTCCTGCGGACGGCAAGAACGATTAATGGAGCCACGGCATCAGGCC
This sequence comes from Hyalomma asiaticum, assembly GCA_013339685.2. Taxonomy (NCBI): domain Eukaryota; kingdom Metazoa; phylum Arthropoda; class Arachnida; order Ixodida; family Ixodidae; genus Hyalomma; species Hyalomma asiaticum. Next base: position 6,148,479 of record CM023491.1, read on the forward strand.
ACTAATTCCCATCACAGCGGCGGCTCCGATTGCCGAACAATTGCGATCGTTCGGGTTGCCTTCTATCAACCCCCCGTTCTTCTAGCCGCAGGCGTGTGCTCTGCTCCAGAAACTTGTGTTTTGGTTGCGGAAGCATAACACGGAGGCAGCTACCAATCAAAGAATCGACGAAACGCTGCAAGCGATGCGACCGAGCCGTCTTTATTTAATGCGTGAAATACAGTGCGCAGAGCAACTACGTGAGCGACGAACTGAAACTTTTTTTTTCTGCGCTAGCTAGTGTTACTGTTCCACACCAGCTAGTGTATAATTACAGCTCCATGAAATCGAATCCGATCATCCGGGAAAGGGCAGGATGGAGACGGCTGAAGGATAAAGTTCGTCACTGTCATACCCGCAGCAAATATTGCGCTACCGTTTATGTGAGTTCATTAAGGGGCGCTGCGCAGTCGTGGCAATGAGTTTGTGCTCCTGCGAGGTCTGTGTTGGATTGTGTTGAGGGAGGCTTGGTCTAAAACGTGAATACCGGTGTATAAATAGGACTTCCCTTAAACAAAACATTTAGAAACGGATCTCATTCCCGCTAAATGAAGAAACAGAGACCAAACGGCCGCGGAGTGAGTGCAATCCCTTTTGTATGCATTTCAAGTTTACAGGCCGGTTGCTCGATCTTACGTTTCATAAAGCCGTAAACACAAACAGAAGTGCTCAAAAGTAAATAAAACTTGATTCTGGGTTATGGTAAAAAATAGCTCGTTACGGGCTCTTTCAATACAAAATTAATCGTTGTGAATGGAACGCTAGCAGCCAGACGAGTGTTCGAGGTGTCCAGGCCCCTTTTGAACGTTTCCAATCTCCACACGACATATCCCAGCATTCCCATGCATGCCGCAACTACGCAGCACCGGTTCTCCCTCTTATAGGTAACTGTAACAATCTGTGCCTCCTACCGAACTACCAACTATGAACCATACAGCGGGCCCGCGGAGCGGCAGACAGCAATGGCTTGTCGATGCCGATGTGGGCGGCGCACACTGCGCGCTGACTCGCACCCTGCAGGACATCATTAGCGTGTCGTTCATCCATCCATCTATCTTGAGGACCGAAAACTACACTTGATTATACTGAAGACACCAGAAGGGGCAGCAGGAGGCTAAAAGATGTCATCGCTGCCATTATATGAACGCCGCCTTGTATTGTATTGTATTGTAAAAAAGCATGCAAAGTAAATGATTCATTCTCAGATAAATCTTTGTACTTGCATATATATATATATATATATATATATATATATATATTATATATATATATATATATATATATATATATATATATATATATATATATAGTCTGTATAATGGCTCTGAAATATGCTTCCTTGCGATTGCTCCGCTGTGTGGCGCAGGTGCTCGTGCGCGCGAGACACCATTCGAAATCAGAAGAAGACAAAGAAGGAACACCGGGGTGATCTCGCTCATCGCCATGGAACGACTGTCGCGTTCTCTCAACCTGGCGTCTTGCAGGGAGCGACCGAAGAACATCCAGGAACGCGATCCACGGCCCAAGAGCCACGGCAGGCGCGAGCCTGTCGCCACTCTTCTGGACATCGGCACCGTTCTTGAAATATGCGGAGAAGTCTCCGCCTTTGAAATGACTCCGGTGCTCGTGTATTCCGCGAAGTACCGCGCAGCCCGCGACCGGTGGCTGTGGGACGCGGCAAACAGCAAGGGCTACTTCATCCACAAGACCAGGGTCCGCGAGACTGTCCTGCGCCCGGTCCTCAGGCTGTACAACAGCGTCACGGATGTCACGAGCGATCTGATAGCCCTAGCTTACGACCTCGGACAACCGACGATCACGGTAAGGTCGCGACGGCATGCCGAACCCTACTGTCGCCTGGCGCGCCACGTTTGGCTGCAGCACAAGATGCCGAAGAGGCCTCAAGAGAATCACCTCCTCGGCGGCATTACTGCGGTGGTGTTCTCGTCCCCGGCCATCGGCAAATATCACTACACGGAAATCCTGCTGCAGGCGATGGACGCCTTTATTGAGTTACGCGATCACATCACCTTCCCCGTCGTGTCCGATCTGATCCAGCACAGCCGAGACTCCCTGAGCTTTCTTAAGAAGATGCAGGTGCTGAAAAACAAGAGCAGAAACCTGCATCAGGAAAGAGAGCTGGGGGACGGCGGCCGCGAGCATGCTGTAGCCATTCCGGACTGGCCCTGGGCAGACGTGACGCAAGCGACGCCGCCTTACGACGTCGACGAGGACGACGCGAACTTCGACTGCGGAGCCCTCTCACCGGAGACCAGCGAACTCCACGCTTCGCGCGACGTCTCCGTCTGCTTGCTGTATCGCCTCGTGCTCGTCACGCACAGCATCCTGCAGTACCTCGTCTTCACGAACGTCGGAGGAGCCGCAGCGTCACGGGACGATGCCGACGAAGTCCTGGTCGTCTCCATCCGCCAGCAGGTGACCGAGAGCGTGCTCGAGATGTTCCTCGAGCCGAGTACGCGGGTCGTGGACGCCCTGTTCGAGGCGGTCATGGCAAAGGCCTCCGCGCTGATCCTCAAGGGCAGCGCCGCCAAGAACCTGCGCGTCAGGACCCTGCAGCAGTGCCGCCTGGGAAGCGCAGTCGCGTCGTGGCAGCTGGCCACACTGCTACTGACGGGCGTCAGCGAGGCGTTCGCCGAGGCCATGCACACCGAAATCGGACGCGACGATAAGATTCGCAAGTACTGCCACGACTGCCTCAACCTGATTCCACGTTTCAAAGATGACTGCCTGTACCACGTGTTCCAGGCGCTCTCGCTGCGTCACCGCAAGCTCGCCCTGCTGAGGGCGCAGCACACGGAGCCGCTCGATCCCCTGGCGTCCAGGGCCGTTGCCGTGCTCGCGAACGTCGTCATCACCTACGCGCTGCACCTCTTTCGCACGCAGAAGGTGTCGCCGAAGCACGCCTACCTGCGCGAGCAGGACCTCATGGACGACTTCGGAAGCTTTCTGGCGTGTCTGAGCGGCCGATTCACCGTGGTGGCGCCCCAGCCACCCACCACACTGGACAAGATGACCGACGGGCGGCTCAGGGAATTCATGACTGACATGCTGGTGGCGTACTACAAGGAAGTGGTTGAGCCGTCTTCTACTGGTGACGCCCATCAGACGACTTATGAATGAGAAAAAAAGACAATGTCGACTCCACTTTCCTCGCCTTGGGATCATATGAACAGATCATATTTTCTGTGATAAAATATATAATGGCCTTTCGGCACTCTTATTTCAAAATAGCTGTATTCACGTGTCATGGTGAAACCGTGTTCTTTAAGTGGTAATGATTTATTTTAGCCATCTATTTGCTTAATATGTGCTTATGTCACAGAATTAAAACTATAGCACGTCATTTAAGAAATCCCTGCGCGTCCATACGCGAAGGTTTTGGGGACCTAAGCAAAATAAACTCTCAGAGTGGGGCAATTTCACAGATTGATTTATGGGGTTTAACGTCCCAAAACCAGCTCTGATTATGAGAGACGCCGTAGTGGAGATCTCCGGAACTTTCGACCACCTGGGGTTCTTTAACGTGCACTGACATCGCACAGCACACGGGCCTCAACATTTCGCCTCCATCGAAACGCAGCCGCCGCGGCCGGGATTCGATCCCTCGACCCTCGGATCAGCAGCCGAGTACCATAGCCACTAGACTACCGTGGCGGGGCTGTTTATTTGGCGTGCACAAGCTCAACGATGGCGTCACTCGGGTGTGCGTGTGACGTCACCCTGGAAACTGGATGGACCACCCTATGCGGAAGCCCGTTGAGCTAAGCTGAATAAAACGCTATTCGCACACTGAACGCCACTGTGATCCCGGAGGCGATCGGACTGCAAGTGGCAGAATGTTTCAAAAGCGATTCGTGATGCGAGAGGGCTGGTGCGTCGGAAGCAGCCGTGAGTTGTCCAAAGCGGATTGCGGCCACACTGGCGCATCTGGGCGCCTAAATGAGTTACGCGTTCAGGCGGGGATGAGCCAATCGATGGACGCCTGTATATTTATAGAGGCGGCTGCGGCTGAGCGCGAATTCGTGAGCATCCAGAATGCGTTTTAGAGAATAAGGGAAAGCACGCTGGGAAAGCGAGAAGCGATGCGGAAGAGGGGGCTGTTTCCAGTGTATAAGAGGGGGCGACGTGGAGCGCTCGATGACTTCTGAAGCAGCCGCGTGCCTCGATATTAGCGGGAAGTTCAAAGCGCTCGCGGAATTTGCGGGGTACGGTGAAACTCCACTGGTGCGGCAGTCGGCGGAGATTTTGAAGGGGGAAAAAAGAAAAAAAGAACACCGGTAGGCGTGCGACACACGCGTCCGGAAGAAGGGCCGTCGGGGTGTAGATCGCCCAGTGATCAAAGGGATTCATTTGCCGCAGAAGAGTCACCGAGACGGCTTCATCGATTCTTGATGTTCTTTTATTTTGCCAGAATGTAAACCTAGGCAAAATGCGGCGGGTGCTACTGATGACGCTGGTGTTAATGATGTTGTTGGCGACTATACAGTTCCGTGAAGCACTCGTGCTTTCGAGTTGCCTATATTCGTTTCGTATGCAGCTGCTTCACTGCTAAAGAGAAAGCAGCGCAGTCCCTCTTCAAATGGTAGCAGTTCAATGAATGATTTCGCCTTTTACGGCGAGCGTTCTTCGTCGAAATGCAAGGACTATGTATGGAGCACTTTGCATCCGTCCTAAATTCAAATTTCTTCTGCAACGTATATCACACACGTTTGAAGACAGGGGACTAAATAACGTGGTCGATTTCTTTTCGCAAACGTAACTCGCGATGAGAGGACCACCATGTTCGGAACAACAACAACAACAACAACAACAACAACAACAACAACAACAACAACAACAACAACAACAACAACAACAAAGAAAAAAAGACAAGAAAAGCAAGAAACATTAAAGGCAATTTCACCGTGGACACATATATTTCAGCTTCCCCCAGAAGTCAGGAATGGTCATTCAAAGAACGCATCTTTCGCCTGTATGAAAGGTAGTAGCTCCGGCACGTGGAGGTGCAGAGTCAGCTTCTTCTGATCATAGAAATCATGTTGCCGATCACCAATGTGCCGATAGCGTAGAAAGTTGCTTCGATTTTTCATTGCTTAAAAAGGCTTTCAACAGACTCGGCAGATTCGAACTTTATTGTGCCAGCGCTGCTCGTACGGTAGCAGCAACAGTAGAGTAGCCAAAAGGCCAGCCTTTCCAGAAAGCGTGAAGGCGGTGTTTCCAGAAACCTATTAATTTTAATGTGACACGCTGCCGTGAGGACAGACATATTTTCTCTTGACGCTATAAGATAACGCTTCCATAGTAACAATAGTTCATTTTTACGACGTCGGCTTAAGAAAGTGACACTGCTGTCACAGCGAGACGACAAACAAGGTGTCATTTTTTTTTTTATTTCGTTACGACACGCTACTGCCCTTGACTCCTGGTATCCATGACGTGATGAGTTTCGCTTGCAGTGAACTAGAAAGAAATATTGTCATTGCAACAGAACGTTTTCTTGTCCTTTCTCAACGCATACGTTGCACACTCGAGCGCACACGACAGCTGTGCCTTGGAATTTATCGCATCCCTTAATAAGCAGCGAAGACGACAGCCAGTCAATAGGAAATTGCGAAGACTCACGAATAAGCAATCGAACGAGTACTGATGGAATGACTGTGCATGACACCCGGGACAACATAAAGACATGTCCTTTTTTTTTTTTATTAAGCTTGGGTACAATGGCATGTATTTTTTCCAACATAGCGAGTAACATCAAACGCACGGCTAAATCTTGCTCACGCTAAAGCGCCCGTTAGGAACTGCCCCCCTCCCCCTCCCGGCGCGCGCGTACACACACACACACACACACACACACACACACACACACACACACACACACACACACACACACACACACACACACGCGCGTTGCAAATCGACGCCTTGAGGCGCACAAATATGCACACACAGAAAGGCGAATCGCTCAAGAAGAAAATTACGGCTGTTCAAAGGGACAATACAACGTTATTGGACACTTATACAGTAAAACGCAGACGCGAGCGCGTCTGCATGGATCTTCGAGACATTACGGGAAACTGCGCAATTCATCGCAGCAGCGCCCGTAATTTCTAGAAAGTGCGGACAGCGCAGGGGAAGGAAGGAGGGGGGGGGGGGGGCGCAGACACAACAAAGCTGACATAGGCAAGACATTATTGAGTCTAGTGCTCTCAAAGCAACCGCCAAAGAAAACGCTCTCAGGGAAGGAGAGATGAAGAAAAGAACTGAGCGCGAGAACTGAATGAACTTTCTCATTCCTTGAGCGGAACAATCGGTTGCGGAAAAGCGCGCCAGGAAAATCCTTCCATTGTTGCCGTCTCCAGAAAAGGAATAAGCGTAACGGCTTTACGGACGCGCAGGTCGTCGACAAATTGCTTCGCAAAGAATGGCTTAAAAGACGCAATAGCTGAAGCTAGGGTGTCTTTAAGCCCTGGGCGAATGAAAATGTCGCTGCAGCCAACTCTGCTTGGCTGTAACGAGAACAAAACCACAAAGAATATGGACACGCGCCTAGTAATGCCTTGTAAAACAGAAACAAGAAACGCATGAGAAAACTTATAAAAGCTGCTACGACACGTAATAAGCGGTGCTGAATAGAGCGGGAGAGCTCGTTCCGGATCTCCTCGCAATAATCTCCCATCTACATTTCATAATACCTCTAATGCGCATCGTTCTCCGGCTAGCATCTCGGAGATTTGTGAAGTGAGGTCGAAGGAAATTTTTGGTCTTTCTTGTCCTCTTTGTTCGCGTTCGTGGTTCGTATACATCAGAACACGTAGCGCTTTCTTATCGGTGGCACCTCTTAAAAAAAGATATTCACTATGGCTGCTTGCTGGGCTAGTTGGTTCACTGCAATGCCTGTAACAGCACGAAAAACTTTTGAAAGAAAGGGACAACAGATTTTGAACAAGGCTAGGTTAGGTATGACACTAGAGAGTGATCAGAGTGAACAGAGGTCACGCACGCAGAGGATTTTCCTTTTGCATCGACAGTTGCGCGCTAGCATAGAAGTAATAGGAAACGGCAAAAAAATTTTTAGAACACACAGTTACAGGCTTTCGATGGTCGACAAAGCAGCTGCCGCTAGTCTCTCCCTTTCCCTCGCTCCTACCACCGCAGCTTTCCTCTTCACCGCACTCCTTTGAGCGTCACGTGAACGCCACGTACGTCATTACGAGCGCCATCTTCGGCCCGGCGAACCGTCATGGCTGCGCTCGCATCGCAGCCAACAGCGTGTTTCTCGAAGTTTCACGACTCACTATGACCAAAGTCACAGCACATGCATTTAGTGGCACTGGCGGAGGCAGGTCATTCACCTCGTAGCCTTTGTCTTGGAGTGCGGCGCCCGTTAGGACAAGGGAAAGCGGCGTCTGGTTTGAAAGTTCAGCTTCTTACACGGTGGGTAGCAAGGCAATGCATAGCAGACACAACCGTGAACGCCCAATGTCGTCACTGCTGCGTTTGTCAATTTAAGATGGGCCAGACATGGTGAGGAGCCCCTTAGGATGTGCTGGCTGGCGATTCTGTTTTCGATGCAGTATAAATGGGAATGGTTCCCGAATTTCCCGAGCACAACAAACAAAACACACGCAATAATGTTTCGATATGGTTATCAATTTTTCTTTTTCATCATGTTTGAACGTACTTATCGTGAAAAGTTACAAATAGATCTACTAACAGTCATTCAATATTCTCTGGTACTCTAATTCCTCACCAGAGGAACCGCTTTCTTCACGAAGTTGCGGACCGCTTGCTCAACAGCCTACTTAGCGTGACGCTGCACTAGCGGTTGGCAGCTGCCCGCCTTCGAAACGCACCGACTGCGCAGAAGGAGAGAGACCGTGTGCGGTGCTCTACTTTCTTATGAGGGCAATCATAAGAGTACAAATTTGTGAGGTTTGGATGGGTGTTACAACGAACAAATTAACAAAATTTGTCCACGCGCTTCCTTCAGAACGCTTCGGGAGCCAGCAGAAAATTAACAACCATAACTGATACAGTGTCACAGACATAGCGGCGCAAATACGTTGCCTACCAACTATATGGTTGGCTGTGCAGGCGTCCCACAGGCTCATACCCAAAGCTAATTTTTAATTTCTGTTCATGATATTCCGGCATTGCTCCGCAGCTGCCGGCGAAGTGTATGCATACTCCGATTGCATAGCCCGCGACACTGATTTATACGACAAGTTTTATAAAACCATTTTTAGGCAAGCAACATAGTTGGCGGGTTTGCATGGACCACTGCGTCCTGAAAATACGATGTTTATGTTTACCTAGGATTAGGCTACAACTTAAAATACTGCACTTTGGCACTTCTTGTCAATGACCCAGAGTGCTGTGTTAAAATCGAAGACACACCCTAAAACTTGCAAGTTGTCCCACCAGCGAAAAGAATTCATCCGCTCCCGTCTTGCCAAAACAAAGAAGAAAAAAAAAAATCCCAGAAAGACAGAGAGAGGGAGAGTCGCGGCAGGTCTAATGACGTCACCGAGGCAGCCAGTGAACCTTACGACAGCTGGCACTGTGACGGCGTCGCAACGCACAAAAGCCTCTGCAGCCGAAACTGCTTGACAGCGTGTACTCGAAAAAAAAAAAAAAAGAAAAACGTCTAGCGCCATCGCACCAAAAACAAAAGGGCGAAAATATGCTTAGAAACCAGACTAGTATCAGCAAAAGAAGGACCCACCGGCTTTCTTGGTTTTCTTTACGTCCACGAGACATCCAGTTTGAAAACCACTTGGTGGACAGCATTTGTTTCTCGGGCGTTGTATGGATGGAGAGGTGGGGCGATAGTGGGATGCGCGGAGCAAACGGAACGACAGCTTGGTGTGGGCCACTCGGAAGCACCGCACCACACGAGTACAGGACGCGATAAAAACTGAGCCTTTCTCACAGAGGAACACGGGCCTCGTGATGCGATGTCGCTTGTTTATTGCTTTGTGCCTTAGGCCTGGCTTTCGGGCGTCGCCGCGCTGAGCACTGGGCGTCCTTATCCGAATCAAAACAAGAAAACAAATTTCGAGATGTATACAAAGAAACGCGCAGAAGCCGCGACTCAAGGATTAAGAAGTTAGCAGTCAACGCGTGCGCACAGTGAACCGCTGTTCATTCCTGGCGCGCGGTACATTTATTTTTGGGCGCACGGCTTCTTCGTCACGAGTGAGGGAGACCGGTGCGACGCCATAAATTCTTGAGAATAAAAACGAAATAAAACTATGAATAAAACAAAAATGGAAGGAAAAGAAAAAGCAAAACCGAGAGCACCAGGGAGCATTGCGTTCGGGCGCCAAGCTTCTTGAAACCTCCGAGGCAGCCGGGCATACGCGGTGCGGCTAAACGAATATTGCAATGTTTGAACGACGAGCCTATAATTTCTTTTTTTTTCTTCTAGGGTGTACTGAGTGGCAACAAAAATAAAAATAAAGAAAAACCGGTCATCTTTCATATTTTCTGACGAGCCCGGTTCTCTCTAGCTCTCACTCTCACTCCCCCTTCAAGCGTCGGCCTTTCAAGAACGCAGCGTTGAGGCCAAATATACGTCTCGCAAGAGCCATAGCGTCAGAGGTTCTCTCCACACCACGACGCAGTCGCCAACGCTGGCCTCATTTCACCACCCAAGCATCCCTGCCTCAAAACTACCTGCAGCATATTCTACCGTCTTTCCTTCAGTTTCTGCGTAGCCTTGTTGAAGGGGCTACGCGACGCTTTTTGAAGACAGGCGCAGAGCGGTGCTAATAAGTCGCTGAATCCCCTGTGAATAGGCGAGTCAAATATTACTGCCCTACGCACAGCATGGAATTTGCGATTTCGTTTGATACAGTTGGAAATCACCTGCTATTTCAAATTACGTCACTCCTAAACAAATATTAAACGCGCCCTCCCCTCCTCGCCTTCCCGTTTAATATGCATGACGTCCCCGCATCCATGCCAGGACTACAGCAAACACGCGTCAAAGCAGGGGATAAGAAAGGAGGGGAAAAAAGGAAGCAGGTAAACGTTGAGAAATTCTTATCTCGAGCTTGTGGAACTTCTTTCCTGCTTCACTTCTTTGCACCGACAACCGTACAAGTAGACCTTATTAAACCTGCATACTGTAACGTCCCGTCACGTCACGTCGAAACCAGCAGCTCGCGCAACGATCCATGAAATCGTGTTTCCGCGCGAACTAGAGCGATGCAAGCATGGCGTCACCGGCATTTCACTTACACGCACTATAGACAGACGTTGCACCAATGACGCTCCTGAAGCAATCATGAAAATTTTTGTCAACCCTTCAAGCATTCCGCTAACTCAACTTGTGGTTCGTGTCTCTTTAGCGAAAGCGTAGAGCATGCACTAGCAGTTAAGTTTGTTCTTTTGATCCTCTCTGCACCTTTCTCTCTCTCCTGGATCTATTAAAGTTCAACGTGCATGCATACTCACCACAAGTCTTACAAAATCTCTAAGCATATCCAAGGACAAAGTCATCATCATCATCATCATTAGCCTATCTTATGTCCACTGCTGGACGAAGGCCTCGCCCAATCCTCGCCATCCTTGCCTGTCCTGCGCGAGCTGATTCCATTTGACACCTGCGAATTTCTCGATTTCGTCCCTCCAGCTTACTCTTTGTCGTCCGCAGCTACGCTTGCCCTCTCTTGGTATCCATTCCGACGTTCTAACCGTGCAACGGTTATCTGTCCTTCTCATGACGTGGCCTGCCCATGTCCATTTTTTCTTCTTACCGTCGGTTATTATGTGGGCGACTCCCGTCTGTTCTCTGATCCACTCGGCTCTCTTTCTATCTCTTAATGTAACGCCTATCATTTTTCGTTCCATCGGCCGCTTCGCGGTTCTTAACTTCCCCTCGAGCTTCTTCGTAATTCTCCAAGTTTCTGCCCCGTATGTCAGTACTGGCAAAATGCAGTAGTTATATAGTTTCCGCTTGAGTGATAGTGGTAGATTTCCTTTCATGAGATGGGAATGTCTCCCGTACGCGCGCCACGAGAATGTCTCCCGTGCACACTTTGTCCTTTGTCCTTTTTGTCTCAAAGGACAAAGTGTGTAGCTATAAAATTATCCCGCCGATACTAGGGTGCATATAGATAATGTGGGGCACAAGATCATCCAGAGGTAGTGACAGAGTAGCTTGTACAAACGTATGAAGCGAATAAATGAGGTTACAAAGTCAATGATTGGTTTATTTCTGGGGTTTTACGTCCCGAAATCAGCTATGCTTATGAGAGACGCCGTAGTGGAAGGCTCCGAAAATTTTGACCACCTGTGGTTGTTTACCGTGCACCGACATCGCACAGTATACATGGGCCTCTTGGATTTCCGCCTCTATCGAAATGCAGCTGCCGCAGCCGTGATTCGATCCCGCGATCCTCGCATCAGCAGCCGAGTACCATATAGCCACTAGACCACCGTGGCGAAGCGAGGTTACAAGGTGTGCGTCGATTAACCTACAAATGGAAACTACGGTCTGTAAATTAAACGGAGCTGCTGCTCGAGTCCTCGTCTATGTGAAACGCGGCTGGAAATCGCAAAGCGTTGTCAAGCTGGTTTATGCGTGCCATCAGCAACATTTTAGCGCGATATCAACACCAGGCATACCATAGATGTCAACACCAGGAATAACATATGATAACACTCTACTCAAGGGGAATTTCACGATTTTAGATTGTAGCCAAGTAGCTGAGCGCAGCGCTTTGTCCTGTAGTCTTTATTGTGTAGTCATTTCACGTCAAGAAGTTACTATGTCTTTAGTTAGTTCCCTTATTCCCTTGTCGGAACAATCTGTAGTCTGAAATGAAAATCCGAGACTGAAATATGTATCTGTCGAGCATCTCTAAAGTCACCTATCCTGCTTCGGAGAAGTCACTGAAACGAGCTGTGCCCGATCTCACACGCATCGCTCGATAAGAAGGAAGCTGCCTCGTGTTATAGGAACTTCGAACAGATGATGCCAAGTACCACATCATTCCCACGTTTCATGCAAACCGGTGCGCTTGGGACTGTATACATTTCAGCGCTGCCTAGAGTAACGCACAAGTCGGAATACGTACTTCCCCGATCGTTAGCGGCGGCTCTCATTTACTTACACGCTCTCGAGATGCGACGATGATTATCGCGTGCTTCGCGAAGGCCGTTCATGAATCGATGTCGTTTCACGTATCCAGTATTGGTAGCATGTGCCCGTAGCCAATCGGGATAATAATATTCAGTGCGCTTTCTGCAAAACTCGGACCATCAGCGTCTGGAGACGCAACATTTGCACAAGGAGAAAGTTATCTTACTCGATATCGCTAATGAATGGCTGTGCACTTATTTTAGGCGTCAGCACGTCTTATTTGTGGCTCATGTTTATGCAACAGGTCAGTCAAGCTTAGCATGAGCACACCTTCCGCTTTAATGCGGTCGTGCATGACATACGCCGCGGGTGTGTTAAGGCTAAAGCCATACATGTTTGAAGCGAAGGAGTCCTTGAAGAAGCGATGACAGAAAATATGGCACGAAAAATATCGTGCGAGAGATTGAAAACTCGCCCATGGATCACTTTGTGTTTGCCACAATTGGCGTGGAAGGATGGGAATGTATGAATAGCATGACTAAGAAGTCGTGATAGCAATAATTACCTAACATGTTTGCCATTTACGCCACGATTAACGACAATAAAATCACGTGTGGCTCACACGCACACGTGACTGAATGAATGACGTGTGGCTCAGGTGCTTGAATAATGTGTGGCACATGCGATTGAATCACGTGCGTATGACGTGCTAACATACCACCACGTGTTAACACTGTATGTTAAATTTTACAGCGTATAACAAATTGCATTCACGTGACGTTGGATTGCCAAAAGTTCCACACACACAAACACACACTACTTCAAAAGAAGCACGTCTTGTCCGCTACCCTCACCGGGAAGTAAAAATGCAGGAATAAAAAGAGATTAAATTGGATGGACGAGACAATAACAAGGTAACTGCTTCGTGTCTGCAGCCCTCTATTAGCGATATATTCAAATGAGAAACAAGATTATCGAGCAAGGAGAAAGCCCCCTAAAGAAGACATTGAGAAAACGCACAATCATCAATTCAGCTGACTATTTTCTGCTACGCATTTTTCCCGCAGAATCTAGGGAAGGTTAATCAGTACAAAGGTGCAATTTCTGCCGTCTCTCAATGTTCCCTCCGAACGCAACGGCGACGCGGGGGGCCTGCTCGGAACGAGGTCTTCGAAAGCGCCTGTCGCTTGCACGTTTTCCGGTACAGCTCCACGAAGCGCGCCGACGGTGTAGGGAAACGAAAGGAGCGAAACAAATGGCGCGCCACAAGTAAAGAACGAAACTATCGGGCTAATGAGCTCAAAGAGAGGGGAAAAGATGGCGTAATCAAATTGGTTAAAAAACAAAAAATAAGAAAAAGATTCCCGGCATACTGAGAGTGCAGCACTCGTCACGCCATCGTGAGCACGCATTCAGCGGCACTGATTTGCTTACGAAACAATGGCGGCGTGCGCCCACTCACGCCTTGCCTCGCTTTCAACGGACGGAGCCTCTAAAGTGACGTGGCGGTAATGTTCTGTTCGCCCATGGTTGCAACCGCCTTGCAGTTAGGAGTACCTTATTCAGTCGAGGTACAGCTTCGAGTGGCATTTCCAAATGCTTGTCTCTTGCCAGCCAGAACAGGCGAATAGCCTACCTACGGTGACTCTACGGGCGTAGCGTAATAACATCGCGCCGTTTATGACGATGTCCACGTTTTAAAGGGGCCCTGAAATGCGAATTACGCACGTTGCTCCTATCGTAAATTTCCTTGGTGTGGGATTTGAACGATGACCACTGCACCAGTGAGAGTGGCGAAATCAGAGCCTACATATTTTTAATTGCTGAAACGCTGAACACAGTGGCCGTGGCGCATCAGTTCGATGTTTACCGCTGATTGCTTTGTATATGTACACGTTGTCTTAACGAGTAAAACACTTTCACAATTTCGTCCATCTCGCGCTTATTGTCACTTAGTCTGTGTTACAGACAAATGCTCGTTTAATTGAAAATGACTGGAAACGGGTAAAGTACAGTTTAATAACTGTAGCAGTCGTCATCTGCAGAAATAGTAATGTATTCGACTAATATTACTGTTTAAGCCAGTGTGTGCTCCTTTTGCACAGATTAGGTAGCGGGTTACAGACAAACGCAACACGAAGAAACTAATGAGCGTAGACTGTAAGGATACAAGCTTCCTTTTTTTTTTTTTTGCTGTCCGTAATTTGCCACGTATTTTAATGTAATTTCAAATGAGTTCGCCATGAAAACGTAGAAGGTAATCACAGGCGTCCAATGTTATTGGTAAAGCATGGTAGCAAATGTTAAGCTGTAGAAGTGAGACATGAGCAAAGAGGGACATGTGCAGCGGGCGTTTAAGGTTTTGATAAATGGTTTGTGTAAACTGACGAACCTATTTAAACTTATGACCCCCCCCCGTAAAAAAAAGGAAAGTAAAATTCCATACGCAGAGAAACCGTGCTTTTGCTTCGAAAGCTTTATGAATCATATTACAACCATCCATCGAATCACACGTACAATTCACACAGATTAAGAACGACGATTCGCTATCTGATAAGGAAAGTAAGGGAGTGCCCTTACGCCTAGCGTCAGAACCTGAAGTTCTTGCGGCTTTTAATATAATTTTTGTTTTTGGCAGACAATAAACCTATCAGCAGTCTACGAAATGCGCTGGCAATATTAACAAGACGTGTTGAGAGACACACACGAGATAGTTTTCTTTGTTGCTCGTTTTGTTGCAGCTCTGTGAGATGTATTGCAGCAAGCGTGAAGACCAGCTAATGCACAGCCATTTTTGCGACATAGAAATGCGGCTTGAAATTTGCGAGGCGTCCGGAAACCGTTTTCAAAGCAGCTTTAAATAACACGCAACGTCGAGTCTTCCGCGTTTCGCTTTCAGGAAGCAGGCTAAAAGGTGTTTTGTAGTCGCTTTCACTCGTTCTCGCTAGTCAAGGATGTATAAAAACGTTATGTTCACTGACTAAAGCGCAATCGTACTGGTCTCCGTTATCTATAACGTGCGAGCCAATCACCTAAGTTACATCAACTACCACTAAATGTTGCGTGAAAGCAGACATTCAGCAGCTCGTTCCCATAATGAACCACCGAAAAAGGAAGAGCTTCAACGTCTGTTTCTTTTTTTCTTCTCTACAATCAATTAGAGCGAAAAGTGCGGCTCGCACTTTACTAATAAGAAACACTGGTCTGCAACGGCAAAGTTGGCTAAATTAACGGAGCACTCGCAATAAGACCATATGGGCGTCGAGGAAGAACGACACAGCGCAATGGGACAGAAATCCACGCAAGAATTAGCAAAACAGCTTCGCTCCCGCTAACGACCGAAAAACTTTTAATTGCCAATACCCACTGCGGCCATGTGTTATCGCTCTGAACGACCTACCACGACACCCAGCTTGTGTTGGCCGCCTCCGCAGACCAGCCACATGACTTTACTAATCAAGCAGCGAGGCCTCCGTCCGCTCGTGCTGAGTTCTCGTAATTACTCCACGGCCTGACCGCTGACGTGTCAAGAATTAAGGTCGCACGCGCTTCCCTATTTAAGAGTTTAAACCATAACGTTGACTAATGGGGAAACC
The DNA here is from genome assembly GCA_013339685.2 of Hyalomma asiaticum. Classification (NCBI taxonomy): domain Eukaryota; kingdom Metazoa; phylum Arthropoda; class Arachnida; order Ixodida; family Ixodidae; genus Hyalomma; species Hyalomma asiaticum. The sequence continues at coordinate 6,164,229 of CM023491.1, forward strand.
TTTATTGCTAAGACCGCCCGAGATTACGATTCGTGCACTTCTTACGTAAACACTAAATGGGACGTCCCGGTAGGTATTTCTCCATTCCTGAAAACTTACACAGCGGTCGGTGCGCACGTCAATTCGCACTGCGAATATGTCGTCAAATACCATTCCATAAGAATCGCTTACCCTGCAACGCTTTTCGCAAGTTTTCTGTTCCTTCTTTTCGTTACAAATTCGAAATCTGCTGAAGTGAAGCGGACAGTTAAGCCATGGGCGACGGAAGACATCATCGGCGCCAGAAAACAACTAGGTAACAAACAGCAAGTGCATTGCAAATATGGAGGTTCCTCAGGCGCGTTCGCCCCACCACTGCCATCGAGATGCTGCCTGTAAATTCGCACTGCCTAAGAAATTACGAATTACGAAAGAAAAATGCAACGACTTAACTCCGTACAGTAATTAGTAAACCACATTATTTTCATTGCTTTGTCTAGTATAAAGCGGAAGCTTCTTTTTATTCTGTGTTGTGTCGTTCCGGATACTCCTGAAATTGAACGAAAGCTTGGCATAAAAGGTCTCCCCACGCACGAAGTGTTCAAGCTTGTACTTCTGCCTTAAGATATTTCGGACAGCTGCAAACAAAGGAGGTGCCTTATCGGTCATATTGTAAGTGCCACCACACGCTGATCATTTCGAAGAAAACTGTGTTCACTTTCTTAAGCAGCATAGTTTACTCCGAGTATCCCTTCAAGAGCTTCGGAAGGGTGGGAGCTCCTCGATGTCCCCACGAGTGTGGTGGACAACCTCAAGAATATTAACGTGCCATTAAGGTAGAATGGTGGGCGAGTTGGAAATGATTCATATTTGAAAAATAGAAAAAAGAAACAGCGCGAAAACAACGCATACACGAAAACAAGAACATAGGCCGAGCGCTGTATAACAATTCAAATTTTACTTCAATAACGTTTAAAACAAGAAGCATGATTGTACGCTTATTGTAGGTTTGCATTAACGTTTATCGTAGGTTTGTATGATTGTACGCTTGCAAACGAAATGAGCTAGTTTAAAGAGCGTCGCTGCAATGAAAAGATGCTAGACAGTCTCGAGAGTCTCACAAACGGACATTTCTTGAACCGCCCCCAGTGACGTGGCGCCATTGAAAAAAAAAAAAAAAAAAGGAGAGTGCACGGCTAGCGAGAAAGGGACGCAGTAATGAAAGCGCGATTATTCCTTCCCGAGGAAGCTTGGAACTCTGCGGAAGTGCTGTATTTACGAGACTCGGATACAGGACGCCACACATCGGTTGGCACAGCTTCCGGGCACATCCGGTTTTCGGAAGACCGGCAGCCAATAAGGAAAGGAAAAAAAAGCTTAGGCCGAGACATCGCACCGGCACCACCGAAAGTTGCCGCCTACACGTTTGCTCAGGAAAAGAAGAAGAAAGAAAGAAAGAAAGAAAGAAAGAAAGAAAGAAAGAAAGAAAGAAAGAAAGAAAGAAAGAAAGAAAGAAAGAAAGAAAGAAAGAAAGAAAGAAAGAAAGAAAGAAAGAAAGTGAATGAATGAACAAGAGGAAGAAAAGGAAGCAATGAAGAATGACAAACACCGGTGAAAGGACAGCAAGTGAGGGAAACTAAATACAATAACGCGATCGGATGGAGTGAGATAATAAAAAAGTGTGTATTCGTGAATGTACTCCGACATAAATGAAAACGATACGGAATCAACACTGCTGGAAAAGCGCACTTAAATAGAGTTGAAAGTTTTCTTGAAAAAATCATCGCGTTTGCTCGCTGTTAACGTTCTTAATCTTCTTCGTATTTTAACATCGCTGCGTACGTGTACTATGCGACCGTCGGTCCTCAGATATCGACTTGTATATGACTGTTGAAAACGATGACGCAGCTTTACGCTGTACTTGCCATCCACTGATTTGAAAACATCTTGTTGTGTGACTTAACTATTCGCGTTATAAACAAGTTTGTTTTGTGATGTCACGGAGTTACCTTAACTTGTAGTGATTCCAAAATTGTCTGATGTATGTTCTACGCATTTTTTAAATCCTCATGCACAATAGCAGCCATGTAATTATGGATACTGTAAGTTGTATGGTACATCCATTCAGGAGTAACAGAGCGCCGCCACGGTGGTCTAGTGGCTATGGTACTCGGCTGCTGATCCGAGGGTCGCGGGATCGAATCCCGGCCGCGCGGCTGCATTTCGATGGAGGCGAAATGTTGAGGCCCGTGTACTGCGCGATGTCAGTGCACGTTAAAGAACCCCCAGGTGGTCAATCAATCAGAAGTGAAATCAATCAGAAGTAAAAGAGTAGCCGGCGCCTCCGTCGTTAGAAGGAAAGAAAAGTTATATAAAAGTTATATTAATATTGTCTGTGAGCCAAGATCTTCTTAATGAGATATCGATAAAGGTGAAAGTAGGAAGAAAGTAAGTTATAGTGACAAAGAGCCAAACAACGAAACAAGTAAAGAAATACCCAACGATATAAAAAAAAAGACATGCACCACCCTTCATATCTCGACGTCACCGTCTAGTCGGGCAAATGCCAAGAAACGAGTGTCGTAACGTAGAAAGCACAGATACGGTGCCCTGAGAGGCGGTAAAAAAAAAAGGAAAAAGAAAACGGGATAGTGTCTTCCTTTTGGAGGGTGGGGCGGGAACGCATCTGGGACTCGACAACAACACAGCAATTCTGGGGCGGCCAATAAGGCAATAAGCCCGGCCGCGTCGCCGGTCGCTCCCTGTCACCCGACGGCGAACAAACAGACATCCGACAGGCCACTTCTACGAAAGGAAAGAAAATAACTGAAAAGCGAGGAAGAAATGAGAAGGGGGGAGATGCTGGTGAGATAATCAGTACAAGAACGCTCCCGCGCACACGCAGATAAAGAAAAAAAAAAACGACAATGTAGAAAATATACGGTAGCCGGTGGCAGAGTTCTCTCGCGTCCGCTCCGGCGACGCGGCAATGCGCGCATACAATTCCCCGAGGACTCATCGCAGACCGCCCTTCCTGGCCCGTCGTGAGGCGCCTGCTTGGGCCACTGCGCACGAGACACATTCGGGGGACATTTCCTCCCCTCGGGAGAAGTGCTCTCCTGTCCTCCTCCGGCGTCGGATCGCGCGTTTGGTTGCCCCGAGAACCACTTGGCCGGCTATCGCATTTTGATCTTCTGCAGACACACTGAGGCACGTCCCCGCTATAATAGGGTCGCACTGCAGCTTCCCGGTATAAATACTGGAAAAATACTACACAGTAAAAAACAGGTCGAAACTTTAACGTCCTCCACTTTTTTACTGTTCACTGGATAACTTCTTAGAGTTTCAGCGAACATACTTCAGTCATCTACACGTGTTTATAATAGCCATGCTGAAAGAGGACCGTGAAATGCTTTACACCTGGCGCCTTCAACCGTTGCGAAAAATCGATCCTTTTTATCGAAGCTATTCTATTTGCACTGCATGCCATAACGAATCGTTCAAGTTTTTCTTTGGTGAAAGAGATAGAGAAAGTGAGAGAGAGGCATAAAGGTGAGATGCCTCGACCTGAACTACTAATGCATCGAAGGTATTTTCTTTGATGATCATTATATCAGCATTTATATTGCTTTCCTCGCATTAGTTTAACTGTGCCATGTACCGTGTCCGCCGACGTCCAATAAGGGGACGGCCACCCCGTCGATATGTTGAGTGCAGCAGCTTTGTAGATCTCGGTCGTTGCTTTAAGAGAAAATTCGTTTGAGTCAACTCTTGTCGGTTTCGTTATTGCGCTTTCTTTCATTTTAAGCAACAGAATCAAGCCACAGAGAAAGAAAAGAAAGTTTCTTTTTTTTTCTTTCTCTATGATTAAGCCAACTTCCCCAACAACTAACAACGCGAAGAAATGCGTTATAGAAACGTTTTCCGGCTCCGCCACTGTTTCGAGCCACTTCGGCTTACGCAAACTACCGAATCGCAAACAGCCGGCGTCGACTTCAATTGCTCGCCCCACCAAGGTTGTGTAGTAGCTGCTTAGAGATAATTTCCATTAGCTATCGAAGAATTACGTTAGCTTGGCAATGTTGGTCTAAAGAAATAGCGCAAGGACAGGGCGCTGTGCTACTGCCGTCGCCGTGCTTAAAGTTCTGTCTGTGCTATTTGCTTCGATAGAAGGCTCACACGGACGAAAGTTCCTTGTCGTCAAGTGCGGTAACGGGGAAAAAACAAGGCCGAAGGAACTACGCAAAGCTTTATATGCGGAACCTTCGGAACAAACGTAATAAAGGAATATGTTATAAATTAGAAAGTTCCTGAAATTTCAATACCCGAGCGGTTTAGGGCACGCAAAATTCCGTACCCGCTCTTTTCAGTGAAGCCCCTCGTGCATTCCAGAAGCAAATGTTTAATGAAACAGCAAGAAGGGGTGCGCAGTTTCCAACAGAGTTTGATAACTCCTGGTGTTTGAGGACTCGAAACGCTACCTGGTTCCAGAAATATACTTCTCGCGTAGCGTATATAGATATGCTCGCGCAGTAAACAAAGGACGAATTTCACAACGAGTCTCGAGGGTTTCGCCGAGTTTACAGCCTGCAAAAAGGCCAGCGCGACGTTTTCGCTCGTATCACGCGATTTGGCAGGCGCCGGAAGAAGGCCTCGAGGAGCTCCCCGTGTGCGCTTCCGAACGTTCCTCGTAAAAGTCGCACCGGCTTGCGCCTGTCTTCCCGTGTTTGAGACAGCGCATTGCATACTGCACTCGTGGCAAGTATACTGATAGCGATGCTGGCCGCTGAAGTTGAGAGCGGTCGCGCTTGCGCCGCCAAGCGCGACATGTTCGAAGTATTCGCGTTCGAGCACCTCTTGTCGTAAAAGCACGCGCTGCGCACCTTGAGTGCGTATAGAAACGCGCCTCGGTGCTATGTTTCGAAACCAAAGACAATGAACGGGAAAAGTGCTAGGCCCTGAGATATTCATATAGAACCATTGCATGACACCTTACAAGGGCCACGTTTAAGAAACGCACAATAACGCCAGATTTAACTTCTTCAGTAGGCGGGAGTTATTGCACATGCTTTGCGCTTTACGACAGTCAGTGTAAACATGCACGTGGGGGAGCACTACGATAAATGTGCTTCCGAGCAGCCGCACATCTGCGAATGGCTTTCCGTGAATGTTGATGAGAACGAAAAGCACAAAGTACTTTTTCGGCAAAGGTTTACGAAGGACCGCGAGCACGGGTAGGCTCATACTCGTCAAATACCGCAATTACGAATAAATAAGGCATAAAATAATAGACGCTAAGCATATAGACAGCTAAGGAAGCACAAAGATAGGAGCGAATGGTAAAAAAGGGTTGGTTGCGTTAATTTATATCGGTCCTTCGCTTCCCTCTCTATAAGACGTTCCACTTGCACCATTCGGCAAAGGTGTCCCTAAACATCCATGTCTGAGAGCCACAGCAATAGATAAGAACGTTACGGGATAAATGACACGGATGGACGGGAGAAGGCGGACATTAAATAACGGACGGCGCAGGACCTGTGTACATTCAGCTGACTGCCGTCCAGGTCACGTGGTGCTTAGGAATTCGAGTAACGGCGCGACGGCCCCGAAAATTGATTTAGTGCCACGCCACGGACCTCAGCGGGAGGTCTCTCACCGCGGCACAGTGCCAAGTTTTGTAGGGGAAGCTACCAACGTCCGAAGCGCGTATCATGCAGTTGCGGTCTTGTTCGTGCGGGTACGTCACACACTCTTACGTGGATTGAGCTGACGGAAATATTTTATTACTTAGTACATCACCGCACCTATGATGGAGGTGGTTAAAAATTACTTTTCCGGTTAATGAATAAGGAGGCTTGCGAAACAGGTTATTTAAATGCAAATACCATTCCTGAAGCTCGTTTAATTATGTCACGGATTTTGTGATATCAACTTTCGCGTACGATCGAAACTGTTTACTTACCGCATGCTGCCTTTGTATTCCAGGGAGGGGCGGGCCTAGTCAAGCTCAATTTTTTGCCCGCCATTCTCACCATAAGGAGTACACTCCGTTGTAAAAGAAATTGATTGATGTGGTGAAAACAAAGCGAATCTCGAAGTGTGATGAATTTCGCATGGATAGGCGGTCCAACTTCCTCCGTGACGTAACTGCCCCGTCACCACCCACTTTAACATTCACCATACTTAATGGCCGCGCGGCGCTGTAGATGCGATTCAGCGATGTGATCGCGTTGCAGATTGAGACGTATATAAAAAAAAATACTCACTACAAATCCTCGTTGTCATTGCTAGTATTTCGGTATGCCTCGGACGCGGTTGACAGCGCAGTTTTCTTTTCCATTGTTGTCCATCCTCTCGCGTGTGTGCTTTAACGCTGTGCCATGCCTGCTGCGGCTTGAGAGCGCACGACGCTTATGCCACGCTCTTAAAGGTCGCCACGACAAGGCAATCTTTCTCGAAGTAAGCTATGTCGCAGTTGTAATATATTTTTGAACCTTTCTCGTATATCCGTTGGTTTTTACCGGCCATTAACGCGCTGCGCAAGCACATTAGAAAGGAAGCAACATCGATAGACAGGACAGAGAGCAGTACTAGACTGTGCTCTGCTCTCTGTATCCGTTTCCAACTTTATTTCGAAAAGAAAATCAGCAATAAGCGAAAGAATAAAAAAAAAAGAAACATCACACACACTGTTATAACGTCTTGTAACTACACATGATCAAAAAAAAAAAAAAAGGAGGGGGATGCATAAGAAACGCACGGGGAAGAAAGTACGATAAATTCACTACACTAAATGTGCAGGCATGAAAACAAAAAAGAAGAGAACATACGCGCTCTGCTAGGAAACTTATACGAATCATTACAACGTTCGAAAAACATGAACCGAACACTTACTTAGAGTTGAAAAAAAAAGCGAGATTCACGTGCTACGACCAAGGCTTTTCTCTTATTAACGATCAAGGTTTCACTTTATAATTGCCTGCCTGCTATTCCTTTTTATACTTCAAAGCTTCCTTTTCTAAATATCTACAGCGTCTCTTTGTATTCAGGAAGGGGACGATAAGAAACTTGCCAACAACAAGAAGCTTGTTAGCATAAAAAGTCCACACATGTTGATTAAAGCGTGGGAAAGCCTCTTGTAAGCAGAGGGCCGCATAAAGATCGAGATCTTTTATTTCCTCGCTTGTGAATGTACGAAGAAGTTTAAGGAAAACAAAGTTAAATTTACTTTAAAAAGCTTTGGGGCGTATAATAAGGAAGCCACAACAGGGACATAGACTTAAAAAGAACAGAGAAAAGAACAACGGGAAGAAGATGGTTTTCTAGATTGTGAGCAAGGAGTCATGAAAAGAGAAGTATCGCGCGCGTTGAAGTTCCCTGATAGAATTAAAGAAAAAAAGCAATCCGACCTCTTCCTCGGCATAAAGTATTCAAACCAAATGCTCTGTGATGTGCGGCAATCAGATGCAGCCAAGCAGAGGCGCCGGAAACCAGCTACTCAAAGAAAGGCCCTTCTCAGCACCTCCCCAAAGCTCGCTAAAGAAATGGTGCTTTTCTCCGGCAGCAACAAAATTGCAAGCGAGCAAGCTTTGATTGCTAGAATTGACTGTGCTTTCGCTTCCAAATTGTCTTCCTTTATTCTTTCTTCCTCCGGTGCGTTAAAAGCACGAAATAGAAGCTTTAACGACATGAAAAATTCAAGCAGTGAAATGTTATTCACGTTCGCTCTAGCAAGTTGATCCCTGAGTTTTTCTTTGTAGCTGTTGAAGCGCGTGCCAGACCACGGCAAGGAGATTTCAAATGTGGTGTCATGTATTCATATGTGTTCTTATACCGAAGACGAGGTTAGTGTCGCAGGTATGTATCAATTATATTATAGCAGCATATCTTGGTCGTTCATATCAATGAAAGTTGTACTGAGTTTTTCATTTGTTCGCTACACGTCAATAAATACACAGGGTATGTGGCTCTCTCTCTTTCCTACGAGGGACAGTGGCGGAAATGGGTCGATTCAAATAATCGCGTCCATATCAGATCACTGTCGAAATACCTCCCTTTGGGTCCATTGCACTGAAGCTTCACTATCATGATTCTAAGGAAAGGTGCAACCATATTGTCGGGTATGGCAACTTACACGTTGCGTTGTATACGTCGATTAATAGTGAAATGACATGTGCAAGCTTTCCCAAACAAAGCTTGTGTTGCCTATCGTGTGTCGGCGTAGCATCGGTCGGCGTAGTCAGGCCAAAGCTAGTTGCTCCAAGAAAAGTGGAACCCTTCGCGCTCTCTATGAAGGGGCGGAAGAAATTAATGCATGGGTGTGGAAGAAATGAGTCACGACTAATTAACACACAAAACACACGGGCAAAGGACGAGAGGCACACTGAACGGAGTAGTGAGTGGAAGAAATGTGTTACCGGTACTGGGGTTTAAAACAGCGTTCCATCTTCCGAAGGCACGTGTCTTAACAACTAAAAGCTAGACTAAACGTCATCGCTTGCGAGATAAGAACGTACCTGAACCATACGAATGCCCTGAATATTTTGCCATGGTGCTTAAGTCTTTCGAAGAGCAACAAACAAACAGTATCGTAAAAGAAAGAAAAAGAAAGAAAGAAAGAAAGAAAGAAAGAAAGAAAGAAAGAAAGAAAGAAAGAAAGAAAGAAAGAAAGAAAGAAAGAAAGAAAGAAAGAAAGAAAGAAAGAAAAGTAGCGAGTCAGGCACGCACCCGCCGAAGTTCGACGCCCCATTTTCTCGGCAGAGGAAGGACTGCTGGATTTTTTTTCTGCATAATGCTCCTTTCATGCCTCCGTGCTGCAGATTAGCAAGCTCGAGTGGGCACTTTCTTGTTATGCGGAGAGCGCACTGCTTTTTTTAAACAAATGCGTCGAACTTAAGCAATATCAGTTCAGATGATCGAAATCCTGCTCACTATGTCAATCAAGTAGCTAACACAAGGGTGCATCGGAAATTAACGCCTAAACCAATCTGACACCGTACTGACATTAAGAAGCAACACTATGTCGTGTTGCTTGTTAATGTCAGTTAACGCTGCCTACGAAATACGGGCGCACAATCGACTTCTGACATTATGGGGTCGGGCAACGGCTGGAAAATCCGTGGCTGGCAATCTACAGCGGAAGCGTGGATTCTGAAGCTCGCGAGTGGGACCTCCTTTGCATTGCTAGTGAAAGTCATTTCATTGCTATCAGGGAAACAGAAAATAAAATATCACCTTGCAAGAAACGTGCTCGCTTCTCAGTTTCTTTGTCCCGACGCTTTACTTCAAACATACCGAGAGAAGATGAACAGATCACGAAGTAAGTGTCCAGCAAACGCAAAAACACCTTTTCAAACAAAACACTCTCACTTAAATTTTGCATACACCGAGCCATCATCATCATCATCATCATCATCATCACCCTATCTTACGTCCACTGCAGTATGAAGGCATCTCCCGATGCTCTCCATCCTTGCCTGCCTTACGCGAGCTGATTCCGTTTGATGCGGGCAAATTTCTCAATTTCGTCCCCCCATCTTACTCTCTGTGGTCCACAGCTAATGCCCCACCTATTCCATAACGCTATTATTAAGCACCTTTGTTTTTCCGCTTCCTTTTTTCTTTTCATTTCCGTTTTTGTTTTTGCGGAAGGTGGGAGAAGGGCTTCTTCTGTCTGCAACAGTGCAGATGGCAAAGCACCCTTTACAGGAGCACACTCGTAACTTGCATATGGGAAAGACACCCTGAACTCAAATGGTTGAGCAGAGGTAAAAATCAACTAATAAGTCGAAAGCCTCTCTTCCTGACCTATGTTTACAAAATAATGTTCAACTTCAGGATGGTAGAGTAAGCGTTATGTGAGAATGGGTGAGTGTATGGTCTGCGGCTCACCTTCAAGCGTTATGTCGAAGCATTTGCTGCGCCTAAGTTAACGTAAGAGGCAGAAAGAAGAAAAATGCAGTTTGAAAGCTTAATGAATACGTGAATCTCGCTAAAAGATCGTATTCTTTGCCATTGCTGCTAACGACAAAAAAAAACATATGTTGCTCTGCTAATCCAGTCGCCAAAACATTTGCACTCGCGAAAACCAGGTGCAACATCAAAGTTGGCCATAAAACGACATCAATCGCGAAAAAAAAAATGACGTGTTTATTTTGGAACCAAGATAAGTAAGCTGTGGGTGCTGAAAGTCATAGGAGCAACGAAAAGAGTCACAGAAATATTCCAAGAGAACCCACGCACCACTGGAACCGATGTCGTGAGAAACAGTCAACAAGAAATTATATTAGACAACTGCTACCACAACTGCTGTAGAACACCTTAATTATATGTGCGGGTTGGTTCGTAGCTGTGGCTTTCTACAACGAGTATGTGTGGGTTTCGCCTGCTTCTGTCACGCCTGCATTAATATCGCCAACTCTAAGATGTCCACGACGTCGAAGTTGTTTCTCACCCAATTTGTCTAGGATGCGTTTCTTGGCCAGGCTGTAACCACAAGTGAATGAAGGGAGCAGATGGGAAAACCAAAACGTCTAAAAGAGAACGGAAGTGCGCAAGCGGGAGTGATAAAAAAATCAGGAGCGCGTTCCCAGAATTCATTCACGTTAATGAGCAGCACCCTGCAAAAGCAGCACGCTCACCCAACACCTTTAAATGCTTTCGAATAAAAGAACACTTCAAAAGATCAGCAAGTACACATGGCACTGAACTGTGTGCTTCGTATGAAAGAAGAGCAAGTTACCATGCACTTCATCTACTGACACAAGGCAGAGTTGGGTGACTGACGTGTCCCGCGTCAATAAGAACCGGCGGCGTAGAAGCGTGGCACGAAAATACTCATCCATGACGAAATCAAGGCTGCATTCACGAGGATGTGCAACAAATTTAATCTGCGAGGCTAACTTCACACTGTTAGGAAACGTGCAGTGTACAGTAACGAGAAAAAGTTTAGATACCATGACTCAAAAACAGTATTTCAAGTTCCATCTAGCAAAGCTATACAATCTGGAATTACTTCACTGCATTAAGTTGTACTAGAAGAGAAACTTGGGCTAGTTGGTGTTAATTCATTATGCTGGAACCGCAGCGCTAACGGCAGAGAAGGACGAAAGCAAGACACTTCTGTGTCATCAGCACCTCTGTCAGCGCCTGTGTCGTGTCTTGCTTTTGTCCTTGTCTGCCGTTAGCGCAGCTGTTTCAGCACAATGCATTAAGTTGGTCGAACTTGCGCACTTAGTCTGGACCACTCGATTTCAAGCAACACAACCTGGCTGTGAATAAGAAAAAAAGAGGCATTTGCGGCACCAATTGGTCCACAAGCATGTGCTTGTGACTGTCCGTGAAGCGTCCGTGAAGTGCTGTCCACATAAAGACACATCGTAGAAGCCCAGTTGCACTATACATGCATGCATGAATACGCAAGCCAAGGCACCAGTACGTGCTCCTCCGAAAGTGGTTTTTCATCCACGCGGCAGATTCTAGGCCCCAGAGCACATCTCTGAGTGTCGGGGGATGCGAAGTGGCGCAGACTTTCAATCGTCTCATCGCAGCCGCGGAATTTGAAAGGCTGTGTTGCTGGCCATTCGTGTAGCGATTGACAGATGTTCCCATACGCCATGCCCAACCAAACAAAACGCAGCAATAATCCGAGTGGCAGAGAAAGTTCGTTCATCAGGTTACCATCCCCAAAGCCCGCCGACGCGAAAAACAGCCGCACTAGCAGTAGTTTACGACGCGCCGGTTACGTGTACAACGTATGGGAAAGGGACCCATGGAAAGGAGCGAAGGTCAGCCACTGTGCGACTGCGTGTTCACTCGGTCGTCGAAAACAGAAGGAATGAAAAGAAAATATATGAAGTAAAATTAGAACCTGGAAACGCGGTACGCAGCAAAGGCGGCATTCGATAGATAATGGACTCGGTTATTCGAATACATGAACGGTGGCGATGTGACAGTGTCACGGCCATCGGAACTACGAGCTCGGCCTCGCCTGCTTCTCTTCCGGTCGCCACGCCCGTTTTCACATTACATAAAGTAGACAGTGACGGAGCAATCAGCGCGAGTGGTTGGCAAGCCAAGCCCTATGAGTTCGCGCCTCTACCAGTTGCGAGACAACACTACGTACAGCGGACATTTCCATGCTGCGCTTTCCATGCTGCGCTTTCAGACCCAAGCCAGAAGTTGCAACTGGACACACACCGCTATGCGCCCATAGGAAATGTGGTCGACATAAATTTTGAAGAAAACAGTCGCAAAATCTTCACCCACAATTCTCGAAAGATCCAGTGATCCGTGAAGCAACAGCATGACAGCCAGCTAAAAACTATTTTTCCTTATGTCGTTGAATCAAAATTCAAGATATAGGACACGAGATCCATTGCGACTAACAATATAAAGGTGTAATGTCATTACAGTACGCCACTTGAGAAGACACTCTAGAACTATCGTTCTTTTTTGTTCACAAGAAAAAGTTGCTAAGCCAGAGATAGAACAGTAGCTCTTCATAGAGGCGACAGGAACTTCATGAAAGTCAATGAAGCTTTTTCTCGCCAGCAACTTCGGCCATGAGTTTCGGACGAAGAGTCCCGGCGACAGTCCTTTTTTACGATATGAGATACCGAAGGGACAGGAACAAAATTCAGGCGTGAACTTGACGTGCGTCATTTTGGTGACGCTGAGGAATAACGTCGTCAAAGTCGCTCGCGGTTGCGCGGCCGAAATCCGTGAAGTAACAGAGCAGCGCAGAATATTTACGAGGACTTCCGAAGTCAATGCATAGATTTAGGCCACGTCTTTATAGCACCGCATTGACACGTGCCTCTTTAGACTCGCAGAAAGAATAACAGCTCTGTCCGCACAGCGTAAAAATTATGCGTGGAGGCAGTGAGGTCACAATGTTGCGCTGCTGGTAAAAGAAAACACGTACAACAGTGAAGACTCAGAAATAAATACAAACCAGTCCGGCCAGTCCCGCTTCTTCCACGGGGAGTCTTTGTGGGGCCACATACGCCGACAGTTCCAAAAGAACGGTTCAAGTTTCTTGCCGTCCTCTAAATTTTGAACGGTTGTTCGGGAACTTTCACCACGGTGTATACGCACGGTCGGCGCTCCATGGCGAATCGCTTTTAATGTGGCCGCCGCGCAAAAGCCTCCCCGTGGAATAGGCCGGACCGTCTTCGAAACGTCGGATCTCTCCAGCTTGGATCTTGGTTCGCGTTTCTATTAAAGACAATGGCCTTCTCGGGCTACCTAAACGTCAGAAGCTTAGTCCGTCTGTCTGTCTGTGACTCGATTCAACCGCCTTGCCCGAACTGATTCAACCGGGCGGACAGAACCAAAAGGGCTACTAGTATTCGTGGCACGGGTCGTATAGTGAAAAGGAAACCTCAGGCCTATTTCGGGCAAAATATATGTACGCAACCGTGATCCGCAGCGTTCCTTAAATTAAGAATACATATTGGACTGTTTTTTGCGTTAGCAAGTGAAAAATGAATGCGTTAGAAGTGGTGCCGAAAAGATGCTACGCGTTAAAAGCAACCTATAGGAGCCGCGGCTTTGTAGACTGGGTTAAAGCCCCTTGATCTTTAGCCGGGGGTAGCCGGCTTTAAGAGAACAATAACGAAAGGTCCCAACAGAAGGCGCCAGAGCAGGGCGAATGCGGGAAATTTGATTTGAATTCAGCAAAATCTGCACTGCAAGAATCATGGGAGGAGTGAGAGAGGAGGGGAAGAGCGTGAGGGGTGGGAGAAGAGAGGGTATTACGTATGAGTGGCGGCAGTAGACTATTGCCTTTCGACGTCATTTGCGGCGAAGCAAGCATGCATGCAGCCATCTTTTTTTTTAATTTCTGAGTTTCGTCCGAAACAGACAAACTTCTGCCAAATGTTTACCTTCAACACTGAAGACTTTCTGAGAACGTCGTTAATGGTGAGCAAATGCGCGTATGTCAAAAGACGCCGAACCTGAGAGATAGCTGAAATGGCCCTCACAGGTTCTTTGAGTAGCAGTTTTGTGAAAATTGCCCTCAGTATTCTTCCTAATTGTGTTCGTTTTTTTTTCTTCTCGACGTTCGATGCTGGTCCGTTGCTGTCTCACAACGCGGGAATCCGAGCTAGCTGGCATTCCGTACTCGACGAACTTAAGCGGAAAAACTTTTCAGACGTAGGGCATTTCTCTTTGTTCTGTCACGTCGCTTGTATGAAAGGTTTTTAGCGCTCAAGTTAGTTGAGTTGCTCCCTTGTAAGGAAACCCGATATTCGGAATCTCGAAGCTGCACGGTAGAGGGCGTCGCCGCGATGCGTCTCACGTTTCGCCCGTCGCCTCGCATTCTACGGCCTCAGAAGGCGCGGCGGGAGCACCTTCTATCGGAGACGACATCGACCCAGTAAAGCCGTCGTTACGGTTTATATCGTCGCTTTTCGAGAGAGTGCGAACAGCAGGTCCCAAGGGTGTGCCGAGCACCTGAAAAAACAGCAACGCTACGAGGCTCTGACAACAGCGTAAACAAAGCGAGCCATTGTTCTTTATCTTTTCAGGCAATCCCTTATCGTATCGCCTTCCGACGGTCAGCTATTTCTCGAGCAAAACGTGTCCGCTGCGTTTCCGAGCTCGCCTTTAATTTCACCGTTCTCTCACCATAGTGGTCCTCATCCCCGAACTCATTCGGTTTCCCATGTTTTGCTTTGCCCTGTCGCAACAATATTTTCCCGCTGCTACTTTCTCGAGGCCAGGGTTCCTTCGTAGCGCAATTATTTCTTTCAACTGTGTCGCCACCGAGCAAACATAAGTATTCTTCGTAGAATCTGCCGCTGTCTTTTTCATCTGTTCCGATACTCTGCTGCAGTCAGCGGCATTTCTTGTCGAGATAGCATACCCCACGAATGCGGCATTAAAAAAAAAACAGCTCAATTTGAAGAAAACCGAACAGCACGTAGAATGACCACGCCATTCCTGAAACTACGTCAGCTCTTCCCAAGTAGCGTTTCGAGTTATTCTGTGTGCGTTGAAGAAAGTCTGACATCAGAAAAAAAAAACGAAGAAGAGGACTGTGCGGGCTAGGACGGTTCATAGTTGCTTTCGACAAAGCGGTGTTTTCCCTGGATATGAAAACCGCGACAGCCTGGCACTCTGTGTTCTTTTCGGGTGCTGGAAAGGCACTTGCAACAGCATAGTCAGAAACTCGATCGCAAAGAATAGTTGTCTTTACACACAGATAGACCTTAAAAACATTTCTTTTCTACAGTCGCCTAGTTGTGAAACGTGTTCCCATAGCTGGTATTCAAAATATCGTGGGTCAAGACATTCCACAGAAAAAAAATATATAGATGCCGAGAGAAACTTCCCCGATTATCTTTTTCTTTTCATCTGTTTCAGATACGTTGGTAAAACTGTCCCCCAAGGAACACATCCTACACGATGATACAGTGGTTACACTGCTTGGCTATTGACTCGAAAAACGCGTGCTCGGTCCCGGCGATAATGGCAGGGCCCGTGTGCTGTATGCTGCCAGCGCACATTTAAAGAACGAGAGATGGTAGAAATTTCCGACGAGCTTCACTACGGCGTCCCTCATAACACCAGTAATTATGATTCAAATAACATGGGAAATGACGCTATTCATTCATTCGCCGTTTCTTCTTCTAAAGGCGCGAGTCACCAATATCAACACCCGAAGACGCCCGTTCACGCTGATCTCTCTTTATCTCTCTATTTTGTTTCAGTGAAGTCATCAACTAACCCCTACACGACTAACTGCCAAGGATGACGATACGCACTTGATAGAGATAGGTTTTCCGGTATACAAACGTCGGCCAGACAGTATGAGGCATCTTATCCCAGTTTTCACACCACCCGTTGCACATTGTGTTTCCATGTCTAATGTTTACTTTGCGTTGCAAGAGTATAATTTTTTAAGCTGGACTAACGTGAAGGGTGTACCAAATGAGTGGTTGTTCATTCCCCGTCTTTTCCTCCACTTTTCTGAATAAGTTTCACGGCATGTTTGTCTTGCGAACGCTTGCACTATATCATTCCCATGTAATGAACGCTTGCTTATAAACGATGCTGAACCTGACGCTCACTCACACTTTTCCAATATGCTTCTGCCGATGCTTGATAATGCGTGGAGTTTTATGTCTGTGTAAGTGGTTCTATCGGAGCCCTTGCAGCTCTACTTTTCGTTTTCTTCCATTTCATTGCATTATCATCGACAGCACGTGATCCCACTGCGACAAAGTCTTATCTATGGAAAATGCTGCCGAAAACTTAGCTTATAATTAAAACGCGGACACCACGCTGCGTTAGATACTAGACACCCACACGTCCATAGCCACGTTAGCAGTGATAACTATTTCTTCTCGATTCGCGCACCTCTCCTTCTGCCTACATAATCACACGTACCTTGGTTCTTAACACAGGCTTGCCCGTTCATATAGCCGGCAATATTATGCAATGCAGCCTCATCGCATCGCAGTCTATATAATCACACTGGTTCCGATATGGGTTGGACGTTTCCTTGTCGACATGTACAAAAAGCGTTCCTATAGCCGCCGTGGTAATTCAGCGGCTAGTTTGTTGGCTTGCTATGCTCGACGTCACGGGATAGAATCCAAAAGCGGCCACATTTCGAAGCGGGACAAATGCAAAAAAAAAAAAAAAAAGGATAGGAATGTCTGCATGTCTGCTCGCTTCGCTGAAAATGACGTCGATTGTTGATTGTCATGTGCCACCCATGATGTGTAGTACCCTCTCTCCGCAATACCCCCCCCCCCTCCCACAATAGCTCTCACGTGTTTCCAATGAAGGTTTTGCTGAATTCAACTCAAATTCAAGTACTTTGCGAGCGAGTTTGTCCCTATTTAAGGGGCAATGGACTGCGACGAAGAGCATCGACAAACCGGCCACTAGGCAAAACCATGGATTAGAAATAAAAAAAATTGACGGCAGATCCACGAGGTGAATGATGATGAGATTGGGCGAAGCTCCTGGAAGTAATCATCGGTTAAACCGTGAAATTTCTTCCGTTAATTCGCCCGATAAAAATGACGTGAAACGATTGATTAAATGTTTTATCAAACTTTTATTGCTGGTTTCCGTTGTCCTTTCATTATGACCGCTTTGTGGTCGGTGAAATGTAAGCTAAGTGGTTCTTGCACTGGTTGCAGATGAAAACCATTGCTTTACCTGGCGTCTTTCGTTAAGCAGCTGGCGTCTTTTCGTTTTGCTTTAGAAACATCTGGCGTCTTTTCGTTTTGCTTTTAGAAAACATCTGGCGTCTTTCGTTGGTTTATTTCATCAATCAACGGCGTTTTGAACAAAATTTTTATTGTTTAATCACGCACAGGAGAAATCTCACCAGGCACTACCTTGGAGGTAAACAATGGCTGCTACTGGGAATGAGAGACAGCAGAAGTCGGCTTTTAACACTTCTACTTCTACTAACGTTTCCTACTGGAACATTCCAATGGCTGCTAATGGGGAATGAGAGACAGAAGAATTCGGCTTTTAGTTAATGCGCACGCTGCGAATTTTTTTTATTGTTCAACAACGCACAGGAGAAATCTCCCACCGGCACCACCTTGGAGGTCAAAGCGTAAGACTGGTTACGCACTACGACTACGACTACGACTACGACGAGGGACGAACGGGTGCCGCTTTAAGGAGCTTCGCCCCTAAAAGCCATTCAAGCACGGCTCTTGCTTTGCAGTGTACGAGGACGAAGGGAAAACGGTAGGTGAGGTTTTCACGTGACAACCTTGAAGACTACTCATAAATTAAAGGAGATAATCATGGCAAATGGGTCCCTGTCACGTGGTAGGCAAGCGGTAGAATAATGCGCGCTCAAACGCTACTAAATGTTGCCGCGTCCAAACAACCTCGAGCGGTCCTGCAACTGCGCGAGGCCTAATCCTACCTGATAGGCACTGCGCACTGGCGTCACAGGACGTTGGCTCGCCGAGGCTAGCGCAGTCACGTGACGACGCTTCCTGGTTTGTTTGTGTTGTTCGTTTTTCCTCCGTGACAATGTACGGTGCAAACGGCATGAGAAACGAACTTCTTGGTGCGACAGCCTCACCGGCCATCTAGAGCTACCGATGAGATGTGGTCGTGAATAGAGTATTTTGAATGACGTAAAAGGGTATCACGCAAGAGAAAGTTTGCCTTTGTCAACAAGCTATTCAGCGCTGGCGGATGGCCGTGAACAAACATACCAGCTACGTCATCTTCAGGAGCTTCGGTCGACTAGACAAAGGCATAATTAACTATTGCAGTCATCAAGCGCATATAACTTCCACGCCTATGTAAAAATTTGGTAGCGGTGCAATTTCGAATTTAGTAGGAAATTCTTCTTTAGAATAAATCTTCCCGAAAGACGACAGCGTGTCCTAACTCACTGCAGTTAGATGAACGATCTTCAAATAGCGCTAGCATCCTCCAAAAACCTGAGATTAAACAAAAACGACTGCGCATACGCGACTTCTGCACACTCCTAAGCGCTGAAAATCAAGTAAAAGCTAAAACGATGTTGTACACTGTTGTCAATGGAAGACATTACAATATTGCACGCAGCGCAAAACAAGACCAGGAAGACGAATGTATTAAAACCGTTTCTACGTGTCATCGTTTCGCGCTGTGTAAACACAAAATGAAGGTTCGACTAGCTCTACTTTACAGATTTATACTTGTTAAAACCATTGGATTTTCAGGTGTCGCTGATCAATTATTCTGTGGTTATGGGATATCTTCGAACTGTGAACACATGTACATGCTCAGGTTTACTTGCAAGATGTGTTGGCGCACTTCATCAGGAAATAACAGGTATCCACAGGACGTCTGCATACCGTGAGGGATTGGATGAGCAAAAAAAAAAAAAAAAAGCTTAAATACAGAGTACAGCTCCAAGTGAAAAATTCTTTGCTAAAGAACAGCAACAGTTATAAGGACTTGATTTTACATCATAGTCACTATCATGTGCAACTTCGCAATGTGATTTTCCTAGAAAGCAAAAGCTCTATCAATTATCTTTAGATTGAAGAACCCTATCCTACAAGCAACGAAAAAAGTAGCAAAAAAAAAGGGAACTATCACCCGAATTAATCCACGAGTACTGCAAGCGCAGTTTCACTGCCATTGGAAATAAGACAGCAAGTCGTTAGGACAAACGTTATTAAGACCACAATGACGGTGCCTGTAGATGCAGAACATAAAAGGCTGGTTCCTAGGAGAAAAGACGGCCGTAGCGAACAAAATTCTTCAATACATGTCGATAAGAAATTAATTCTAAGAAGCTTTGTCAAAGAAAACAAACTGCGAACAGGCGGACTAGCCCGAGTCTCACAGCTTGCCCCCGTGTAATGAATTACAGCGCGCTCCAAGAGCACGGACGAAGTAAGGCCCGTAAACACATGTTTCTGCGCCTTACTTCGTCCTTGTCATTACAGAGTGCTGTAATTCATTATGGATGCAGTTTTTTTAACCTCCAAAAACGTTGTCCCCGTAGCTCTCATTGTAGCCGCCGCTTCGCCTCAGTGCCCCTTTAAGGCGAAGCTTTGTACCTCTACCAGCCACTGGTTCTGTCACGACCGTTGTGTACAAGAAAACGATACACACGAAACGCGAACGCAAGCACGAAACGCGTCCATAAGGTTAGACTTCAGCTGCAGAGCTGTAACATTGGATTGCGGCTGCTTCGAAAGAGGGGATGACGTCATTAAAAACCCTCCCAGTCGCGGATGGCCGTGTAGTAAAAGTGAACAGACATACCAGCAACGTCACCTTCAGGTGCTTAGCTTGATTAGGCAAAGACAGAATTAACTATCGCGGTCATCAAGCGCAGCCACCCAGTCTAGCAACTACATCAGTTCATGTCTAGGCTATCCTACTGTGGGTCGGCCACGAAAAGTAAGGCCGGCATCAGAAAAGCGGGTATACAATGCTCAGCGGAAATAAAAAATTACGCGCGCATCTTCCCACGGGGGGAACTCGAGTAAATGCGTCGCAGAGTGGTGGGGGTACCGCGTGAATGTTGCGTAATTGGGTATGATTTGGGAATGCTTAATTGTTATTTCGTCTTTATTATTCTTGAGCAAAGCGTCAAGTCAAGCGAAAGCCAAGACGCCCTTGACTGAATTCCGAACGCGCGCTCCACCGCTTATATACACACCGCCCGCGTTCGAGGGAGAGGAGTACGGGGGAGAGATCCGCACCCCCACTGCGCATGCTCGGCTTGCTGAACGCCCGCCTGGAGCGACAGTTTTGCGGGTGTCTTCCTGGGCCGGCACGAGACGAGCCGAGCATGCGCAAGGGGACCATGGGGTGATCCCCATGGTCCCCTTCGGGGAGATGGTGTAATTTTTTTTCATTCACAGGGTGGAGTGGCGCGCAATTGTTTCTTCCCGTTATTAATAGGAATCTTTTACCTTTTCTAAGGTTTACCTCGGCCGCACGGTAGTGTTTTGTTTTTTCGCTAGGGACAGCTCCACAGATAAAGCTCGCCCATAGCAGAGTACACGTACTCTTAGTCGTTTACCTTTTGTTCTAAACAACTGCCACCTCAGCTACTACAACCTACTACAACCACTGCACCGTATTTGATACGCTGCACTATACAAAACTTGCACTTAGAAAACACATGCTAAAAAATGAACATGAACTTTAAAATTTTTTTTTCAGGATCTTAACATTGTGTTTGCAACTGTTTCAACTATGGCACGCCTCAAAATCAATGAGCGTGTGATTCAAAGGAACGTGAAACAAAAAGCGCATCTGAGATGAGACATGTTTCTTGCACATATACACGGTCAGTTTCCTCTATAAAGCGGAAACAACTATCTAGCACAAAACGTAAACGAAAATAGGAAGTTCTGTGCCCACGCACGCGTCCCCATTCGTTCCAGCATACCTGATGCGCAACCATCTGCTCTTTCCATTTCCGGTCAAATATTTCTGGCAGCCGAGATCTTGAAGAGTTACGTAGAGGCCAAACTCAGCAGTGAGACGTGACTTTTAGGTCAATTCTATGTGTATTTGCACTGGGAAATAAACATAAACAATTTCGCTTACACTCCAAAGCAAAATAAAACAAAAAAAGACAGCAACAAGAAAGCAAGAGTGCGAAGGGAGGTGGAGAAGGTGAAATCGGAACTGAAAAGAGTGGTCTCCTTTTTCCTTTCATCTGTTTTCGTATTGCTTTTATAAATGCGCTGCCTCAACCGGCTCAAGCGTGGTTCCCATTTTGTTTGGCGAAATAAATGTTTTATCGGGAATGACCGCACCACTATAAAATAATAAATTGATCTTCCGCCAATGCGTTCTCCCAGCAGAGTCAAAGTGAGCGGAAAATTGCTACGTCGCATGCGAGCAAGTGGCCATTTCCTTTTCGATACTAGGAAGACCAAAAAAGAAATTTAGAAGCTTGGGGTATTTGAACTGAGCGAAATACAGATAGCAGAACGGAAGGGAACCATCGGGAACCATCATGCGGCAGTTTTGAATATCATAATATTGAAGGTTAGAACAGAAAGCTTATGGCGACACCGACAGGGTTTGCACTTGGGCTTGTTCATTCTACATGAAGATATCACCATATTATATCCCGTTACTCTCCGCAATAAACTGCCGATAGTTTGTAGTCCATGTATGTCGTCATGTCCCATCGTTTAGACCGAAGCTGGATACCTGAAGTGGTAGTAAGCGGGGAAAATGTGGCGGTCCGTGAGTGCGCAAAAACTACATGATCGCGAAAAAAATGCGCGTAAGTTTCTTTCGTCTCTTTCGCCGGTATTTGCGAGAGCATAACTTCCTTCTCTTGTGCTCGAGCCACCCTTGAACCTCAGCCCAGTACTACATGCTGGTGACTACGGGAAGCCCAGTGTGCGGTACCTAAAAAAAAAAAAAAAACAACACTACGATAAACCCAAGCGAAAAGTGCATGTAACCTTATTAAGTAAGCAAATAATAAACACCAGGGCCGCATGTCAGCTCCGCTGATCAACCATCCTCACAGAATCGACGGGCCGAACAGGTTTGTCCGTATTTGACGCGTTAGAATACACGTCTACACGCCTTCCCGTCGTCATTGCCAATTGACTTATACAAACAACGTCATGGACAAGCCGCAGGTGACACCGAGCTCGCGATGTGCCCGAGGAACTGCAAATTTAAAGGGTTCTAGCGTTCCCTACACTCCGACGCACCCAATAGTGTTTGCGCAGTACTAGGAAAGCTTTTCTGCAGCTGTCTATACCAAGCGGACATGTATACTTGTGCCCGACATCATCGGGAAATCGGGTCTAACACACGGTCTCCGAGATCGGCAGCCATTGGATCCTCCTCGTCGCCACATGTTCTCGACCTCTCGATTTCTAGTCAATCAGCGGCCAATGGCCAACCGACAATCCACTGCAGGGACATCTACATGATATCTCCCGAGGTCACTAGGCGTTCCAAGGACATACTGAGAGGTTTCTTCTCACTGAAGTGCCTTTACACAAGTTCTCAGGTTCCATGAATTTTTTGCCGAAAAAAAAAATATATACTGGCAATGCATTCGCAATTATGCCACTGGAAAATTTGCGCAGAACGAAGTAGAAAACATTCGACTAGAGCAATAATAGCACGCATTTAGTTTGTTGAATTCTGCACCGCCAGACAGCGCTACAGATCCATCCGCTCGTGCCTACGGTTCTGCTAATCCGGTAACCCGCAAACGCTATAAGGAGATTTGCGGACATGCACAGCTGGTGGTGGATACGAAGAAACGGCAAAAGAAAAAGAGAGAGCGCGCTTTGTACAACGTAATGACAAGAAACGTTCCACTCGACCCTGCTTACACAAAACAAAACCATCAAGTTGGTACTGCCACAGGCGTGTCGCGTGTAATGCAGTATATCCGGCTGAGAATAAGCCATCGAGCTTGTGTCCCAGACCCGATGGAAAGGACACCGATTTCCTCACGAACCTTGACAGACCCCTGGGACCTCCCGCCGATAAGATCCCGAGCGATCGGCAAACACAAAGAGACCATGACGCGACATCTGACCTCTTCACGACCGCCCAGGTTGCGTGCCCGTCTCAATTGCTTTTCCTCCTCTTGGCCTGCTGTAGCATTAAAGACTCGGTGGCACATTCATGATGCTCCATCACGATAGGCAAGGAAGAACAGGCATAAAGTTGCTAAGGATGCAGGTCAGAGATAATTACTTTTATGATGGAGCTCTTTCGTTCCATAAGTGTCGTGATGCCGGCACGCACAAAAATTACGAAAAGCGGGGTTTTAACTTTCCGATAAAAAAAACATTTACTATAAGGGCAGGCCTGACTCCCCAATTCAAATAATTTCGCTGAATGTAGATATAGCTACTTGAGCAAAATACGAGCTTTATATTGCCCAGTTCACTTGAATAATGAAAAAAAAAATCCTCAATGAAAGCCACAATATTCGCATTTCTACGCAAAGCAAAACGCAGAAGCGAGCTGCCAGGTTGCATTTTGATATAAAGAGAGCCTCGTACTACTCGGAAACTCGACACCAATACAAGCAAGACACAGACAGTTAATATGCAATAAAGGCGACGATTTGCAGTAACGGTGGAAACTTTAACAAAGCAAAATTTTATGTATTCTTGTTGCCTAGCAGGTGCAGTCGCCAGCTCAAGCATGCTCGGATATTCAGGCTGCTTCACGGCACCACATTTCGAACCGAATCCGCATAAGGAAAAGATAATATTGCGAACGTCTTGGAGCATGCACTTCGTTAATTCGGATTCCGCCTGCACGTGCGCGCTCTGACGCTGTTAAAGAGCCCAGCTATCCAAAAAATTGGCCGCGCAGCTGCGTGCTTCGTTGTAAATGTCAAAAAACGATAGTCTTCTGCCGGCCGTATTACACGAGTCCTGGTCTCATCCGCGGCCAACCGTGATGCTGTTCTCGTACCATTTTCGCTTCTACGCTGCAATTCGGTCGTCGGTATTTTCCCTAAGTTGTCTGGGCATGTCTTGTAGATTAAGTTGTATTTCATCAAGCGGCCATTTATGTTTTGCCATGCCTCAGACAGCGCCTCCTCTATGTTGAATTGGCCGCATCTGACTGGCATTAATAAAATAGAGGAGGCGCTGCGTGAGATATGGGCGCCAACTGGCAGCGCCGCCGGGAAACATGAGCTTGTGCAGAATCCCTGGGCAACTGCCAGGTGGCAGCACCAAATAATCGGCAGAGGCCTTTTTTGTGCATAGCGTCGCACTTTTAGCGCAGCCTAAGAAACACTAGGGTCTTTAGAAGTATGTATCTATGTATATTCGAGCAAAGGAACACACCACCTAATACTTACGTATTGATGTTGCGCCTTATATACACGTAATATTTGCTTTTTGATTGACAATGTTCACAAGTATAAACGCAGCTATCCGTTCAAGATGACTGGGCTTTAGGCAAGTGCTTAAACTTTGGCTGGGTGGCTGAATCCTGTGACAGACAAACAAACAGACCAAAATTTCTGCGTTCAAGTATCCCAAGAAAGACTATCGTCTTTAATAGCGCTGTTTCCTGGTATGCCTAGAGTGCACCTATTTGCTCCCAAGTCAATCAAGAACCACTGACTGCAATCAGTTCGTAATGAAGCAACACAATAGTGGAAGACACTGAGCCATCAAGCTGCACTTAAGATATGACCTGCGGGGACAATGCCTCACCGTTTCCTGGCTTTCGTTCATGAGTCAAATAGCGCTGCAGAATCGCACTACTAATACTGCTGTCTGAAGAGAATTCTGTCGTTCACGCAGCATCAAACTTCTTGGGTAGCGCACACTGGAACATTATTGTAATCCGTCAAGGAAGGCGGTGTTGAAGCGACAGATATACGAAAGAGTGCCGTCTGATGAGCGAACCGCAAACATCCCGTTACCCAAGCACAACCGTCACTTATCCTGATAGACGTGGGATGGAGATTCTATGTATGCACCACCAAGGCTATGCTGAAAGTAGAGACGCCCGCTCATCCCCGAATAGCACATAGTGTATTAAAACTCTCGTCACAACAAAGGGTTCACTACGGCACCAAGAAATGAAACCGCGAACACCCTTTTACTCCAGACACATGCGGCAAAGTATCCGCACACATGGGTGCGCTAGCATAGAAAACAGCTTCCTCCGGTAGACACAGTTACGAAAACTTGTTGGAGAGATGACGTAAGTAACGAAATTGAACGAGACGCCTTCCTTCGAAATTGTGGCTTGAGGCGAGACTTTCAACAGCGAGATACAATCATGAAAGTACGAGCAACGTAATATTGCCTGTTCTGTCAAAAAACTGCCAGCAGGAGAAGAAAGAAACCTAAGAAAGAACTAAAGCAACAAATACGGTTTTATATATCTCACTCATTTTCGATTCACTCAAACGCCCGAAGCGACGTATACGAAAAGAAAATCGCCAGTGGCTAAAGTAAAATAGTGACTAGCCAAAAATGTGGCACTGTTATCCGCCGAGGCTCTGACGTTTGCATTGCGCAGCGCCGAGACACAAAGAATCCAATTTGCGGCAACCCGGCGGGTTGAAACATATATTTTGCTGTTTTGCTTGTGTAATATTCACCGAAGTGTCCAATCTATGAACAGCAGCCAGACGCCTCGGGAAGATGTAGGCTGTACACTACGCAACAACAAAATAGCACAAAATGAAATAAAATGACAAGCCAGACACTTTCGAAAGTGTCGGCAGAATAGCGAGCACGAGCGTACCTTCTGATGGAAAGGCATTTTTCAAAAACCGACATGGCTCCCGCATTAATCTTGACAGTGTGATTGGTTGAATATTCTCCGCCTGGTCTGTCCCGTTGACGGATAAAAGAGCGTGAGCACAAAGTAAGAATCGAGGATATAGTCAAGTTACGGTTCGGGGCCATACGTGTATCCCATCCCAACTGTTTTCTTTGAAACTAACGCTTTTTTCGACGTGCACGTTCAGGCGCTTGTCATTGGACATGCTGAATTCTAACCAAAGTTCCAATAGAGTGCTTATTGAAAATGACTTATCCCGAAGCCGGAGCTGCGCAGAAAGCAAAATGGAAAAAAAAAGTGGGACCTGAAAATTCGCTTCGATCCAGGATTAATATTCCTGAGTCACCGGCGGCGGATTTCATTTCGGATAGCAGACGCAAAGGATATTTTTGTCAACTCAGAAGCTCTCTCTCAAGAAAAAGAAAAAAACCCGTAGAGATTTTTCTTTCGTGGTTACGTGCTACAAACATCCAGATGGCATCTCGTCCCGTCATGCAATCTTATGAGTTGTGACGATGACCCTGTCACTTGAATCTCCGGCAATTAGAAATACCGAATTGATTGAGAAATCGTCTCGAATTCAACTGCACTTGCACAATATGACGGGGCACAATGCGTCCTAGTGCGTGGCTGCATAATGCTCTTCATTAACAAACACATACACTCAAAAAATAAAACAAGAGAAAAACGTTTACTATTTAAAAGCAGTTTAGCTGGTTTATGTGTATCTTAAACGTGGAACGTTAGGTTCGCACAGGGCGTAGCATCAGAGCTTGCAATTGCCTTTATTGTATGGGAGAAACGTGACCAACAGCGACAATTTTTGGGTGCCACACTGAGGTTACTTTCAGCTCACAAGTGACACGCTGGAAAAATACTATCAGACCAAAAGTTCCATAGTTTACGTGTGAACCCAAGTTGAAATTCGAATGCGTTTATAAACTGTCGGCTTGCTTATTTTCCCCAGAAACGTATGCGCTTCATTTCAGAAATTTCTGAAAACTACCATGCGTCGCGTGGTAAGTGTAGCGAGCTTGTGATTAAAGCCAGATCTTCAGGCAATGAAATTTCAGGTACCAGGTTGTACTCCACTACAAAAACACCTGATATATTCGCAAATGTCTACTTTTCAGCATTCGAAATTAGAACAAATGACTGTCCAAACATACTTCAACCTTGTTTTTGTCTACAACTAGCTTTGAGAAATCAAGGGAAAAGGCAGGGAGGTTAACCAAGCGCGAGCTCAGTTGGCTGCCCTACTCCTGCGAAGGGGGAGAAGGCGGAACGGCAGCTAGAGCAAAGATCGAAACGGAGCAGTAGGAATAAAATATTGAGTATTAAAAATCATTATCTGTGGCTCTGCTACCGCAAACACCAATCTTAGCAATCATTGCAAAATTAAGCAAATGAGAAGCGATTTTTTATCAAAGCTATGCCCAACTTTTCTTGCGCTATATAAGGCACACAAACTTGAAGAAACCATTAAAGCACAATCTTTTAAGCAGATGAAGTGTTTATTTCGTCTACCATTTACCCGAAGTTAATAATCACCTCCACTCATTCAACTATTTTCTCCATATCTATCTTTTCGTGTCACTCTTAATATTTACCAATCATCTCCTAGGCTCTCTCTCTCAGTTTCTCTTTCTGTCACCCATAGCAAGTTGTATTACAATCCTCGGTAAAACACAGTCCCATAAATGCATGTTCTGCAAGCCAGTGTGTATAGCTCATTAGTTATGGTGCTCCCCCTCGAATCCTGGGTACCAGGGAACGAATCCCACCTCGCTGAGAAATTTCATTTTTTAAATTTATTTGTTTGTTTATCTCGCTCTCTGTCTGTCTTTCTTTCTCTACCCTCGCCTCTTCATTTCGCGCTCTCTCCACTTGGCTTGATGTTGCGAACGTCAAGACCAACCAAGCGAGGCTACAACAGCTTCACCGTAAAAGACTAAGAGAAACGCAGGAAACAGGCAGTCCCCTTCGAACACCGCGGAACATTAAAAAAGCTACACCACATAGCATGGCTGTCAGCGGCAGAGCACCCTTTACAGGGCATCTCTTGTAGTTTAACCATGGCCGCTCAATCGGCGTGGTCTAACTATGCGCAGTAAAACTTCGCACTCCTTCACGGCGCTAGTCTCAAGGGGTCCTTGCATCTGCAGGAGCACAACAAATGTGGCCGAAACAGCCACCGTCGCGCTGGCAGATGCACCAGGTCAACCACAAAAATTGCCAGGAAAGCGCTTGCTTTGTCAGCCTGGCTAACACTTTTGCGAGGCCATCATATACTGTATTTCGTCTGTTTATCTCTTTTGCGCACTACGCCCATTTACCACAAGTGCCCTCAACCTCAAAAGGGAATTGATCCCCCACTTTTACCAGCTATTCGCCGAGCCTACGTGTAACCAAGGAGTACTGAAAAGCAGTTAAGTTCTGCGGGCGTCTTGCTTTTGCCTACCGACTACGCTCCTTTTGGAAATGGCTGAAAAAATAAAGCACTCAGTCTCATTCGACAGAACATTGCGCCATCGTACCTTATTCCGCAGTGTTACAAAATCACTGAGAGCAAACTTGCGTGCATTATAACAGCCGCGCGAGCAACCGCATGCGCTATGCTTTGAGAGAAAAACATACCATCATCATCATCATCATCATGAGCCTGTCTACGCCCACTGCAGGGCAAAAGCCTCTCTCATGGATCTCCAATTATCCCTGTCCTGTGATATCTGGGCCCAATTTATCCCCGCAAACTTCCTGGTCTCATCTGCCCACCTAACTTTCTGCCGCCCCCTGCTACGCTTGCCTTCTCTAGGAATCCACTCTGTTACCCTTAATGACCAGGAGCAGCGGTGGCGTAGAGGTAGAGCATCCGCCTCGCGTGCAAAAGGACCGTGGTTCGAATTCCGGTTCCGGGCAATTCTCCACCGGATTAAAAAAAAAAAATCCGCGTGTTGGTCGAATTGCATAAGGATGCTTGGGGTGCGGCCGGATCCCGGCGACCATAGCCGGTAAGGCACTCCCTCACCAGAGCAGGATTGGCCACCCTGGTGCAGTAACGGCCACAACCTCCCATGAATACGCCAATTAAAAAAATACCACTACGATTCAAATTTGATTATTCGCGGTAATAAATAACGCCAAAATTCAACTTCCTTACTTAACAACAACAACAACAACAACAACAAAAAAAAAAACAGCCAGGAAAAGAGGAATACTGCAGTGGGATATTTCGCATTAGCTTCTATCATATGAGTTTTCTCATGATGCCACAATTTATACATTACGGCAGTATGCATCCCTGGCACAGAAAGTCGCGAACGCAACGCGAATTGAGGTCGGCAGGTATTCCCGAGAGCATGCAGGTTTGCGTTCTCCTCCATGCGTACGTATAACTAATGCTATCGGTTCCTCTTCCCTCCATTCCGTACTTCGGGCCCTAATTTCCAGTCTGTGTGATCGCTACACGGTAGCAAACTACACGCATGCTGTAAATCCTCATGCATTTCATGCTTCTTTCCCTGTCTCCCTCTTTGAATTCCGTACATTATCATCTCTGTATTGATTGACTGATTTGTGGGGTTTAACGTCCCAAAACCTAGCTCTGATTACGAGAGACGCCGTAGTTGAGGTCTCCGTAAATTTCGACCAGCTGGGGTTCTTTAACGTGCACTGACATCGCACAGCACACGGGCCTCAACATTTCGCCTCCATCGAAATGCAGCCGCCGCGGCCGGGATTCGATCCCGCGACCCTCGGATGTGCAGCCGAGTACCACAGCCACTAGACCACTGTGGCGGGGCATCATCTCTGTATTTCATCGCTCTTGAATAGAAACCACAGACGTAAGAATCGAGCGCACAACTTCAAGCTTAGTCTGTATACCTCTGCGTATAGTTCAGTATATCAAAAACAAAATAAAGAGAAAGCTGAAAGGAACAACACGATATGTTTTCTAACAAAGATAGCAAGAACAATGAAAGCGACAGGCGCGCTAAAGTACATTTTTTTAAAAATTCCCTGTTTCTTTATACAACGATAATAATAAACCGGGGAAGTATGTGTGAGAAAGAACAGGCGAACAAGTACAGCGCCCCCTAGAGTGCTCAGCTAACATATTCTGCTGAAGGCGCTTCACAGATTTGACGTCAGACAGACCTGCCAGAAATGTCAGCTCATGCAGCGGCTTCAAACTGCATCTTCTTGCCATACAAGACAGCATATTTATGAGTGATTTCGAACAAGCCGGAGCTTCGTACCATGCAATGGCTTTTCTTGTTCGAGCTCCACAGCAACTCGTCCACACTAAAGAACCATCTTGACGGACACCGCAGGAAAAGAGACATCGCAATGCAATCCATGCAGGGAGCCTCGGTAAAGTCACCAGCATTTCATGTTCGACCGTTTTGTCCTTGCTGCTGTCCTACAGCAGCTTGTGACTGCAAAACTGCAAATTTTCTAATTTCGGGAATTGTGGTGGGAAATGGCGCCAGTCCTCTTATACGATGTTTCTGTGGGTACGTTTTTTTTTTGTTTCTTTTTTTTTCATTTTACGTGTTTACACGTTGAGAATAATAGTGACAAGTAAAAAAAACCTACTTGAAGCGGAGCTTTTGTCACACGGTGAACATGTCTGTGCGTACCACGGATTGGCGTAAAAGGTGCACCTTAAAGAGACTGTCAACCGCTTGAAAAAATTTAGTTCGGTTGCGGTGAAAACGACAAGATAGCTTTTTTGCATTCGAGGAAACCGAGCATCTTGTACACCATAAAAAAAAAGGAATAACATTTACAACTTGGCCTCGAAAGTCGTGAAAAAATGACATGAGAAGCCACCCTCGGCTATGTTTGCCTAACTCCAGCTGTAAGGAAAAATCAAGAAATACCCCTAAGTGGTCAATTATGGCATCTAAAACCAACAAAAGAATTATCATAATTGTATTTTACACACACCTGGCTGCGTTACTTCGCGACGGAGAGTAACTTTGTTCTTAAATTAATATTACCGATTCCTAGTAACCTGTCTTGCCGGCATCCTTCCACATGCAGAACAGGTGAACACGAGATCGAAAATAGTTTTAAGAATTTCTATTGACTTTCCGGCAAAATCAGTTCAAGCCTACTTGCAATGGTACTTGGAAGTACTTGGAATGGTATACGCTTTATATTGCAACAGAATGAGGAAATTGATGAGGACAGTCTCTAAGCTTGAAGTGTTATGCATTCGACTGCGCATTATTATTATTATTATTATTATTATTATTATTATTATTATTATTATTATTATTATTATATTATTATTATTATTATTATTATTATTTGCATTGGAAAATATCAGCATAGCTTGTACAGCCAAGAACATATATGGAACAACAAATATTTACGGCATCTGCGCTCACCAGGCCACCTCGACGACTACAATCTCCCCTCCTCTCTGCCGACTTCTTTATGCCATCTTCAGGGAAGATGAAATACGTTTGAGAGTATCGCTTTTCGGGCAGTCGACACTAGCCTAATAATAAGGCCAAATTTTCAAAGATGCAGACAAAGCAATGTCCGCACGTTTGTTGCTCGGCGCGCTTCACACTCCGATCGTGTGCTTGAAAAGCGCTACCATACCGATAAGTATGCTCAGCATGAAAGTTCCACAATCTGAGAAAAAAAAAAGCAAGATAATGCTCATTCTAACGAAAAGATAATAGGAATCTTGAAAACGGTATATGTCAGCGACACGTGTGTGTAGGCGTTAAGAACCAAGCTGTGTTTCCCTACAATCACGTGCGCTAGAAGCTTACCACGCAATTTAATTTTCTTTATTTTTTCGAATACAAAAAAAAGAAGAAATTGTACGGTAAAATATGCGTTAGAACACAAAGGGCGGCGCCATGCGTTCCGATGCAAGAACCGGGTGCCTTGAATAAGCGTGCAGAGCAAGCACGCCAGGACTCATTCTTTTGCGATCATTAATGTGAAAGCGTTATACGTGCCATTCTCTTGAAGGCATCCTTGAACGGCCTTGGCGTCGACACGAACGGTACAAGCGCTGGAAGATCGATCACGTGACAACATGGAAATACATGCAGCCAATCTCGCGTGACGCATACCCGCATATAAGAAGTGCGAGATATGTGGTTAGGCACAGCACATGATTTTACATATGAGAAAAACCTGCTGCGTTAGGTAATATGATATAACGTAACTCATAAGTAGAATGTATAACTGAATGCGTTACTCAATTTGCACCCGGCTTTTGCTTTCAAGCATTACAAAGAGTGTAACATCAAGCCGAAATGATTTTTATCAGCATTTACTCACGACCATTAATTACGACACCCAGCAAACTAGCAGCTGCATTACGGGATCCCGCGGCCACTACAAGCGAAGGAAGGACGGTGATTACGTGCTCCGAAAGCTGGCTGTCTTCCGGGCTTTGTGTTGCTTCTCCGACGTCCCCGTCCAGCTAGCGAGCCCGGTGTCACTCTGACGCTAAGCCTCGCGCGGAGATAACGTCGGATCACGTTACCTCACCGAAGTGCGAGGAAAAGTAAACAACACGCGCAATGCAAGTTAATTCACACGGCGGTGCCCCGCCCAGAGTGAGCACGAAGTTGAAGGGAAAGCTTTTCCGCAAGGACGGATTCTGGACGGATGTATCGGTGCCAAAGCTGCCGTAAGCCTCGTCAGGGGATAGACACGCTGAGACGCAGGTGAGGGCGCATACTAAGCGGGAATCGGTGAAAGAATCATAGAAAAACAACAGACGCCGCGGACTTAACAGCATCAGATAGCGATGGGAAAAGGAATCAGGCGGAAATCTGAAGCGACGCGACTGCCATTTTAAGAGGCGGGAGAACAGAAAGTACCTGAACTTTCTGTACCTAGTCCTGACAGGTTCGCCATTATCAAAACGTTGCATACCTATTGTTATACGATACCTTCTCTACTATGCCCCCACGGTATTCACTTTCTTCCCGCATTTCCTTGAGCATGTTTCTTGTTTCCTCTTAGGTGTGCAGTTGTGATTGCGTGAGCCAAATTAAAAATCTGATCTTAAGGCGAAAGCTTTAGAAGACATAGATGTCACTGAGCGATGCCACTAATATAAATGCTACTGAGTACATCTGCGTGTCCAAGCCTGAGATGTGAGAGAACGCGTGACACGTGACTTTTCATGGAGCGAAAGGCCGCTGCAAATTTGGCAATGCGTTAAAAAGGAGTGAGTTCTTTCACACGTCATTGAGAATGTCGACCATCATCTGGAACGTCGATAGTCACTGGGAATGTTTCGTACGTCATTAAGAAGGTCAACAGCCGCACGAAGTGAGAACGAACGTCCCTGACACGTCCATAGTTGAGAATCGCCCCACGAAGTCGTCAGTAAGTCCGAAGGTCGCGGGGTCGAACCACGGCCGCGGCGGCTGCTTTTCGATGTAGGCGAAATGCTCGAGGCCCGTGTACTGTGCGACGTCAGCGCACGCTAAAAACTCCAGTTGGTAGAAATTCATGGAGCCCTTCAATACGCTATCTCTCATAATCATATCGTGGTTTTGGGACGTAAGACCCCAGAAATTCTTATTAAATCATCACGAGGACAATATGCATTCAGTAACAGGGTGCCACGTCCGACAGCTAACAAAGTACGCGGACCGATACCGATAGCAGCGCCATTCAACATAGCGTCCAACTTAGTCACATGGCCTTGAAAACCAGCAACCTTTATCATTGTTTCAAACTGACCAGTATTCCCTACGTGTTATGTTTGATGCAGGCTGAATCTAGGCTGCAGGATTGGTACGGTGGGCTACAAATGGCGAAGTGATTACCACTGTTGCCTAACCAGTGTTATAAAGCCAACAGCTTCCTTTCTAAATCTCAATTCAATAATTGTGCTGTCTTCCAAGTTTTTAAATTATTACGACTAGGAGTTAGCTGTTAATCAGAACAGTAACCTAATTTTCGTGAATGTAGTCTGCAGTATGAGTTTATTCATGGGTAATGACACTGAGAGTGCTCAGTTCTGTACATATTTCAGCACGCAAGGTGCGAAGAAACGAAGCAAGGTAGACCCTGATGCGTAGGTCGTTATGCGCCGTAAATGGAAGCAGGTAATCAGCGACAGCAGGTGGCCAGATTCACTTGCGCCCATGTGCTTAGGGTTTCGGTAAAGAACAGCCAACCACAGGCGACGCCAGCGGTCCCTAATGCGCCTCGTGCAGGCAGAAATAGAAGCAGTCGGTTCATCCCTTGAGCAATCAAAAGACTTCTTCAATCACTTTGTAACATAGCGAGGAAGTGACTGCATCTAGTGAGTTTTAAACGGGAAGTAATTATCTGGCATGTAAAAGCAGCTTGTTAAATACGAATAGCTCTTCTTTCGCTGCTACATGACATTCAGATGAGCTAAGAATCCATGTTCCGCTGTGACGTCATTCCTCCCTTGCATAGACACATGCGCGCATCCGCGTGTGACGTCAGCACTAAGCACATGTACAACGGCTAAATATACGCAAAAATGTTCAGTGTTACTGAAGCGCCCGCCGGGTTTGGTGCCTTTTGCTTTTAGGGTACTGTTGTTGTATGGTGCGCTCGACCAAAAAACATAAACGAGGGGTAGAAAAAGAAAAGAAAGGACCAAGAAGTCGTTTGAAGCCACCGCCACGTAGGTAGTACAACCTAACCAGGATTCCCATTGAAAATGAACGGGACTGCGCCTGATCTCATGCGGTAATTGCATGACAAAACTATTGGTTCAGTTAATTTCCCCTTCCCCAGTGCTACCCTACACTGGGGAAGGGGAAAGGGAAGACAGAGGGGTAACAAAGAGAAGGTCACTCATACGAGCGTGTATTTGACTGTCTTCCACAAAATGAATGCAATACGATCGCACCTTGAGTTCGTCGAACTGATTTTTGCAGTCCTGTTGTTTTGTGGGGTTTTACGTCCCAAAACCAGTTCTGATTATGAGAGACGCCGTAGTGGAGGGCTCCGGAAATTTCGACCACCTGGGGTTCTTTAACGTGCGCTGACATCGCACAGCACACGGGCCTCAACATTTCGCCTCCATCGAAATGCAGCCGCCGCGGCCGGGATTCGATCCCGCGACCCTCGGATCAGCAGCCGAGTACCTTAGCCACTAGACCACCGTGGCGGGGCGATTTTTGCAGTCCTGGACTTCACCACACCGTAGAAAAAAATCACTCACCTGCAAGAAAAAAAAAGAAAAAAGAAAAGCAGTGTTAAGAATGTTTGCACGCGCACTGTTTTGAAGCGTTCGAAGAAGCAGTCATTGTAAGCAATACGTCACTCCATTTATAGCAGTAAATACATTTCGTTAGTGCAAATAGCGACGTCTCTCCTTATAGCGTGAATACAGCGCAAACTTAATGAGATGGAGAGCTGCCACATTTTCACATGAGAGTAGTCTAACAGCGTGTCTTACACTGTGCTTAGTATCCTAGTTTTCTTAGTACTATGCTATTCAATAGAACACGATTACTCAGCCTTTGTCTGTTCAGCGATCGCGGTTCATCGTTGAGAAAGGGAATCATATGAAGCTTTACTGCCGCTGAGAAGTAGTATCTAGCGGCCGCGTGTGCAACTGCGATACAGCCACATATGACTAGAAGTTACTACCATCGGACAAGAAACGCAGTGTACTGCACGGTCCACTATTACATGGAACAACAATATATCACGCTTGCACTGCGCTGACGACATAATTCAAATGGCTGTGCGAATAGCATGCATGCACCCGTTCCTTTTTGGCAACGGACGCGTCTGTAGACTCGCACACAAAGATGCGTGCCACATGGCACTAGCAGGCACTGTTCGGACAAAGCAACGGACAAGGGTGCGAGAAATGCCACGATCAGTTTATCACGATGCCATGATATTATCATGTAGCCAAAGTTCACGTGCGTTCTTCGAATCAGCTACGATAAAAATGAAACTCGCTTCCAAGTTTTACCGGAACTTCAGCGCCGTGAGCGCCAGGCAAACCCACAATCTCGGGCGAAGCAACCGCTCAGCCACAGCGGCGCGTAAAATTAAGCTATAAGAAAAAAAAGAAGTCATGTAAATTTTATGCAAATTTTGAGACATGAAACCGAGCTTGCACGGTTCGTGCAGCGGAGGAATATGCAAATAAATGCTACAGGCGGGTTTTTCCTTACTCTAATTCTATGCACCATGTGCTGTAATGATCCTCATTCTTTATGTGTATGCTCCACACATGTTTCAACGATGTCACCATGCGGTGTTTGTTTATGCCGTTACAGTACAGAAATACCACACCGAAATGAAAAGTGCCTTTTGAAATTACACCAAAAACGGATATGCAGTACGAGGCAACGATGCAGTTACGCAACAAAAGGCAGTTTTTTTTTTACATTTTTATAGAAGATAATGGCGACCAGCACGTTCTTCAGCAGCTACTCTCATACGTTTGGAGGCAACCGAAGTACACGAATTCGATCCCGGCAGGGGCGGCCTGATTTCGATGGAGGCGAATTGCGGACCCTTCGTCGGCCGATTGCCATATGAGTGTGCGCGAGGTTCTCCGTTGGGGAAGAGGAAAGGAGTGGAAGGTAACTGCAGCTAGCTCACCATCCTCCTACCAAACCCCTCTCACAAGCTTATTTCTGGGGTTTTACGTCCCAAAAACACGATGACATTATGAGAGACGGCGTAGCGGAAGGCTCCACAAATTGTGACCCCCTGGGGTTCTTGAACGTGCACAGAATTCCGCAGTACACGGGCCTAAACATTTCGCCTCCGTTGAAATGCAGAAGCTGCGGCCGGGATTCGATCCCGCGACCATAGGATCAGCAGCCAAGTATCATCGCCACTAGAACACAACGGCAGGGCGCCCTCACACCGAGGCCATTTTGGTCAAAACTCAGTGAAATGTAAAGGTACGGGCAGACTTGGCGCCCCGCTCCCTCGCGTCACAGGGAGGAGGAAGGCGTCCGCCCGCATCACCGCTGCCCATCCTGTGTGCACGCCTATGACATTACAGGAAGTACTCGCGGTCATCGCCTAATGCGCGTTCACCCACGCACCTGAAGCAATTCACGCTTGTTCATTTGTTTAGGCGAAACCTCGCGCGTCTCACACGGAGGTAGTTTTTAAAGAGCTGGCAATGACTGTCAAAACTCTGTCGCCGCCTCCGATGACAGAAAAGACATAACGCGACCATACGCAGCCCAAAGCGTGCCACACCAAAAGTCACGTGACCACCTTGACGCCATCGCATTACGCCATGGTTGGGTGGTCGTGATGTCACAAAGTAGGGCTATGTAATAAGCAAGCAGTATACATAACGCGGAATACGAACACAAGCCCACAAGAAAAAAGAAATATGAAAGAAACAACGGGTGGAGCGTTATGTATTCTGCTTGATGTGTTGATGTCACGATGATGTCGTCATGTAATGATGACGCAATAAGTGATGACGCATTAATGCAAAAAGACTCCGTTTAATGTCGGCGAACGAAGCCAAAAGCAATTTTCGTTACTTGGGTAGCAATCAAACCCTAAGCGCCAAGGTACAAAACAAGCACACTGCCACTCATCCATGCCTGTTGTGAGGTATGGATGGGCAAACGGTATGCCAAGTACGTGCGCAACTGCACGCAACACGGTGCGACCACGTGGAAGACCAGAGATACCTTTACATTCCAAATCATAAGCAGCCTTACGTCTTCCTGCCAAGCTGTTAATAAGCGAGTGCGTACGGCAAATTACATAGTCCTAGCTACACAAAACTACGGGGTTAACTATTTTCAGTCCCGAATACTGCTTCGCCCTTCGAAATAAACTGCGACTTTTTGGACAGGGGTCTTTCTATACCCGTAAATCACCTTGTGAAGTGAAAAACGACGACACACGCAGAAAAAATGTCCGTACCGGACGCCCCCAGCGCGTATTTCCACTACGTGCGCCGTCGTTCTCGCGCCCTTTGCCTCAGAACATGCTAAACCAGCACTCCGAGTTTTCCATCCCAACCATAAATCACCGAGCACTAAGTAAAAAAAAAAAAGAGTCTAAAACATCGTACGGACCCTAGGCAGGCACGAAAGTGACTCCGATAGGATCAGAGTGACAAACGAGAATCGAGTGTTTGGTACGTTAGTTGCCGACCAGGGAGCGAAGCGCTCCGGCACGTGCCAGCCCCGGAGCCTTGGAGGCCCTCATAAGATGCAAATTCCGGTCGCGTCTGTTTGGCAACCTGAAACGGAGTGGGCGTGATTTACTGCGCGACCGTTTGCTCATTTCGGATACACGAGCAGGTACACTGCCGCGAAAGCATCCTCTTTGAATCGGTTGTTCAACACGTGTGCAAGGCTAACATCGATGGTGGTGTTGTTAACTTTATTTCCTCCCGTCCATCTGGCTCAATGATGTGCCTCTCCGATTCTTCTTCAGAGCTCGATATAGTGGATCCCGTCCCATCCGGCAGCACAAAAGGAGTTATGAACGAAGTAGCGTACAAAGGCACATATTGCCCCGTGGACGTGAAGATGAAGGGAGCAGATTCCATTTAACGGTTTGGAAACGGTTCAATATGAAACTTTTCATTGGGCGAAGATGTGAAGAAACGTAGCAGTCACTGTACAGCAGCGAGCTCAATCGTTGGTCGTCGATATAAGCGATCAGCTGCGAAGTGCGTCAGCTTTTGTATATTCGCCACATAACGTTCTAGTGTTATGAATGATGCTCGTGCACAATCTGGAATACACTCAAACATACGCGTCGGGCAAGCAGAGTTTGTGGAACAGACGACATTATTCACGAAGCAGCGTGCCAGTTACCACGCGTCACAAGAAAACGAAAAAAATCACAGCATATCCACGGGGTGAATGGTGATGAGTGGGCGAAGCTCCTGAGCGGAAATCATCGAAGGTGGCGAGAAACGTCGAAAACGTCGAAAACGTCGAAGGTGGCGAGGAACTCTTCCAACGAGACGAATGATCCCCTCTCCAAAGCGTCGTGCATCTCTTCGTACCGTTGCTTGAGTTTCTGACGATGTGCCTTCTCGGCCTCGTTCTCGGTCGGAGGAAAGGGGACTACAATCCTAGTGATTTTCGTTGTTAACTGATTTGGGGGCCAAATTAGTTCGTTAAATCGAGTTTTAAATGTACCTCACACTCGGGGAGTCAAGTTTATGCTGCAGTTCATAAACTAAACTAGAGGTGGGTACATACATACGGAGGAGGGAACGACCCACACCCTAAGGAGCTTCGCCCCTAAAAGGCGATCCCCGTGAAACAAGCGAAAGCAAGTGCGTGTGTTATTATGCACACTGTGGACACACGTGCTGCGGACATGCAGATTCATTAGGAGGCTGTGCTCTCTGGATGGGAAACTGTGCACTTATGTTGAAATGCTCCCGTACATGGCAATTGTACGTGCAGTGGAGCAGACACTTTAGGAATGGTGCTGTATATTTAGACTGAGCATGCAAGCAACAAGGTGGGGTGGTAACAACCTTGTTAAAATTCTGCTCGTGTAGTGCCTGGCAGGCCTGAGCCAATCGGATGGCCCCTCACGAGGACCGACCCTTTCACAGCAAGCCCTCGTCGCAGGTTGCGGTGATCACTGGTCGGCCGCTCTGCGCAGTTATTTCCGCGTCTATTGTGAGGGAGCTGGGGGGGACAAGACACAGTCTACACCCCCCCCCCTCTTACACACACACACACACACACACACACACACACACACACACACACACACACACACACACACACACACACACACACACACACGCACGCACAAATAATCCCTAAACCAGAAACAATTCCCAACGTCTTACTATAGGCATCCAAATGATGTGGTATGCGAAGTTTAACGCAAGAGGTGACATCTGCGATCTCCACAGTACAGGCGGGGGCTGGACCAAGTACGCAGGTAATTCAGACAGTGAGGGACATTTATGTGAAGTCCCAAGAAGTAATAATAATTGCAGGGGTTTGTGTACCAAAACGACCATCGGATTTCGACGAACGCCACAATGGAGAGCTCCGAGAATTTCGGTCACATGGGGTTCTTTAACGCGCACTCAAACGCACACTATCTAGGCCCTCATTATTTCGTCTCCATCGAAGCGCGACCGCCGCGGCCAAAATCGAACCAGCGTCTTTCGTATCAGTAGTCAAAGTCGCAAGAAGTGCGCACAGAAGCTTGTATATCTGACCTGCACTTAAATATGGAAAACATGCATATATGTGTCATATCTTCCTTCCGCATGTTTCCACCAAGGAAAGATTTGTGGGACGGTATCAATATTCGTGTTTGCCCATCACGACAGAAAAAGCTTTTGTTTCGAGTGTTCTTTTGCGTAACGTTTTCCGTCGCGACGAAGGTACGAATGTGGATATGTATCTGCCACACGTTCGCGTTAGGCCAAATCCCATCAGCAGTGCTCATGCTGCCCGTTTTTTTTTTTTTTTTTTTTGCATTTGTTAAGACGTCACGGGCTCTTACTCTTGAAAAATCAAGTCTTCCCTACTTGAAAAATGAGCTGCTGAAGATATGCACGTAATTGTCCAATCTTGGGTGGACGTTCAATGATTTGGTTTCTCCCGGCAAAAGGATCACATTCATTCCTGGCGTCTCACGGCAAAATAACTTCGAGATCATGAGACGGCCAGACTAAAGTTTGCTGTTGACCATTTTTTCGTATTGTCGATGTGTACCCTAAGCCTGTGTGCGTGGGTGCGTTCGCATTTTGGCTTCATCTAAATGCGGCTACTGTGGCCAGAAACCGAATCCGTAGCTTCACGCCTAGAAACGCAACACGCCAGACGCCATGCCGAGCACGCCATGTGTTGCCGATTTCGCCCGGTTCAGGATGTGACATATAAAAGGTTACTTCGACGTCCATGTCGGGTGGCTTTATAAGATGATGTTAATTGGTGGTGCCACCATGACGTTTTCAGTAACGCCCTCAGGTACCTTTACATAATGACACCAAATGGTGTCATCACGTGAAATTTGATGACGTCATCACTTGTTCACCGGGTACACCACATGGCCGCGTGACGCAAAACCCGGACGGCGCCGAGTTTTTCATCCAATGGGGCATACATTGTTACCGCATTAATAAAATCCTTCAAAGCTAGTGCTTTTCCACCACTTTCCTTTCACCATTGGAATGCCTGCGATAGCGGCGCTGCATACATTGCTAAACTCAACTCCGTCAGGAGCTTGTACGGAGTACCATTCTGAATTACAAAGTCACACATTTCGTCGCTCACTACTCAGGGAGTTCCAATAATAATTAAACTAGCGTAAATTATATTGCCTTTACGTTAACAGTAAAAAGTGAAGTTCTTCTCCAAAGACATTCAGTTCACAACGTCCTGCCCTATAAATTATTACTCCCTCCTCGAAGGCCAATACGGACAACGAAGTTAACTTTGGACGCAGGTGTCTCACCTTAGAGAAGGAAGATCGAAAAAGTGCTCCGATAAAAGAGAATGTCGAGATTTACGATGCGTATCACGTACTACTCCTGCCGCAGGAAATGAAAGTGCTACTCCAGTAGTCTCCTCACGTCGATTTCCAGAATTGTAAAGAACGCGCATCTCTCAAGTCGCCTCTAGTTCACTTATATTTACTGTTATTTACCGCCAGTGGTGGAGTAACATACGGTATTTGCCTTCTAGGATCGAGGAGGCACGTTCGACTCCCGGTAAAATTCGAAAACACCCGCATACTTACAGTGAAGAGCACGTTAAGGAGCTCTTACTGGTCAAACTTACTCGCGGCTCCTTCACTAAGGCTAGCCTCAAAATTATGTTTATTGTAAAAGACCGTCACCGAAGAACACATACGTATAAACCTACACGCAGCAACACTTCTTGAAAATAGCTAAGGAA
Organism: Hyalomma asiaticum; assembly: GCA_013339685.2. NCBI lineage: Eukaryota > Metazoa > Arthropoda > Arachnida > Ixodida > Ixodidae > Hyalomma > Hyalomma asiaticum. Next base: position 6,205,859 of record CM023491.1, read on the forward strand.
CCCACGAGTCTGTCACGCACAAATAAAACAACGTACTGCATCTAAAGAAATCCCGAAGAAAGCAAAACTGTCGATGTCACACTAACACGTACAGATTAACTTTTTTAATTAAGAAATAGGCTAATAAAGAAAGCCGAGCTGTCCAGCTGTTACAATGAATGACCGAGTACCCCATCAGTCTGTCTTACACAAGTCAACACGAAGGTCCCACTGCCACACAAAAATAAGGTCGACATACTAATTACACGTGCTCCTGAACAACATAACGCTGCCTTACGCGGCGAAACCGCGATGTGATCTTGAGGCATCCCGCATTGGAAGGTTGCGGAAATTTTGGCCACCGGGAGCTATGTAAGGTGCACTGACACCGCGCACTAAGCGAGTCTCTGCCACTTCGCCTCCATGGAACCGCCGCGGCCGGGATCAAACCTGAATCTTCCGAGTCAACAGCCGAGCACTGTAACAATTGTATCACCGCGGCGGCATGCTCTCGAATGAGGGCGCCAGCTGTCGGTCCCGCACGCTTGAAGGTCTAGATGAGAAATAAGTGTTTAGATTTGACTTTTTTTTATGTCATGTAACCGAAGTATTCGGTGGACAGTTGACGTTTTTGCTGCCAGTTTCTTTTCGTATCCATGCCTGCACCTCTTTTCTACAGTGAATCGCAGTGTTTCGTTTTGGCGACTTTACAGGGTCTGTCTACTGTCTTTCATCGCTCTCCCGTTTTTTGCTTCAATAGAAAGCGCACCTTTCGAAGTTCCCCAGCGTACAGCGGTTTCTCCAGAAAGTGAGTAGAAATTATTAAAACAGAATTTTTTCATTTACGAAGTCGTTCCTTTTCTGCGTGTGAAGACGCCGACAACAACGGTTAGTCGGCGCGATGCGTCGTCGTCTCTCCGAGCAGCCCTTTCCGGCGCGGGTGGTCTCTTCGCAACAAGAACCGGTTCCAAGGACGATATTCCAGAGATGACGAGGAGGAGAGGCGAGGGAAAGTCGGCGCGCCGGGGTGCACCTCGGACATCGTGAAAACAAGACAGCGCTGCACGCGTGACAAGAACAGCGCTACACGCCGGTACAGGCAGACGAATTCGAAAGTGACGCCACCTGCGACACCTGCGCTTGTGTTTAGATTTCGTTAATTTCCGTTGCGCAAGTTCTATGTTCTTCAAAATTATCTAGCGCTGATTGCTTTGTGTTAAACATCCTCACATTATCTTAAGTTAGATAATCGTTGTAATCTCATAGCCTATGCAGAAGAGTTCGCACGTATATTTCAGCACCTTAAATGGCTTTTCCCGTGCAAACAATTCGCTGCTAGCGAAAAAAAAAAAAGCGGTCCGAGAGAAAGCGCTCGTTCTGACTCGAGCACGTAAGCATGCCGCTCTCCCAAGTGCAAATGCAGAATGATAAGAATTGTAAAACCATGACGCAATTGTTCTTTCCATAAGAAAAAGCGTACGCCATGCAAGAAGCCGTCAGGCGTAGCCTGTCATTCCGCTATTCTTTGTATTTTTTCCACCTTAGGTAAGGCGAAGATGGGGGGGGGGGAGAGAAAAAAAGGGGGGAGGGAGAGGGCAGCAGAGACAAATAGCTGAAAACGGGACGCTCAAGTGGCAGGCACTCTTGGTGGCCCTTTTATCTTTTTTCTGGCGTCTTCTCCGAAAGGGAGAGAAAAAGGAAAGGGACCGAACGCTTGCTGTTCCTTTTCATCTTATCGCCGCCACTCGACGCAACATGGCAAACAGCAGCGCGTTGTGCATTCGGGAGCGCGGTGGCGTGACCGGTATTCCAGAAGTTTCGAGAATACTCCGCAGCAATACAAAGGACAAGATGGAGAACAACAAGAACATTTGAGCTTGAGGGTAGAAGCCGAGATAAGAAGCACGAATCATTTCCCCGGACGAGAACGTGCACAAGTACGTTTCGGTACAACTCTTTCGATGCTGAAAACTTTAAATGACGCACGACGACTAGTTGTCGGTCTTTTCCTGCGGCAGATAAATTTTGCGATAATTATAATATTTATTTGGACGCATGCGGAAGTCGTTTTAAGGAGGACCCCCAGAAAAATATGACGTGTCTGAATTTCAGGGATAATAAACAAATGAGTGCAAAGTACACTAAAATGACCAGAATTAGGGTCTTTGTGCGTGTGTGTGTGTGTGTGTGTGTGTGTGTGTGTGTGTGTGTGTGTGTGTGTGTGTGTGTGTGTGTGTGTGTGTGTGTGTGTGTGTGTGCACGCGCGCGCGCACGTCACGCTAAGCACAAAGAAAGAAAGAGCAAGAGGCAGAACTCCAATTACATGCTAGCGTTCAATCTGTTTTCTTTTCGCACCTGCAGCGGTTGTAAACAATCGGCCACCGAAATAGCTGCGCTCGAGCAAAAGTGAAACCGACAACTGAGGACCGTATAACAGCAATCTAGTACAAATATAGAGCTCAGACAATGTATCGCGTGAATCACAGCAAAGGCGAGATACCAACGGTGCAAGTCCATCCCGGAGCAGTGTAAGAACCGCGGCGGTGTGTGCGCCTGCGTGCGTGCGTGAGGTAGGAGCACGACTATAATAAGAACAAAGAAGGCAGGCTTGTACGCGAAGCGAACGTCTCTATAGAGACAACGCACAGGCAATACCCGCTGGGCAAATAAAGGTAAATGTCGAAAACGGCTGCGGCTTGGAATTCTTCTGCCGGGATGTGGGCCTCAGATGTCTCCGGGGCAAGCGCCAGAGGCATCTCGAGAAGGAGTGGCCCGCTCGGGGAATCTGTGGCGCCGGCATTCTTCGATATTTATTTGGTGGAACTTTCGCTGTTGTTCTCGACCGGTTCCTGGAGAGCATTAGGAAGACTATATTGAGTCACAACTGGGATGCGCCATTGGCTGGACAGTGTTTCGACAGCGCGTGATGGGAAGCCTAGAGTGAGGCGAAAAACGAGTGCTATGCGAGGGTGAGGAGTGCAATAAATAGTGTAACATGTAACAATATACGCAGAAATAAGTGTGAAGCCCTTGTCTGTTCTTACGTAAAAGAAGTGTAGCCGTTTACAAAAGTGTTTCCGGAAAGTTTGACATCAATAGCAGCCTTTCATACATCATGAATACTTCACCTCATGACGCCATCTCTCGATCACATGAGATTTAGTACCATTACTGTCCATATGGGCGCCGGATTTTTGTGCTTATCAGCCAAGAAATGCGTTTGAATTAACCTAAGAGATGCACGCACAAGGGGTCATTTAACCGAACATTCGATCCAGCAAACCACCGCTATTCACATACGAAAGACAATGGGACAGTGCGCAGTCCCCTTTCAGTGAAACAGCTCTTTTTGAGGCTAAGAAACCGATGCTGCCGCTCTTCTAAGACTCACCGACTTCAATAATTCTTTTACTCGAATTAGCGGACTTGCATATTTGCGGGAGCTTCTCGAAGCCAAGAAGCAAAGGCCAAATCTGTTAGAGTGCCACGTTTAAATGTAGTAAACTTCATAAACTTTTCATGAAACCTGCGAGAAAAACAAAAGCAAAAAGACCTAGTAGCTTACTGGCGGGTGGAATAGCGGACATACTTCATTCAGAATAATAGAACAATAGAGCTCACGTGTGTTTGGGTTATGTTGGGTGAAAAAAAACTTAGAATAATAGCATTTTTTTCTTCACCCAACCCAATCACGCGTAAGCTCCATTGACTTTCCCACTCACTCGTTATTCTTTCACATTCCACAGCAACATGGTAGAAGCATCTGGCTCACCGCTGGCTACTAGAAGGTGCTTTGTCGAGAAGCTCCCTGCCTTGCTATTCCAAGAAGGCCCTGCAGGATAGGTATGCGGCAAAGGTGCAGCAAAGAAGAAAGCGAGAGCACCGGCATTCCGTCGCACTTTCGACTCCGCCTAAATAAAAGGAAATGGCTTCTTTCTATACCTGGTCAAAAGGAAGCCACTTTTTTCTCCGCGCGGCGCCTCAGCGCAGGAGAACACGTACAAAAACAAATTCCCTTTCGGGCATTCCCGGGCTGCTGCCTTTTGGCGCGGCGAAGTTATCCTACAACCACACGCACAACAAGTCGCCATGACGCTGGAGCGACACAAGAAAGCACGTTTCCATACTTCCTTGGCCCGGTTATGCACAATAGTCTCGCTGCAACCCGCCTACATGTGTATTGCCTATGCGTTTTGTATGGCTCCACAGGAAGACATCGGATGCACAAACGAATGGCATTTGGTAGTGCCGACCGATCTCATTTCCTTGCGGCAGAAATGCGGTCGCATGAAAGAACAATGCGTGCCGAATCGACTCTAGTTCGCCGTCGACCGTAGAGGAGGCGACAAAGAGAGATAAAAACATCACTGGCACGCGCTCAATACATGGTCACATGTACGCGGGCAACGAAAACACGGCGAAGGGTTGCTCGCATTCACCGTAACGGTTCCTGCGTCACTCGAACTGCAACACTTCGCGATGGCCCATTCATAATAGATAGATGAACATGCGTTTCCGTGCTATCAGCGCTTGGCGTCCTTGATTGACGACGGGATATGTGTGCTCCCCCATCTTTGGGTAAACATTGCGACGAAGCTGTCAGCGACACGCACGTCGTCATTGGACATGAGAAGCAGAGTTGGGTAGATATAGAGCGGCTGGAGTCCTAGCTGTTGTGTTCCAGGAATTGACTGTGACGACGAAGGCTGCGATGAAGGCCGCCCCATCCACTCCGTGAAGACAGTTCAACAGCGAAGCAGTGTTAGTCGCTCTGAGAAGCTCGTCCCAAATTCTTTCTTTCTTGCTGACCCTCCTTCTTCCTTAGCTGCTACCCTAATGAATGGAGCGCTTAAAATTCATATTGTCTTCGTCAGGACCGCAGTCGCCGTCCCGACGAAGACAAGTCCACTCGTCGAAACGTTGGTTCCAGGGACATTCCCTGTTCTAAATCGTACTTAGCGATCTGTTCATCGATTCAAGCCTCCATCTTCCCCTGAGTTTCTCTTCTAGTTTTGATTTACACTCTTGGTTTATCAAAGTACACCTCGCACCTCAATCTAACCACTTATTTATTTATTTATTTATTTATTTATTTATTTATTTATTTATTTATTTATTTATGCGCAACGATAATGCAGCCACGGCTGCGGGGATCGAACCCACAACTTTGGGCTAAAAACACGTATGCGCACACACCCACAAGGCCTCGAGTTTTCTAGATCGCACACAGCTGCCCACTGCCTTTGGGATTGGCCCATTTGAACGGCGTGACAGTAAGTAGCATGCACGACAACGCCGGCTCAGGATCGACGAAAACAGATTCGCTGTCGAAATATTTCGCCTTGTGCGACCACGGGAAGGTCAGTGCACACAATCCACAGATGCCGAGCTGTTTTTAGATACAGAGGTGTTAACAACTCCGGAGAAAGAGAAAGGGCGGGCACGATAAGAAGGAAAATACTCGCGCACATATTTTTCATTCGTTTCTTCTCGGGCCCGCAGTAATGTTGTACACAGGTTTGGCAGCTTTCCAGTAAATATTTGAGGCGCGGGCGATCATACCAACACTAGAAATTATGGTTTGCATGTAATTACGCATATGCGCAGGTGAAACTTTGCTACGACCTGCGAAAACTAGTCCCCTCTCCAACACACGGCATGGTTCACAGCTTAACACTGCCCTATTGCGGCGAAGCTAAATTTGCGTGTGCTGTAGTGTGATATGTAACGCATACTATGGCGAGTTCCTATGACGAGTTCCTCGAACTGGAGATAGCAAACACCACAAACAAACGCGGCTGCTACGCCTCCCTTCACGTCACTGCATTGAGGGGACAGGTTAGCTGCAAACATGTTGATGTTTCCCAAGAGCCCAAAATTTTTAGAACCTCGGTCATTTGCTACTTTCCTTTTGCGATGGTGTTAGTGCTGTTTATCTGGAGATTTATGGGAGCAGTGGTCGCAAACTGTTAGTTTCCCGGTAAAATTGGGGGAGGTAACAGGCATGCCTATGCGTTCCCGTTTGCTAAGGGCGGCTTTTCCCACAGCACACTTGCTTAAGGCGAAGCACCCTTTACAGGGGAATAGAAACCACTACGTACGGTCGCCACGTTAGGGCACAGGGACGCCTCCAGTAACAAGACACGAAACAGCGTAGCGTTTCCATTCATTCCGTTAAGCAGCTACCCACACCGCAGTGATCTAAATCATGGTGTGGAACTCACAACTACACGAGAGTGTTTTCTGTTTTGACTTCCATAGTTTCTCAAACCTTTCTCAAAAGGGCACTGTAATTGCATGAGGAGTCTTAACCGCGGTAATTCTCAAACCACCATATTGCTTATTTTTTTGCCTCCTGCTTGCTATCAGTGGCGAGAAAACTTGATAAATAAAGGCAGAAAACGTACGACGCAAATTGCAATTGAGGTAACCGAAATATGTTTCTGTAGGCACAGTCAAAATTTGCGTTTTGTCTGCCTTCATTAGCCTTTTGTTTAGTGTACGAGAAAGAACAAACGGCTAAGAATCCTTACTGTTAACTGTACTCGTGTCGCGGCACATGCCACGCAGTAACAGTATATTTCAGCCCTTCCCCCGTTGAAAAAGGGTGGGGGGGAGGGGGGGAAGCGAAGCTTGGCGTGTGCGTGCATGGCCTACAACTTTTTAGGGGCGAAGCTCCTCTTAGTCTAACCTTGTCCTGCGTTAGGCGTCAGGTGTAACCCGCGTGCCGGGAGGCACCCGCTCGCCCTCGGCGCGTGCCTCCCGGCGCGTGCCTCTCTCTCTCTTCCATCTGCTGTCTTGTGAGAGAGAGAGACAGAGAGAGAGAGAGAGAGAGCGAAAGGCGCGCGTTGACTATGGAAACGCTCTTTCTTAGATGAACGCTCTACCAGCTCGCAAAGAAGGAGAACGCGCCCTCACCCGCGAGAGACAACGTTGGCGCAGGCAGCGTCTCCTAGCGAGCTTCTTGATTGAGAAATACCGACTGCTCGCGTTGGAGAACCGTTCACCGGCCACCCATATATATACATAGGCACTGGATCTTGACTTGCAATGAAGTGCCGGAGGGAGATTTCACTTGTGTATAGTTGAACCATAAGGATTCGTAGCGTGCGCGTTCACTAAATTAATCCGGAACTCGGCACGATCTACGATGAACCTCCCGAGCTTAGCTCACTCATCATCATTCACTGCGTGGATATGCTGTAATTTGTTTCCCTCTTTCTTCCCGTTAGGTAGCAGAAAATACAAAGCATTCACGTGGTTTGGTATATTACCATCTAGCAAACGGCGGTATGTAATCTGGTGGTTAAGTCACTTAGGGTGCGGGCCCGGGCTGAGGCCCCAACACCACTAACGATTTTCCCCCACTCAAATGTGCCCTGTATATAGTAGCGAGAGAAACTAATGCAATAATTCCTGCCATCACCTTGTAGGTAGCGCCAAGGGTTCCACGTTTCTCGGAGCAACTTATTTTGGTGTCACGACTGCGGCTACGCCGGCTGATAATAATAATTTCTGGGGTTTTACGTCCCAAGACCACGACATGATTATTACAAACGCAGCTACGCCGACAGGCTAGACAATTAAAGCTCCGCTTGAATATTGCCTGATATAGCATCGTAATTGCTTGTGGCATGTGTCCAAATGTACTTGTACAATTTTGCAGCCATGCAATCACATTTAGTTTAAGAGACATTTGAGCCCACTTTCATACGCGGTCACACATGCGACATGCTTGTTTGACCTCTCGGAAGCGCCTTGACGGACGCACTTGCGCGAAAAAGAGCTACACTGCATTGCTTCTACGTTTCCTTGTGTCCAGTTAGGTATCGCTCATCCGTATTCGTCTATAACGTTAAAATTTTAAAATTATTCGCATATGTTATCCTCAACCCTAATAAGTATCACACAAAACTCGCAATCCTTACAACTCCCTGAACCGAACGCCTTTCACCTCAGCGGCTCTTCCAGCAGAATTTGCGAAGAGCCACTCGGACTCCGGCCGTTACAGCGCAGCAGCACAGTTGATCTCCGGGGTCAGGCGTGTCAGGTGCGTTGGTTCGGTCTTCGCAACAACCCGGCTGCTATTGTTCGCGGGGGAGTAATCGGGAAAAGTAGTACGGCGGAAGAGAAGATGATCCCTTCGGGACACGAGCTAGGGAAACGGGGACGGCACATCCTGCGAGGAACATCGACAAGCGAAAGAGGAAATGTCGACCACCAGGGATTCGTCCTCTTGACCAACAGAGTAACGAAGGGCAGATGTTGGCGTCCCACTAGAGGCTGACCGAAGACGTCCATTCATTGGCCTGCCCCCTTTTAGGCCCCGCATCCCAATTAACGCTCCTCTCTCGCCGTCCGCAAACGGAGATTAATGGCGACGAGCAAACGGCCGCCAATTTGCGCCGCCTCGCTGCTCCCGATGGCCACTTGAAACTGCCGGAGTTTTGCTTTCCTTGCGCTGCTCGGCAGCTACGCAGTACGGGAACTTTCGCAGATAAAGGGGTGGCCGGCCTGAATCACGTTTTCATTTCATATTGAAGCGATCGATGGAAAAAGTTGGCGTTCACGTGGCCCCCGGCATCGGATGTTCCAATTTCACTTATCAACCGACAAAAAAGAATAAATAAATAAATAAATAAATAAATAAATAAATAAATAAATAAATAAATAAATAAATAAATAAATAAATAAATAAATAAACTGCCCCTTAACGCGACACACTGTATGACATGAGATATATATCCCTATGTTAGCCGATGTAAGTACATAAAAGTAGTGCAAACTTCAGTACTTGGCGTTGATTGATTAATTTCTGTGATTTTACCTCCCCAAACCATGATATTATTTTGCGACACGCTGTAGTCGAAGGCTCCTGAAATTATAACCACGTGGGGTTCTTTAACGTGCACTTTCGACGCGCAGTAGACAGGCCTGTGGCAATTCCGTCTCCATCGAAATGCAGCCGCCGGTCTCCCGGACTCGATCCCGCGGCCTTCGAATCAGCAGCCGAGTGGAATAGTCACCAGACCACCGTGGAGAGACAACACGAGCCGATTAAAGCATTTTTTTTTTTTTTTGTCGCGAACAACATATTTTCTTCCCTAGTCACACTGCAGGCGCCTATATATATAAGAGAGATGAGATAAGAACTATTGATCATTCCCACATTAGGCACATTTTAAATGAGATGACATATGGTTTGCAGAAATGCAAGAAAAATCAATTCCAGCGCTTTACGTTCCAAAACCCCCATAATTAACACTACGAGGTAGGCCCGATAAATGTGACAGCCTCGGTTTACGTAACTAGCAGCTAAACCCAGGCACTAAGGTGTTCTTTGCATTTCGCGACCATGAAAATATGGCCGCCGCAGCCGTAACTTAGAATCGAACTCTCGCTCTTGAGCGCCTATGATATTATATAGGACTGCCCTGTAGGCATTCCCCCTCTCTCCTTCTCTTTACTTTTATTCCCCCACAGGTAATTATGCTGGAGCAGTGTTTATTGACCTCACAAAAGCGTTCGATTCAATCCTTCATAAAATTTTAATTACTAAATTAAACGCGCTTGGTGTGGCAGGACCTGCGTTGAACTTCATTCACAGTTACTTAACTAACAGAGAACAGGCTGTTAGCATTTCTAATCATCTTTCTAATTTCAAATTAGTCAATAGGGGAGTACCTCAGGTATCTATACTAGGCCCATTACTCTTCACCATTTACATTAACGATCTCACTTCTCACCTATCGCACTGTCTACCTTACCTATATGCGGATGACACTACGATCTTAACTGCTTGCACCTCGATTGATAGTCTTACTTCTAAGCTGAATAGCGATCTTGAAAGTATAATTCGCTGGTGTCATCAAAATTCATTGGAAATTAACCCCACTAAAACAGTTTTTATGCTATTTCACCCCACTCAGAAAAGGGTCGTTGAATTTCCATCTATAACGGTCAATAATTATTCCATCAAAGCTTCCAGTCATTGTCGTTTTCTAGGAGTGATTCTTGATTCAAACTTAAAGTACACTTCCCATGTCTCACACATAAAGCAAAAAGCTGCCTATGGCATCAGGATTCTCATCAAGGCACGTCCATACTTCCGTCTAAATACCTTGCTTTCTCTTTACTATGCCTTCATTCACAGTCACTTCACTTACTGCATTGCGTCCCGGTGTAATACATATAGCACTCATCTGGCTCCTTTACAACATATTCAAAACCAGGCCATTCGCATTATCACATTTCAGTCACCACGATGTAGTGCATCTGCTCTCTTACAAGAGCATCGCATTCTAACCATTCAGAAACTTTTCCATTTTAACATGGCAATCCTTACATACAATTCTCTTCACTCAAACATGCCATTCATAGTTTTTAACAAAGAACAACTCATTAATCAAAATATAACTCGATTTGCATCAAATAACAACTTTTTGTTACCGAAAGTTCGAACTAACTATGGCAGATTCACTTTTATCTTCACAGCGATTTCCGTCTGGAACGGTATTCCAAGAGAGGTGAAGATGTCTCCGAGCATAGGTAGTTTTAAAAAACATTTATCCTCGCGTTTACTTAACGTTTAAATAATCTTCTAGTTTATGCCCATTATGTTTGTTTTGCCCATTATGTTTGTTCTATATTATACCAAATCATTTATATCCATGTGTCTGAAATTGCTGCCGCTTTGTGGCATACCATTCTTGTCTTTTTTTTTTTTTGCCCATTATAAATCATCACACGTGATATCTTGTATAGCAGTATTCTATTCATAACTATTTTATTGTTACCGCATGGTAGCATTTCGACTTGATTGTTGCATTGTAGTTTGTATTAACCTGATTTGTATCGTTCGTTTTTGATCTCGCATGTATTTTAGTGTATTTGTATATCATGTTTTAGTTCATTTGCTGTCAAGTGTTATTGATTCTTTGAAACTTATTCTTTTTGCCAAGTTGCTCTGCTTGATTTATGTTCTTTTGTTTAACCAGCACAGGAGGTCCCCTTGCAGCCTAGAGCTTTGGGACCTCCTTCTGTATATTATTTCTGTTATGTATTATCTCTTCGAATCAATAAAATCATTTCTTCTTCTTCTTCTTCTTCTTCTTCTTCCCATCACCCAGTGTAGGGTAGCAAACCGGACTCCTGACTGGTTAACATCCCTGCCTTCCCTTCCTTATCTCTCTCTCTCTCTCTCGCTCGCTCTCGAGCATAGCAACGCGACACTTCACCTGCTACGGCTCGGAAAAGCATACTCATGGCTTACACACGTGCGCTAGCATGCGCGGACATACGATACAGGGAGTATGCCGTGTGAAGCCTGATAGCATTCTCTGCGATGCTCCATAAGTATGCACTGTCGTGCCTACGTTTCCAGTGCATTCGTTGGCCCTTTTATAATTGGCTATTCAAGCGAGGCTTGCATTGTCTAGCCTGTGTCGCTGTAGTTGTTCTGCTCGTAACTCCGAAACTGCCAGGAACGTAGAACACTTGGCTACCTCTACGAAGTGGCGGAAGAACCTAATGCATTAGTTTCTTCCGCCACTTAAGATAGACACGCATTGCAGTGGAACATTGCAATGGAAAAAAATGTTACCGGTGCTGCAGTTCGGAACTACGCCCCCAAAGAAAGAAAGAAAGAAAGAAAGAAAGAAAGAAAGAAAGAAAGAAAGAAAGAAAGAAAGAAAGAAAGAAAGAAAGAAAGAAAGAAAGAAAGAAAGAAAGAAAGAAAGAAAGAAAGAAAGAAAGAAAGAAAGAAAGAAAGAATCCATTTCAGGCATGCACTCGCCGATGTTCGCTATCCGCTCATTTCTCGCTTCGGGAATGGCTGAAAAGTTTTTTCTTCTGCGTTCTTATGCTACCTATATGGTCCCAGCAGTGTAGCGGTTGCGTGGGCTGCGACAGGCGGTGTACACATGCTTTTTTTTTTGTTGTTGTTGTTCCGTTTGCATCCAAGGTGTTGTCAGAATAAAGAACACGTATCTATCTTTATAGAGCGAATAAGCCTAATCCCTTATTCAGAACCATAACCAGTTATTCAGAACGGGAACCAGCGGCAGAAAGTTAGGTGGGCGGATGAGATCAGGAAGTTTGCGGGGATAAATTGGGCCCAGTTAGCACAGGACAGGGATAATTGGAGATCTATGGGAGAGGCCTTTGCCCTGCAGTGGGCGTAGACAGGCTGATGATGATGACAGTGACACCAATAATAATAGAAAACACGTGATAACGTGGATCGCCACAGTGCGGCAATGTTCTTATTTCTGTGCCTGCCACCGACATGCAAGGATAGCTACGCATACCAAAGAAAGAAAAAAAAAATACCAACGAAAGCCGGCCTTGCCAAATACATCGAATGAGGGAGCTTCTAACCGCAAACCAGCACTTGATTGAGAGCGCAAACATGGAAATGCCCAGCCAGTGTTTGCATCCCCGCTGTAGGTTAGGATACGCATACTGACGGGAAATAAGTAGCACGGGCGAAAGTAATAGAGGACGTTCGCGATGCCTAACAGTGGACTACTTGCCCCCATTAGGCAGTGATCCACGACAAATTACAAGTCCAAACGAGAACAGAAGTTCAGGCCAAGATGGAAGCTTGATGTCATGAAAAGGGAAACTATTCTGTAGCTGTCCGCCTAGCGGGGGCGTCTACTCCTGGTTGATATCATCAGACAATCACTATCCGAAGTCGGAGGGATGAGTAGCGAATCTCAAAAGGCTGCGCCCGCCACGCTGAAGCGCATATTCCGCCCTTCAAATTTCTGTAGATAGTTGTCCGAAGCTCAGTGACGTAAAATGGCGTTTTTGGATAAAGTGGAAGCCGCCTTTCGTCACTCGACCTCTGGCCAATCAGCAGCGGCCAAAACGGACAATCCATCAGGTGGACAGCTATATAAAGCAGCTACCTCGACCCTTTAAGTAACGACGAAAACCAGGAAATGTCGCCAGAGTTGCGTTTTGACAACTAGGTCTGTCTTCGTCAGAGTTAGCCTGGTTTCCCTAGCCTCATGTTTATTCCACCAGGCTCTCATGGACAGTATTGCCATGTATACAAATTCTCTGGGAACATGAGCACTTTATATCAAGCGTACATGTGGAACTTCAGCAGAATTCTACAGTGGTTCCATACTATACGAAACAGTGAGCCAAGTGATAACCAGGTAGACTCGTGAGATATGATTTTTTTAACGCCTACATACATATGCACATTGGTTACGGCGAGGTACCCTGGCGGCCGCCGATAGTGGGCACCAGGTGCACATGTGCCCAAACTCTGACCGCGAACGTCGAATGAGAAAACTGACTGATAATAAAGGAAATAATCATAGGGAATGGCAAAAGGATTACAGGAAATAGCTGCACCGCTCAAAAACTAAGAGAACGCGCCTAGGCAAGGCACACAGTCCTCGAGCCAAACGAGGACAGCGCAGAAAGTGGGAGATTAGTCGCAGACATATGGGACCCCGGAGCTCGGCATTAGAAGCTAAGGCAGGCGTGCCTCGGCAGATGGAGTATCGGTCGGAAGACGAAGCCGCTCATTTCCTGTAAATCCTTATCGCCAAAGAGGCGACTCGGAGTACGTACTACGACTTCCATCGCAAGTCTCATCGAAATCAGTTACGAAAACGGTAGCTACTGCGGGAGCTCTTTTGGCAAGAAAGAGAAAAAAAAAAGTAATTGCAGGAACGACGTCCAATCAGCAAAGCGTGATTCGCAATGTCCGTTCGTTAAGCCTAGTCATTACAAACATTTTGTTTCTTAATGATATGCGCATGAGCAGCTTTGGTGCGGTAGAAAGAAGTCGAACTGACTAAGTTTAGCTATTCTGAGCGTTTGCGTGTGTAGAGCGAACGCCCGGGCGCCGTCTCGGAGATGGGTTAGTCTAGCTAAGGAAATAATGATTTCGTTATGGCGGCACAAGGAAATCAGTAACGTGTAGTTTAGTAACATGTCATACGTCTTCAGGGACCTGACAACAGCTGTCACAGTCTCAAATTTTAGTAACAAAGAGATAATGTCCATCTTGGTTTATACATGATGCTCAATGAAATGAAAAACCAAGAATCCAGGAGGCTAGCAACGGGCCGCACCGAAGCGAACTAACCGACAAATCGAAGTACATGGTCACTGAACATGACGAATAGGTTTTTCGGAATTGCGCAAGGCTGAGAGAAAGTTCGGAAGGGTTTTCTTCTCTTTGTTTTGTAGAAGTGCAGTGAAAACAGAACAGTCGTGGAATTATTTTCCTGGTATTTCATGACACCCAACAGCTTCCTTCTCGCGAAGCGAAGCAAGGCGTTAACTATAGAGACAGTTTAGCAAATATCTTACTAGAAAGAGCTCCCAACATGATAACAGAAATTTAAATCTGCAAGATGGGAGACAAGGGAGTGGCATATAGATGCGACCAACGAAGAAGTGATAAAAGCGGTGCACAAAGCTTCCCGAGTTTGAAATGAAACCTCGCAACTCTGACAGGTAAAACCACCGTAGCCTTCGTACAAAACCTTTATTACAAAATGTGCTTGTGCGCCTGCTCGTTACATCGTGTTGTATGCGGACGCCTCTCTTGCGTCTTTGGAAACGCGAACACAAAAGACTTGTCGAGTTCCGGTCTCCTGCTTGCATTATAGTTGCGTATACGAAAACAAAAGCATAATTCAGCGAAATGCCAAAGCGCTCGGCTCGACCAGGCACTTCAATCCAGGGACAAAGGGATAGCTGAAACACTGTTGTTACAAGATCTCTACCAAAGTGGGGACGCGGAATTAGGGTTTAAACCAGCGCATTCTCGACGCAACTCGATATCAAACAGTGGCTGACAGAAACCGATACGGGAGAGACGGGGAGGAGCTGGGCTTTCAGATCCCTCGAAATGCGCGGTATAAGACCCAGGTTGTTTGCATAATCGATACTTCGAGAGCATTTGTTCTTTGTGACGTCACGTGTATACGAGTATAGGCAAAGCACCATTCTGTGCTCGTATCACTCGAAGCGGCTGCTCCAGCGATATACAGGTGCAACACGTCGAAGCGTTTCGAGGGATGCGCGCACTATGATCGTTGCTTGTGGACATGTGTGGCTTTATTAATAATTTCTGGGGGTTCTAAGCGCCGAAAGTTTGATATGATCACGAGGCGCGCCGTAGTGGTGGGCCCGGGAAATTTCGACTACCTGCGGTTCTTTAACGTGCAATGGTAACACGCAGTACGCGCGCGATTCAGCCATTTTCGCCTGCATCGAAAATGCTACCTCCGGGGCCGGGATCGAATGGGCGTCTTTCTTTCTTTCTTTCTTTCTTTCTTTCTTTCTTTCTTTCTTTCTTTCTTTCTTTCTTTCTTTCTTTCTTTCTTCTTTCTTTCTTTCTTTCTTTCTTTCTTCTTTCTTTCTTTCTCTCTTTCTTTCTTTCTTTCTTTCTTTCTTTCTCTTTCTTTCTTTCTTTCTTTCTCATAATCACTATCATGTTGCAGTGGGCAGATGGCAAGAGTAGGTCCAGAGCGGGAGTAGGTAGTCGGCCGTGGGCAAAGCAACGTGGGCAAAGCAACGGATGAGTCGTGCGGTGAGATATGCACGTCGGTGGGATGATCTACGGTGCTTGGTTGAGGGCACTGTGAAACAATTTGTGAAATAAACGTAGGCTGGCAATGCGGCGACGCACAGAAAGATTAGCAAGATCACATTCACGTTTTAGGGATGATATGCTGACGTCGTATAAATATGAAGAATGAATGAATCTAGTGGCACGATTTCGTACAGACTCGAGTTCGTTTATTAAGTATACCTGGTGGGGGCTCCAGATGGGTGCTGCATATTCTAGTTTAGATCTGATAAGGGTTTTGTACGCAAGAAGTTTTATCTCTGATGGTGCGTGGCGCAAATGACGCTTCAAGAAACCGAGGGATCTATTCGCGGATGATATGATGTTGCTGATGTGTGCATTCCAGGAAAGGTTAGAGGATAAGGTGACGCCTAGGTATTTGTATGACTGAACTTGTTCGATAGCGGAGCTGGAGATTAGGTATGAGAATGATAAAGGATTATGCTGGCGTTCAAATGAAAAGAGCTTGCATTTAGTGAGATTAAGCTTCATTAACCAAAGATCACACCACTGTTGCACGAGGTTGAGGTCCTGTTGGAGTGCAGTTTGATCAGGAACGTTCAGGAGATCTCGAAGGCACATGCGATTTTAAAGGACCGCGAGTTCGACTTTCCGTCGAAGCATTAATAAAACACAGCACCAGAAGTTGAAGAAAACACATCAGCCCACGGCTAATCTTTCGTTTTGTGAGGGAGCTCTATATAGTGGTTTAAAAACTGAACACAAATACTATAACACACGTAACGACAGGTGGTCATAATTTACGACCTAATGGGTCAAGATCAATATCGCACGGTGTCGGCACCGCTGAGATCGAGGGGACAGAGCAGGAAAACAGCAAGTTAAACCACGAGGTTTCTGGAAAAAAAAAAAGACACATAGTGAGACAGAAACAAATATATAAAGAGGGTAACGTTACATCTGCACATCGGCCCATCGGTGCGACCAAAATGAATGGATATCTTAATATAAATGGAAGTGTATGGAAGACACATTTCCAAGCGCAGAAAAAAAATCCTAGACCATTCAGCGGTGAATGTGCGTAGTTCCGTAATGGTCGCCATAGAGCCATCAGCTATAACGTGGAGGGAAAGAAACCCAACGCAGTGCCACCTCAGGCATCTAGGCAGGCAATAAAATGGAATTCCTTTCTTCTTTCCTTATCTTTCTTTGCATTTCTCTCTCTGTGTCTGTCGGTCTGGGTCATTTTTCTGCTAAAGGAAGAAGAACGAAAAGGAATGTATCACTAAGTCCCTCAGTTTCGCTTTTTTTTCTGTTTTCCCTTTCGTTCTACGTTTATATAGAAGGCCATAGTAACACATGGGCACTGTCACTGTTCTCGAAAGCGCGTAAAAGATGCATTGCCGAAGTGGTAGAGAAATGCAGAAATACCAGGCGGCGCAGAGCCATGGCTTTCGTGAGATATAGACATGGAGCAGCAGAACGCCAGGTCCTCGCAAGGCGCTGTTTCGGAACGAAGGATAAATTATTCTAGGTGAATTACTGAAATAATAAAAAATGCACATATATCTCTCTAAGGAATACACGACACAGGCGAAAACGTCCATCGCGTAGGAACGACGTCATCTACGGAGCCTCCCGTAGATGTAAGGCCCCTCCCGTAGACTGTAAGGTCTCCCGTGGACCGTAAGGTCCCTAGATAAAAAACTTTTTATACATGGCTGCAGTCATGTAGGATCTCTAGTGGCGCAAAGCTATGCACAAACGCATAGCTTTGCGAGATGCTGTGCACCGAACACCTTGACGCACAGTGTCTTTGTCTTCTTCTGCTTGCCCGTGCAGCACGTGTGCCCGCCAGCCGCAGTTTTGTCAGCGTATTGGTCGTCTGAAAGCATGAGCGCAAGAGAAGAAACAAGTGCACGTGCACTCTTGGGGACCAGAGCTAATGATGATGACAATTTTTTTGCAACGCCGTTTGTATGGTTTGACGAACAGCTTCACTGTTAAAGAAAAAGAAAGAAAAGAAAACATGGACCGTACGCATCCTACAACAGGTAAAATCTACACAGAATGGCTCATCGTAAAAATAACATACTCATTACCCATTGATAAGAGTTTTCCTCAGCAGATACCGCGCGAACACCATAGCAAGCAAAATAACCGCCAAGAATTAGTAAATAAGTGAAACATAAGGAAGCTCGCTTTCACTAACGAATGTACCCACCAGCGGTATTCTACCCACCAGGAAATTGCTCGACGAAAACGGAAGACGCAATGATGGCAGGAAAGGCCTGAAAAAAAAAAAACGGACCGCAGAAGGAAAGCGGCGCACACCCCACGTGCCTCTCAGTAAGGAAGGGAACGTAATGAGGATTTAAGGGCAGTGCAATAAAATCGGACGGTGGCCGCTTCCGGAGCGCCGAAGATTGGTGTACCGGCTACTGTTGACTCTGGATCTGAGGGCATGAAAATGATTAGGCTGGCAAATAGAAAAGAGAAGGAAACGCGTAATAGTTAATAATGTTGTGAGTTCGCGTCTGGAGACAAAATAAAGGTGAAGAACCGTGAATGAGGAGTAGTGGAAAAATAGGGGTTATAACAACGGGAGAATGTTCTCGCAACGAAAGGGTATGAGGTGTTCGAGTGCAATTCATTAATTCATTCATTTAGTTAGTTAGTTAGTTAGTTAGTTAGTTAGTTTCGTTCGATGAACCTAAACAATCCGAAGTATCACGTGGCCTATGATTACTACAACAGCACGAAGGTCCCGCATTGATTTGGACATATCGGCGTCCAAATCTCAAATGCAACTTAATGAGCATTAATGTTTCTTACAAATTAAGAACGACCCCTTGACCCCTTCCTTTCGTTATACTCAAATGCAAACACACAAACCCTGATGCATTTCGTGCCAATTAAAATGTTACCGTCGCAGACGAAAGTGAAAGTGGAATCATCATACTCAGATGTAGAAAATCAAAGCTGCAAATCCATCACGGTCAGGTGTCACAAATGGTTTGAAATTAAAAAGAAAGACTAAGCAAGGCCAACTACAGATGCAGTTTACGCAATCTGAAGCGTCAAGTAGATTTTGGTGCGCAGGTGCTAAGTGTTATTGCATTACCCAGTGATCTGGATTGATAATGGGCTTAGGATTAACTAGCCCGATAGTGAGTATTTCCAGTGATCTGCCCTGACAAAGACAAGTTCACTTATCGAAACGCTGGTTCAGGCGAAAATGAATCAAATTAAATTGAAGTTTACTTGAATTTTATTTCTTTGATTTTTCACACAAGGTTTGCAGGAACTGACTGGAGACATAGCCATGGGTTAGTGTGGGTTAAAGATTGATTTTACTTCTACCAATTCGTTTCGGGCAAGTTAAACAAAATAAATTTTGAGAATAAATAATTTCGACGGACAATTAGAAAACTAACCATTAACGAAATGACCATACTTGCAAGAATACGAATAAAGAAAAACAGCCTTTAGCAAGAAAATCAACAAGAAAAAAATTACAGCATATCCACGGAGTGAATGATGATGAGTGGGCGAAGCTCGGGATGTGCATCGTAGATCGTGCCGAGTTCCGGATTAATTTAGTTAACGCGCATGCTACGAATCCTCACGGTTCAACTATGCACAATGCACAAGTGAAATCTCCCACCGGCACTTCATTGCAAGTCAAGATGCAGTGCCTATATATATATATATATATATATATATATATATATATATATGGGTTTTGCCGGTGAACGCTTCTCCAACGCGAGCAGTCGGTATTTCTCAATCAAGAAACTCGCTAGGAGACGCTGCCTGCGCCAACGTTGTCTCTCGCGTTTGCCGGGGCAGTGTCGAGTTTGCCGGGGAGCGCGTGGCTCCCGGCGCTCGCGGCGAGGGCGAGCGCCAGGTGCCACGCGCTCGCCCTCGGCGCGTGCGTGCGCTCCAGCAGGCACGCGCCGGTGGCTACCTACTACTAACTACTACTACTACTACTACTACTACTACATACATCGGGGACGCACGAAATGGCTGCTAATGGGGAATGAGAGACAGAAGAATTCGGCTTTTAGTTAACGCGCACGCTGCGAATTTTTTATTGTTCAACAACGCACAGGAGAAATCTCCCACCGGCACCACCTTGGAGGTCAAAGCGTAAGACTGGTTACGCACTACTACGACTACGACGAGGGACGAACGGGTGCCGCTTTAAGGAGCTTCGCCCCTAAAAATAAATCTGATATAACACTGAAAACGGCAGTCAGTAGCAGACCCATAAGCTTCAGATTACATTCAGCGACAAGTTCATTCTTCCAATTAGGCATTCCCTGGTGCGTTGTAAAAAATGGTGTGGCATTTCCCTGTTGTAGGCCTTTATTCTCGGCGCGCGGCTGCAACTGTCACGATTCTGACGCGTCTATGTCCACAAACAACGCACTCCACAGCTGAAAGCCGGCTGCGTGGCACGCACAGCGCGTTTGCTGTACTTCAATAAATGAATCCACCAAGTTTGTTCGCGATTGCGTACACCAATAGCGAAAGCACGTGCCCTATGTCGGTTGTGGGACTTGGTCACAAAAGCAAAAAAAAAAAAAAGTGCGCTTTGCCACATCCGGAACACGACGCTTCAAAATTTCAGACCATCCTCACCAAATATATTTAGGCCGGTGGGTTAAAAAAAAAAGATTACTACAGATGATCGGATTTTGTAGCGTTCTGTTTGGGAACAAAATGCTTTGGTCAACTCTGCGTCCATAGCTCAAGGCATATCTGCATACATACTTATATGAGCGCATACGAACGCGCGCGCGTGCACGCGGTTGACATTTCGTGTGTTTGCGCGGGACCGCTTGTGTGCTTGCTTAAGCGTTTACGTGTGCGGACTGGCACGCGTGCCTACGTGGCTTCATGAATGAGCAATACCGTAGGCTATGAATAAGTGGTAACGCGCAGTTGCTGTAGCGAGAATGCGTGCACCGTCCGTACGAATGCAGAGGACCGTATAGGTCGCGCGGCAACATGTATTAAGAACGAGATGCATGCAGCGCCACCAGAAGCCAACGGGAAGCATGCCTCCTTCGAAATGCACAGCGATTCACTAAGGAATCAAGGTGAGGCGTTTTCGCGGAGTTATTCCACGGGGAATGGAGACCCGAAAGCACTTCGCGAGAAAGCGGATTACGCGGACGCTGTTACGGGAAGAGTTGTCACGACTGCAATATGCAAACGAGGTTCTTTAGAAAAGATCCGGGAAGTACGAAACAACACAAATGCCAATAATAGCACGCACAAAAGTGCAAGACTGAAACACGAGGTATGTAAGGAAAGTTTTAAAGGGACCGACACCTGGCCAGAACGCGTGAACGAACCTTTGTGCATTTGGAAAGAGCCTTAAATATAGCGATGGATTTGAGCGCCCACTCGGCATTTGAACAGGATGTTATTTTTAAAGTGAGCTTGAAAATCGCGGCGACTGATACGTGGCGTAGCCTGGTGGTGAAGCCTTGGCACTGCGTTATGGAGTTTTTTTTTTTTAATTATTGTACATCGCCTGCTGCTGTTTATATGACCACAACTCGGGCCCAAAATTGCAATCGGTATATACAAACGCATATCCGCCCTGTTAGTTGCTTTCCACGCAGTAAAAGGAGTCGACACTGAGTAGCGGCGCTGCCTTCGCGGCAACCGAAGACCTGCTTTTAACCATGGCGCAAGCGGGCAAAAAAATCCGGTAAAATATGTTTCACGGCGTTTTTTCCCGCTGTCATTGCATGACTGGGCCCTCTGACCGGTAAGCTTTCCCTTGAAAAAGAAAACGAAGATAAAAATAAGACAAGTACCTTAAAAATTAGTTGCCGGTCCCTTTAATTACAGTTCATAAAAATTGTGTTAGTCTGTATATATGTTTTAATCTGTTTGGCAAGCTTTTGTCCAGCTATCATCCTCCCTTCACATCTGCGAACAATCAAGCCAAGTTTACACTTCCGTGATTCTGTTTTCCTCTCCACGGGTGGTTACGAGTGATGAGCCACTTACTGCCCCTTCCCCCCCCTTTTATTACCTGCACAACGTCGTCGAGTTTACGCGATAATGTTCACTTACTAACGTATCAGCGTTAAGCTTATGTACCTATCATACTTGCTCCTTCATGACCAGAATCTCCTGGCTACGTGTGCTGAAACGTATTAATTATTAAAGTCTAAGAAGGCACAACGTAACACCTTCCCCCTTTCTTTTAATTTCTGCATTTGCCTAGCTACTACAATTATGGCATTTCTCTTGAGCGTCAGCGACATGCACCTCCCGAGTGTCCTATCGCGCAGAGAACAAAACACTTATCGGAGCAGCCGAGTGGCTAGAAATGAGCAGTAAACAGTGCACCGGTTCATTTGCGGACACGCTACACGTCCATTACTGGTCCGGGAAACACTGACTTCCGTTCCAGTACAGAAATCGAGACGGGACCTGTCACAAGGCACGTCGATGGACGACCGCGCGCCGGACATGGCGCTGACACTCGCAGCAGCAATACTGCGCGACAGGGCAATATACACGGGAAATTTAGTAACGGAACGAACAAGGCTGCCAGATCGAGTAACCCGCACGGCCGCATCGAATAACATCGTACGTAATCGAGCGACGGCGAGGACTAATGCACGATGCAACGAAGTATACGGCGAGCCTTCATTTGCCTTCCTGTATGAAACATGTAGCTTGTGACCTCTCTTTTTGCTCTCTGCCCTTAATGAAGGGCTTGTCTCGAAGAAATAAAAGAGATACGGTAATCTGCAGGTTAAAACGAGATCCGTTCTAATTGCGGTGTACGTCAGATGTGATGGCTCTGATCGGGCTCAGGGGAGTAGAACGTGCCGTACAGTGGCTTCTCAGGGAAACGAGAGACGGACATCCGAAAGAATCGCGAGAAGGATCAAACATGATTCAGCAGTAATGGAATAAAGAGGGGAGTGGCTATCGGTAATTGAAAATTAGAGTGAGCGAATGAAACAGTTCATTTAGAGCAAAAAACACGAAAGTTAGACAGCACATCTTGCGTAGAGGCCGTTGCGCCGTCACTGTGCGCAGGCAACCGCGCTCGCATAGAATTGGATCCTGCGCGTTCTGTGCGCGGGTATTACATTTCACCAAGCTCAAGCTAAAGAAAAAAAGTAGTACGTTGATAAATCTTTTCATGCACTTCTGGCTTGAATATCGAATAAAAATATTCAAGTCTGCAAGCCACGCATGCATAAAACGGAAAGGCTTCTTCCAGTTCCTGTGTCTAGCAAAGGTTAAAAATGAAGAACAATGCGAGGGCTTTGTGTGCGAGAACTCCAGTACAGTTATAGAATTTAGCTTAGTTCGGTGCTGTGGATTAACTTTGACCACCAGAGAGAGGGAAAGAAAAGTTTCTGTTAAAGCTCGCAGAATTCGGTCGGCATATATATAGGCGCCTGTGCACCGTCTGTATAGGGAACGGGATAGACGACAAAACGGCCCTAGAAGCAGGACAACGGGAATGAAGGACGGGAAAAGAAAATTTATAATAATAATGATTTCTAGCGTATTTCGTGCTGTACATTGATATTATTATGAGGCACGCCGTCATGGCTCCGAAACCTTTGGCAACCTTGAGTTGTTTAACGTGCATTGGCATCGCATTATACACAGGCATCTATAATTTTTGCCTTCATCGAAAATGCGACCGCGAATGCCGGGAGCGAACCAGCGTCCTTCGCGTGAGTAGCCGAGAATAAGAACTACTGTACGACTATGGCGCGTAAAAAAAAGGAAAGAAAAGAAAAATAAAGATGTGGGCATCTCGCACTAAGGGCGCGAGGTTAGGTCATAGCGGTGCTGGTGGTCTGGCCCTCCTCCTTTTCCCATCCTCATCCTCACTTCCGTGTCCCACCTCTTCTTGAAGTTTTTTTTTTTTTTTTAGCCTCCTTGGGTTTACCATACTATACATGGGTATAGTATGGCTATACAATACACTTCCCTTCCCCATTTTCTTTTTCCTCACTACTTCCCTTTTCGTACCCCTTGTCTTGTTCTGCTACGGCGCCGGTGCCCTTAACTTCCTCCTTTTCCCTCCTGCTCACCCGAACTCACCATCCGCATCTCCTTGCTATACCACGCTATACATCGATATGCCATGGTTTACGCACTCCTCTTCTCCTTATTCCTCACCTTCACATCCCTCACTCTCCTTTCCCGCCCCCTTGCTACACTATAGTGTACAAGGCTATACTATGCTTTACTCTCTGCCCTCCGTCTTTCCCTCCTCCTGAGCCTCACTTCCTTTTCTCACTATATTTGCTGTACCGCAGCATGCCGATTCGCCGTGTTATCCACCCTGTATAGAGCACCCCCCCCCCCCCGCCACCCTTTTGCCCCGCCCCTCCTTATGCTTTTTTTTTTTTTCTTGTGAGGCAGCGTCAGTCGCTGGCGTGGCTCTTTGATAGAACACCCGTCTGCCACGCAGACTGGTGGGTTCGATTCCCGCTCGAACCCAGCTAGCGTTCTTGCGATGCGATCGGAGGATTCGTAAAGAACGTTGCCGCTGAAGCGTTCTGATCTGGTTGCACGAAATATTACCTAGGTGTAATGTAGAATTGTTTCAGTTTACCTAGAGAGGACACTGAGGCTTTGTTTTAGTACCCCGGTGGCGCATACCTGATATGCCGATTTTTCAGGTCACGACAGACATTTTACCTCGAGCTAGAACAGCTCCGCTGTTAACAAAAAACAGAAAGAAAAGGGCTTGTGGCGCTGGTAAATACAGGATAGGTAAACGTAATGGTTGTGGTGTAGGCCATCTCAGCGATTTCTGTGCGACACTATAGTTGGTGCTGTGCTAGCGCTTCTGCACTTGAGATCCACTGAATAACCCGATATGAAAAAGAAAGAAGACTGACGTGCATCGAGGGCAATACGCGCGTTCAAGAGTATTAGGAACCATAGGGACTCAAACCCGCGACATCATCACGTGCAGGATACAACTATGCAACAACTCAACAACCGGTAGCTGGGTTGTTACTATGTAGATTGTACTTACGACACAGAGAGAGGGAGTCGACGCGCAACTTGAAAGAAAGAGAAAAAAGAAACAGAAAGAGAAAAAGAAAGAAGCAAAGAAAGGCCAATGAAGAGACAAAAAGAAAATGCAGCATATGTTCCGCGAGACGGTCAATATTGTGTCACGAGGATTGCGGTCCCGCCCATGCTCCTTTCTCCGCAAGTACGACGTCAGTCGAAGCTGTTCGACCCCGCCGCACGAATCGATGCAGCGGCGGCGGCTCCGTGACACGATGTCCGCGTGAATGTCGTGCCGACGAAGGTGGACACGCACTACCGTGTTTCGTCGAACGCATACGGAGCATGTTGCTGCTCAAGGGAAGCTGGTCGTAGGGAGCAGAGAAAACTACTTGGACGAATCGTGGAGTGCTAGAAAGAGCCAACGAAGTAAAAAGCGCGTACACTTTATTGATACTGAATCTAGCACGCAGAGAGGCAAAATTTATCCAGATGACGTGGATTTAACAACAATGTGTAAGTATATGATAACACACACCAACACACCCACCCACTCACCCCCTCCCCCTTTTTCACAGACAGACAGACAGACAGACAGACAGACAGACAGATAGATAGATAGATAGATAGATAGATAGATAGATAGATAGATAGATAGATAGATAGATAGATAGATAGATAGATAGATAGATAGATAGATAGATAGATAGATAGATAGATATCTTTCAACGCCCCACACCACTTTCCAAAAAAAAAAGGAAGAAACGAAACGACAGGAGGAAATGTATAGCTGACGACCTACAGTTAACAAACTAAAGCAGATAACGCTCTCGTTTCCTTCAGCAGCGTGTCCTTGTTGCGAAAGAGTCGACAAGCTTGCAAAGCCTCCGAACAAAGAAGCAATGACAATGACTCGCGCGATCCCTGCCGAACATTTCGATCTCTCAATAATGAAAGATTCCCCCCCCCCTCCCTCCCCCCTTCGTGCATCGCCGCTTACATCCTTGTTCAATGCACACGCCGGTGCAGTAAATGAAAGGAAAAGAAATGCCGACAGGAGCAAGCCAGAGGAGAAGTTGCATTGTCTTAATTTCCAAGAGCCAATCGATGTCCTCTTACAAACACGCTTTCTCCGTTAACAGGGTTCGAATTTAATTACTTTACGACATAAAAGAGTCCCCACGGCCGTAACGCGATGTGAAGAACAAACGCTACCGATGAAAAGCGGAAGTGCTATCATGATGCAAAACAAAAGGTGCAAAAAAAAGAGAGAGAACACTGAAGCTAATCACGAAAGAGGGAGCACTTCCTGTTCGCAAGGTGCACAACTGCTTGCACAGACCCGCAGTTTGCATAACGACAAGCATGTTCCATGAAGGTGCATCTTTTATCTTTTCTTTACTCTGTCTTGCCTTTAATGAGATCGCTACATCACGGATAGCACAAAGCAGCTACTCTTTCCTCGTATCGCTAGGTAAAGATAACGCAACGACAGGGGCGATTTGCCCCCCCCCCCCCCACTTTTTTTTTATTTTTCGTCTTCGAGGCAGGCATGTTTCTCCCCAGCCCCTATCCAAGCGATGCTCAAATTAGCGGATCATAGCACTAATACGTGAAAAGTTGGAAGCTCGGAAATCCAGCGCCTTACACCGGTCTAAAGAAAGAGGGCGAAAGAATGAGTTTGTCGCGAGCCTACATTTTGCCCTGCCAAAGGTGTGCGCGTTTCCACCAGCAAATGTGAGACCTTTAGTACGGATGCATGTTATGACGAGGTACATACATAGAAGTTAATAGTGATATGCACAGTGCTTACAGAATGCTTACAGTGCTTACAGGCTAGACAACGCGCGCGCCTTCATTTCATGGTCGTCAGTGTCACATGCGTCGAATATGGACTCGTGCACTTGCGCCGAAGCTAACACCGGCTGTTGCGGTCACATTCGTTAGCGATTAATCGCGCATACCCCGTTGCTTTTGTTGACGTTTTCGTGTCATTCCGCAACAACTGTGCGTTTCAACCGAAGAGCAGTGATCAACCACCAGGTACCCTTACCTCAATGCATCGCGTCGCAGGGGACAAGTTTACCCGCCATGAGCAGCTGACAAAAAAGCGGAATAAAAATGAATTGGAATTATTGAAAGTGAACTGAAGTATTAAGATTCATGTTGGCTCAAGACTCCTACTTCTATTTCAAAAGAAATACATACGGAAGAAAAAAAAAAAGGTCTAGCTAGTGTTGTCACGTTAACTGGTGACCGATTGAGCAAACGGACCCCTATATGTTAGGCAGTGAACATATACGTACAGCGACGAGGGCACGCAGTCCGTTATGTCGAAGTAAATAACGTCCGCAATGTCACCACACACAAAAGCAAAAATAAGGTTGGAAGAAATACTAATAATAGAGAGCATTCACAGACAGCACTCATCGCAGGTTTACGACGCGAAGTCGGCGTAATCAGCCTCAGGAAGGAGTAAGAAGAAACATATGACGGGATAGCGACTCGCCGTGAATGAGAGAAACCATTCTCGTTTACGTTCATCCCTGTACTGAAGAATACTGAAACACACACAAGGAAAAGAATGCCTGCAGCCAGACACCATGGCAATATAGAAAAGAGCGCTATGTTTTATTGCACTTTTTTGTCTTCTAGTTAACCTTCCTGCCTTTTGCTATCTCTCTCTCTCTCTCTCTCTTTCTCGTAGCTTGTGTATAGGATGCATCCGTTGTATCATTTATTTCTTACTCTTGCTTTCATTCCTTCGATAGCCCTGACGGGCTCAACCTAACCTACATCTTAAGAAATAAAACAATAAAAAATAGTAAATAAACACCACGACGACGCAAAGCGATGTGCCCTTTGCATACTGGTAAGTCGTAACAGAGCACTGCTTGCACCAGCTTTACGTGCGCACATTTGTAGTCCCCAGCTTATGGATGCTCTGCGAGCTTTGGTGTACGTATATGTCTCCGTTTGGCGTGTACGATGCAGTGACAACCAGGCGCCTTGCATCACCGCAGGAGGGCGCTGCCGCGTTATCGCGAGTGCGATCGGTCGTTTACCGGTTTACAACCAACCAGACGAGCACATTTCATGTACAGGAGCACGGAACAGTACTGTAACAGCCTGCCCGTTTCTGCTTACAGCGTCTGCGCCGGAAAATATCATGTTTATTGGCCGCCAGAAAACGTCATCTTTTCGGAAGATCTCAGCAGAGGCGCAACGCGGTGCCCTGTAACACTGCGAAGCATTGTGAGATCTGTATCTCACGTCAGAAGCCAATAATGCATGTCGTATCAACGTTCTCATTCTGGGGTTCCTTTTTTTATTTCATTATTCCGCGAATTTGTCGTGGGTTATGCAATCGCTCCTTTCCCAAATGCGCAGCCGCTACGGGGGTGCTAACACAAGCGCTTTCTCATAGCGACGCGACATAGCGGTAAAAGCTACTCAGCTAGGCTATGACATCAGTTAGCGCCCTATAGGCAGTTGTAAAAATTCCACGTCAGCGCACTAATTCCCTTGAGGGAAAGAGCACAATCACTTTTCGCCTATTTTCTGCCTCACTGTTTCTTCAAGAAGAGGGGTGCGTTCTTCACACCACAAGGTTTTGGACAACCTTCTGGTTCGTTCCACAGTTTCTTCGCATGGACGCCATAATGCCTTGGTTGCTATCCACAGACAGCCAAGCTGTAAAAAGAAGGAACCTACGAAGCTAGTAATTGACTAGGACAAAGCATCGCTCAAGAAACTGTTTCTACGCCCCCAGCTATTCAAGCGATCCCCTACGAAGCAACGTAGTGCATGAGTACGGCTACTAGGCGGCAGGCCGTAAACAACACACATACGCGACGAAGCACTAGACGATCTGTCAAAACCTTTCGAGAATCGGGATGTCTGAAACGACAGCATGAGAGCGTCGTTGAAAGACCCGAGGGGATACCCGAACAAAAGCCGAGCGCCGACGACGCCTTTAGCTGATGACGTGTCAGCGTAGGACAAGGTTCAATTTCAAAAGCGTTCAACAAACTATCCGAACGGCGTTACGCGCGCATCCGACAGCTTAGATAAAAAAAAAAGAAGAAGAAAGTAAGGCAGAAGGAGGGCTTTGTTAAAGCTGCAGGCCCACAAGGGAGCTTATTCTCGAAAGCGACGGCTCGAATGTATCGTTCGAGATCGGGGAAAGGATGTCCTTCGTTCATGCCTTGCGGAGCTGGCGCTTCCTTGAGAGCGCATATCCACTCTTACCCGATGACATACAGTGCCTGGGCTTTGGAGTACACAGCTGAGCTGCTTGGTAAGGGTTCGTAACGAAACAAGGTACGGCGTGGAAATATGACAGTGCAGACAAGCAACAATGCTCCCGTTCACTTGACATTCGGCGTTCGTGATATCTACTTCTCTTGCGTCCGAGTTCACACGCCTTACCCTGCTTCATTAAAAAAAAAGGCATGCTATTCCCTGTAACCATGAGTTACGGCCACCCGTAAGGATCACTTGGGCTTTGGCCTAGTGGTTACAACGTCCGCCACCCGTACAGGAGGCACTTGGTACGAAACCCAGAATGGCAGGACACTCACTTGTTTTTCTAACAAGGACAGATGTACCCTGACCTGGCGCTCGGTGCTGCTGAGTGTACTCCTGTCTCGAGAAAGTGGCCGCTGATTTTTCACCTGCCTTTTTCACTCCGCCGTTTACGCTTTCCACGAAGAAAAAGGAGAGGGAAAAAAAGAGAAGACGGAAGAGACCAGAGAAAGACGGCCATGAAGTAGGGAGGAGCAGGAAAAGAGGACAACAACGAATAAGATGAAAGAAAGTATTGCCATGCGGACGTCTTCGATGGCGTTTGTTGTTTCATTCAAATGGAACGCCGTATGAATTTTTAATTATTACTTCTATATGAAATCCAAGCTTAATGGCAAAGACTAGTATTTTCGTCTGTGTGTTAAAACCTAATTAAGTTATTCTTCCATATAAGTTTATTAATGTATTTGAAAATAAGAGTGCCAATGCCAGTAATATTATTCTTTATATATCCTCTCTTGCTCTGTATCGGTCGATATCAAACATTATATATCAAACAAAAATAAGTAGTAAACGTTAAACTGCATGGAACTCTTGGTCAATGCTTTTTTGTTAATTAGCGTCGTATATATTCGGCCACAAGCACAGCAGCAAGAAAGAAAGAAAGCCGAAATAGAAGAACGAGGGACCGCGCGGCGAAGTCTAGCCTACGCTGCCACCATGTCCTCTGTGCAGGCCTGTGATGTTCTTTTTTTTTCAATTGCATGTACAAAACAGAATAATGCCCCCCCCCCCCCCCCGTCCTTCACTGGTTTAAAGACTTGTAGTAGTCACGAATATAGATAGCCTCATATATACGTCCCTAAACGTGATAACGCGTTAGAGAATAAGCGAGCTCGGGAAACGCACTTGCATCTGCAGCACACTCGTGAGTCATGACCACGATTACAGATACTCGCCTCCGTCGGCGCATTCTGCGAGACCAAAGCTAACACAATGACGTGGTTGAGTGGTAAGGATCCCGCCACATCACGCGTAGTGACAATAACTCAATCATGAAGCGAAGAAGGCTTGCAGTGGAGAGAAAAGGGCAAATGAAAAACTGATTATCACAGGAGGAAAAAAAAGGAACGTTAAAATATATCAAGAACAGAAAAGGCAAGGTACATTCACTATGTGTGTCGCCCTCAGGTAGTGTTACTCACAAAAATGTGGGACAACCTTGCCTAATTACTGACGTTTGCTTAATGATTTGGCTCTCCAAATAAGCTGACGTAACTACTTAATTACCATGTACAAAACAGCACAAAAATGAACAATATACTTTAGTGAACTCTGGTCAATAGCCAGGCGACAACAAGACAAACCGTATTTTCTCTTCCTTTCCTAAAGTTAATCTGTACGTCGTTTAATACAAATAAATAGGTAAATGAATAAATCAAGTCTGCTCACATGAAAGCGCCCACACTGGCGAATTTATGCCTCTCCCAGTGAGCCATCTTATCTGTTTTGAAATCAGTTTTCTGTTCCAGTGCAGCAGCCTCGTGTCCTAAGTCCATCGTGGAACTGTGAAAAACGTAGCATGGGAAATAGGCAAGAACGCACAGTAAAGTTGAAATTCTTTTTTTGCAGTAACGAGTTGCAGTGGCGCGTTGGCTTCATTGAGAAACAGGTACGTAGAGTAAAAGAATACATCACACACACATGCAAGCGAGGAAAATTATTGGCTCCTCCAAACAAGGGCTAAGCACTTTTGATTGCAGTGCACTTTTCATTGCAACTCTGGTTGGCTATGGAACCATCGCCGACCAGAGTTGCCGGTAACCTGAGCTTGGCAATACCATCTGTTGCGAACGGTGCGAGCGGAGCGGCGCTGAGGGTCCTCGCTGTTGTGAGTGCCGGCCACGTTGAGAAAGGCACGCTCCCCAGGCCGATCAGTTAACGCCTAGTGATAAAACCATGAAGTGCGTAGATTTGGGCTTGTTGGTGAAACATAACTGAAGTAACTACAGCGCCCAAGACACGAGGAGAAGAGAAGAGGCATGTCGCCTCACTACATATACATGGGCCGCGTTTCCACAAATAAAGGTTGTTGAAAGTCAGCGCTGTGTGTGTCCTCTTCTGTTGTCCTTGTGTCTTGCGCGCTGTAGTAACTTCAGCTAGTGATAAAGCAACGTAATGTCCCCAAAGTAAGGCGCATAGGATATTACCATAAAACGACTCTCGCTCTCTCTCAAAGCAAGCTTGTTTTGTCCGCGAGGATACACGGAAACGTAAACACAACGATCATGCTGTGTACGTGCAACCCGCGCTGGAAGGCGGCAGTTTGGGCTGCGTCGAGGGCGACCACTTTGCCAAATTGTGTTGACGTTACCATACGGGGCTACATCCGTGTTTGGTAAGCCTCGTGATCAATGGAACTGTGCGACTACCTAAGAAGTATGCGTTGCGCAACAGATATCTCACTGGAGATTCTTGGAGCAAGAACACCTTGAGCCTTTTCAGAGCAACGAACTTTTCGCGAATACACTTTGCATTTCGTTTTCTTGTTGTGTAAGGACATCAAGAACACCATTTTCCTTGTGCAAACACCGCTAGGTTCAGGGTCGAGCATGATAATTACGAAAGTTTTTATTCCGGATTCTCCATGGCGACACACGCGAAGACACTTAAAACGTTTCACGTTTCTGGAAGCGGTGGAAGAACACCAGCAGAAAACTCTCGCGGTGTGCTTTCCAAGGCTGCAGGCGCGATACACTAAGGACACTAAAAAAGATGGATATCATTATTGAAAGTTTCTATTGTTTACACATCCCGTCCAAGCGGCTACTCATTGCAGCAAAGAAAGACAAGGACGAATAACCGAATAACCGAGTCGGTTGTAGTACGTAACAGCTACCGACGGTGTACAAGCTTTGCGCAAACCAACAGTGCCCCCCCCCTCGGGGGGGGGGGCGGCACTGTTGTGCTTAACCCCTGCGGACACATTATACGTAGCATGCTTTATACTTCACCAATGGGACAACGCATCTCCGGCTGCCAGTCACGTAACACAACTTGTAGTTGGGTGCTGCAAACAGCAGCGAGCAAGATCCAACCGCCACGCTATGCAGGTGTGCATACTCGATCTGCGTGCAACAACGCGGCCACGCCCACAGTGTCAGAATCGCGACGGGGCAGCGCACTGCACCGCTCCACTGTGGTGCGGCTTCACTGCCATTGTGGCCATTGCTTATGCTGGTCGGCTCCACTGCGGCAATTGCGAGAGAAAAAAATTACCGTAAAGGTGGGTGCACGTAGTCGTTGCCCAATATTTCATCTGGCAGTACAATGTGCTTGCCCAACAATGCCTATAGCACGATACATTGAACATACATCGAACGTCGAATATCTGTTAGAAATTGTTGATTGTGGCACTGAGGAATCGCCCAGGGTGTTAGAGTCGGATGTACAGCGGTAGGAACTGTTTACACTTTATTTTATTTTCTTACCTGTATTTCATTTCTTTTCATTTTTCGTGACGTTAACATTTTTGTCCAATTATCACTTTCTTCGACGATATGTAACTCTGTATTTCCCCTAAGCAATAATCCCGTCGGGCGCCGCAGGTACATGAAATAAAGTAAGATAAAATACATATGGTAGCGCAAGGCTACCATCCCAATACCTCGCGGACCCCTTACCCAATTTATGCAGTTAATAATGTGCTTACACTCGCGCAAAGGTCTTCGTGCTATAACGGAACACGCCTAGTGCGACAACCGTTACGAAACAAGCCATGAACTTATTTTTTGTATGACCCTACTTTAGTCACCTGTGACAAGCAGGAAAAAAAAAGCGCAATAGAACCCATTGCCCACGACTATGATCGTGATGGTGCATTTGCTTTCTGTCTACCTCCATTACCTTTCCTTCCTTTCTAAAACTTATTAAGTAGTACAAATCATTGTGACATAGACCTCACCGGGTCTCTAATCGACTGAGAGAACCGTGCTCTCTAGAAGTGCGCTGTAGTCTCTGTACCTCATACATTCTGAAAACAAGAAATCAATAGACAATTTATTCTAAGGGTCACCCTAGCGATGTAATATCAAACGAGTACAGAAAACATTCCCGAAGACGCGGCCAATTCGTCGATATTGAAAACCGAAATAATACGAGACGCACACAAACAGCGTCAGCGCTGTCGCAAAGCAGAACGTGTAGGACGCGAACAAATTGCCGCGCATGAAATTGGGACAAGCGATCTGAGATGTAAGCCGAGAAACGTTCTCGTGTTCTCGAAGCAAAACAGGCTATCGTTCTCGCGTCAGAATAACGCGTTTGTTAGTTACCTACGCTGCAGCGAGATTGACGGAGGCGGAGTAATATCCCCGCTTGAAGGGCCGTCGATAAACGAGCTTCCAAAAAGTGCTTCAAATGCGGAAGCGAAAGGACCCCATCGGTGCGCTGCGGTTACCTGTCATATGAACGCATGATTACGCTCGATACAGAAACCAGCGATGTTTCAGCGTCATCTTCATCGCGAGGCACGTTTTGGGTCCGACACGCTGACAGCTCAATTCCGTAGTGGCGCCATCCACGACCAATACCGACTTTCGCGCAGTACTTATAACACTCGCCGGCATACATCAGCATTGCAACGATCTGCTTCTAGCAGACTTTATAGCATATCCAATTAGCGTAATAAAAGACGTCTATCAAGGCCAAAAAAAGAAAAAAAAAAGCGAAGAGGACCGATCTAAGCTGAACCTGCGCTTCGGTAAAATAATATGCAGCTTGTATTTATGTTTCCCCGCCGTAAAGTTGCAGATGGAGCTTAGCGCGGTGCTCAGTGTGCTTGTCGGCCTCTACCGACGTCTTTAGTTTGCGCTTGTTCTACGCGTCGCACCAACGAGGCCGCGAATAAACCCTTGCAGCTTTTCAGACACTACAGGGCGCACGAACTAGCACGACTTCGTTCTCTGATATCGATACCATAATTTATGGTATCGATACTGGAACCATAAATCACTGGAAATCACTGGAATATCAGTGTACGCCGCGGTTACAGTACCCGGCCACTGAACCAAAACAATTTGGCTCGATCACGGCGGCTGCATTTCGATGCAATTACCTTGTGCCAGAGAATGATGATGCAGGAGGTTAATGGTGTACCAGTTCACATCTTCGTAGGCCAGCAAACAACTTTTGAGAGAATGGTCATCGCTGAACATGCAATGAACGCCCTAGGTCGTAGCGAAGCATTCTATCGGAAATCTTCCTCAAAGTCAGTTTCCCTACGAAGACATCTTCACCAGCCTGAGACAGTCTTCCTTAAATAACTGTTGTGCCCTTTCACGTCGTCATGTTGCAAGGAACCGCTTGTTTTGTGTGCAAGTCAGAGCTGGTGGTGACGATGTTGCTACAGGCGGTGTTAGTCTGGAAGACATGACGGGCGACTGCTCCACCCAAGTGTCTCAGCCCATATAGTATGCGTCACCTACATGTCACACAAGCCGGTCTCTTGCAGAAATGCTAAAAGGGCTGACGCCTCCTTGCGAGTTGTAGGTGCACCTTCCAGATATGCAATCTGTTCTCTGTTCAGCGCAAGCGTGGGGCATGAGCAAATGTTTTTCATGCTGTCCATGAGTGTGGCCCTTGGCACTTGCAGGACCAGATGTGGTTGTCAGTAAGTCCCACTTCAGAGCACTCCGCTCGCATTGGCAAAGCAGCGCCCGTCACTTGGAAAGACCATAATGCGAAGCAACCATTATTTGAAATCAAACTCAGGTAAATAGTGGAATCCTTGGTAAGACTAGCAGTATAAGGAAAGTCAGGTAACAGTACCGATATTATGGCCAAATATGGCCAAATCCCGCCGACAAACATACGGATTCATGCCAAAATGAAGCAAACAAGGGCTATTCCCATGTCCTTGAGGCGTCACGGGATCTCAGACCCTCCCCCCCCCCCCTCCCCCGCCTCACGCGATAAAAATACGCAGCGACACAAAAAATATCAAGGAAAGAAAAAGAAAGACAGAAAATAGCAGAGGTAAGATCGAGCGAGGAAATGACTGGGTGTGGCCCATGGCCTGGGACATACCGCGCTGCCCTTCTCGACAGACTGGCTCCGACCTATATTCCTTTTTTTTCCCTATCGCCCGTCTATCTACATTTCACCACCGTCCTTGACCTCTTCGGTAAACCCATGGCGGCCTGCGTATTATACAGGGTGTGTTCTAATACTCCCCTCAGACGGCTAGCTAAACAGCCAAGAGAACAGCAGCCATGTTAAGTCTGAAACGAAGGGGACATGCACCCATACGTAGCGCAAAGCTACAAGGAAATCCATTCAGATTTCTGATAAATTAAAGCTTCATCGCTGTCGAAAAATTCGCCCCGGTCCCGTGTTTGAACCGGGCGCTAACACATCTCCGTTGCCGCTGCTCTACCAGTTGAGCTAAGCAGGAGGCAACAAATTGGAAGCGCTAGGCCAAATTGATCGGAAACTAGATGTAAATGGGAATAAACTTGGGATCAACGGCCGGGACAGTAGTTCATGCCTGGTTCGAACCCTGGAATCAGGACAAATTTTAGGGGCGAAGCTCCTTAAGGCGTAGGCTTGTCTGCCGCAGTTGTCCGTCGTAGCCACTTCGTCTTCATCGAACGCTGAGCTGCCTCGAGCGCTGGCACGCGCTCTTGTGTCACGAGTTCACGCCGGTTCCTCTTCGTCTACTCCGGCATCACTCAGTTTCGGTTTCGTTTCGTATTACATCACAATAGCCCCAGTTTTAAGTAGTTGCTCACAACTTTTCTGGAAGGTAGAAGATGCGAAACGAATGCCACAGTGTTCTAGAGAACTCAGTTGTCTGTCCATACAGCACGAAGCATGGCTAAATTAATCCGGAACTCGGCACGATTTACGATGAACCTCCGGAGCTTCGCCCACTCCTCATCATTAACTCCGTGGATATGCGTGGATTTTATTTTCATCAACTGGGGAGCTTTCATTTTTTCAGAAATCTGTAAATATATATATATATATATATATATATATATATATATATATATATATATATATATATATATATATATATATATATGAATTCGTTGCACCTTAGTGCTACGAATGGGTGGGTGCATATTTGCCCTTTCGCAATAGTTACTCCACGTCGCGGAATTCCGCAGAACTCATTTGCCATATTCGTGTCAAGTCTGATTCCAGTTGCATCGACGCCGGCAATGTGCACATTTTCGCAATGGTGGCATCAAAACAAACAAACAAACAAACAAAGGTGTGGGCTTGCTCTGTTGTCCACACAAGATGGCCGCTGAGAAAAACGATCGGAAGCTCGCCGACAAGGTCGCCTGTTCACAGGAAGGTATATTCACGTTTTCTTATGCCATTAGTGTAAAATACGTCGAGTATGAACAAAATAACAAATCTAAATTAGCAGTTCCGTGTACTTACCTTAGCTTTCGTTTAACGACGCGGGGTGGCGTCACGTCGCACAGAAGTCATGCAGACGTATTGCCTTGTTAGGACGTCTAGTGATCGCAGCTGTCATATAAGTTCTCAGCGTACTCTGTCTTTGATGCCATCCAGAATTTCAAAATATACAGTATATGCTCGCATTCGAGGGATTAACGAATGGAAGCTAAGCAATTACCGTCCCATTGCCTATCATCAGCTGGTGTAGCTATTTTTTCGGCACTTATATGTCTTGTAGTTCATAGTGAAATGAGCCTTGGTTCGGAAAGTAAATGGTTAGTATTAAAAAAATATGATTTCAACACAAAGGCATACCAAGCGTTACTTTCAGATGTATTTTATTTTGACCCCATTCAACGTAAGTAAGCAATCACAGAAGAACTAAATGAATGCGTTCACTCGACAAGCTTAATGCCTCAGTCTTTCACGTAATGACACCTCTCTTTTATTTCTCTTTGTTTTTCTAACACACACGTATGCATTTTTCACCCAGCATACGTACTCTTTTCAAATACTTACCCATTTTCGCGCCATTCATCTAGTAGTATTAGGTTGTAGGAGCAGCTCTCACGTTCGCTCGGCTTATATAAAACCACTACGCTATTTGCGGTCTCTAAAGAGCAAAAAAAAAAAAAAAAAATCCAGGCTATCACCAGGGGGCAGGAACGAATGCCGCTAGGAAAAGGCGAGAGCGGGTGTCATTACGATGCTTATCTCTGGCAATACCAATGACAAGCTCAGCCGCCTCGGCAGGAAAATACAATGATAATCGAATAATCCAATAAACAATATCCAATCTTGGCATTCCCATATTTCCGTTCCATTAATAAGCTGTCAGGGTCGGGTCTCTCCAACTTTCGAGAATGATATATATATATATATATATATATATATATATATATATATATATATATATATATATATATATATATCTGAAGAAAAAAGAAAAAGAAAGCTAACGAGAGAGACACGGCCTTTTACGAGGCTTTCCACTGCGCATTCTGGAAGATGTTTCCTGCTAACGTCCGGGAGAGCTGACAAAGAAAAAAAATAAAGGATGAAGAAAACAGTTAGGCGTCTCCTGAGAAAAGAACCTTTCTGGGAGCTCCGAATGAGCTCCGAATGCGCGGCACATTCCGGCACTGCGCATACAGGCCGTTCCATAAGGGCACAGTATTACCGTCGCCATCTTCCCCGCACCCTCCTTCGAAGCAGGTGCCTGGCTTCTTTCACTGCTGCTTTACCTGACATTCCTTTTAGCCCGCTGATGCCCCGAGTCGCACATTACCGATGCATTTCCTGCCGGGGCCGCGGTAATAGAATCGACGCTCCAGCGGTGTGCAGTGACTGCGTCTGTTCAACTTCATCCCTTTGTGTTGGCTGTCACGACGAATGTTCATCAATTCGAACTTTGTTAACGCTTTTATTCGGAGTAGAACTCTTGTTCCTGCCATTGTTTAGCAACGTAAATTACGTGGCTCAAGTGCTCCATGGCGCGTGAGCAAATATATACGACGCAAGGGCGGTGGACCCATTTTTTAAATGTAACTTAGCGATCTTGTTGTCTCTGTCTCTGAATCTTAGAAGCGTGTTTCTTGCTGTTTTAGCCTTCCAATATGTACTAACTAGCCAAGACCTCCACGCCTCGGTCTCACCCTTGATTACGCTGAACAATAGTTAAGAGTGGCCAGCCACGTTGCTCAGAACTCGACGCAGAACGTTGAATGCTAATTTATGGATTAAATGCAAGATACCACACAGTCATGTGAAACTGATCGTCTTGTCTTCTCACGTGTACCTTGTGCTGTGTCGTGGCTAGTTTCCTCCTTGGGCCGTGCGTTCAAGTTTAGTAACTTTTGGTCCACCAAGTTAAACCCAGTTCCGCGTAATGTGAAATACGCTGAAACAGCGCAGCTGTGGGTTTCTTGTATTTCTATATGATTATCAGCGACGATCAAAGACATTTAGAGGTTTTCTGCGATTAGTTTATTTTATACAAAGGAATGAGGTTTATCTTTTTACTGCGGTTGCATGTTATGGAACGGTGATTTTTTGCATTCCGCTGTGACAAGGTGTTTTGCGATTATTTTCGTCGGTATACTGTGGCTGTCTGGTAAGAAACCGTGGATTCTTGCCTTTTGGTGCGAACGTGGGGGTATACTTCACGCTCCTGGCGTTTAAATTTGGATTGCCCTTTCCTGGCAACTGGTGTCTCCAATGGTGTTTGCCTTGCGTTTCTTTCTGTCGAAGGGCACGAGGTTCGCTCGCCTTCGCAGTCGCTTGGCTTATACTTCCAGGTGAGGAGTCTTACCGTTTACCTTGCGCCTGGCTTGAGCTTCTCTGTCACGTAACGGAGCATTGGTCACACGGCGCTGCCGTTTCGCTGCCGATTCCGAGGCGCGCAATGCAGAATCGGCGAGGCAGCAATGCTGCCGCACTCTACAGAGCACCGGCAGCCGTGGTAATACCGGCGGACGGACAGCGGACAGACGGCGCAGTCTCGACCACGAAAAGCTTCTCTCTTAGAACATTTTCAAGCTTCACTTTCCCCCGTTGTCTCGCCATATAATGCTACGCAGTAAAATCAAGATATCTAACAGGTTATTAAGCAGTAACGAAAGGGAAGGGGTCAAGGGCTCGTTCTTTATTTGTTAGAAACAACTTAATGCGCAAACAGACACTGAAGCTTAGGAAAGCATAGGGGAAGTTTCTTGTGGTATTGTAATTGTGGAGAAAGTAGAAAGGAATTAAAGTGGACGAAAAGACAAACCTGCCTTCGGTGGGAACCGAACCCACGACCTTCGGATGACGCGTCCGATGCTCTACCGCCCTGACGAAGACAAGTCCGCTTGTCGAAACGTTGGCTCCCGCGACATTCCCTGTTTTAAATCGTACCTTGCGATTTGTTCATCTATTGTGGCGTTGAAAGACAAATTTATCAATCGCCTCAATGCACGACGGGTTCTTGCACTGAGCATACCTGTATTAAGGGATGGAAGCCAATTACATTCCTGAATGTGAGGATATTTTGAGCGCTGAGAGACAAGGACAAGAGGGGGACGACACTACAATCCTCCTGTCCCTTGTCTCTTAGCGCTCAAATGTTCTCAGATTCAGTTTACCAACAAGCCCAAAGATTGGCGATTATATTTCGTTTCCGTAGGCAAACCGCTACTGTATCAGTAAAGCACGGGGACAATTCGGTTCATGAGCACGCAAGATGCTTCAAATGAGGGGACAGTGTTTTATTTGCCACATAGTACATTTACCGATGGGGTGATGAGCTAACCGGAAGGGGATTGTTTCTTTTTTAAATGACTCGTGTTTTTTACCATCCCTTGTTTCGGCAGAAACGCATACAGATATTACATCAGCCAATATAAGTATCTCCATTGTCTCTCTCTCTCTCTCTCTCTCCCTCCCGCTTTCTTAAATCCAATGATGAGAATCAAATTACAATGTCCCAACTCCATCCATTCTCTCCTTTCACCTTCACGCTTGAGTTGCCCTTCTTTTAATTACCGCGATCAGCGGCGCACGTTCCGTCATTCACTCGCAGCTCCGACATGCTGCTCCAGAATAACACTGCGCCGAGAGCCCCAACTCAAAAGGCGCTTACACACTTCGCTCGGCGATGAATGCCCAAAGAGGCTCGAACGCTTCGCTCACGTCGGGCCCTGCTTTTAACGGAGCCGGCCTCGAGGGTGGTCGTTAGCCAAGGGCACCGTCCAACAAACCCTACCTCTCGCGCTGCGCGCTCCAGCCGCTTCTGCGAATGACGTCACCCGCAGCAACGGCGCTCCTTTCGAGCACCTGAAAAGGAACGCGCTGACGTTATCGCGTTCACACTTAACGCTGCTTCCTCCTTCCTTTAAGCTGTTCCCTCGCCACCTCCTCCTCCTCCTCTCCGGGTCCCATACAAGAGTATCGGAGCCCTTTGGAAGCCGCGCGGTGCAGGCCATTTCTCAGCGACAGCAGGAGGGCCATTTGGTGCCTAAGTATGCCTCGTCGAGAACACACGCCCACCAGCGCTCCCGACAGCTGCGTTTGCCTCCGGGGGCCAGTTTTACGCACTCCGGTAGTGCAGTGAGCCGTTACTTTTCCTTCTTCGTCTCTCTCTTATCCTCGCCGACCCATTTTAGCAGTCATGGGTAAATAGTGAAGCCAATCGTCCACGGCAGATATTCTTTCGCGCACGTGCGTGTGCGTGCGTGTGTATGTGTGTGGGGCGTGTGGCGCTGCCGAAACGAGAACTATGCGCACCCGGCAGCAACGTATAGACACTACGTTAACTTCGAAATTGCTGTACGAGAGTAACGGTGCCCACTGGTGGTAGCTCTGCGAGCCAAATCCGCGATGCGATTGCGAGGCACGCCATAGTGGAGGCTTTGACCACCTGTGGTTCTTTAACATGCATGGGAGTCGCGCAGTGTGCGGGTCTCAAATATTTTGCCAAAATCGAAATGCGGCAGCCGCGGCAGGAATTGAGGCGGCGTCTTTTGGGTCAGCATCCAAACGCCATAACCAACGCGGCGGGCGAGAACCTTAGCAAGGCAAATAAGGCGTAAATCAGTAAGATGAAGTATGATGATTTGTGGGGTTTAACGTCCCAAAACCAGTTCTGATTATGAGAGACGCCGTAGTGGAGATCTCCGGAAATTTAGACCAACAGTAAGATGAAGTAGAAAAAATATGATGCCGCTACTTCATTAAAATGCCTATACAACTTAATGTCAATGTCCCAATATTTCACAAGTTACCGTTATGCGAACGCCCCAGCTTGCACGTAGCTACAGCATGACTTACCGTATGCCGAATGCACAAAAAATATCGGAATACAAAGAGCGGTTTCATATTCTGAATATGAACGCGTTCATCACAGCTCTCACATACACCCCAATAAAACATTTCTTATTCAGGAGCAAAGCAACATAACCTGCGATCCATGTGCATGCATATTCGTTGGTAGCAACGGTGGCGTAGGAAGACAAATGGACGTCCAACGACATCACCATTGTTCGAGCGTAGCAGATCTAAAGCGCAGCAACATGTCAGTCCAAATGTAACTATCAATAAGTGAACAGTATGCATAGGTACCCTACAAGTATAGCGGTGAAAAGAAAAAAAGAAGCTAGATAAGTGAGGCTACAAATTCGTGCCAAGGCGCAGTAAGAAATGCAGCGCGAGCTATTCCAAATCGCATTCAAAATAAAGTAACGCATATTTATGTCTAGACAAGGAATCTTACCCTCTGCATCTGTCTTTGTCTTTCGGTAAGCCGATCTGGCCTACATCTTTCCATGGCGTGACTAGAAGAGGCCCTCGATCTATGCATGGCGCGCGTGCGCGAGATAGTCGGCAAATGCGCCCTTCGAACGCCGGTGATATATACACATAGCGTAAAATAACGGGTTTTCTGCATCGATAGCGGCCATGTAGAAGCTTCAATCCATCATTCTATCGCCGCGTTTCCTGTATACTTCGGCGCACTTTTCCCAAGAACCGAGCACCCTGTCAAACTTTTAAAGTTTTATCACGCAGATGTTCCAAGCTTCGCCAGACGAGTAACGCTGACGAACAACGTGTTGCCTCTG
Organism: Hyalomma asiaticum; assembly: GCA_013339685.2. Lineage (NCBI taxonomy): Eukaryota > Metazoa > Arthropoda > Arachnida > Ixodida > Ixodidae > Hyalomma > Hyalomma asiaticum. The sequence goes on from CM023491.1 coordinate 6,248,036, forward strand.
TTACGGCGTTTTCTTAGAAAAATATGTTTTTTTTTTTTCGAAACTCGTTCTTGCAGCAACAGGCTGATATGGTCAGCAAGACACATTTTTTTATTCACATTTTCGCGAAAGCTATCTGCAACAAAGGGTTATCTTTCGGATGCAAGCTCCTGCTGCGCTTTTAAGGAAAACTTTCATAGGAAGTTTTGAAGCACTGGCACATGTTAGCCAGCTAAGAGAGGCACATAAAAAACTGCTAATGATATTTGGAGAGTTGCTTAAGGCGCTCGCGGCGAAGTTTGTCAAGAAATTACGAAGTCAGCTAAGTAGAAGAATAACACCCGAACGGCGCCTTTTCTGTACTTACAGTACACGCTCATGAATCACTTGCGAACTTGCTTTGAAAAAAAGGCGGGTTATTAATAAAGCGAAATTAGCATCAATGCATTTATAGCACGAAGATGCAAGGAAAACCTTGCCGATCTCTCAGAAATGAGAGCTTCTTAGCTGACCGAAAATTCGTCCTGGTCCGGGGTTCGAATCCGGGATGGACGCCTGTACGGGATGTGACGCTCCCTCTGGTAATCGAGCTAACCAGAAGGCTAGTAATTGACAGCGCTAGGTCGAATTGGTCGACAACTTGAAGTACGAGGGCGTCATTCCGCTGAGTATGTGTGCCGTCTCAGTTCGAGAAGGAAAACGTTTGCAAACATAGCACCGCTTGATTGAATTTATTCGGCAGCCATTAACTGCGGGAAACCCTTCACAGCTTACTGCACATCTACAAACAAAAACTAACTCTTTCACTAAACCCCCAACATGTCTTTAATTTAGGCGTCAACTAGAGCGATGGCAGCTTCAGGCTGATTAAGCATAACTGGCTGTGTTAGAAGACTAACTACACCGATACAGCAAAACAGCCCGCGAGACAACGGAACGATCAAGTCAGTCACAGCCGATGCATAATTCTAGCCTTTCAACGGCGAAGAACATCTCGTATTCGACGCTACTGACGAGATGTTGCAGCAAACTCACCACGACCTGTACGAATCTATGCAGACTCAAGTTCTTTCACGCCTTCGTCTTTCAGCAAACGCTCCGATGGGAACATCGCGGCGTGCCTTCCCTGGCCTGTTCCATTCTCACTTCAGGCGCAGTGCTTCTTCTTGACGGAGATTTACGTCTAAAAAGCAGCGGTGCGAAATATCACGACGCTATTTTGACGACACGATTTAAATTATATTACTGTACTTCAGGGCAAAATCATATTTGCCTCAGAGGAAAAAAAAAAACAAAGAACAATCCAACTAAGCGTACAGCCGGCACTTCTATTCGATTTGAGTTGTGATCATGTGAAACATTTATAAAGCTCGATATTCTTCGTATTAATTACAGCATCACATTTTTTTTTCAGTTGTCTCTATACTTCTCTGAATTTCCATTCTGATCTTACTTTTCTTCGCTCTTGTAGTGGAAATGGTATCACTGTGTTATGGCTCCAAGTTGTCCTTCTGAACAGACTAGCACGTGCCGTTACGCCGAGCTGAATTCTCGTCTTCCCATTCTCCTAACGTTCCCACGCGCAGTCCATCTACATTAGCAGGAAGTGGGTCTGCGTCATTAACATGGCCAACGTCCCTTCACCATCCGCGTAATGAGAAACACGAACTTAAGAAGAAGGACAGAACAAAGCGATAAAGTGATCCAGGAAAGCCGAGTCCGTGAAATGCCCCTCCTCATCAAGCCCAGCTATACACTGCCCTAACACCTGCTACTAAGTAAGCCTCTCTTCCGAGAGAACGAAAGGCGCTATCATAAGCGAATCACGGCGCCCGAGAGAAGGCACGCCGTTACCGAAACGCCGGTCTGTCCTGGCCAGGTGTCGTCGACGACGTCGTCGTGGCCGCAGTCATCGCCGTCGGGCGCTGAAATTTGCGCGCCATAAACGACCCGCACGCGCGCGCCGTGCCTGGGCCGAGAATACCGCGAGCTCGCCGCCGCCGCGTTGCGGAAAATGGGACGTGGCGACAAGCCACATTTGCCACCGAGGAGTGTGACAAAAAAAAAAAAAAAAGAAAGATTGAAAGAAACAGAACGGTGCTCATTACGGAAAAGAAACCCCGCTTCATTTTGCAGCCCGGAATTACGCCCACGGAACCGCAGCTAACAAGAGAGAGAAAGAGAGAACATTAAAAATGTCGGAATTTAGAAACACAGGCCAAATGCAAGAACAGCCGTTAGACGTATGCATCCCCGCATCAACTTACTTAACGAATATCATAGAGCACTACCAGATCAAGTAGGACTTAACGTGCAAAACCGAAATTCTGGTATGCTTTCTTCCCATTAAGAAGGGGAAAAAAGCACAAACAAGACATGCTATGGTCTCCTAACAAGGTCGAGTATAGGCTCAGAGCCATCGTCAGCGGCTACATCTATCGTTGCGTGCCACAGAAGCTTTCTTAGGATAAAACAGCAGTAGCCCCGTAATATTAATGACTGGAATGTTATGGCATCCCAAATGAGGGGCTCATGAAAGAAGCCGCGAAAAAGTCCGGGATAATTTATTTCATACGGGAGCTCATTAAACGGCATTCCAAAGCTGGAGTATAATGGCGCATGCGCTCGCACTGAAAACAACCACTCATTTGGCTATCACGACAACTTGTATTTACACACTCTCTCTCCCATCCACTCTTTCTCGAAATCGAAAATTTTCCAAGCGACCCACACCTAGCTGGCCAATTGAAATGAAATCGATAATGGCTCGCAGTGGTACCTACAGTGACTGCCTCGAAGGCACTACACTACCCCGTTCGAAGCGCAGTCCCTAGTACGAAAGAACGTTGCGAACGAACGCGATTATTTACGGATGTCGAACCTAGCTTTACCTTTCCAAGAGCTCATCACGCGGCGAACTTTCCCGTACTAGCACCGTGACACGAAGTTGTTGAACGCAGATACACAAATACACTAGCACAGGATGAAACACCAATGACCCCGCTCAGTTTCGGAAACAAGATTTTCTCCGAGATTAAAGCGCCCGAAGCTTCGTGAACGGATAAAACAAACAAGCTTCAATAAGAGGCATCCGAGCTGCGGCCACCCGAAGCCACCGTAATTCGCTTAGGCGAAAGCCACGCGCAAGTGGCGACGCTCAAAAGCACGCACAAAAAAGAAAAAAAAAAGGGGGGGGGGGGGGGGACTGAGTTAGCAGAGACGCATCGTAACAAGATTAGGAAGCTCGTGCTTGTGAGTCCACGATGCTAAGCTGCTTAAAACATCTAGCTAAAAAACAGGTGCGCCGCAATGTCAGTGATGTTGAGAAAATAACAAATACAGATCTTGTACAATGTACTAGTGGTTAAAAAAATAAAAAAGAAACAACTAAATGAAGTTCCTTTAGGCACGTGCGACCCTGCGCATTTTAATTCTCTGCGACGATATACATTTCTTGATAAGTTATATTTCCTTTTGTGTACAAAAGCTTATTAAATTATTAAAAATACCTCACCCTTAGTATTTATTGATAAACGAGTGGAACGCCCTGCCGCAATACACTGCCAACATTAAACTTCTTTCCCATCATCTCTACTAATCAACCTTAGTGAGCGGTTCTGTCATGCTAGCTGAACTCTGTCTTATTAATTTTTATTCATTCTGTGTATTTATTTCTTGGTGTTTGGAGCTACGTTAGAGAACTGTCACGTAGTTATTGAACGCTCCTATAGCACTGTACCTGGTCTTGTATAACTGCCTTACGTTATAACTAGGCGAACTGTATTACCTGAATTCTGGAATAGCCTGGTTCTTGTTCATTTTTAACTTTTTTTTTGTTTCTTGTATATCCTTTGAGATGCATACTGCTCCCTTTCCTGAAGATTCTTGTTGTTGTTGTTGGTTGAATAAATGTAGTGTTGACGTCCCCGCAATGTAATTGGCGATCCTGGGCCTTTAGGGTAAGTAAGTAAACTAGACATTAACTAATGTTTACTTCACCCGGAGGCCTGCAACGTAAAATGAAGTATCGCTTTTAGTATCCCCATATTGACTTCGACGTGCAAAAGCAACACGTGGCCCATGAGCGATACTCTCACCATGGTGGGCTGCGGTGGAAATGCCGCCCACCGCTCCGCTTCGCCGCCCACCACTTTGCTTTTCAGTCCACCGATTTTGATAGACCGGCCTACCGCTACGGCTGACTCCTCTGAAATTCTGAAGTTGTCTTCAGAGGAACCGCGATGGGCAACTGTGGACACGCAACGCCAGCGGGCCGCACCTCCCGCCACCTGGCTGCAAGAAAGCGAGCCTTACAGGTGGCCCTATTGTCTCAAAGATCACCGACTCCCCTACGAGTGCTCGAACACAGTCGCCTTTGTTTCCGATTTCTATGTGCGAATCTCTGACTCGATCAGCGTTTATGCGTTACAGGGGAAGCGTGCGATAGATGCCGGGAGTGTACGAACAGAAGTCCTCACAACTTCATACTTTTCCTTAGGAACTTCCTTTTTTCACCACGTAACATACCATGCCGCCCTTACTCGCAAAATGTCCACCACTAAAGATTTTTTTGGGAGAACCCTGACCACTAGGTACACTGAAATGTAAGTAGCCATATTTAATGGGACGCCATTCGGTTCATTAAGCAATAGACGATAGCTTCAAGGCTACGTTTCTCTTGTTAACCTGTCAGAGTTGTTTTAACCGTGGCTACTGCCCTATATTTCCTTCCTTCGTACTTTAGAAATCCATGCCTCCACATGGGCGCGAGATCGAGGAATCGAATCTGTCTTACAGTGCACCAAGCTTCGACGGAGAACCACGTAGCTCTAACTAGTACGCCAAAATCACATGTACACTCATGTCGCGTCAACACCAGCTGTGTACCCTTCCGCCATGCTCTTCATTATCTAAGTAATCATTCACAATTATTCCACGCATTTAGCTTGATGCAAATATTCTTGATACAAGCACTCATACATAAATGCTAGCTGAGAGTTCTTCCAAACGCATTCGCGCGAATGATAACACAAATATTGCTTAATGTGCATAGGCACGATTGAAGTTCACGAAATGTAGTCATCTAAGGAAACCAGAAATCGTTACCGAAAGAAAAGGAAAAGATAAAATGTAGTCGAAAGAAAAGAATGTTCTTGAAAAATGTACCGCATTTCTGCGAGCCACTGGAAGGAGCAATCTCTTTTTAAAGCGTTCGAGATAAGTTGCGAGGGGGAAAAAAACCAGACGCATCAAGATCAGTTCCCTTGAGCACTCAGACTGCGATAAGGCTCTAGAAAGCGACTGTTGCATTGCACCTGTTTTCAATAAATTCTCATCGTTTTACGCATGCGTCCTTATAAAACGAGAATGCCGGCGCGCAAAAATGGCTGCGCCCTAAAGAGCGCATATTTTCTCCGCCGAGGAAACCCCGCTACCTTCGCCAGCGCTGCCGGGGCAGTTGCAGGAGGAAGGCTTCGCGAAAGAGCACCCGTGCGAAAGGCGAAGCACGCTTTACCGGATAAGCGCGAGGAAATTGTTTGCGGACGCCGCGGGGCACAAATGCGTCGAACCATTTAGGAGTGCAGACTCCGTGAACTAGCTTCGCGTGTTACGTATGCAAATGAGACGCGCTCAAGAGCAGATCTGAAACTGAGTTGCTGAGCGTTTCGCTTGCAAGCAGTTTGTTGCGTCACTCTGCCGGTTAAACCAGCATAAATGCAGTCTCGCGAAATATGAAAAGGAACAGCGAATTCGTGTTTGGACAACGATTACTCGTGATGCGTATGGTTACGCATGTGACGTACCCACTTGCTAGGAGCACCCTTCCACTTCGACATTTTGTGTTGCGCACAGCTTTGTTCTTGCCGATTGCTTTTGACCGCTATGGCCTACTGAAGTCTATTTTGTTATTGATTGATTGATTGATTGATTGATTGATTGATTGATTGATTGATTGATTGATTGTATTTAACAATAAACCAGGATATGATTATGAGAGACATCATGATGGAGGTTCTGGGAATTTCGACCACCTGGGGTTATTTTAACCTGCACTGACATCGCACAGTACACGGGCCTCATCATTTAGCCTGCCAATCCAAATCAGCCGCCGCGGCCAGGATTCGGTCCCGCGACCTTCGGGTCAGTAATCGAGTGCCATAGGCACTAGACCACTATGGCGGGAAGAAGGCTTTCATATTGCTGGTGTCAGCGCATACAGTCATGAGCAAAACCGTGGAAACTGGCAGGTGCCGCAAATAGTTTGTTTAATTTGTAGCCTGGATGTGTTTGTTAAAATGGAGTGGCCCAGCCTAAGTGCGCGTGTTCGAAGAATGTAATGTACCGAAGGAATACCACACTGTACAGCTGCGCTAGATCGAATTTAAACTTTTCGTTGGTGCTATGGTACGCAAACTTTTGCTAGCGATTGTAAATGCAAGGAACCAGGTTGTAGTGGATGTGCGGTGACGCTAGCGAGCAAAATTCAATAAGACACAATAGATTTGCCTGTGGGCCTTGCGGGGATGAACGTTCTGGTATTCCCGCTCAACACAAGGGACTAGGGAAGTAAAAAGGAGAAGCTGAAGAGGAATGATGTACTAATAAAAATTAAGAGAATTCATAATGCATTTGAGGAAAGGTAGGCCCAGTACGGTGTTAACATTTTCGTATGACCGTATAACAAGAACAATTAGATGGTGAGAAATCTCAGTAGGAGGTAGGCTCCTAAGCTAAATGTATATTTTATTCCTCCTGTAGGCCCTTTTCTGAAGAGAAGCAAACTGTCGTTAAATAATCGCACACGCCTTCTCAACGCAGTGTGGAAAAATCAACGAAGGTGGTGTACCGAGAAAACCAGGTACGTTACACCAAAAAGAAAAAAGGAAGACAAACTAAATTTGCCGAGCTTGGTACAAAAAGAGCTGAAGCAACCACAGTAAAAAACGCTGCTAAAACAGCACAGTAATTCCTGACAGCGCACTTCGCGAAAGAAAATCAGGGATTAGAAAGGCTAAGTCCTAGTTTCCATATTCCAGGCACCACGCATACATTCAATAGGAATTAATCTACGCTAGATAACTTCAAAGACTTCTTCAACAGCTGTCTCATTTTGGAACTCGCATAAAGAAATCTTTTTTGCATTTCTTAAACGAAAGTGCCCCCTGGTGAGCAGCTGACTGCACACGAAAACTTCATCTTAAGAAATACTGAAAAGCTAGCTTCTTTTAAAGTGAAAGATGTTTAAGTTTCCCTTTTTATTACTTTAATCACGTGTTACATTAACGAAGTTAGCCAAACTCCAGCGATTTTGCTGTACGTTTGGAATTATGAGGCCACATTTCACTGAGTAATTGTCTATGCTTCAAGTGCCCTGTAAAGACACCGGGCGGTGTTAACGGAAGACAGCGTCGGTAGAAGAGGTCGACTCTCTATTAAACAAAACAGAGTAGTCGCGCTTTCTGTATCGTGTCTGACTACATCGTCGCGACAAAACGACGGCGGGATACGATGTAGCAGTCTCTCCGCACTGTAATACGTTTATCTACCGGAAGCCGTTTCAGTAATGAACCGGCGGCAGCCCGACGCTTCTTTCCGTGGTGCCACCGTTCCGGTAAAGCGTAAAAACGAGAAGAGGGAAGGAGGCACTCTTTTTTTCTTTATTGACGTTCGTAGAACGTACCCTTCAGTAGCGGTGCCACCACACAGCTATAGCATAACGTCTTAGTGGCCCCAGCGTTCGAGCTTTATGACACCGCGTCCTCGGGACGTCGCCGGCCTCGGAACTACGAGATCGTCATTCGTAAGGCTTGCTTGTCGGTCAATCTAGCCGACGAGCGACAGGCTGGCGCCAGATGCCAGTTTATGGCCCGGGATAAGGTCGGCAAGTTTCAGTGTCGCATTCCTTGTTTCTTGGTACTGTGGAGGCGCACGAGCGTCGAGTTATGGGAAACTGGCAAAAGGGTTTTTATGCGACGTGAATCGTTGGTGGGGACGCATATTCAGAACGTTTCGGTGCTCGGGAAGGTGGTTCGTGGTTCAGAGTTTCAGGCTGCGTTAGTAACAAACAACGGGAAAGTAGTAGCGAAAAAGGGCCAGCGTCTTAGCCTTATGCATCTTTCGAGCTAAGGCGAGACTTGTTTTGTTTTAGGCGCATAAGGCTTCTCACATACAACGTGAGACCTGCTTTGAGTTTGCCCGCGTACTGTGCGATGTGAGTGCACGTGAAAGAACCCCAGGTGGTTGAAATTTCCGGAGACCTCCACCACGGCGTCTCTCATAATAATATCGCAGTTTTGGGACGTAAAACCCCAGAAATCAATCAGCTTTGAGTTTGTAGTATAGTACAGAGCCAGAATTTTTCGTTCCAAGTCTCATCTGATCATTTATTATCCATATTATTTAGACAGTGTTCGATTTGATTTCATGGACGAATTGCAGAAACTTCAATTTATGCACACTTCGTATGTTATACTGTCAAGTATTATTTCCTAAAATGTAGTTACCATTCTAGTTTACTGATGTGCATACGTCCATCTTTTTCCACATGACAGTGACTTAGGCAGGAGGTTATGACCTTACGTAATGACGCACCTACGAATACTACTTTTTTTCGTATGAGCTGTCTTGTGTTTGCCTATCCTTTTTCTGACTATGACGGAGTTGCTCAAATCGAAAATCGAAATATGCGTGTACAATTTTAGTAATAAGGCTTCAAGCTCAGCGCTGGGGAGCGTCAACCAAACAATAAAAAATGACTTAAATTTTTAACTCATGTCATACTTGTGATACACTTTCAAATTCCAATTATTCAGTTTCCTGAACAAATTCGATGGTTCACAGGGTTAAAGCTGCGGTGTGCAGCCATGGAACAAATACATTTCGTCCTCTTTTCGTCAAATAGCGGGCTTTCCCGTTCCGAGAAATCAGTATGGATTTCTTCATAGCGTTTCCCTACGCCAATTTTTCTTCGCATAGTGACGGGATTGCGCGCAACAATCTCTACAAATCCCAGGGGAAGCAATATGACTCGGTTTCCTCAGGTGGAGAAGACCGCATCGACACTGAGGGACAGGAACGGCGAAAGCGATGGTAGGAGTGAAGCACAAGGCGGAGAAAAAAAAAGCCGAGTCTTCTTCAGTAAAAGCAAAGGGAGAACAAGTGCTCGGAAAGTGAACGGTAGAAGGACAGAAAAATTCAAGCAAACAAAGTTATAGCTGCCAAGAAGTGGAGTTCCCAAGAAGTACCTCGTACTGGCGATGAGGTCGTTTCAGAGACGCATCCCAATTAGCGCTCTCTCGGCGATCGTTAAGGAAGATGAATGACCTGAAGAAGGTCCGAAGTCGTTGCTAACCAGCTGCAGACGCTTTGTTGACTGTACTGACCAACTCTCCTGCCGTGGATGCTGTTCCTTCCCGGCTTTTCTTTTTCCTTTCCGGCTGGACGTGGGGGAATGCGGCGGGGTGTATCAAAAAAGCAAAGACGTTCCAGCATAGAGAAGTCGCAAAAACGATGTTACGACAATAATACCTAATAAATAGAATATGTAACGAGCAACGCGTGCTTTTGGTTGAAAGGAACCGCATCGATAATTAGAAAGGCTGCGCAGAGAATGGCAAGTATAAAGTCGGGAGTCACGCAGCAGACAATAGCGTGAACGCGGAAACGGCTTTGTGAGCACTGAAAAAAAAAAAGAGATATGATGTTCTTGAAAAGGTCTCATTTGGACCCATTCATTTATCGCCATTACTGCAATTGGCGTGCAGCTATTCAAATCATTTATTGCGAAAGCATAATATATATATGGACAGTCTCGATGGGTTTTCTGCCGTCGCCGTCACGTCCCGTACAAAGTCCAAATTGATAACCCCCGCGGATCGTACGTTCCGCCTGCGGGTAAAAGCACGCGAGCGGGGGTCACCGAACGCGGCTGAAGCAGAGATCAAACGAGCCCCGGCCCACCTCCGTCGCTCGGAGGGTGCGTACGATAACATCACCCAGCTTTGGAGGACTACGTCGAAGCGGTGAGGAAACACCCCGCCCGTCTTTAATGAGCTTGAAAAAAGCGCGAGGGGGTTGGTTTGGGGGGCGGAGGTGTTGTCGCTCGAGCAGCCGCTGTTGACTTTGCGCGGTAGCCTTCGCTACTGCCGGGAATAAGAGTGTCCCACACTCGCCGCCATAGCTACGAGTGGCGCTACCTAACACTCCCACGATTACATACACAAAATATCCAATAAATGGGACGGGAGGGATGACTGCCTTCGTAGCTCAGCGGTAGAGCATCGGATGCGTCATCCAAAGGTCGTGGGTTCCATTCCCACCGAAGGCAGGTTTGTCTCTTCGTCCACTTTAATTCACTTCTACTTACTCCAAAATACCACAAATAAGAAGTAGAATAACATAACCTATGCTTTCCTAGGCCTCAGTGTTTGTTGGTTCATTAAGTTGTCTCTAACAAATAAACGAGCCCTTGACCCCATCTCTGCCGTTATATATATATATATATATATATATATATATATATATATATATATATATATATATATATATATATATATATATATATATATGTGTGTGTGTGTGTGTGTGTGTGTGTGTGTGTGTGTGTGTGTGTGTGTGTGCGTGCGCCAAGTTCACGCAGCCACTGCACAAAAAATGCACTGCAAAAGATTGTTCTTAAGGAAACTCTGCCATATGTCACGCGGCGGTAACGATATAATTGAAGCAGGCCCGCATTGACGTAGCGCACTGCATGCACTGGTGAGACAAGATTACACTGCAGCGTGGCGCATAATCCTTTTAGGGACAAAAAAAATGGCGCGACTTGCGGTCGTCGTCGTTAAACTGGCCGTCGTGTAAAGCCCCTTATTTATGGCGACCGACACATGGATTAGGCTGGTCTCAGATAGCTTCCGGCAACACACTGCGCAATTTACTGCCCGAGCGTCAAGGTAGCTACGTAAATTGCTTCCCAGTAATTCGGGCTTCTCATGCGGGCAAGCTCTAGGAAACAAATTTTGTCCTAGTGAATCTTCCTGGCAACATTTTTCAGGCACACTTCCATTTAGGCATTTAGGCTACATTTTCTCCTTCTTTCGGGTCGGTTTACACGAGTGTCATTACTAACAAAACACGTCGCAAGGCGTCAAATAGCGCGCGAAGAGACGTGACCAATCACTGGAGCACGTGTCAGCATCGTTCCAAAACCTACTCGCTCACAGCAACTTGCAGAAAATGCGAACCGTGACTTTCGAAAATGAAAATCTTAAGCAGATGTAAGGACAGATCCGCTCGCGAACTATCGGAAGTATTCATTGTCAGGGTGGACACGTGCATCAGCACGAAATCTGTATCCCTGCGTGCCTGAGAGTTTGGAATGCCAAACAAATGCTGAAAAGCGGCCCTTGTGATCTCATAACAGCAAAAGCTGTTATGAGATCACAAGGGACGCTTTTGCGCCGTTGCTGTCCGCCGCCGGTGTCCGTAACCACTATCGCGCAAATTTTAGAAAAAATAACCAGGATCGAGGAGTATTCGACCTCGTCCTCAGCGTGGATTCGAACCCACACCCTGTGCATGGCTGAGCTACGCCTGCTTTTTTTTTTTTTCATACATGGCATTTATTACAGTGCGCTAAGAAATTCGCAAATTGCATAATGCACTGTTGCAGTGACCTAGCGACAATAATTGCACAACCACTCCAAATGACATTGTCAGCCTAAAATACAAATTCACTGACGGAATGCACATAAGTGTTTCAGGGAGAGTTCAAGATGTGTTGCACAGCATGGCTGGTACAGATGAGCACGTCACCAAGATGGGGTACCATTCAGGCCTGACGTCATGCTCGTCATAGATGTCCTTTAGATGCATGGTCATTTGAACAAAATGAGTTATTGATGTAGTGACGGGTTCTGCGTTGCGATCTTGCATGCGCGTCTTCCACAAGCTATGCATTCTCATAAGAAAGAACATATCAAATGGCACTTCATCCAGGGATGTTGGCATAAGGTAACGTATAGTATGCGAATTAAAGTTGAAATCTTTCTTTAGAGTTCGCTGAAGGATATCCCAGAACAGAATAGCGTCCTTGCAGTTAATAAAGCAGTGTTCTATTGTCTCTGGTACGTCACGAAGACTACAGTCAACTGAAGAAACAAAAATACCTTTCTTCTGTAGCCATGCCTTCACAGGCAATGTTTCCGAATGAAGTTTATAAAAGATTCTTGAATTAGGAGAAACGTACATTTTGCGAACGCGCCTGTGCTTGAAAAATCATCGCTAAAATACCCAAACAGGTATAACGTCTGCCGAGGAATCTACTTAACAAATGTAATGTTACGCGGCAGAATAACAATACGCCACTACACGTCGCGGAAAGTGAATTGCATAACGAGTTCGAGGAATCGTTTGAAAGAACACAGGGGTGCATGCTTCGTAGCTCTGCACCCATCACAGAGGCATCATCAACATCATCATTATGAAGCAATCTTCTCCAACATTTCCATCACCATTATTACGAAGCGCTGCCCTTTGAAGCAGTTTTGTCGTATCGTGCCATGCGTCACGCGGCAGGCGACGTGCAGAGCCTCTCTAAGATGTGCAGTTATACAGATTTGCACGTTACAATAGCGCAGTAATTATGGCGTAGTGGGCACTTTCCTACTTGACGAAATGATAAGAGTTATCTACTTGCACTAGTTTCCCCAAGCGTTTAAAATGACCTCTAAGAACGTTGCTCCTCCAGCTTACGCTGTCACTGTCCTGCGGTACCGCGCAGGCCAGGCTTTTTTGCAGTTCGGCCACCATAATCTGATTTTCCATTGCGATTGCGCATGTGTAATTGCTTTATAACAGTTACGTGAGTGGTTTTCAATAAACGCACTTGGTGTCAGCGTTCTGCTGTCATGCACTTCTCTGTCATGTTCTCGTGAAAATGTACCGCTGGGTTATTTTAAGTGAGGGCATCATTATTAGCTTTGCTTACTGCCATGAAGATGATGATAATGATGACAACAGTGATTATGGTGATGGTCAGAAACCTTATTCAACATAAATTGAGAAGGAGGGGAAATGGGAACCAACTTTATCCCACAGAGCACTAGGCGGAAAGATGATACCTCATGCAACCGCGACCTCATATGCCTCAACGCAGTTACCGCAGCATCCCGAGATTCACTACTCGTCACTCGAATCTCGGAAACCTTGCATTAAGTCGGATACTCTAATGACGTCATGCAGGGGTAGACATGTCCACAAGGTCGACAGTCACAGTAAAGCTCCCCAGCAAGCGGTCAAAGCGGATGAACTCGGAGCACACGGAAAAAAGGAAACGGACCCGAGCAACGGGCCTGGCCTTTCCCGCGTTCTATAACTCCGTTTCTCAAGTTCTGCGCAATGCTGGGGAAAGTAACAGTGGTATCAACGAATCCAGGACGCGAACTATAAGCTGACCTCATACGATGTCAGCTCCGAACAGCTCCGACTGAATCGAACTATCCGGCAGGATTAGTGAGACAGGAGGCGAGACCCTCCATCCTTCTCTGAAACCCCCGTGCAGCAGTTTAGAATGACCCAAACATAAGCGATATATAAAGAGGCAAGGCACGGCTAACAAACACGCACAAAATATAACAGCGTTGTCTGCTCCTCTTCTTTTGTGCACGTCATTTCAGGGCCAGCAGTTATCGGGCTGCTACAAGCCGTAGCCTTCGCTCCGCTGCACCGAATTGCCGGGAAAGAGCAAATCTGTGTCCGTAACAGGGAGACGGCGAATGATGCCGGGGACGACCTTGATAAAGCCTACTCTGTTGCAAAACAAAACAGTAAGAGGAAGAAAAAAAAGAAAACCAACGCCGAGCGCTTCCAGTTCCAGCTGACGAAGAGCCCGTGGAGCAGCGGATTGCAGTGCAGCTATACGTGTCTTACGGCGCTTCGGCAGGAAACGAGTACCGCACCGCGAGAGGCGAATCGATTTTGCGTCCAATCCTCGCTCTATATAGACTCCGGAGCCGCCGACGGTCAGCAGCGCAGTCAGCCGGCGAGGATTTGGCCCGGCGAAGAATTGCGAGCGGTGAGAGGGATTGGGCACGTATTTATAGACTGCCGCGGGTTCGCAATTAGAAGCCGGAAGGAGCAGGAGACGGCCATTCCAGATGGAAACGAGATGGAAAAGGAAAGAAAAAAATCGAAACCTCCCGACTCTGACCGACGGGGCGCGACAGCTCGCCGACGAGTGTTTTGGCGGGCGCAGAAGCATAAGGGCCCCTCGCACGCAGTGCACTGGTTATCGCTATTATTACTCAGGCAACAATTTAACAGGTCCCACAAGAGCTGTCCTTGAACGACCTTCAACGTCGACATGATCGGGTCAAAAAATAGCACAAAGAATGTTGCGTGATCCAAGAAAGGTCACAATCGAACCGGAGCATGCTAGCCATATATAACAGATTACTAATGATTGCCAAAGTCAATTAATGATTGACAGCTCATCATATTCGGAGAACAAATGATGTCGGCAGTTAACATGATATCGTTATTACTAATGAAACTAACAAGTATCAATAAAAGAAATATGGCGAGTAGATGGGTTAAATACCCTACGGGACTCGAACCTATGACTTTCTAAAACGCGAAGCCGAGAGGCATTGCTGGAATTAAGGTGGATTTAGGGGGGCAATGGAATGGCTAGATGTAATAAGATTTTCACTTTCGAGTCTATTAGTCACCATCTAATACCTGGATATTTATTAGTATATTATTATTGAACGCGTCAGGAATGACCATAAATCCATAGCGCGTTTAGGCATTACGTATATCTGGGCTCCTGCCTTTCATTTAAAGCAAGGCCTTATTTAGCCATCCTCCATTCCTTTATAACGTTCTTGATAATCATTTATTAAAGTGGTCATAGCACCGTACTTTTCCTGAAAGCTTCTTTCAAATCCTATGTACCTTTTATTTGTTTATTTGCTGTCTTTCATTGGCCATGAATAGAAAAGTTATTTAGACCTATGTTCCACAACCTGCTCACCCCCCCCCCCCCCCACCCCTTCGTACGGTTTCCACGTAAACTAAAATCTCTCACTTCCTACAATCCTTCGCCATCGATGTCCCATTACAGACGTCTGCAGTTACGCTCAATGTCTTTTTTTTAAATTCTTTAGCACTGTTCGTTATCACAGAATTTGCCTCTTGCACGCTACGGATCATGTGCTGCAAAAGTTATTGTTACAGTAACCCGTGTTGTTTGCCTAGTTGGTTCATACTTCGCAAAAAAAAAAAAAAAAGTAAAGACGCAACCCTAAGACAAGAAACAGGAGGGACAACAGAGCGTCAACTTGGAGCTAAATTTGCTATAATCCTGCATACGTGAACCGAATCTTAGCCAGTATTCGCATACTAGGAAATAGCAAGAACACTTTGGCACGTGAATAATGGAGGCCCATTATATCAATGTCAAAAAAGATGTCCGTATCTTAGCCAGTATTCGCATACTAGGAAATAGCAAGAACACTTTGGCACGTGAATAATGGAGGCCCATTATATCAATGTCAAAAAAGATGTCCGTATCAGTGATATGTCAGTCTCCCTACGTAAACCAAATTTACAATTTTTCGAGAACTTGTTTTCCTGAAGTTCGTGGTCGATTCTCCTTATTCTTCCCAAATTTAACTGCTCACCTACTGCTCTGTATAATAGAGCTTTTTTCTTGCAATAAGTCTAGGGTTGAAAGCTGACGCTCTATCCTGTCCCTCTTGTTTCTTCTCTTAGCGTTGCATCCTTACCTTTCTGCAAATTATTGTTGCAGTTTTTTTTAAGCGTGCAGATTTATAAATTTCACAGAACATTGGCACTACCGAGAGCAGGAGAGAAAGTGTTATTCTGTCTTTAAATCGCAGTCCGGGGCAAGAACGTGAAACAGGCGCAGAAGAAAAGAAGTGACTAGAAAAAAAAAAAAAGAAAGGGTGTTGCAAATCACCATTTCCAATTGCTTCGGGCCGTGCAATCCGCGACGGAAAAACTACTAGCCCGAAAATTTCTCCCATCGGCAAGGTTGAAACAAATCGCTGCCATTTGCGCGGACATGGGCGCACCTTCAGCGGGAGAAGCGGCAGCAGAAACCCCGATCATCGGTTAAGTCCCTCCCCCTGCCTCCCCTCTCCAATAAAAAGAAAAAAGAGATTAAAAAATAGGAAAAGATCGAGCAGGTGCCATTCGTCGGTGAAATGCACTTTCGCAATGTTCTAAGGCGCCTTTCCCGCTCCTTAATGCGAAGAGGAATTTCAAATCTCCCGAATATAGAATAATGCGAAAACAATTTAACAACGGTGCTGGTATTGAGAAAGCCTGCGTATGACAGTGGGCGGAGAAGGAAAGAAATAATCTTGTTCTCGGTTCACGCCTTTTGCAAAACCAAGGGTCCTTACATTTTACTTTGCTTTTCAGCTAAACTAGGCATATTGCATATATATTTGTGTTGTTCTGTGACTAGACTTCATACGTATTGCGAAGATTCTTGCGCCAACTATCCGCAAGACTCCATTTTATGTGAAATATTGCGTTAGTGACTGGTGTTTCGCATAGCCACATTAATGGACATCGAACTAGCGGATTCTCTACGGCTGGACTGATTCAGACGAACCGGCTAGATGTTGTGCTTTTTGTGCACTTTGTCATACATGTCGTTTGTTACACTATCTCGTCTGTAAAAACGAGTAGCCAGTAGTCCATAAAAGTGCTGCTCAGCGGCATACAATAAAAATATACATCGTGAATTATCGGGATAGTTGGCTACACGCATCCAAAGGTATAATAGCGTCTAGCATAGACTGGCAGAAGAGAGACCCAACAGGGCGAGCACTTAGCTTGAACAGCTGAACTGCTAACTCAACAGTGGCTAACAATTGTGGACAGAAAGTTAACGGTTCAACTGCCAACCTTCGACGGTTGAAAGTGCTCGCCTGTTGCCCCTTTCTTTTGTCCGGGCATGCTAGCTCTATGATACATTTCTATTTAAACTATATAAGGCACTCATTGTTCAGCGAAGGCGGCACAACCCTAACATTTGGCCTACGGCAAACTGTCCTCCTCGTTACCGCGTAAATCTTAAGTCGCCTCTTATGCTCTTGCCGCACAAAAGTTAAGCTGTGGCGAAGCACAATGTTTCAAAGTAAAGCTGCGGCTTTCTGTGTCAGAGGAGCTCAGACTAGCGCATTCAGTACGAGTACGCTGAGATGTGGATGTGAAAAAAAAGGAAAGTCGCAACCCTTTCTCTGTTGAGAAACTGGAAAATTTCTTTCTTCTTTCTTTCTTTCTTTCTTTCTTTCTTTCTTTCTTTCTTTCTTTCTTTCTTTCTTTCTTTCTTTCTTTCTTTCTTTCTTTCTTTCTCTTCTTTCTTTCTTTCTTTCTTTCTTTCTTTCTTTCTTTCTCGTTAACCAAAATCCAGGGCGTTCATGTGCTTCGGATATGTTCACATCTTGAAAGGGGGGTTGTGTAGCCTATAGTGTTCAAGACACTTGCCTTCGGTTGGTGAAAGGCGGCGTTCAAATCCCAGCACCGGTAACATTTTTTTTTCTGCTCCAATACGCTCTCTGTGGAGCGGCGGAAGAAACTAATCCATTAGTTTCTTCCGCCACTCTACAGAGGGTGCCAGAGTTTTCTTTTTCTGGAAGTTTTGGCGTGACGATCGCGACTACGCCGACACAAGCTAGATCAGACTATACAAGCTCCGCTTGAGAAAATTTGCTGAGAACATGCAACGCGGCACGCGTGCTGAAATGCTAAAGCGCCTTTTGTCCCTCGCATGGCCGCGACGTGTCCACGAGCAGCATTTTTATTTGGACAAGTCGATTCGGGGTTAACTGGTTTATGGTTAACAGCCCTCGTCAGTGTCCTCTGGCATTCTGCGTTTCTGTTCCCTTGCCCCTTGTTACCCCGGTGGCGGCGTGTGGTCAGCAATCACGCGCGCCCTAGGCGTACGTTGAGTCAGCCACACCTTTGAGCTGCCGTGCACCAGAGGTAGCCTGCTTGCTTGGCACTCCGAAGGCCCGGGTTCGATTTCTGCCCGGATTTTGCCTATTGAAAGCCACGAATTGCCTTAGTTCTGTTGAACCTCCCTAATAAATTTGACATCAAGAAAAGTTTGTTCTTCTAGCGAAACCTGTTAGTCTAGCCTGTGTCGGTGTCGTATACGTTGCTTTGGTCCTTACGCCAAAACTCCCAGAAATATGAAAGCCCTGTCGCCTCTATGGAGTGGAGGAAGGAACTAATGCATTAGTTGCCTCCGCCACGTCATTGACGGCGCAGTGCTGTGGGATGAGTGTTTTACCGGTGCTCAGTTCGAACCTGGGTCCCGAAAATTCGGGGGAAAGTATCTTAACCACTAGTCTACACACCCCCGCTAACGAAACGTCAACATATCTGCATCATATGAATGCCTTGAATTTTCTACCACCTAAATGGAAAGAAAGAAAGAAAGAAAGAGAAAGAAAGAAAGAAAGAAAGAAAGAAAGAAAGAAAGAAAGAAAGAAAGAAAGAAAGAAAGAAAGAAAGAAAGAAAGAAAGAAAGAAAGAAAGAAAGAAAGAAAGAAAGAAAGAAAGAAAGAAAGACATACGCCAGGCACGGACACGCCAAGCCTCGCTTTGTTCGAATTTTCGACAGAGCAAGGGCTGCAAATTTTTTAAGACGTCACAACCTGACGTCCCCATTTACATAATGTACTACGTCGCCTGATGGCGTCACTAGGATATATTGCGACGTCATGGTGACGTCGTATTTTGACGTTCACCACTTGGAGACATTACCTTCGGTACAATTCGTGCTCGCGCAGGAAGACGGATTACGGGGAGAGTATTTCGTCTTATAAGCCAAGTATGCTTTGGCATTGAGACATGCTTGAGCAAGAACTCGGTGTGTGGGTACATTAGCGCTGTCCATATTAGCTTGTGCAGCACGGCAAATATGTTGTCTGAGTATACTGTATACCACTGCATATACAACAGCCATGTCCCTTTTAGGGGCGAAGCTCCTTAGGGTGTGGATCTATCTATCTATCTATCTATCTATCTATCTATCTATCTATCTATCTATCTATCTATCTATCTATCTATCTATCTATCTATCTATCTATCTATCTATCTATCTATCTATCGCCCCGCCACGGTGGTCTAGTGGCTATGGTACTCGGCTGCAGATCAGAGGGTCGCGGGATCGAATCCCGGCCGCGGCGGCTGCATTTCGATGGAGGCGAAATGTTGAGGCCCGTGTGCTGTGCGATGTCAGTGCACGTTAAAGACCCCCAGGTGGTCGAAATTTCCGGAGCCCTCCACTACGGCGTCTCTCATAATCAGAGCTGGTTTTGGGATGATAACCCCCATACCAACAACAACAACAACAACAACAACAACAACAACAACAACAACAACAACCTATCTATCTATCTATCTATCTATCTATCTATCTATCTATCTATCTATCTATCTATCTATCTATCTATCTATCTATCTATCTATCATGTACTACCTCCTATGTTTCCTTACTCCGCATCCCGACATCAAAGAAGCGGAATAACCTTCCCACCAATGCCGTGCTTCAATGCATCTCAACCCTCTTGGAACGCATCACTGCGGAAGTAATTACTGCACAAAACAAACCAATCCCTAATGTGAAACCCCTTCTCAAGAGCCCTTGAGGTAGTAGAAATGAAATAAGGTAGCTAATTCACACAGGAAATGCTAAGTATAGCGAAGTGCAGCCCTTCATTCGTATAGCGTGTCTGGTAAGGATGCACACTGCGTTCGCTTCCCAGCTTGTTTGTCGACCGGCACTCCATCTTTGCTCTCAGGAGATCTGCTCCGGTTGAAAACCAAACATAAAAGCAGAACTACAAAACGTTCTACAAGTACGAGCTGCCTGAAAGCGAGTGGAACGCGTTGGGTGAGCACAGCGAATGCTTTTCATTCGGCACCCAAGAGCGGCGCTTTTATTTGCGGAACCGTCCTCCGGTCGCGCACGAACAGCTACGAAAGTGAACCCCGCTAGTTCTCGCTCAAAGTAAATAAACAAAGAAAGAAAAAAAGGACAAGTATCCTGCGGTATATAGAACCACGACACCACGCCTGGGCGTGACTTTCTCGAGCGGCCAAAAAGTACGTCCCGCGCAGCGAGCCCCCGTCCAACTTTCAGAGAAGGTGCGCAATACTGGGCGCGAACAAGTGGACCTTTTCATCACCTTCTCTCTTTCATTCGAGCCACTTCTAAAAGAAGGATCCTTCATATTTTCTTTTCGGTCTTTTTCTTGTTTCGTGCCCTATGTTCTTCTTTTTTTTTCTCTCTCTCTTTACTTCTGCGTCGTCGTCTTCTATACAGGTGAAATAGCATGTGGGGACAGGTAGCACTGTGTGCACGTTTGTCTTTCGCGTTCCTCGACAGCTGTCCGTAATTAGAATGTCTTCAAGGCTAGATCAACGGTAACCTTAATCAAACCACGACGCTAGATAAGCACTGTAAAACGCGTTCGTGTTCTTAGGTTGGGCTAGTTTGGTTCACGTAGAGCCGACGCTGTTATTTCTATGTCTGAGACACCCTTCTATTGAAGTGTCGCGATATTCCTGAATTTTCATACATGTAGCGTACATTTTTTTCTCTTCTGGTGCAATTACAGTTATTAAAAAGAATGATGGTTGTAGGTCCTTGCGTTGAACGCTTCACCCACTCACGAGCCAAGGAGTAGCTGGCGCCTTAGTGACATGAAATTATGCAATGATAGATAGATATCTAAAATGTTGGCATTCCTATCTATCTATCTATCTATCTATCTATCTATCTATCTATCTATCTATCTATCTATCTATCTATCTATCTATCTATCTATCTATTCGCGTGTACGTGCGCAGTGTGTTGGGAGTGCCTTCGTGTGAGCGTGCGCGAACGTGCAACCCGACTCAGTCGAAGGAGAGCCATTCGACAGCTCACCCCGGCTGCCGTTGCTGTTGCGTCATCTTGGCACTGCAGACCCCTCCAGCTTCTCGTCTCTGGGTTACAGTTCGGCCCGCGTTCGCAGCCTCACTGGTGTCCGTTACTACTGAGCTAGGGCCAAACGTGGCGTCGGTCACGGCCCCTGGCCTCTTGAGGCCGACCGAACATCCCCCAACCACCCCGAGAGAAGGGTTTAAATAGAAAGTGCCGACAACGCGGCCAAGACCTGTCAGAAACCTCAGAAAACTTGCCTCTTTAACATGTTTTGGGCTGCAGCTGCGATATGGGTCATATCGCTAAATATAGTTTGAAAATATGTCACCATTCGCAACGCTTTTTTGGTAACACCGAGTCCCGCGGAGATGGGAAGAATTGTGCTGCCTCAACCTTCAGTATTATCACTGTTCACTCACTACTGACGCTCACTAATCAGAGAAATATAGTCAGAGCAAGGGATGGAGTGATTGAAAGAGAGGGATGAAACACGAATAAAGGCAGCGGGGTTCACCAGGACAACATAATATTTTGGAATGTCAGAGAAAAAGAATTAATTAAAAAGAAAAACCAGGCCGTGCCACTGCGTATAACGTGATCTGTATGACTGCTGAGTAAAGTAATGACAGAACAGATTAGTAGAATAGAAGAGAAAAGAAATCGGCTCTCGCACCTTAGTTTTCCAACACATCTCTACCTTTCGAGAACACACTAACGCTTTCAGGAAAATTAAGGACACTGAATAAGCGGAAATGTATACATAACCTTGAGCAATGTATCGGAATCCACAGATTTGCAATTACTTCTATTAACAGTAACATTTGCCGTTGCAGATACTCCGCTTCACTGACGTCATTGCTTCTACTCTGAAATACACGCACAGACACCGCTATTGTAGCCATCTGGCTGGCGCTCTAAACTCCTCGTAAATTAGCGAAGTCCCATGCAGCGCGGCAGCTGACTGCACATCGCTTCCGACTCCTTCATCGCACACTGCCACATTGGCGAGTGTTTGAGATGCCGTCGTAGCCACATAAACAATAATACAGTACATTATTGTATGTTTAGTTTCCATCCATCAATGAAGCAGATGTGAAAAACAGCGACAGAGCTTGACGAGCTTCCCACACGCTTTACAGCAGCTGGAAATAGAGATGACTTTTCATGATTGACGTATAAAACACTGAACAGGATTTGCAATGATACGTAGTCGCACTGATGCCTTTGACACACTTCCGTGGGCAACGATTTCAATCAATCAATCAATCAATCAATCAATCAATCAATCAATCAATTAGTTGTATCATGACATGATAGCATTTGGTTTTCATCTCGGACGCCGAAGCTGATGTCGAGGCCGCACGATGACACATGGCGTGACCGAAGAACCAACCAAGTTTTGACGTTAATGTGCTAAATGTGACAACGATTAGTGAATCAAAAGGAAAGAAAACATCGCCGGGCGCTGTTCTCGTTTAGCTGCTGATTCATTCTTCCATTTCCCACTTTACCTCATTCCGCGATAATAACAATGATAGCACGTGCAAACCACTAATCAAAACAACGAGCAAAGCACGAATGAAGTGTGCAGTTCGTCTCGCACGGGCGCTGGCAGGATCGGAGGCTCTGTAAACAAAACTCCGGTGGCCTCGTCCGGGCCTCCTCGGGCACAGGTATACATCATCGCCTGTCCTGCCAGACCCCGCTCATCTCTCCGGAGGCACTCAAAATATATTCTTCGGCTGCGCAAGCGCGCTCTCGCCGAGCGGGATGCACGAGCGGGGAGGAAGTGGCCAACTCCGAGCGTGCGACCGAGAAGCTATTCTCGTTTCCGAGTCCACAAATCAGACCGTGAGACTACGTCGCAGTTCGCGCAAACGGAAACGTCAGCCTTCCTAGCGAGCGCTTCAACCTAGCGCGTAATCATCATCAACATTCAACTTAGTGTCCACTGCAGCACGCGTAGGACGAAACAAAGTAGGAAAAATGAATACGTCACACAGCCGGCCTTGGCAAGCGACACGCTCCGTGAAGCCAGCCCGTTGGCTCTTTACAACGCAGCAATCGGCCCAGCACGTGACCTCTGCAGACGCAGCGCACTGGTGAAGAATGCCTGTGCGGCTGTGCTTCCGTATTCTTGTACGCCCTGTGCGGCTGTGCTTCCGTATTTTCGTACGCGTTGTGCGCGCGCTCTCACCTCCACGGGTGCAGCGTGAACAATCGATGACGAGACAAAGACTGTACCAGCTAGCTGCCTTGGTTAAAACAAAGGTGATACCGACAATGCGGTTGGAGTGCTCTAATAAGTGTTATTACAACGATTAAGATTTTAAACGTGCTTACAAGCGCCAGATTTAGTGCTGTAATCATGACATCATAATGACGATCAAGCAACGTACAGAAAATGGTATGCAACACAAATCCTTTCCACGGCTACATGAACAGCGCGGAACAGGGACAAAGGGACCGCCGAGGACTGCGCTCGTCCTCGTCGGTCCCTTTGTCCCATACCCGCGCTGTACACGCAGTCATGGAACACCAACTATCCCCATCACACACCTCGCTTCAACTAATCCTTCACTCGGGTGTCGCGCTTTGACACTCACACCTTGGCGTTGATGTGACCCGGCGTCGTCGTCGGAGTTCACAATACGGGACTGAGCCATTGGCTGTTTCTTTCTTTCTTTCTTTCTTTCTTTCTTTCTTTCTTTCTTTCTTTCTTTCTTAATTTTACCGCGGAGCAATTAAGGTGTTCGTTTGTCCACCTCTAGCGAACAGAAAACTGCCTAGCTACGATGTCACCCCGCGTCGCCTAGCAACCTCACGGTACAGCTTAGATGTTTCTGGGGTTTTGTGCCGCAAAACCAGCTATGATTATGAGAAACTCCGTAGTGGAGGGCTCCGGAAATTTTGACCATCTGGTGTTGTTTAACGTGCACTGACATCGTTCAGTGCACGGGCATCAACACTTCGCCTCCGGTACAGTTTAGTTACTGCTTTACATAAATACATAACATCACGTAAACGTGACCAAAATCATGTAACAGCTACTGACGTGACCTGTTCCCGCCAAAACTATGTAACATTTCGTCACGTGGCAAATCACATAACACCTAGTCGCGTGACGTGTTCCTGCCGAAATCACGTAACAACCAGTCACATCTTCCCGCCATAACCACGTAATGAGGAAGAACGAGCATAGCGTGACCATGTACACTATAGCAAGGTGGTAGGAAAGAGAAGTGATGGTGAGGGAGGGGGAAAATGAGGAGGGGAACGCCTTCGCACCAGTAGTGCGCAGCTGACCCAATCTCCGTTTTTCTTTAGTAGAAATGTCTATGCTTTGATACATCTGTCATATAAAACACTTAAAATATCCTTTTCATTTTTCCTCATTGGTAATTATCTTATTTCATTTCGTCCAAGAAGTGACTCGGAAGAGCTGCGCAAGGAACAAGAGCGTCACTCTGTATTTGTGACACCAATAAAAATGAGCGCTATCACTGCACATTCGGTGGGTACAGCTTCGAAAACACATGAAAACCGATATTCCAAGACATTGCATCAATTCACACGTAGCACGAGCCTTGCAGCACACTTACGGCACGCCGTAACGTGCCCAACAATGTGCCTTGAGGGCAGGTCCGCAATGCAAAACGAAAGCATTGAGTGAGTGGAGCGCAAGGGAATCCGTAAAGCATGCTTTCAACACGAAGCATACAAAACTCACCGAGATACGAAAGGAAGCGAAAGTGAAGAATCAGACGCAATGTTCATGCGGCACTATTGATTCAGAAAGAAATGAAAAAAGAAAAAAAGCTCGAAAATAGGGCCCGGCGAACGTAACTAATACTGCAGTCCCCCGGAAAGAGCATGCGTCACCAATTCGAAGGCACGTACGTCGTGAAATAACGCAAGACATTACTCTTCCTCTTTCTGTAAGTGGCACTTTCGTGGCGAGTGCCGCAAACAAAAATATTTCCCAACCCGACCAGGCACCCCGTTCGCTTTAATAAAGAAAGATGTACAGGTCAATTAAAAGCTTCCCGAAATAGGGAGCGCACCAGAAATCGATTTTTGGGGGGTTCCATCTGCGTGCGCTTGCACTCTCGAACATTGTCACGAGAGCGCTCAGCGCCACAACACCCCGAGCTGACAGGTGCTAAAAGTGATCTCAGAAATACCGGTAAATTATTTTCCTAGTGTCATTTCAGTGATGTCATTTCAGAGTGTCATTTCAGCGGAAATTGAGCGATGTTTCGGTTTGAAGGGTGTAAAATTCTGTCGTGAGGACAGACAGAACTTCATTCTACCCAATATAGCTGAATATAAATCAGCACGGCTCAGTTTGCTGCGAGAAGGCTCACAGAAAACAGAGCATTATCTAATAGTCATAATTCCAAGGCCCCTACAATTAAACGGTGGTGATAATATACCTTCTACAAGTGTCACACAGTACATCGTGACTCACTGTCGTTATGTTTTTCTATGTAATTCTGCTTTATTGAAGGCGAAAATTAGAGAAAGTGTACACGCAGAACTAAAGCAAGCCATCTCTTGGACGCAACTATAACCACGCTAAAACACAAGACACATTAACGGAACACACGAAGCATGTATTTCCTTTACTTCTGCATACTGCTTCATCACAGTGTTGTAGTTTCACTCCCGGGAATTTCGAACCGAGCAGCCCGAAGCACCACACTACTGAAGTCAAACAGAAACCTTAAAATTCTGCTCTCTTTACCACCTTCTGCTTTACAAATGTGTCAGCTGAGCATAATCAGCACAAATTAGCAGGAACACTCGCCAGTTGGCCCCAGCATGGTGGTCTAGTGGCTACGGTACTCTGCTGTTGATCCGAAGGCCGCACTATCGAATCCTGGCCTCGACGGCTGCGTTTCGATGGGGACGAAATGTTGAGGCCCGTGTACTGGGCGATGTCAGTGCACGTCAAAAGAACCCTGGGTGGTCGAAATTTCCGGAGCCCCTCACTACGGCGTCTCTCATATCATATGGTGGTTTTGGGACGTAAAACCCAGATATTGCTATTAACTCTCGCCTACAGGCTTTCCTTTACTGCTTTAGACCAAAGAAAAGCTAGAGTTACGGATGTCTAGAAGAGCACCAGTAACTGCAAACTTCAAAGCGAAAACAAACCTCGAAATTGGCAACGGGGCCAGTCACTTAAGCGCAGAAAACAACGGGCCTCGGCAGCATTCCCACGGGACCAATGGTTTCCCACGTTACGTTAAAACCACAGTCAGTTACGGAATGTTCCGACAGCGATTCCGGCTTTTCGGAAGTTCCTCATGCCGTCTAAAAACAGGAAAAGTACAAGACATATCGAGCTTGCGCGTGGCTCGAAAATAAAAGAGCAGGAGAGCACTGCAAGCTTGAGCTAAGCAAGATAGAAATAGTGCAACTTCTCTGTGGCCAGCGAGCCGTGGCGATTTCAGCAGGAAAGCAGGGGATATTTGCGTATGTAGTAAGGGAATGTAGCCCAAGAAGAAAAAAAAAACGTGTAAGCAAAAGAAGCATCGGACAAAAGGCGCCAAACAAGGTGTCCGCACTCTGCGAGCGATTTCTCCGTTTTATTTCCTCTTTTTTCCATCGACTTCCTTGCCGGCGCTTCCCAGCCCCACGAGCACTCCTTTTGTGTGTTTCACTTCGGATGTTCGAAGTCGCTCCTAGTTAGGGAACCTAGCAACAAATTCTGCCGGATGTCCCAAAGGGCCATTGTGCTTGTCGGAAAAGGGTTAAAAAGTAGAGAGTCCTTTCCAGAATATACGTGCTCACTTCCTTCCTCCACCTGCCTCTCCTCTTACACCCGAGGAAGAGACTTTCGGAAGAAGGGATGCTGATGCAGCACACAAAAGCAAGCACAATAGGATCACCCAGAAGGCGGCGCACAGACCATTCCAGAGAGGCACTTGACATCGAGGAAGCGTACACGTGCGGCTTGCGAGTATTCCCTTGCCATCGCAGCAGAACTATGCAGGGCCAAGGAAGCTACATCGAGAGCGAGTCGACCACTCAAGAGTTGATTCGCCTAGTCATCCGCACAGACACACGAGTTTGCAACTCATACAAAATTTAATAAAAAGAAAGAAAGAAACCGAACTGGAAAATGCTAGTAATTTTGCATTAGCTTTCAAACAGTGTGCATCGAGTCGTACGTGTGTCTGACAAAGGACTGGGGCAACTACATGTTGACGGGAACAACAACAACCAAGCGAGGGCTTATTAGCACCCATCTATATAGGCGATGGTGGCGGGACAATCGCTGTGACAAGCGCACAGATTACGGCAACACGCTCGCAACATGATAACCGAGTCAACACGCTGTCATGATAAGGCAGACAGCGCATGTTTGGTACAGAGTGTAAGGGTGTTTGGGCACAAGATATGGTTACTACCTATGGACAATACTCCAGATTATTTGCGGTCATCAAACCATGAGCAGTTTATGCCGCTCAGGTGCAGCTTGCCTAGACATCTTTACGTAATGAATTTACCAACGCTATAGCGTTGTACAGCTCGTGTCGCCCAAAATATGGTGTCAACGTTCACGGCGGAAGTAATCATTTGAAAGAACCGCCGTAGAAACCCGGAGCACTCGACCACGCAAGACTTCCGCCATGGCGCATGTACTTTAGTGAACAAAAATTGAATTTGTTAAAGTGAAGTGCGTCAGAAAAATTCTAAACTGCTACTCATCTAAATCCTACACACACGACAACTCGGAGTGTAATTTGAATGTACGAGAAAACAATACTCTGTTGCGAGGAAACTCAAATAGTTTCAAAATTCTACAGAGGAAGGCGCTAGTTTTTATAAATATTCTATGAGGAGGCGATTCCAACGGGGCCCAATGGCGCTATAGCGTTCCACTTTTTATTGGCACTTGCGGCCAGCGATGGTAAACAAAAAGAACATACATGGATATTCCCGTAAATTCAACTTCATCTATACACATATGATATTCATTAAACTTGCAGTGTAGCTCGCAATGTGAATTCTGGTCGCTGTGGTAGGAACACTAGCATGTTTTACGCCCTGTTTCACGCGTCGCTAACTACAGGAATCTAAAATGATTCTTCAATTGAATTTATTGACATAAAACAATTTACAAAAGCACAACATTCTGAGGACGCATCTAAATCCCTAGCCTAAGACCAGCAGGAATTCATTCAAGAGTAATAAAACGAAAGGCATGTCATATATCAGAAAAAGTTTTTATTTCTTGTAGTGCTTCAATTCATAAGTTAACCAGTGATTATTATTATGACGATGATTATGACGGAATAATAGCCCATTCAAGGACTGCTTCTAAAACGTTTCCCCTGTAAGGCGTCCTATTTCGCTGTATGTTCCCAATAGACTTTCGACCGTTCTTGTAGAATCGGATTCCTGTTCCCCTGGCAGAATCTTTGCGCAAGCAGTTGACCTTAGCGACTCGAGTTTGTAAATGAAGACGCACTCTCGTCGTGCAGGGATTGCCGCTCGCAATTGTAATCCATTGCCGTTTATTTATTTCCCCTCCATTTCGATCAACGCAGCTCCGCCAGAGAGCTAGCAACACGTTCACAGACAAAAGAAAAAGGCCGCACGTCAAAGAACGATACTCGAGAGAAAGGTGGGAGGGGGAGAGGGCTACACTTTGTTTTACTAGTTCTTTGCAGCACTGCGGACGCAACAGGCCTCACCGGCCAATCAGGAAGGGGAACACACCTTAAATGTGTGCTTCCGCTCCCCATCGTCTGTTAACTGCGACCGCTGCAGCAGAAGCGGCAGGCACATCTCCTAACACTGGCACTACATTTCTCTTCGAAAGAATATGCGCACAATCTCATGGTAGCCCGGAAAGACATCCTCGAAACGGACACCCGAAAAGTATTTTTTTTTTTTCAATTTATAAGACGGTGTATAATTTGTGGGGCCGGGTCCCGCTCGACGCCATGTTTAGCGTGGAATGCCCCCGCATCCCCCTTTCCCAGCTGGACGGAGCGGCGGCCGCCCGCTCAGAGGGGCCGCCCGCCTCGCCCATGTGGTCTTAACATAGGCTGCCATTGGGCAGCGAGAAATTCCGAGAGTGTTTGCGCGTTCTGGCGGTTCTGGTTTGAGAGATGCTCGGGAGAACTTGCTGGGTCTTGGAGAGGTGCGCACGTACTTTTGTGACCCTCCGGCCGACCGGGCCTTCGGTCGGATGGCGTGCCTCTGCAAGCACCGGCGACCACGGCGGCGACCTGCGACCGACGCCCATCTCTGTATGTTCTTTTTTTTTTTATTATTGAAGTGGTGAATAGGAGAGGTTGGTGCCTTTAGTATGGCACCGGCTACTCTTTCTCGCTTAGCAATCTCAGAAAAGTTTCAATAAAGAAGTAAAAAAAAAAAAACAACAGCAAGAAAGAAAGTTTCACAGGACATACACATTTGTCACACTAAAAAGGTCAGCGCTATATACAGTTCGACATGTGCATGGATTAGAGTTCCATGCCGACGTTCACATAGGAAGCGTGTGCACATGCGATTAGAATAGTTCATATGTACGTCTGTGCGATACAAAACACACCAACACAAGTAATTAGACATAATCTGAAACATGTGAGAACAACAAAAAGCACTGTTGAATACACAGGGGTGACATTGTTCATTGGGTCTTTCGAATCATGCCAAAGTTAATATTTCCAGAGGATATTTGTATCTTCTAAGAACTTTTTTAGTGCATATAGGGCTCTTTTCTGAAGGACCGCTGTTGGCCACGGACCGAGGATCCTTTTTAGGGTAAAAGGTCTTCTATCTAAAAGCGACAAATTGGCTCGCAGCACACTCCGTGGCGAATCGTGCTTTGTGCACTCGAGCAGAAGATGATGTATATCTTCGTCTGGGTGGCCACATGAGCACTGCGGGCTAGACACCCGTTGGGTCTATTTTCCTTTTCTTGGGGCGCGGTCGCGGGACTGCTGGCCGGGGTTAGGCTCTCCTTCCTTGCATGGTTGTTTTTGTGTGTTATTGTGTGTTCGCGTGTTGTTCAGTGTTACTGTCCTTTGTTTGTGTTCGTGTGTGTTCGCGTGCTGTTAATGTTTATCGTTATCCTGTATATGTAATTAGATCTTGATTCGGCCTTGTATTATTTGTTTCATTTAACCGTTTCTTAAATCACCATGCACGGGGAGTTGCGCCTAATGTTCTCCTCCTTCGCCGCGTGCGACGGTTCGTGCTGTCCCGCCGCGAGACGGGCCGCGGGCTGACGCGCGCGGCAACGCGGCGATGCATGGCTGAGATAGCGAGCGCGCGGACGCGACGACCTCATTCTCCGCTCGTTGAGTGCTCGAACCCACTGCAGGGGGTTGCTAGCGGCGATGCCGCTGCTAGCAGTAGTAATTAGTAGAGGAACCCCTACAAATTCTGCTAATGACCCGCTTGTTAATCTTTATAAGACTACCTAGAAGACGCCTTTGGAATATCTTACAAAGTGTTCGTCTTAGCTATGGTTCGGGGGAGACCTGAAAACACCGCCGTCAGACAGCGAGATCTTCGTGCATACATAAGGTTTGCGTTCTCTCTCGCGACGTTTCGGAGACATCTTCAACGTTCCTTTATAAGCGTTCCTGTTTGCAGCGTCTTTGAAACGTCAACCGGGCTAAATGATCCGTTTCGAGACGTTGATCCTTAAGAGGTCTTTGAGACTTTTCGTGCTGCCTGAGTGGTCGTGTAGCCTTGGCTCCGCTGCGCAGAACTACCGAAACGGAGCGTAGACGCCGTCGACGAGAGAGCCGCGAAAATCCCGCAATGTTCGAGAACGCGGCGAGAAAGGACAACGTCGGCGGCGAGAAAATGCAGGCACTGGGGCGTGCGGTGCGAGAGAACGGAAGCCGCGCCTCTCAGAGTTTTTCTTTGCTCGACGCTCATCAGTCTTCGGCGTGAGAGGAAACCGCGGAATTCCGTCGACGTCGCCAGGTCGTCAGGCCCGAAACAAAACACGCACGCCACCGGGGCCCGCTATAGGGCCGCGTTGTCTTTTCGTCAGCGCTAAAGCCGCGCTTCGCTAGGGAGCCCGGCGCGCGACGGTACGGGCTTTTGTGTGCCCTTCATTCTCCCTCTCTCAAGTTCGCCCCTGCGCACAATGTCACGAAGTTTCTGCGACGATGCGCCCCACCCACCCTGTCTTGCTTTCTTTCACTTTGTCTTTCCGTATGCCATTCTTCACGCTCCTCCGGGACTTCACTTGTCGGGTTGCCGGCACTCGAATGACAATGAGAAACACAGCAAATTTATTCGCGTATTTTTGCCCACACTCGCTGTCTCTGCTAAGAAATACTAAAGAACACATGTATTAGCACAGCAGACGAGCTGCGAAACCTGCAAGGCCGCTATACTGCAGTGCGAACCGTTGCCGCTGAATTTATTCGGCAGGGTATGCAGAGTACGCTGCTGGCGCACTCGTTTGGCTTCTGAAGACCTTTGCCTAATGCCCCCCCCCCCCCCCCCGGGGCTGGATTTCTTTTTTCTTTTTTAATACGAAATGGTTGTATTCCTAGTTAATCGGGAAATCCCGCGATCGCAGTTACGGTCGGGTGGCGACAAAACCCGCGCGACCATTAACGACATGCGATGATGTCACGAGGGCGTTAACCTTAGTAAGTTGGGACATCGCCGATGACGTCATGGGAACGTGATGTCATAATGTGAAATGCGATAATATGCGACCATGGCGTTTTACGTGCAAAAACCTCGACATGATTATAAGGCACGAGCTGCAGTGGAGGGCTCCGCAGTAATTTTGGCCAGCTGGAGTTCCTTAACGTGCACCTAAGTACACGAGTGTTTTTGCATTTCAGCCCCATCAAAATATGGCCACCGTGGCCGGAACAATGTGAAGTGCGATGTGGACGTCGGAACAGTGTGCGCGTCGGCAGTCTCATGCCAAGGCATACGGCAGTTAAGCGGGCTGCAATGCAAGTAAGCAGGCCTGGGTGCCTCTAAAACTTTCTAATGCTTCTGTTGCTTGTGCGCAGTATTAGATTCCCTGGCAGCACATGAGAAACGCTGCACGTATGTACCTAAAGTCTGCGACGATGAATAGCTGCGCTGACGGTGTGCATGAAGAATGCCGTACGAAAACGTGGCTTAGCAGACTTCGAAAATTCTCGATTTTCACTACAAGCCCCGTTTGTCTAGCTTGAATTACCATTACGGTGTCGAGCTTTATAAAGGCGCTTGCCGCTTCCTAACGCTGTCACGTTAATTTCTTGAAATTTTCTAGTTCTCAAGCTTTAGTAGTCGTACGGCGGTGCACTTCAGTTTACTCAGCAAAATAACGTGCGTTTCTTTCGTGCAGTTAACTCAAACACCAAAAATTGTGCACGGTAAAACAAGCTACGTAGAATAAGTGTTTCTTTGAAGACTGCCTGTGGCAGCCTTCAGAGAAACGCTCACCACACGCGTGTGTCCATTATGCATGAACTCCAAGTGGCAGGAGCGCTAGTGTCATGCACTCTTTTATTTGTTTATTTTTATTAATTTTTTTAGGAGTTTTCATGTGGCACTGCGCGTGCGCGGGTCCATGCGTGTCTCCCGCATACGACCATTTGTCTCGAGAGAATTCCGAGCATTTACAAATCTTGTCAAGCAGAACTAGATGAGATTTATGCTTTAAATAATTGCCACATAAATATACCCGCGTGACAGATGTCCTACAATGACTACGAAACACTTGAGAAACGCGTTCCTCAGTGCTTCGAATGAAAAAAAAAAAAAATAACTAGTTCATGGGTGGGCGAACCACCCGCAAACGTAGAAAACAAAGCGCGATGTACGCCATTCCAAGAGTATAAATAACTACGGAGGTTCTCACATTAGCGTCTCTTAAAGGTGACTGTCTAGCTGAAGTGAGCAGCACGAAAGTGTGGACGGAACGAAAAGAAGCAACTTTCTGTCCATGGTGAGGAGCGCCATGGTGCGGAATAGTTATTTCAAATAGCAAGTCTGCTTCGCGAACGTATCATTATTTATTGCAGTGAACGACTGAACTTTATGGTTCACTTCACTGATGCGTCAGATTCACTTCAATGAAGTATCATGATTAATTGAAGCGAACTATGGTATTTTCGAGAATTAATTTGGTGCTTAAGTGAGGTCAGCCATGGTAACGGGCGGTTCATATTAGCGAAGAACTAATTTCACTCCCCTAAAGTACCATGGCTCACTAAAGATCAGCCATGTTACTCAAAGGGTTTGTTTCACTTGGGGATACTACACAGCCTGGTCCGTTACCATACGGCACGGCGCCCAACACAGGAAGTTATATAGGCAGCCTAACTACCACGACGGGCAGATGTAAGTGTTACCGATTACGACTACACACGCAATTTCTGGCGTCGAAAAATGCTATAGACCTACAGCGTGAGTCAAATGCACATTTTCTTTCTGCCTTTTCTGCATCTATGCCATGTGCAAGCTGCCTTTATCCGTCTATCCGTATATTCATCCGTCTATTCATCTATCTGCTTAAATATGCTTTTAAGCAGGTCTGTACAGCCATTAATATTTTAATCCCGTCCCATATCACGCAATACAGGCAAGATTGCCCAATAGAGCGATCGAAATAGCCCAATATTGTCCTATTCTTTATGCTCCCTATCTTACCACACTGCAGCCTTTACGCTAAAAGTGTGAAACGCAAATTAAAGGAGGGGAAAAAGAAAGAAGAAGACCAGAATCATAATTCCCAGAGAATCTCATTACATTCATCCCATTATACGAATAAAACTATAAAAACGACGAATGCACCGCCCAACAGCGCGCAGCAATAGTACTACGCTAGGAGGGCGGCTATACACGGGCAAGACGTTAGACGCTCTAGATTAAAGCGAGAGAAAGATATCTCATATTTCACGCATGAATAATTTAGCAATGACGCGGCGCTTTCGTGCCTCCCAGATGTCTCCCGGCAAAATTTATTTTTCTTTCCCTCGCTGTCCTTGATGCTTACACGTCGTTTTCGTGCCATTTTTAATCGCAAAAATATGCAAATGGGCGTGCCCTTCCTACACTCTTTGTGTAGTCCTCGGGGAAGCGCCGCTAAATTTAGCGCTGCTGCGCTAATTTATGCGGAAAATGGCGGCGGGTTGCAGGTGCTCGCACAAAAGAGCTTACGTCATCCGTGTCCCCATTCATAACTGCGGAAGTTCTCGGTTCTTCACAACTCTGGCCTCTTGCTCGAGAAAACAAGGGCATAACTCGGGACAAAAGAGAGTTTCAACTTAAGCAATTAACCATGTTCTCATCTTCTTGTTTAATTACACTGTACTAATCCGAAAGTAGGCTCTATTAGCATCCGCCGTAAAATCTGACGTTACCAGTTTTGCCATTTAATGCAAGGTTATGGAAGGGGATGCAAATCAAACAAAACAATAAAAATATGGTTCAAACTTTGCATTAAGCCACGCAAAGCCCATACACAGCGAAGCTGATCGGTGTCATACTTGTCTGTTGCTGTAACGAGGTTGAACTTAGCTTCTTCCTCGGCAATACGATTTAGCTTCGGGCGACCCATGGCTGCGTATGGGTAGGCGGGAGCTATGCACTAGCTTTTATAATCGCAGATTCGGGAGCTATGCACTAGCTTTTATAATCGCAGATTTCACGTGATGGCGGTGTGATGTGGTAACGAGCATGTCTATATGTGCGCGATACCAAGCAGGTGTCGCGGCGCTCTCTGATTGGCTACCGCTGAAGGTGGCGTGATCGGAGGCGGTGTACGCGCAGGCGACTCGGTAAGCCACGTGTCTGGATGGAACATAATGTTAGATTATTATGTCAATTAAGCTAATCCGGCTAATTATACTGTCCCGGTTTTGCACACTATGCATTTGCGCATAGTTTCGCAATGTGTGCGTGAGGAAGTGCATGGCAAAATGGGGACGTGGCGCAAAGCTACGCACAAACGCAAAGCTTTGCGAGACGCTGTGTACCGGACAAATCGACGCGTGCAGTTTTTGTCATATTCTTCTTGCACTTAACACGTGTTAATATGGTTCACCAAGCGTGCGCGTGTTTGCACTTAACACGCGCACTCTTGGTGACCGAAGAAGTGATGATATGTGTGTTTTTTTTTTTTTTTTGCTTCGCCGGGCAAGGAACGATTTGCTGACCAGCTCCCTATGTTAAAATTAAAGGCGACCTTGTTAAGTGTAGGAGGCGCCGCTAGGACGTAGCGTTTTCGGTGGTATATATGCGGAGTTCAGTATAACTCCATGTAGATTTTGGACACACAGTTATTGAAACAAATGCTATGGCACACAACACAAACACATCCCTATGAGTGGACTGGCTCAGACCTCGATATTCAGTTAGGGTATAAGACGCACGTGGTTCTTTCTTTCTTTGTCGCCAGGTAATAACGTCATTAGAAAATAATTAAGCAGGAGTTCGAACGAGCGTAAGTGTTTTAGCGAAAAAAAAAATGAGCATTGAAAGATGCGTACTAATGGCAGCAGCTCTTTGCGGTGTTTAGAACGGTGAATTTGGCTACTCGGTATTAATTTCTAATTCATGCTCTGCAAAAATACGTAGGGTCATGTCGATATAGTGAGCATGCATAAGAATAGCTTGATATAGCCATATTACTCACGATGATCACCACTCCTTCCCTCATTCCTGTGTAAGCATCGGGCCGATGCTTTTGAAGGGGGGGGGGGGGAGTAATGACGCAGAACTTCAGTGCATTTGTGTGCGTTGTGCAGTTACGGCCGTCCGCAGTTTTATTTTGCGCACCGCGGATTGTGGCGTGGAGGTAGACGAAGACAACGAAGAGGACGTGCTGTTCGATCGGTGCCATTTTGCAGGGTGACTGGCTGTTGCCTCTTCTGCATTTATCGTGGCAATATCTGCATAGAAACGCTCGTGGGACTGTTAAAAGGATTGTGAAACGTATTTTGAAAAATGTGTACGATGTGTGTACTCGGAATCCTGGGCCTCCAATCTATAAGCAACGTCGTTACTTTTTGTGTTCATTGTGTTTTTTTTTGCACTAATCTAAATGTCCTTTTGTCTATTATGTATGCTTATGCTGTCTATTAAGTGGACGTGAATGCTGCATTGTGTACGTCCCCCCAGGCAGCTTTCAAGCTGCGTTAGGCCGCTTTTCGCATGGGGTGACCCCCAAATGTTACGTTGAAAATAAACCTTCTTGAACTATTGAACTGTCTGTACTACACGTTGTTATGTTAGATCGTGCGAGTTGATGTAGAGCAATGAAAACACGGTTTCAATACCCCCCCCCCCCCCTCAGCGCTCGTTTCCCTCCCCTCTGCAGCTTACGTCATCTTATTCGCCACCATGGCCTCCGAGATTGGCTCGCCAGCGTAGGCCACAGAAGAACAAACCGTGGCCCAACCTTGCTTCCGCACAGAGGCAGCAAACGGGGTCCAATCTTTATTTATTTTCATAGAAATTTATTCTTTTAGAACAAATGAAAGTTAAGAATACGTAGTACGCTTTTAACTGTCTTCAGTTGACGTCCCTCAGAGCTCTTGACTCACCCCTTGCACGATACACGCCTGCGACATGCGACAGACCATGAGCACTGACGGAAATAGCACTGTCCTGTTCAGGCAAAAATAAGAACGCTAAAGCTCCATGTGTGCAGAAACGCAGAGAGTGCATACTGAAAAGCTTATCTTGCGCGGTGTCTCCACAACTGATAAAGAAACACACACCGATCAACGATCACATATCTTAGTTAGTGGCCCGCAGCGTGACTTCAATAAGTAGTCAAAGTCAAAAGTAGCGTACGTCCAAATACTTACTCCTTGAAAAATAAGAGACAGATTGAGACTAAATCAAATGTACGTTTTTTTTTCTTTTTACTTACTTCGCGAAAAGGTCATCGCCAGCGAATCAAGGGATTAAGCCTTTCCCTTTATTTACCTTGGACTTAGCCTCAAGAAAGAAATCGCCGTGTCAAGGACCTGCCCTAAGTGCGACATTCGCACCGGAACTAAGATTACTGAAACGCTTTTGGCGATCCCCCAATTCCTGCACAATTCCTATGATCTCCTACCTCCAATTCCTTATTTTTTTTTTTTACACGGTCGCAATCACTACATACGGATCCCTTTGTGTGTCACTATTAGAGAGAGAGAACCGTGAAGAATGAAACGAGATACTGCGGTGTGAAATACGGTAGTGAACAAATCCTCGACAGAAAAAGAAAATTGCTCCAGAACAAAAGACCCTCACGACCTCGCCGTTTCGCGCGATAGTGCACGTAAACCAGCCACAAAATAAAGAGCCCCAGGCCGCGGCTCCGGGCGCCTTACCTCAAAGACAAACAACAACGCCTCTGAGCCGACTTAGACCTTTCTCGAGAGGGAACTTTTTAGACGGACGCATGGCGTGAAAGGGTCGCCGGCTTATCGGGGCCGTAAGAGGCCTCTATTTCGCCTCGCAGAAACAAGGCGTAATCCTTCGACACACGACGAGAGACCAAACACTTCCCGACAGAAGGCGCGAAGTATAAGGGCAGAATAAGAGGGTGTTGTGGCGCTTTTAGTGGTGTTTGGATACAGCGTGCACCCAACTATAGATGTTTGCTCAAATATGGAATCGCGGAAAAGCTCGTGTGAGAAATCAAGAGAAGCAGGAGGGACGGGAGGTGTAGGGTGCACTGTTGTTTTAACGCGATCGCTTTAAGGGGAGCTCGTGTCGTGGAAAATCCGTTGGAAGCGTCGACCGTGGGGCTAAAGTTGACGACCGCGCTCAAAAGAACAAAAACAAACAAACGAGCGCTTGGACTGAACCCAAATTCCTCAGTGCAGCTACAGGAAACAAAGCAAGGTGATTAAACAGCAAGCAAGTTCGAGCCTGATTGAGAATCGAACCCACGTAGTGCGGGGCTCAGCATAGAGGAGATGGAGAGCCCTCACTTTCGGGTTTGCCTTGCCTTGTGGAGTAGGGTTTTCCGCACACACACGGAATGCCCTAGCTACACAAAGCATCGCTGTAAAGTACATTAAAAGGGAAAAAAATTACAGCATATCCACGGAGTGAATGATGATGAGTGGGCGAAGCTCAGGAGGTTCATCGTAGATCGTACCGAGTTCCGGATTAATTGAGTTAACGCGCACGCTACGAATCCTCATGGTTCAACTATACGCACAAGTGAAATCTTCCACCGGCACTTCGTTGCAAGTCAAGACCAGTGCCTATATATATATATATATATGGGCGGCCGGTGAACGGTTCTCCAACGCAAGCAGTCGGTATTTCTCAATCAAGAAACTCGCTAGGACACGCTGCCTGCGCCAACGTTGTCTCTCGCGGGTGAGGGCGCGTTCTCCTTCTTTGCGAGCTGGTAGAGCGTTCATCTAAGAAAGAGCGTTTCCATAGTCAACGCGCGCCTTTCGCTCTCTCTCTCTCTCTCTGTCTCTCTCACAAGACAGCACATGGAAGAGTGAGAGAGAAAGAGGCACGCGCCGGGAGGCACGCGTCCGTAGAGAGAGAGAGGCACGCGCCGGGAGGCACGCGCCGAGGGCGAGCGCGTGCCTCCCGGCACGCCGTTTACGCCTGACGCCTGACGCAGGACAAGGTTAGGCTACAAGAGCCACCTCAATAGAGAAACTAAATGCAGGAGGGAGGAGGCGTCTACAGCCTAACTTTCACTGCCGCGGTTCCTCAACCTGCAGCTAAATTTACGTACGTGGGCATGTTTTGGTGTTTTTGCATATCGCCCTTCCCTAATAATTGATTTCCGGGGTTTTCACGTCGCAAACCACGATATGATTACGAGAGACGCCGTAATGGAGATCTCCGAAAATTTCGACCATCCGGAGTTCGTGCACTGACACCGCACAGTGAACGGGCCTCAACGCCCTTACCTAAATGGGGCCGCCTTGGGCGGGGACCGAACCCGCGCCGTCTAGGAGCAGCCACAATGTCTCTACAAGATATATTTAAAGCCGCAGCCGAAGCGTGGGACAAGCCAGCCTTGCACTATTCATCAATATTCATCGCGAACGAGACACCCAGCTTAGCATCTCTTTGATGCGCCGGAGCGTGATAAGGTGGTTAAGTCATTCAAGCTTGCAGAGGCTATTACGACCGCCGCCGCCATCAGCTCGCGTCACTTAACGAAGTACTTACGTAATCGAAGTCAATGTGGACGGCGCTGAGGAAGCACGAAGTCACTCACCTGCAAAGACAAGATAAGTGAAGCAGCATTAGACGTTTAGTAACGTTTGAACAAGCCGACAGCACGGCTCACTGCTCACTAGCAGAGCCTTTCAATGATTGTTAGTTCAGGCCTATTGTATCCGATTACTGGACTATGTCGAAAACGAAGGTTCCGCTCCTGAACCTCGGCTCTTTGGAAATCGCTCTAAGAGGTACACTGAAACGTTGTGCCAAGGAAACTCCTACGTGAAAATAACGTGCGGAGACGTCCTATAAATAGTTGGCATTTACCTTGTCAAAAGCACGGCGCCATTGCGGATAGCAGAAAAAGAAAGCCACGTGACACTTAGGAGCCCATGAGCGTGCCACCACATAAGCGCGCCACACCTACAGTCATTGATCGACCGGTGTCGTAATCGCATGGCATCACGATGGCGTCACAACGTAAGGTTACCTGATTTCCTCACTGATCACAGTTTCACGCACAAATAAATCTCCGTCGGATGTCAAATTTGTCAAGAAAGTTCCGGCGAACAAAGCCAGTTCATGGTTTCCAAGGAAAAGATTTCGCTGTATGTGTAGGATTCGAACCCAAGAAGTTCAAGCTGCCAAGCAAGCACGCTGCAATTAATACGCGACTGCTCTCAGGCGTAGCGGACCAAACGTAGGCTTATGCCTATATAGTGCGTTATTGAATGCGGCACATGGTAATCATGAGTCTTTCGCATTTCAACATGAAAGTAGTCGTGCGCGAGTATTTAACTTCTACGAAGCCGAACCGACCTGCCCAATAATTTTTTTTAACCTGCAATTATTTTTAGCCTGTTCGTGTGCCATATGCGACTACATCAGTCTTTGAAAATATATGAGGCTACATATGGCACGTGTTCGTATATGGGCATATTTGCCTAATTATTGATAGAGCCATATATCGCAATACAAGGCCTGCGTTAGAATTTCCATACGTGCTCTGTCACGAATAGGGAAAACATTCTCCTACAGGGACATGTGCCATATGCAGCCCTATATGCTTGCATGTCCATATAGGTAATTAATAATATCAGGTTATATATGGCACACGTGCGTGTATGGCCACATTTCACCAATTCGTGAAATGGCAATAACAGATCCGCACAAGAATGTTCATATATGGCTTTATCGCGAATCGGGCGATTATGGGCACTTAGGGACACGTGCCGTATAAAGCCCGATAAGCCCAATTCCTGTTACGGCCATATATGACATGTTTGTAAACTGCTATAATCTGCCCGTGCGACAACGTTACAAGCCGCAGGCATAAGACGGCCTCACTCGCATCCTTCGAAGCACTGTGCGAGGACGCTACACCGTCTGCTCATCAGGCACGATGACTGTGCGCTCACTGACGCGACACGGGTAATTCACGGCGCGAGGAGGTGCAATTGCAAAGGACGAGGAAAGAGAGTGACGATATATAACACCGCGGGAGGAGTGTGGGTGCTTACAAACGAGCTGCCGTGCGCCTACATGAACAAACGATTACTGTATACGCTAGTAACAACCACTTGAAACGGCTGATTGGAAGCATATCTTTGCAGCACACGGTTCCCCTACGCTCGAGAACTTTCTTTAGACCTTCACTTTTGGTCATTATCATTTGACGTGAAAGTGTTTTGTGCCGAATACCACCAAGAGTTCACCGACGGAAACGACGCTAGTTATACAGCACACAAATTTTCTAGCCTCCGCACGAGATGTATTTTATTGGATGCCGGCATCTTGTTCAACTCCGGTTTCCACAACAAAACGCATTTTCATCCGCATACCCTGATGAACTAGCTGAGGAAGACCTCCGAAACACAACCGAGTCAAGTTCGGCCAGAAATGATGCGATCAGAGCTTCGTTGTAGTATGTATTTTTAAAGGGTAATGTTGAATCTGCCGCCATTTTCTGTAACAGCCACTGCAAATTTAGGGACTCGTATATTCTAAAGTCCAACAATGTTGCAGTTAGTTATAGGAGTGCACATTCACTTTCATGTAATAGCCGATA
Organism: Hyalomma asiaticum; assembly: GCA_013339685.2. Taxonomy (NCBI): domain Eukaryota; kingdom Metazoa; phylum Arthropoda; class Arachnida; order Ixodida; family Ixodidae; genus Hyalomma; species Hyalomma asiaticum. The sequence continues at coordinate 6,289,198 of CM023491.1, forward strand.
CGTACGAAAGGTAGAGGTAAGAAAGCCCAGACGGTCAAACTCAATCCAGAGCATCCCATTACGGCGCATGTCGTAATCATTTGGTCCGTTTGGTACGCCGAACCCTGGAATTTATTGTTCAATGAGAGGGGGTGCATAGTGTATTATTTACATTTTCTTTACTTTTCCATTTTCTCAGATTGCATGCCCGCAGAGAATTCCTCAGGCAAAGCAGTTTACAAAACCTGCCTTCGCCTGGTGTTTTCCCCCTGTCGCCGTCAAGAACACGACAGCGGTGGTGCGTTTATAGAGTTGAACGTCAATGCTTACTAAGGCCATTTACCCGCACCGCACCGTACCCAAAACGCGACCTACATCGATAGCCGAACTCACATCGGGTGCAAACACGGGCAGGGTTTCCCGGGTTGGCAGCGACGGCATCACCGAAGCCCCATCGGTACATCGATCGCGGTAAAAACGAAAGAGCAAGAAAAAGTTGCAGGAATAATCAGATAATGTGCGGCCCGACGACCAACTTGCAGCCGCGTTACGGCTGCAGTACATAAAAACTTTTTTTTTTTTTTCCCAAGACACGGACATGGATTCTCGTTATTTGGCTCACCGCGACGGAGACCGGGCTTCTCTCGGTCGTTCGCCTTGTTCGCCGGTAATCCTAGAATTGAATTCTTTCGCCACACTGGACGGCCAGTTAAGGTGACAATGTCCTCAGGCGCCCTTTCCGTGACAGGAGAATGAGTCCCTTATTGACCTAGCGCTTGCCGTTGTGGTCTATGTGCGAGGCGGCCGTCCCGTGGTCGCACAGCCCACTGTTCACAAATTTGATGAACCTGCTGGCCAATCTCTGCTATCAGCATCGAGCAAGTGACGTCTTCTTGTCTAGCCAATAGTGGTTAGACGAGCCACGCATAGTGTAGTATAGCAAGGGGGTAGGAAAAGGAAAAGTGAGAATGAGGAGGAGTGATGTGAAGGAGGGGAAGTGAGAGAGGAGGAAAGAGTGCAATGTTGAAAGAGATAAAGACGACAGAACAAAGAAGAATGTGTAGAATGTGGTGCAGTGGCACTTGCTTTCCAGCTGCGCTGCTTATACTCAGATTTCGCAGGCGTAACTAGCTTTAACTTTTCTTCTACGTTCACATTTTCTTTTCTTTTTCTTCAGTCGGAGCACATTGTACGAAACTGACTTAATTCGATTACGCGTTAATTTCCTTGCCCTTCTTAAATACTGTCTGCTGTCTAAGCCGTTTCTCCATCATATCGAACAATCATGTTCGAAATATACGTTATGTGTTTGGTATGCCAACCCTTATTTCATGCACGCGTGAATGGCCGTACCGCAATTCCTAGCGGTCTTTCAACCCTTTCATGTGAGAATCCGCGATGGGATTGATAGCCTCACGATATAAATAAATAACTAAATTAATTAATTAATTTGGCCGACCTAGCTTCTTCCGGCTTCTACAAGCTCGACTAAGTCGCGCGATGTGTCAAGCGACTAGCTGTGGCGTCATGTCACGCCATCCGGGTCACGTGTCTAGGTTCAAATTTGCTTAACGAGGAATGCTTGGGTATGACGTCTTATTACGTGGTTTTGGCGGGAACGTGCTGGGGACACGTCACTATATGTTATGTGATGTTACGTGGATTGGGTAGGGTGACTACACGTGGCATCGCCTTACGCGGTCACGCTACATGTCGCTAAGTTAGGCTATGCTAGCCCAGCTATTCTAGGTAGTTGCTAGGTGACGCTACTACATGTAATACGTGACCTAAACCACGTAACCAGCCGTGAAGTCATCTTAAGCGGTCACACTAGCTCTAAGCTATGCCAAGCGAACGTGGCTATGCCGTGTGATTGCTACGCGACGCGAGCTGGAGCACAGCTGGGCTGCGCTATGCCATCCTTTACTGTCTCCCCTCCTTCTTTCCGTACTTTTCACCCTCACAGTCGCTCCTCACTTCCCTTTGCACCATCTTGCTACATTATGCTATGCATGACTAGGCCGTGTCAAAAGATGCTTGGCACATACCCGCCATCTGCGCCACATAATACATTTGGCACTGCACAGAAGTGCGCACGCACCGGTGTCAGCGCGTGTGTCGAATGATGATAGTTTTTCTGTCGGCCCCGCACGTAAAAATGACAAGCATAATTGATACTGCTGCATTAAATAAATCCTTGTTTACTCAAACACTCGGCGGCTTTATCAGCTCGTGCGATTATGGTGGTGGTCGTGGCGGTAGGGATGACCGTGACTCGACTAAGGAAAGGACGCTGTTTTACTGCAGCGCTTGTCGGTATTACAGTTGAGAGTCCACAGGGCTGGGAGAGGTGGAACGAAAGAGCAGAGAGGAAAGGGACGCCCCGGTGGAGGGCTTCGAAAGTTTTCACCACCTGTGGTTCCTTAAGGTGCAAAGACAGCGCGTAAAAAAACAAAAATTGTCTTTCCCGTTATATATATTTTTTTCTTTTCCTTTTTACGTAGCATTGTATATACGTTTGGTCATTGCCCATATTTTTATTTATGCTGTTCCACTGTATCTGATATGTACAAATCTTATTAACCGAGGGTCCCCTGCAGTCATTTAGACATTGGGACCTTCGTCTTCACAACATCTGTAAGCGATCTATGTATCATGAACTTTTATTAATAATAAACTTGAACTTGAATAGCGCACATGTGTTTTAATCTTCACTCTTCATTTGGAATTTCATTTCTTGCTGGTTGTGCGATCAAAGACTCACCATGACGGTGGAGGCCACCCAAACCTCACACCATGGAGCGCGGACACGCGTACAGCTGTTGAAACATAAATGCGTTCTTTTTCGCTACGCTTTTTGAGCAGACATTTCTCAAATCGCAGCACGGATATCTGACGTGGCCACGAAAGTGTACCGATGCTCGACAGAGTGCAACACTACCTGAAAGTGTCTGTCTCAGTAACACTTTCGTTGCTTATAAACCGAAGATACAATCAAAAGTTAACTCTGTTCCATTAAGAAAATTGGCCGCACTGTCCTAGCGATGAAAGACGGTGAACCACACATATAGCCGTGATCAACGCTTGATTCTATCTTTACTACAATCCCAACGAGCTGGCTGCTTAGGCCAGTTCACAAAGAAGTGGTAGAAGGAAAAAGTGTGCGCTGCCATATTCCTATTTTCAATCTTTTTATGCACCTCATCAAAGTTGACTGGAATCAACTAACGCCACGTCATGTCCCCTCGAGAAAGCAGTTCGGTTAAAAAGCGTTATTACAAGCAGCACAGCTTTGAAATGACGTGGATTTGAGCTTGTCCTTCCTCCTTGCTTGTCTTATCTGTGATACCGGGCCAGTATACGTATGTCAAATTATATGATTAGCGAAATGACAAAACGACTAAGCGAAAAATATGGCGACGAGGACAGGCGATGTTTGTCATCTCGTTCACGCTGCTTTACGCAATGCAGAACAGCTTATCCAGCGTCAAGGGCCGTCGAAATATCAACTGTGGGTGAAACGCACCCGTTCCTATTGCTACGTAATCGTAGCTACGTCATCGTAATGACTGCTGCTTGGCGATGGTTCTGAAACGTACACTAATATTCACGTCGCTCATGCAATACAGTTAAGACAATGAACACATGAGAAGGTTCCGAGACGATTGCCGTGGCTCAAACGAACGAAAAAACGTACACTATCGGTCAAAGATGTAAACGAACTACGGTCTACGCATCCGCAACGAAACTGTGAAAAAGAGAGTGAGGTCGAATTTTAACATCATTCAGGGCACACTCGACCTGAGCGTGCTGAGCGAGAGGGCAGCGCCGCATTGCGACCCCGCAGCCACTTAGGCCACCGAAGCCGTGGTCCGTCTACTTTTTTTCATTCTTTTTTTTTTTTGGCCGGCAGTACGTGCTTGCCGGTCAAAGTCAAAAAAGAAAAAAGAAGAGAGAGAGAGATAACAAGAGAACTACGCATATGTGTATAACGTAATATTTCGGGTCATACGTTCGGGTCAACACAGGCAATTAAGGAATAGGTCGACAGATACCTTCTTTACATTTTCTGAAGAATACAGAAAAAAAGGAAAGAGGATGGAAGATTCCTGTCTTTTTTTCTGACAAAAATAAAGGAACGCACCCCCAACGTTACGCTAAAACACCTGCGTGCGGTGCAGGCAGCCACACGAACACATACACACAAAAAAAAAAAGCAAGAAAAAGTGAAACCTACAGCAGAGGAACTAAACGAGCTAGGGGTTACACAAGACAAGCGAACCCAGCCCTCGCTCTTCCACGTAAGTGTGCTAAACGCTAATGACCAATTAATCTCTGCCTGGTAAAGAAACCGCTTCCAAGAGAGCCAGAAACACGCACGAAACAATGTTGCTGGGATCCCCTCCTATTACGGCAACCTGAATGGCCCGGTGCGCTAGTACAATGGATGTAATTATCGGTCTTGCGCCGTGCAGTCTTCGGCCGATATCTTTAGCCTTGCGGTGAGCGAGCACACAGGCTGACGCCTCAACTACTGAGGGGTATAGCAGCATTGAGTCCCCAAGTTCGAATACCACGGGAGGACAGCGCAGCGAAGCGAGTAACTCCGTTGGGGAAGCTTGGCAACCACTGTTTCCTTCGAATCATTTGCCGTATAACATCACTTTGCAAGCTGTACGCCATATATTTATGGAATGGAGAACCTCTGTACCATCAGATGCAGGTAAAGCATTGCGTTCGCGAAGGAGGTTACTACATGATGTTTTCTTTTTAGGGGCGAAGCACCCTAAGGCCAAGCTTGCGGCGTACATTCGGCGTAGCCATCTAATTACAGTTGCGCCCGTTATGGGGCGCAGCGTCTGTTGAGAGAGAGCGAACGGCGGTTTGACTATGGAAACGCTCTTTCTGCGATGAACGCTTTACCAGCTCGCAAGGAACGAGAACGCGCCCTCGCCCGCGAGAGAAAACGCTGACGCAGGCAGCGTCTGCTAGCGAGTTTCTTTATTGAAAAAAAAATGGCCGCGTATCTGCGTGTTCGCTGCAAATGTCGTTGAAAGACGGTAGTCTTTTGCCGGCCGTACTACGCTGCGTCAGATATGGACGCCATCTGGCAGCGCCGTCGGGAAACTTAAGCTTGTGCAGAATACCTGGGCAACTGCCAGGTGGCAGCACCGAATCGTCGGCAGAGGCCTTTCTCGTGCATAGCGTCGCATTGTTAGCGCAGCCTAACAGTAAGGTCTTTAGAATTGCGTATCTCTGTATATTCCAGTAAACGAACACACCATCTAAAAAAAACGCATTGATGTTGCGCCTCAGATATGCGTAATGTTTGCTTTTTGATCGCCAATGTTCACAAGTATGAACGCTGCTACTAGTTCAAGATGGCTGGGCGTTAAGCAAGTGCTTAAACTTTGGCCGGGTGGCTGAATCGTGTGACAGCAGACAAACAGACAGACCAAAATTCCTGCGTTCAAGTATCTCAAGAAAGACGATCGTCTTTAAAAACCGACTGCTCACGCTGCACAACCGTTCACCGGCCACCCTATGTATATATAGGCACTGGATCTTGACCTGCAATGTAGTGCCGGTGGGAGATTTCAGCTATTCAGTGCAGTTTATTTTCATTTTCTTGCGATGCACACAAAAAAATGGAGGAGACTGTTGTGAGTAGTTGAACCATAAGGATTCGCAGCGTGCGCGTTAACTAAAAGTAATCCGGAACTCTGCACGATCTACGACTGGCAGCGCAGGAACCTCAAAGACCAGGAGCATAAATTACAACGCGCGTGTAAACATAGTTAATAAACGTATAGTTCAGACATATAGTTCACTTAAAGACGTCTATACTATATAGTTCATATGGTATAGACGTATAGTTCATTTCACAAGCCCCATGCAAGCACCATGAACGCTCCATCGAACTTACACAGCACGACAGCCTTGCTAGCCTTTCTACACGAAACACTTGGGGACACCTGGAGTAGCAGGCCAGGCTTCAAACAGGGCTGACATCTCCGGGATCATCAATAAAGCTTTCAAGAAGCATTTGTTTTTGGGCTAGTTGGTGACTTACCTTGCTAAACATGTTTAGGCGCAAAAAGAAACGACGAAAGGAGTAGAACCAGGAAAGACACAGACGAGCGCCAACTTCCAACTACAGTTGGTAGTTGCCGCTCGTCTGTGTCTTTCCTGGTTCTACTCCTTTCTTTATTTCTTTTTGCGCCTGAATATGTTTAACAAATGAAGCTTTCCCTCTCTCTAATCCATGGAGGCTAAGTGACGATATTTTGAAAATTTAATGTTGTGAATCTAACTCGAAGGAACCTGAATGATGAAATCGTCTTCAAATATATATATATATATATACCCGATTTCTCCCAGATTATCAACTTGAAAAGTAGCGCACAATCCGCCCCCCATTCCCACCCCTTCCGAACTTTAGAAAATCTAAAACCCGAAAACTAAGAACCCTAACCACATTGCACCCAAACCACTGGGCCCTGTTCTTTATGCAAGACTAGACAGCGTATTTTATGGTACAGCAATGAGATCTTCGATTGCGTAATTTTTTTAACTTTTCTGGAGGTACTACAGCAATTGCTACAAGACGAAATTTCTCTGCCCTTTAAAAAAAAAAAGGGGGGGGGGGTGGGGGAGGGTTAAAAAATAAAATAAATTAACTTGTATACACAACACTTCACACAGTCGAGAGAATTACTCAGAGTTAACGATTGCGTGCATTCTCTCGACGACCCGCATGCTAATCCGAATTAACTCACTATTTAAGCCTCCTTCCGCCACCACCAAGTCCCGAAATTCAAACTACCAGCAGACTGCCAAAATATCTGGAAAAGTCGTACTCAGATGCGTACGCAGATAAAGAGTTACAGTGACACCTCAGAAAATTACTTAGCGATCAGAAAATATTTTGAAGTACTGTTATAAGTATTGCGCACAAATAGTGATAGAGACGCGATAGAAAATAACTTCGCCATTAATGTGATGCACCCTCAATGTGAGCAAGGTATAAAAGCCGAAGCATCACATGGCGAGAGTATTCCATGCAATCCACGAATAAAGAATAAAGAAAAAAGCCAGGACACAAGTCGCTGTCTCTCCACGCTTATGACCTAATAAACTGCAAGAGCACTTCAACTGATACGTATCTTTTGGATAGTTTAAAATGTTAATTCTCGTATTTCGTCCGGCACTACGAAACGATACACTAAGCGCGTGAGCGAAAAAAAAAAAAACGGGAAACGAAATATGCAAGATTAAAACGCTATAAGTTGCAAAATATTCGCACTCAGCGATGACATGTCACGCTTAGAAGGCAATGGTACACTGGTTGGCAGGGCGCATGAAGCTTCCCTCCGGACAAGAGAAAGTATCGGCGAAGTTCGAGGTGTTCCTGAGCACGTCGTTGCAGCGGCCATAGTCTGATGGCCTATAGGTGGCGCACATCGAGTAACAGAAGGAAACGTAGAAAAGCTGCCGACCTGTCATCTCCGGCGCAGCGGCCAGCTTTGCGGGAGCGTCCAAGCCGGAGTCGACGAACGCCTTGAATGCAGCGTCGATCGAAGCCAAGCTCACCAGGGCCTGCCTTGGTACGTCCCACCGCGTGTGCGCCTTGGTGGCTTGCTGCATGCACCTCAGCAAACTTCGGATGTGCTTACTCGGGACGATGTCGAAGTACGCCTGGGCGGCGCCGCTAGCGATCTCCGTGCCTAGGATTCCGTAGCGGACGGCTTCCGGCGCGCCTTCCAGGTACATCGGAAACATAATCACGTGGGGAAGGAGCGAGAAGTCGCGTCCGTCGTAGGTGTAGAACGGGTCGCGGAAGTACGCCCACGATGGGACGCCACGCACCACGGTCTCGTACGAAGTACGCAGCGCCACCGTGGTCCTAACTAGGTTCTCGGCAAAATTAACGCTCATTGACGGAACTTGCCGGAAAACCTTGTCGAGCTCTGGGGAGCGGGCTTGCTCGAAATACTTGTACACGGTGCCCAGGTTCTTGTACGGGTAGGCCAGCGAATCGTTACCCAGCAAGACGGCCCGAACGGCTGTGGCCAGTTGGCCGACATCGGCCTCAACAGTTTCGGTGAAGTTCCCTCGGACGAAGTCCGCGACAGTGCCGATGCCCGTGATCTCATTGGTAAGGTAGAGGCAGTAACTATAATGAACTGGAATGGCCGTATCCCTGTGGCCCGTGTAGTGATTTACGGCCAGATCGCTGTTGGTGAACGGGGCCATGTACTGGACGGCGTGCCAGCCTAGCACTAGTACGACTTGGCTCTCATTGCGGAAGGACAGTTCCAAGAGCTCGTCCAGGTACGATGCATACATCGTCTGGACTTGGACGCCTCTTGTAGTACTAAAGGTCGCTGCCAACTTTGTCAATACTCGCTGCCACTTACGACCGTCCAGTCCTTCGTAAGCGGTCAAGTTGTCCTCTGGCCAGTCTTTTCCAGTCATGAATTTGGTGAACGGTTCTTCTAGTCGTATCATTGCACTCAGGTCGACAACGCTGCCGCGACTACGATTTTCGTAGTGCTTGAGAATCATGCTGTAGTATTCTTTGTACGTCTCACCTGGCGCGGCTTTGTCCAAGTCCTTTCGCAGTCGCCTTAAGTGCGCGGCGCGGTACCGCGATGGTTTCACCAGTATGACATTCGACTCGGTGGACAGCGTGAAGTCGAGAAAACTGGGCCAAGCGTACCGGACGGCCATGTGCACCATACTGTGGACGGCGTCATCCTGCGTCCCTAGGTAAGGCCACGACAGTCCGGCAGCTGACATCATCTGCTTGACCCACAGTATATTGTCAACGTCGGCCTCGATCACGTCGTGGCACGTCTTCAAGAAATCCTTAGACTTACGGCCGACGGTCTGGTTTGCGTCCGCGGAATCGCTCGTCAGAGCAGAGCTAACAAATGTTTTCTTGAATTTGTAGAACACAGTTCGCCGCACGGACACCCTCGGATCACGCTTACCACACACATAGAGGTAGAAGTTGTTGCATGGGTGCTCTTCAGGGTTCAGGCTCTCAGCGAGCGCGTCGCTGTACCGCATGCAACCGGCCTTTCGACAGTACATGCCCTTACTCTCGCCCTTGGAGACGACGAAATATACAGCAATGACCGCGGCCACGGTGGCCACAAAGACAGCCCCGACCAGGCACCAGACAACGGCGGTTTTCTTCCCTTTTCGACGCCTGAATTCATGCGGTCTGGTAGCGCCACCTGTTGTATCACTGTGCTCGGGTCTTGAGGTGGTCTTTTGGACGGCTCTGGAAGTATCCTCGGCGATCACAGCGCCCTTGGATTGCGTCGCGACTCGAGACGCCGCTTTCTCCAAAGCCGGGGCCGCCGATTGCTTTTTCATGCGCCGCTCACGTTCGGTCAGCTGCAAAATAGCAACGACAACCGCGAGCAACTTAAAAAAAAAAGCTCGGGACAGTAAAACGTGAAGTACTAGGGTTCGAAGGCTTAATAACATACTCGAGAACATATGTTTCTATGCGAATTTCATTCTTTGGCTCGCAAGCCAAGTCTTCGTCGTTTATAGAGGTGCTTTCGCAGCGTCTGATCGGACGAGCTCCTACACCTGCATCTACGATCTCCAGCTACCGCGGCCACTGCGGCCAATGCGCCACCGCAGTGTGCCAGGAGGCGGGGCATCATGTCGTCTGCAGCAACTCTTCGAAAGCGTCAAGGGCATAGTTGCCATGAAGAAAACACCGCTTTAGTCAAGGTACTGCAACACCTTTCGAACATAGAAAACAGTGGGGATCAGTCGTGGAGACTCCGGTGATTATGCGAGCTGATGCGTTAACAGCACTGCACGCATCAGGAAAGTGCAGTTTGCTTTCGGATACGGCTGGGCATCGCCTCCTCTTCTTTCAACAAATGATGTCACTGGGCGCACCGACTCCCGCGCTTGAGGCAGGTTGATCTCATGATCGCGAAAATATCGCCCGCAATGCTTCAGCCCTTCGTTTTGAGTTCTCCAAATAGAGACAACCTATGCATATATCTTTACGGAGATCGAGAAATGTGAATAGGCGTAGTCGGTGCTGCCAGTGACGACAATAAGCGCAAACGATTTCCAGCTGTATATTAAACCAAATTGGAAGCTCTCGGATGCGTGCAGTACGATAATATCTGGCTCACACCGTCACAGAAGCGTCAGCGACTGATTGGCACCGTTCTCTGGCTATGTAGGAGAAGTGCATAGCCACCGTGCGAGGTCATTATGTAAGATGGTAAACCGCGCACACCCAGACGCAAGAGAAGCGAACCAGCCAACACAAATGTATTTGTTTTCTGGTTAGGTCGGGCTTCAGCCAATGTAGGAGGCCTTATAGAAGGTGACCGCGTCAGTAGACGACTGAGCATCGCGCCAAGAATTTCGAAGCGACTCGGCTCACCTTCTGGCGGAACCGCTGCTTCTTCGTAGCCATGATTTAACCTATAGGTGTCGGGCTTCAAGTCGACACGACGACATTTCCTTTTTTGTCCCTGCTTGATCAAGGGATGGCTCGGTTTATCTTCAGCGACCCGGCGTACACTGCCCAGAAACCTCGCTGCTCGCGCTAGGAATCGGGCCACGTGCCACGAGCCGCCGAACGGCGGATAATGACGACGATCGCTATAATCATTGCCATTACAAACCAAATGGTACGTGCTCGTAGTGGTTCATGGCCAATGACTGGAACAAACCAGACTAAGATTTCTCGAAAAAAGCTCCTTAACGAAAATAACTAAAAAGTCAAGCAGCTTCACTGACCTAACGTCGCGAAAACCGGTCAAACAGCTGAGGTCACGGCTCAGCTGAGATCGCGGCTCACTATCACTCACGGTATCCATATCACGATATATTTATGTCGCCGTCATATAGCACCAACGTTATCCCTATCACTGTCATGCAGCAGAAGGTTACAGGCAATGTTGTGGGTCGAAGGCAAGCGCAGGATCCCGGCTCCGCAACCCGAGATTTGTGTTTTCCATTACCTCTCTCTCTCTCTCTCTCTCTCTCTCTCTCTCTCTCTCTCTCTCTCTCTCTCTCTCTCTGTGTGTGTGTGTGTGTGTGTGTGTGTGTGTGTGTGTGCGTGCGTGCGTGTGTGTGTGTGTGTGTGTGTGCGTGCGTGCGTGTGTGTGTGTGTGTGTGTGTGTGTGTATTTCTCTCTCTCGCTCTCACTCGCTTTTTCTCTCGCCCCTAGCAAGTCGTGCCGGTACAACACGACCACGTAAATGCAGGTTCTCAAAGCGAAGGTGTATAAGCCCAGTGCTTTGTACGCTCGTCCTCGGGCAGTGAGTACCCGTGTTCGAATCCCGGCTCGCCAAGAGAGTTACCACTGCTTTATTTGATTATGCTCGAAACTGCGAACGACAACGGCTACTCCTACGGATCAACCTCGACACTGAACATCTCAGCTGTTAAAATACAAGACAGGGAAGAGCACACACAACACAGAAAGAGTGCGCGTTGATTCTGCTCTGTCTCGTCGTTTATCTGAGCTAACCAGTTTTCTTCGAGAGTATGGACCAACTAGCTCATCAACAAATTGTTTTCTGACAAGATTTTGCCAGTAGCGCCAAGCAACAACGTTATCAAAGCCAGAAGTACGGGACATAGGCGCTTTCCTGCTTTCATGGGATTTTTACAAAACCCTTGTCTATAATAATAACTGACGCCGTTTTACTTGCCAAAATCACGATGTGGTTATGAGGCAGACCACAGTAGAGGGCTTCGGAACCTTCGCCACCTGGGGTTCATTAACGTGCACTGACAACGCACAGTACGCGGGCTTCTGGCATTTTTGCCTCCATCGAAAATGCGGCCGCGGTGGCCGGGATCGAACGCGCACCGCTTCAGGTCAGTAGTGAAGCATCATAACCAATGTACCATCGTGGCGGCCTCAGATGCGTATGGTTATACAAAGTTAAGCCCCACCACGGTGGTCTATAGTGGCTATGGTACTCGACCGCTGATCCGAGGGTCGCGGGATCGAATCCTGGCCGCGGCTTCTGCATTTCGATGGAGGCGAAATGTTGAGGCCCGTGTGCTGTGCGATGTCAGCGCACGCTAAAAAAACCCCAGGTGGTCGAAATTTCCGGAGCGCTCCACTACGGCGTCTGTCAAAATCATAGCGCGGTTTTGGTACGTAAACCACCAGAAATCATATTACCTCCAAGATTCATCGAGCAATAAACCACGCTCGAGAAGAGGAAGACAGGTGGGAAATCCAGACCGGCTGGCACACGCCGTGGTGCTTCTCCTCGATTTCAGACCCGGATGGCGGCTGTTCATTTATGACCCGAAATATTTCAGAATCGATGTGCTCGGACACATGTGACATCGATTTCCCCGCTGCACAGGATAGCCACCGCTGCGCTGAAGGTTCTTTTTTATTTTATATTACTTTCTCTCTCTCTCTCTTCATTGTAGGTTCCTTTATGATGTTTTCTTGGGTTACAGGGTCGGCAAGTGGTGGTCGTCCTTCTCGTTAAAACCAGCGATCGATGGTAGCCGGAAAGCCGCCTATTTTTCGTTCGCTCTGATCGGCCCAGCAGGGCAGCCGACTGGAAGAGACGGAAGCGAAGTTCACGGGAGCTAAGTCAACCTTCAAAAGAACGCCATGATTGAGCGTTAGGCTATAGCTTGTGCAGCATATTCGATGTCCGCCAGCGTAAAGAAAAGCGTCGACGGAAAAATGACACAAACGGTTTGTTTGCCTTTTCTTTTCTGTACTTCCCGAACGAAAGAAAAGGAACGGATCAAAAGACCGAGCATCATTTCTTTTTTTTTTTTTTCAGGCACAGGTAATGAAACCAGCGGGGACTGATGCTAAGGAAAGCATAACAGACCGGTGACTTAAACTGTCAATTAAAATCTAGTATCTCATACTTGAAACTGACAATTTAATTGATCTGAATAAAAAAACAGACACCGCGGGAGAGGATCGAACCCACAGCATTCGCATATACGCGTTGTGGTCTAACTGCGTGAAGGGGGCAGTTGTTCCCCCAACCGCACGCTTTCTTAATTATTAATTGATGATTGATTCCTTGGTTTTACGTCCCAAAACCACCATCTGATTATGAGAGACTCGACATTATGCCCCCATCGAAATTCAGCAGCCGCAGTCGGGATTCGATCCCGCGACCTCCATATCTACAGTCCGAGCGCCATAGCCATTAGACTACCATGGCAGGGCTTCTTGGTTATTAACATGATAACGCTGTGTCGCCCAGAAGTTGAAAATTCCGGCGTCTGCTGTGAGGTAAACCGGCGCGCACACCTATGGCACCAAAAGTCGCGTCACCAAATGGTGACGTCATCGCGTAAGATTACATGTGCCGCCGCAATGATGTAATCAGTGATGTGACCACTTGACGTGAGTGATTACGTCATCTTCACGAGAAAACGCTCCTACTGATGTGAGATTTTTCAGGGAAGTTCCCAAAGGGAGAAAATAAATTCACGGCTGTTGCGAAAAGGAAATTTCGCGGCGCGGGTCAGCATCGATCCCGCGCCCCCGAGGTGCCAAGCAAGCATGCTACCATTCGTCTACGGCTGCTTTTAACCAGATTTACCAGTAATGGCTTTACAGTAATTAAATTACAGTTAATAAATTACTTCTTGCTGTATTCAGCAATGAAATTAATTACTTTTGTGGGCTGGTAATTTATTAACGTAACGGATAGCTTTAGGGAGTAATCTTACTAAAATTGCTCATTACTGTACTTCAAAGTACTTTGGAATAAGGTATAGCATGTGCGCTTTCTGTACAGCATAAAGAATCCTCGCTCCCCCAGAAAAGACGAAAGAAAAACATGGGTAAGATCATATGAGTGTCAAGCCTAAACTGTAAGAACACAACAGGCCTATAAAAAAAGCCGCATATAATACGTGCTCTGAACCTATACGAGCTGTAAGAAATGTTCATACGAGTTCGTGCATAAACGAACATTAATTAAAGTAATTTCACTACTTTTCAAAGGCAATTTTAATGTAATGACGTTACATTCGGCCAGCTGTAATATGTAATGTCATTTAATTACATTAGAAGAATTCGAGGAATGTAATTTGTAATTTAATTTAATTACATTTTATAATTATGCCATATCTGCCTTTAGCAGCGGAGCTATTCAAAGTCGAGCCTGTGCCTTGCATCGGATGATCACGTTGTGGTTGCCACGCATGAAGGAAAAACGGAGCCACTCTTGCGCCCTACTCACCGCCCCCTGCCGCGCTCTAGCCCACTCTTTCCCGCAGTCCCCCGATGCGTGATAGTCGCTACGAGAAGTCCGATGTGCGATAAAGTGTAGAAAAGGTTTAGCTCGAAGTGGTGTGTTCGAACCCTACAGCCGTGGCTGCATTTCCATAGGACGAAATAAAAGGCATAATAATAATAACAATAAACTATCGTGTTCTGCGTGCCACAACCAAAGATATGATCCTGAGACACCCCCGTAGCGGAAAGCTCCGAGTAATATTGATCACCTAGGGCTAGGGTTTTATCACCACGCACCTGAACATATATATATATATATATATATATATATATATATATATATATATATATATATATATATATATATATATATATATATATATTTCGCTTTTTCAGTACATGTTGAAGGGTCACCTACGATAAGTCGATAGCGACGAAGAGCGGTACGATTAAGATAACCGATATGTCGTGACATCAATAATTCACCACCCTCGTCAGTTACGTCGCGATTAACGATAAGAGAGCAGTTTCGCTGTTCTGACAATTTTAGAGGCTTGAAAATAGCTCGAATTTATTTTTTGATTATTACAGGAAAACAAAAACGCTGCATCAACACAAACGTCTTTAACATTAAATAATCGGGCATATGCAAGCACGCATCGACGATACAAGACCTGTCAAGACTGTCACGAGAGCTTTCGCATATGCCCTGAATTTAAACCATTCGCTCTTGGACGACGTTTCTTGTTTTTCTTGGTGCTTCAGCATGCCTGTCATGCTTGCGCTCTAGGGACTGGGCAGGTAAATAAGAGAGATGGGGTGATGCGATAATTCTTTGCCCTTTGTCACGTCAAGGTACCTGATATTTATAGAGGTAACATCGCAGCCTCTTTTCAATACACGCTGCAGAACATGTCAAAAGAATACAGCGTTGCAACAGTGAACGAAACAATGGCGCTTAGGTAGGGCTGGTCAAACACGTGTCTGCTGTGTACGTGACTATACCATGCGACACGTCGAAACCATGGGGCAGGCTGCGGGTGCTTCCACATTCCTACACGTAAACAGTGTTGCCTGTCTCTGGAAAACTACTCTGCGTGTCTAGTACACTGGGAGTGTTAGCCACCGCCACTATTGACTAAGGCGGCTAATGCGGAACCTTCTTTTCAGCATGACGTCACGCAGCATGTGATCATTGGGAGCTTGCAGCCAACGAGTCCATAAATCTTCACCTCTTTGACGCGAGGGCGGCGTAAGTTACACGAAATGTGAAACAAGGGGAAACTTTAAATAGCGTGACCGTGCTGGTTTCCTACCTAGATTAAAGGTTCACAAAACAAAATGTAGAATTCTAAATAAGTAGCCGCATAATCTACATTATACATAAGGGCTTTAAGAATATCGTTATTCTTTGTCACCATTTACGCCATATGGCACGCATGCTACAGGAAACGCACGTAACATCAATATGCATGCACAGATCTCGCGTAGATTTCGCTATATCTTGTTTGTGAGCAGACGTAGGCGACAAATTTTCAGCCAGGCATTCCAGCATGTGCGTGCGACAGTTGAAAAACAGAATCTGATTAGTATCCACGAACATGTAACGTCATTTTAGCGGTCAATAGCTGCCTATTTCGAGCATTAAAAAATAATGGAAGACATAAGCATTCGCGTCCACTGCGATCGAAGCTCGAGAGCGCATTTCCAGCCGATGAAGCTGTCTTTGTTTCCCTAATGAGTCGTTAATTATAAATTATTCCCGAATAAAAGAGGAGGACCACGTAAAGATCCATTAACGGCTACAAGCCCCGCCGTTTTATCATTCACGACCGGAAGTAGCTTGAAAAGAGCCCTAAAAAGCATTTGCTTATTGACCGTGCTGTGTAAATAGGCTTGTAATGACTAATAGCTCAAAAGCAGCCAGCACAAGTTGACGTTGCGAAGCCCCGGCTTTCACCGGCGATATCAGAGCAGGTGGACAAAGCAAAAATCGAAGTTCCATGCAAGTGCAACTGCGCGGGGATCTGCGTGTTCAGGTAATGCATTAGGACCGAAACGCCGAGTTTACCTACTGCTTACCCGGATGATGTATGTACATAAAAACGTATACATGGCAAGTCATGTGAAAGAAATGTAGCTTTTCAATTCGATTGCCCGACAAGTGTTTGGAATAGCTCAGCCTAGGTGTACGCAGTGAAAGGATACCGGGAAGAGATTATCGTGCCTTTCTGCCATATACATCCCGAGGGAAGACACTTGAAACGGTAATGACTTCCTCCTAAGAGATCTGGCTGACGTTGTCGACGGTAGCTGTTTACCGCCAACTGTACTCGTGGGTTCATTTTTTTTTTTTTTTTTCATATAGACCGTGCAGTCGTCGTTCGTCCCACCTCCCCTTTACCCCCTCTTCCCTTCTCTCTCCTCACCAAAAGCCTCGCAGAATACACCGACCTTATCTTCCGTGTGTGCTGAAGCCGTAATGACTTTCCTTCTTATCGTCAATTTTTGCCAGGTACATAACGGTCGTCTACAAAACATTGCTGCTGGGCGTACATCTACGGTGAACACGACGCTTCCAGACAGAACAAAGTCGAAATAGCGTAAGTTTTGAGTCAGATGAAAAGATTTTTAATAGCCGCACGCTCCTTATTCTTCTTGAAGTCAGTCGCCAACGTTATTTCATTACTATTATCACTGTTATAGTAGTTGTAGTCGTCGTCGTTGTAGTTGCACTTGTCGTCGTCGTCGACGTTGTAGTTGCTGTTGTAGTTGTAGTCGTCGTGGTCATTGTTGTCGTTGTTGTTGTTGCGACTTATAGAAGCAGTGTCTGAACGATCGCCGGTTACTCCTTTTCCCATGACATGAATGATTATGAGCGCAGAAAAGAAATAAAATGTCCGGGACGCTATTCTGCGCGTTTCAGTCTTTTCTAAGTCCAGGACACGTGTAAAAGGGCACCGATGTGAGCTACAGAGTACTGTAAGCAAGCTAAATTGTACAAAAGGATGCTGAAAAAAGCATATAAACCTCGGACAAGCTTACGTACAAAACGCATAACGAGAAGAACCACGACTCATTTCTCGTGTGCAATGTGCGTGGTAAGAATATGCCATTGCTGAAAACAATGTAAGGCAGATAATTTAAGAATGACCGATTTCAGACTGATCATGAAGCTTTTCCTTATATAATCGTAGGCGTGCTTAACGCACGTTCCAAAGAGTGCGGCGAACGATATGAGGGAGGTTCGCTGGAAGATGGTACAGGCGAGAGGTTTCATGGATACAGAGATGGCGTTGACAACCATGACTTCCGCATCACGAGACATCACTTTTAAGTGATATAAAAAAGAAGAGGCAGCAGATGTTGTTACCAATTGAAGTTTGTTGTAGGAACACACGCTGATTTATACCGTGTGGATTCATACCATATGCGGTAGAAATTATTCAGCACAGAAAAATGGTCTCGTATACTAAAAAACGAGCTGCAATTTACTATAAGAGTGTTTGGTTCAAAATAGTAAACCGTACCACACTGCCCTCAAGCAGCACGAGTTTCTTTATTTATTTATTTATCCGAAATGCACTGAACTGCCGGCCTATCGTTTGAATAAAGAAATCGAAACACGATAAAATTATCGGATGTGTTCGGCGCATTTTCAATGGCTTTGTCTGCACTGTTATTATTTTTGTATTCGTATATATCTATTGTCACATTTATTTAAACAAAATAAGTGAGCAGTTCCTAACGTAGCGTCTGCTCTTTCAAGCCCGTATGTTAACCTTAAACTGTTTCGCTAAAGCAGTTCATGTTTTTGACTTTAACACACGCTTGAAGTTCGTTCAGAGGATCTGCCATAATTGCCGGTAATTATTATTATTATTATTATTATTATTATTATTATTATTATTATTATTATTATTATTATTATTATTATTATTATTACCTAGGCAGGACATGTGACGACAGTGACGTGCTTTGTGGCGTCAGACGCTGCAGCATAACAAGCCTCACGAGGAAAGCGTCCACTTTCCTTCCCGCAAACGCCCGACGGCTCACGCTGGACGTCGGAATTCATTTCGCGACTGAAGAACAATGACTTTATGAAGGCGAAAGCCTTATTTGTCTCACCGAAGGCTGACCCCGAAAAAATAGTGGCAGACAAATACTGTACAAACAAATAAAAGAAAATATCGTACGAGAGATGTAATTCAAAACCTTGAAATCTCGTGCCTCCTACACTTTGTATATACGAAAATTCTCATAGCGTGATAGGTCATGAGATCCATAACTTGACATGCTCACTGGTTACATGATAATTAACGATAATACAACTGGTAAGCGAGCCTTATCCTTGACTTTCGTGTCTCGTAACGGCACTCGTGCCTTGGCGTCGGTGAATGAATGAATGGAAACGTTCTTTGTACCTCTTATAGGGAAGGGGTAATGGGTTAGGGGGTGCGGGCAGGAACCACTTGAAGTAGGCCTCGTACACCCTCTCAGCCCACTCCGGGAATGCCCCCTGAATGCGAGGCCTCGAGATACGCAAGGCAGCCTCCCCCCACTGCTCCTCAAAAGAAAGTTTTTTAAGGGACGCTAGAAGGGGTGCATAAGGCACCCGCACATGATATGATTTAAATCTGCTTAGGAGAGACGGAGAATTCGCAAGATGGAGGGGGTAAAGGGACGGATGGATGCAGTGGAGGATGTAATGGGAGGGAAAGGTACGAGTCTGCAGCTGTCGCCTCAAAACATCGCGCGTGCGCGGGGATTAATTTGCGCGTTAGCGCTGGTAATGACAAACGGCCTAATCGATAGTGCGTGCAAATTTCGTGAAAAATTACAAGCTGTCCCGCGCTGTAAACGGTGCCTCCTCCGTAGGGAGTTTGGACACATCTGATGCCTGCGCCCGGACGGTAAATCCTCGTGCACTGTCATGAGCCGCCTCGTTTCCGACAAGGCCCGCATGCGCGGGAGTCCAGATAAGTTTAACCCGGCTGTAACCCAGCGTTTCCATCGCGGTCCACATTCATTCATTCATTCATTCATTCTAGTAAAACACGTTCTTGGCATAGTGTGTACGACATATTTGGCCTAGTGTGGCCTAGTGTGTACGACAATTCATTCATTCATTCATTCATTCATTCATTCATTCATTCATTCATTACAACAATAAAGAAATGTTGCGGGGACCAGGGGAAAAAGCTGATGGTACAGCTTGAGGATGTCCTGGCCACCCTACACGCATGTCAGAAACCAAACGGGGGTTACAAACAACACTGAAATATGTAGCTCATTTGCAAGAGAAGCATGCTTGCACATAAAATATAAGGGAACCGTTCCAAAATATAAAAATTAAAACAAGGTCAACCAAGAACGAAAACAAATAAAATGATGATGATGATGTGAGAACAAGCTCATAGCAAGGACATCGTGACAAGCACTCTCTGTACGTCTTTAAAATGAAATCTGTGTAATGTTAAAAAGCTGTTTTTTATTAATTGTATTTAGAAATGTTGGTAGCGTAAACAGCAGCAGTGTCTTTTCCATAATTAGTTCGACATTTACTAATTGGGATTTTTCTGGTTTGCGTGTATTGTATTTTCTCAAGGTGGCCTGTAGTCCTTGCCAGAGCTTGTAGAGCATTATTTTTTTCCACTAAACCGGATTTATACTGGCGAGGGTGCGAACCACACCCGACTTCTTTCCTTCCTTCTTTCTTTCCTACGCGTCGCTCATGTACCCGCATATCCAAGGCGGATGCGAGCCACGCGTGATTGTAATTTGAACCGGAAGCGCAATAACGTATCTCAATTAATTATGCAGATGGTTAAAACCCACTTTAGTACAAATGAGTTATGCCCCGATGTCGTATCGCTCAAAATTTCAAACGCATTTTTTGCGCTATCGTTAAATATTTCAATCCTGTTTTATTTAATTTCGTAACAGGTCGTCTACGGAAGAGAATCGCAACTGCTGTGCAGGAAACAATCGTGCCACTAAACTCGCGTGCGGCTTATGCCCGCGTTTGGTATTCAGGTATGAGCCACGTGTGATTGAACACAGGCCTTCCGCGTTACATTCACGTAATCTTCGACAGCTAAAGGGTTCCTGGTTCGTACCCCTAGCTCCCGGGTTCGGCTAACAAAGCTCTTGGTTTTTCATCTTTACGCCTCCTGTGCGATATGCAGTGACTCGCGAGAATTTTTTTTCTCAATACTATAAACGCTTTTCGCGCGTCTCGTGGTTTCAGCGCTTTCATTTTGCATCCCTTAGATAACCTTGACTAAAAGGGGGGAGAGGGGGGTTCAAGCAGCGAGCATTGTCGGCGGCGAAGTCCTACAGCGTTCGTGGCTAAAACAACGCCCGCCTCCGCTCGAGCGCGACAAACACGCTTCGCTAACGACTCCCAGCTCAGAAAGAGGAAACTTCCCGCATGGATGTTGTGGCCGAGCGCCTCGATGACGTCAATGGCGGCGACTCGGAATAAAACAAGGCGAGCGGCGGAACGTACCGCCTACTACTACTACTACTGCACAACTGCTCGGCCGAAAAAGAGGGGCAACAAAGCAACAACAACAACAAACAAAGCGCTGCGACAAAGGAAGCACCGCCATTTATCGGCATTCAGCTCCGCATGAGCGCGTAAGCGGAGAAGAAGCGGGGCGCGGTTTGGCTACGCCGCGGCGCTAATTCGCTTCGAAAGTTACCTGTAGGCATGTTTACCCGGCACGACCGCAGCAGGCTCTCGCGCACCGCGCAGTGCGCGCTCAGAGAAGTCGAACTATATAATAATGTCGTCAGCGCAGGATCGAACTGGAATAGCTCACGCGACGCCCGACATCCATACATACAAAGCGCAAACAGGCATTCGCGTGTATCACTGACTTGGCAAGATCATGGGCCGCTATTTTGTGTAAAATTTGTCGCAAGCTACAGAAGTTATCGCAAGCTACAGAACACGCACAGGCTTTGTTAGATCCCTGTTAGATCGCCGTGCCTGCGATGCTCACTGCTTGATCACTTCCCCGCTATTTCAACTTACTCCTGCCAAAACAGGCGTGCGCACATTGGGAAAGGGGGAGGGGAGGAGGGTCTTCTAATAATCTCAGGGGAAGCGTAAAATTTGTATCGTATCTCTTCATGTTGCAAATCGTTTTCATATGAATGGCCTCAGTGAGAGAGAAGATTGATAGGACGAAAATGGCGCTTCAGTAAACGTTCGTTCCGTCCTCTCCCTAGCGGGGAACCCTGCGCACGCTAACGCTTGCCACCTGTGAGATGTGTAAAACAGTGAGCTAGTGTGAGTGACCTTCCTTTTCTTGTACTTACACACGATAATCCGCTAACCTGTAATCCCTCGACATAGATTCTACAACTGCATCAGCACAAGCGTTGAAAGGCCGGAAGAACTGACTTCAATATGAATTCGTCCGGCCTGTGTCCTTAATACACCTTTTTTGTCTATGTGCACTGCAAGACATCGTCAACAAAGAGGCGAGAACACTGCTCCCACGCTCAGACTTGAAGTAATCAAGGTGTTCCTCATCCTACACTGCTCCTCCCCTCTATTGGCCGACCGACGATAGCCAAGTCCAGTGGCAAGGTCACCAGCAAAGACAGGTCGCCTGAGAACCCGAACTTACAGAGCGAACTTCAATAAAGAAAGGGAGACATGTACGTGCTGTGGAAAAGCTAGGGAAACGACAGATCATATTTTGATTGAATGTACAGATTTCCACCCAGGTGTAGCTGTAGGCACTACCCTGAAGGAGGCCATAGGTTTCAGGGATAGCACGAGAAAGGTGAACATGCCGGCGATAGGAATAAATAAAAGGCGCTGAGAGTATTGGTGGCGGAAACGCATGGAGCAAACAGAAATACAAGGTAGTTAAGATTGTTACTTCATAGCGGAACGATAATATATAAAACAGGTAGGCGAGGAGAAAAAATTGCTGTGAAAATATGTGTGACTGGGGAAAACAAATGTCTGTAGACGATAAAATGAAGGTAGAGCTTGGCGGCCCACGGGCTACCGCCCCGTTATAAAGGGGACGCTCCTAACATCCATCCATCCGATATATTTTCTCCGCATTCCACGAAACGTCTACGGGAACTAACTAGACATCCCAGACGGCACAGAGAACGGCACCTTGCTTTGCTGTGGGACCTCGAGCTGAGAACGTGCCTCGCCTTCCGAAGACGCAGCGAGGAAGGAGAGAAAGAGAGAGAGATTGGGAGTGAGCCACGGGACTGAAGAACTGCCACGGCCAGCGCGCATGCCCGGAGGGTGCGCCGTGCCGCTGGTCAGAGTATATGGGTTCCCATTGTCGTGGTCGTGAGTTTCGTTCCTTTTCTCCAAGACCCGTGGAGTCCGTTGGCGGCCTTTCTTCCAAAACAGCTGCTTTCGATGCCATCCGCGCGGATTCGATCCCTTCCTTCTTGCTATAGCCCTTCTACGATGATCACCAGCTGCTCCAGAGTCTTCGTCCGTGCATCTTTTTGTTCGCGTGTTTGTTTTTCCTTTAACGCCTCCATGTGCCATCCCGCCCCTCTTCCCTGACGTTCCCTTGTGTGTGACGGAGTGCTGTGAGGCGTGATCGCCGCTCTGTGCTGCACTGCAGTCTGCAGCGCAGATCCGTAGATTGGAGCTTTGGAATTTATTCATTACGTGATATAGGTGCCTAGAGATGCAGTGGCGCGCTTATAAGCTTCGTATGTGACCTTAGGTTTCGAGTACGGATTCTCTTTAACGTTTCATGGTCTCACTTTCTTTTACAGCGTAATCTGTTATGAGATCACAACAAGGGTCGTTTTTGGCGCCGCCGCCGCCGGTGTCCGTAACCGCTATCGCGACAATTTGAGAAAAAATAACCAGCACCGATTAGGACTCAAACCACGTCCTCCGCGTAGATTCGAACCCACACCGTCTGCGTGGAAGTCTAGCATTCTACCACTGAGCCACGCCTGCTCTTTTTTCTTTTTTTCTTTATTGCATGTGCTTTAAAAATCTTCGCTAAAAGACGTATACAGGCATAACGTCTGCCGAGGAATCGCATTAACAAATGTAATTTTACGGGGCAGAATAATAATACGTCACTACACGTCGGGGAAAGTGGATTTCATAACGAGTTTGATGAATCATTTGTAAGAACACAGGACTGCATGGTTTATAGCTCTGAACCCATTACAGAGGCATTGTCAACATCATCATTATGAAACAATCTTCTTCAACATTTCCATCATCATTATTACGAAGCGCTGCCCTTTGAAAGAGTTTTCTTTTTTTTTTTTAATCGTGCCATGCATCACTCGGCAGGCGACGAACGCAGCCCCGCCAGCAACCATGACTTGGCTCTTCGATATACATGAAGGCGCCTCCTCGTAAGGTGCGGACTTCTGCCTGAAGAAGCGAATCGCAGAGCTACGCGCGCGGCTGCAGCAAGGCAACGTCGGGCAGAACAGACAGCTGTGCAGAGAGAAGCCCAAACCGCAGCTCGCCGTCGACGCCGCGCCGAGAGTTCGGTTCGTTCTCGGGAAAATGACGCCAAGAGACTCTCTAAGATGTGCAGTTATACGGATTTGCACGTTACAATACCACCGCAATTATTTCGTAGTGGGTACTTCCCTACTTGGCGAAATGATAATAGTTATGACTCAGGGGATACCTACCACCTCTACTTGCACTAGTTTCCTCAAGCATTTAAAATGGCCTCTTAGAAGATCGCTCCTCCAGCTTACGCTGTCACTGTTCTGCGGTTCCGCGCAGGCCTGGCTCTTTTCTTTTTTTCGTACATATCGCAGCCTCACTTTTTTCACGGCCGCCTTGCAATTTCACACATACCGTTTTCGCCTTAAACGTTGACTAACAAGTTTTCTTAAATTAACCATTTGAGTGCAACTAGAGCAGCGGGAAAGTGTTTCCGCCTGGGCATAGAGTTCAATTGCGAAGGGGGCCGGTGTCTCCAAGTCACCTCCTGATGTCCTGAATATAACTTAATTTTCATTTGAAAAATCTCTGGCGTCTAAAGAACATCCTGTCGAGCCTACTGCCCGTCACAGCTGGCACAAAAACTTCGCAACAGAGCAGTCACTTGCAGCTTCCGCTGTCACCTCTGCGATGCAGCGGTTACGATGCCTGGCTGCCGAACAACAAAGTACGGGTTTGATTCCGGTCACAGCGTTCACATTTCGAATGGAGTCGAAATGCTAGAGAGCCCGTGCACCGTTCGTTATCAGTGCACGTTAAAAGAACCCCAGGTGGCTCACCCGTTACGGCGTGCCCCATAACAATATCGCGTATTTTGCACGTAAAACCTCAGCAATTATTATTAGCTGCCTTTCGAGCAGTTTATATCGCCATGTGGCTAGATAGCGAACTTTTCACTTTCATCTCGCCGCTCAGGTATACGGCGACGTCGAGTGCAACGATGTAACCGTATCGTCCAGTTCTTCCACTACCTCGTGTTCGGGGCGACGTTTTACGACACCAAGATAACGACAGCGCGTTTAGCCCGTACAGAAACCAAACCAGAGTCAAGGGTCTAGAAAAAATGAAAAGAAGGCCTAAACCGCGCGCCTCCGTGTACTATTATATGACGCCGTGTACAGTTCGCACATATGGCACCGCAGGGAGCCATAAGGCGGTTACAATGCAGCAGGGCTAACGCGGTGCTTACAGTCTCCGCCGTACTTATCTAGCACGCCCGGAAGCCACTCCCGATGTCCTGCTTCCCGTCTGAAGAGCGTGTGCACGTCTCCTAAAGAGGAGTCACTTCGGTCATTTTTTTCCCCCTTCGCGCGTAGTAGCTGAGGCACCCTCTTTGTTCGGACAACACAGACGAGAGCTCTCGACTGCGCAATATGCCGCTGAAAATGCAAAGCAACAAAGCAACAACAAAAAATATCACAAGCTGCAAGTGAGGAAGCGTCTTGCTTGCAAACGAACAAGAAAGTATCGCCCGTTAGGAAAATTTATTTATTTATTTATTTATTTATTTATTTATTTGTTTATTTGTTTATTTGTTTATTTGTTTGTTTGTTTGTTTGTTTGTTTGTTTGTTTGTTTTCAAGGCCAAGGCCTTACAGAAAGGAGTTGTAAAACTACAATGGCAATAACCAGAACAATTTCTGGGGTTTTACATCCCAAAACCACGATATGATTACGCGAGACGCCGTAGTGGAAGCCTCCGAAAATTTCGACCCCCCGTAGTTCTTTAGCGTCCGCTGATATCGCACAGTACATGGGCCTCAACATCTCCCTTGCATCAAAATGCAGAAGCTGCGGGGAAACAGCAGAGTAAGCTACAAGCATTACGTTGCTGGTTATACAATCTTATATAATGTGCTGAGTACTTGCTAGTGAAAATGCGAAAGCAATAGCTGAACATAAATAAGAGAGTGTCATTTCATCTCCTTGGTGCGTGGCTATATGAAGGGCGTGGCGCAACGTTAAAATCGGAATAAGAATAGACAGGAACGCAGCCTGCGAGTATACAGCGTCGAAGAAATACAACTGAACGTCTTCTGTGCGACTGCACGTAGTGCGGTGCACAGAGGCAATCCTTGCAACACGTCCTCAACCACTGGAACGTCCCACCTCTCCCGGGAAAAACATAATCCTACGCAATCGACTGTAATTAATGGTGCAGCAAGACGCCGTGCAAACACGGCTGAGCTTTTCGCTATCTACGGCATTTCCCAACAACAACGCCCATCACTGTGTGCGTGCATTGTTCCTTCTTCTTCCTCGAAAGAAGCCCTATTGCGTAGCCCGTGTTGGCGTAGTCACGCCAAAACTTTTGAGAGCCATGGGTTTTATACCACGCGTTGCCGCAGAGCAACAAACAAACAGCAAAAGAAACAAAGAAGGCACGCGCGCGCCAAGCTTCGTTTGTCCGCCTTTTCTCTAAAGGGGAAACGCTGCTGATTTTCTAGTGTATCCCTTTCTTTCTCTTCCCTACTCTCCTCTCTCCCCCACCCCAGTGTAGAAAACCGGATGGCGCTCTCTCTCTCTCTGTCTGTTCATACGACTGGCCTCCTCAAACTAGAACAGACGCTCAGGGGAAGATGGAGGTTCGAATGGATGAACAGATCGCTAAAAACGATTTAGAACAGGGAATGTCGCAGGAGCCAACGTTTCGACAAGTTCACTTGTCGAAACGTTGGCTCCTGCGACATTCCCTATTTTACATCGTTTTTAGCGATCTGGCCTCCTCAAACACGTTTGACTAAGGAAAGTAGCCTCACAAGTATGCACAATTTAACTGCACGCTTTTCATCCCCTCTCTTTCTAACTTCTACAGTCTCCTTTCCAGCTCCACCACTAGTAAACTATACGGCGACTCTACGTCGGCGTATAGTTAGTGGAATAGTGCCAGTAACGGAATAGTGCCGTCTTTCTGTTCTACAAACTATTCGCTGTGTACAATACACGCGTGCGTTATGCGAACCACTAAATTTACGACGAAGTTCGGGCGAAGCGGAACACGCGTAAAATAGGAAACAAAATTTGGAGGACGCTCAAGCTTCGCCTTCTAGAATAAACCGCCATAGCGCCATTGGACCTTGTTCGCGCTACCTTCCCATAAAACTTTCATTAAAATTAGAACCTTCTCTATAAAATCATGCAGTTGTTTGAGTTTCCACGTGATAGAATTATGTTTTTTCGTACATTCACATTATAGTCAGAGCCGTCATGTGTGTGTAGGTTTCTGTTAAGTCGCAGATGGCATGTTTTCTGACAGATTTTACTTTTAGAAGTTAGATTTTGTTCATTAAAGTAGCTGGGCCGTGGCGGAGGGCTCGAGTGGCCGGGTGCCCCTGACCGCCCGGGTGCTCCCGACACTCAAGCAGTATTTCTCCTGTTTTGCCGCTTTGTTGGGTAAAAGTAGGCAAGCAAATAGTAAGTTTTCAAAAATACCACGGAACGTACCGCAAATGGAATGCCTACGAACGCCTTGTTGACCATTTGATCAGTGGGACAACACTGAACAAGGATAGCAGCGCAAGCAACGGAACATGAGGAACACAAGACACTCACACAAGACGCAAGCTCGCGTTCAGATTTCTCTCTCTCTTTATTTTTCTGTTTTCTTTCTTTATTGACGGATGTCCCAACTCGACTATCAATCCGCATCAGCGCGGTGCACCACAGATTAGATAATAAAGTTTAATAACCAATCCAACTTCATCAGAAGTTCGGACAAGAGAGGGTAACACCACGAGCGCAAACTAATAACTGGTTTATTACAAGCAACGAAATACTCTTATATATTCATTAAAGCAATCGTCCCCTGGCGGTAGCAACAGAAAACTATATACAAACAACAGTAAAACCACGGCACAAACGAACCTAACCGCACTAACGCACCATTCTTTAAATACACGGTCCTGTTCGCGCGAAGTAATCACCGTTTTTTTTTTATTATCTTTTTCCTTTAGATGCGAGTGCGCGAAAGATGGAACAGCCGGTATGTCTTGGTGACAGGCTTCTGAACGCGAACGCTAACTAGTGAACGGTCTGACGCAGTGTCCCCCTAATGCTGCACGCATTTAGAGAGCCGGATCGGGGCGCGTTACGCGGCGCAGAAAGCACGTAACGGGAAAAGGACAACATCGCTGCCGACTGCGTCTCCGGCCAGCCACGGGGGACGGGTCCTTGAGAGCTCCGGTAGGCGTGACTTCCTCGTCGACATCGCACGCACGCACGCACAGAAAGTCATCACGCGCTGTAGCGCCCATTACCTATGCTGCGTATGTACCTATAGTATAGTGTCCCGAAAGATACCTCCTTTTCTCTCTCTCGCTCTTCATCATTCACTTTCAGCGGCCGCGTAATGGCAGCCGTGCGTTGTTTTCTAAGCGTCGCTCCCGCGAGAGCTGCCAAGATTCATCGCAGCGACCCTGTCGTCAGAAACGGGTTGCGAGAGCAGCGAGCAGCGCCGAAACTCCACCAGCTGCCGTCTCAGGTGCTGCCGGTGCTAGGCGCTGGCGTACCGACGCGTTTCCGTATTCAGAAAAAAAAAAATGAGAGCACACATATTTATTCGGTCGTACAACGTACGCGATAGCTTACGTATGTCCTCATGATATCAAGTGTACATGCATCTCAAGCCAAGGAGTAATAGGAAAATAAAAGATAAACGTAACATTAATGATAAGAACTGTCTGGAGGTACCATTTACAGCAACGCGCAAGCAATCCAATAAAACAAAGCATCTCGAAATCTTGAAGATTACCACTGTCAATACAACCCGAAAGTATGCACAGTCTGTAACGTAACACCCTTTAAGTTGTGTCATATATGCCCGCTCACCCCTTTCCGATGCCTTGGTTTCGCTAGTGGCAGCGTTATTTATTTTCTTCTTCAAAATTATCACTTATCCATACTTTATTATTACATTTAAATTGCAAGCAAGGCATTTTTTTTTCATAAGTGCAACCTATCTTCTCTGTCTCTCTCCGAATGATATCATAAGACGGTACGGTAAATTCAATCAAACTTAAGCTCTTTTGTTTTCAGTCCTGAAACACTTTGCAGTTCCGAAACAGCGAAAGACGTGTGCAAAATCAATAGCTGCTGGCGTTTCACATGCCAAAACCACGCTGTGATTACGAGGCACGTTGTAGCAGAGAGCTCTGGAAATTTCGACCACCTCGGGTATCCTTTAACGTGCACTGACGTCCGACAGCCCGGAGGCTTCTATAGCATTTCGCCTCAATCGAAATGCCACTACGGCCACTGGCTAAAACCCGAGCCTTCCGAGTCACCGGCCAACCACCTTAGCCCCTGTAGCACCGCAGCCGGGCAACGGTATGCAAAATTAAATTTGTAATGAGGTACTCGGATTTGGGTTAGATCAGCTGGACTTCCTTAACGCGGGCGTAAATCTGACCACACGGACTTTGTTGCAGTCCACCCTCTAACGAAACGCGGCAGCAATGGCCGAGATGGCCCAAGTGGTGCTCTCGCAGAGTGCAACAACGTAGCTGCTAAACTACCACAGAAGGTGAAGAACCGAATTATACGTGTGTACGGCAAAAGCATGGCCGTAATGTTCCCAATGAGAAATACCAGCCCGCTATCGTCTCAGCTACCCGGTTTACTTGGCTTACAAACTGATAGATGTGACAACACATCTCGTCCGTTCGTTCATACATAGCCTTCGAGACACGTATGTTCGCTCTATGGCTGCATGCCACATGAAAGGGGCGCGTGCAACCGGTGCTCGAACTTTACCAACGCAACCTTCAAGCTGCTAACCGACGAAGGCGTGTAAGGCACGTATGAAAGATGACTCCGTGGAAAGCTCTAAATATACACACTTCGACCAACCGAGCCTCGTTAACGAACAATTAAGAATTGAATGCACGAGCGTTCTCGTATTCCCATATCGGTCCTTACTGAACTCGTCGAAAAATTAGTTCATTTGCACCTTGGCAGGAATCGCTATAACTGCCCGTTGCCCCAGTAACCAAACCTCCAAAAAAATTAGACTGTTGCGTCCATTACGCAACAGCCGAGAGGTATAACAAATGGCTTTCTGGCGTCCTCACAGCGCACTCACGATAAGCAAAACGCGCAGCTTCGTTCGACCGGCATGCATAAGAGGGGGCGGAGATAAACCAGGATCAACATAGGCGGCTCGCTGCACGCAGGCATAGAGATCAGAATCTTGCCAGTGGTTTGCTCTGAAAGGCATTCCCCCATTATGCGCTAAAATGAAAGACACAGTGAGTGCCTGATGCGATAAAAGAAAGCAAAAGAAGAAAGTTAACACGAGACAGAGCCCTAGCGCTCTGCTAAGAGCACCCGAAACAACAGGGCAACTCATTTGATAAGCGGGGGTGATGGAAGCGACGTGCAGGAGATCACTGGATTCCTTCATCGGGATGCTCTAAGCGGCGCGCGGGAGATGCTACGCAGTACGCGCAGACATTCGGTCCAGCCACGTACGGCGTAATGGCAGCATTTATTCACTCGAGCCTTCTCTTCTCAGCTTAGGTTCCTTCTTTCGTATCTCATAATTGGCTTCGCCGCCAGTGTTCTCACGCTCTGCAAGCAAACACCGAAAGGGGCTAGCGAAGACGCAGCGTACTGCTCGGCGTGGGAACAACAGCGCCAAATGAAGGACACTGAGATGCTCAAAGACCACGCACGAATACGAAACGGTGTCTACGCTGTTGCAATCCCACTGTTAAACGTTGCACGGAAGGCACGATATGCAGACACCGTAATAAACGAGTCCAAACCGGTATAATTGCCCTCATTTAAAACCGCTTCATTGCGCTTCTCGCTCGAAAGCACATTGTTCGGGGTACCTATGGCCTTACGTCAGCCCGCCTCGGTCCCGACCACTTCACCATGCAAACAATTGTGCATGCCACGGCACCTAGCGATACGGCTCTATCAAAACAACAGAAATTAACTTCGTAGGCCACCTTTTTGCGTGCACTCTTGCCTACTATTGATGAAAATATCGATCAAATGTAACGTATTTGATATCGCAACCATTGACGTCAGCGTGGAAAACACGGGCTCTACGTTGGCATATAAGAACATCTGGACCGAATGGCGACGGTTTCAAAAAGGCCGAGCTACAAAAGATTGGCGGGAATAATCAGGCAGGAAAGAAAAACATAAGACTCAGGCAAGCGCACTCGCAACTAAATTGTTATTTTTCCGAAAACTCTGCTTCACAACCCTCAAGCATGCGCACAATACCGAAGAAAATAACATGATTTGCAGGAACACAACTTAATCAAACCCCATCAACTAAAAAGCTGCACTCATTATCGTAAATGGACACGGAAGGAACGGTGATACATTAATTCCTATATTTTTGTATGTACGTAGCATCAGCATGTCTTCTTCAGCACTGGTTCAGACGTGCATTCCTTGCAGTGATACGGCAAATGCGATCCTGTCCAGTTTGTGATAGACAAGGCGAACCGAATTTAGACGCGTTCGTGCTTGCATAGGCACGTATCAAGTGTAAGCTTACGTCGATGACTCCAACTGGGATAAATGAAACGAAACGACCGATTTGACGTGTACGATTTGATTCTTGACGACCGATTTGACATGTACATATGATTATTAAATAAATCAAGGCGTATTTCTTCAGAAATGACATGGTACGTGCGGGCGCATGTCTTTCTGCGTTCGCGCGCCTATCTTTCCCACGGGGCGTGCTACAGTTCACGCGCGGATCAACGAAAATAAATTAAAAAAAAGAGAGAGAAGAAGACGAAGAAGAAAACGAGCATTCCACGCACGCGTTTCTATCTTTTCCAATCCTGGGTGCTCCATCGTGCACACCACTCTCACATTGGCTTCTCGCAGGCCCTTTCCCGCTGTGGTCTTTCCCAAGTTGTTCTTTCGCAACCCCGTCTGCAGGCGTGCCACGAATGGATGCCGCGTCGGCGATGCAAGCACGATCAGACAGCGCCGCCGCTAATTGAGCCCCCTGTGTGCCACGGTCGGGACCTCGAAGCCACGAGTACAGGAAGGGACGTGTGGGCGGCCAGCGAACGTGAACGATGGGGCGCGTCCCAACAAGCGGCGCATTTTCGGCCACGATCAACAGGCTCACCAGAAAGGATTCATGAAGCTCGCTTTCGCGCAGGGTGGCTGAAACCATATAGTTTTTCTGAAGATGTCTCTCCATTCAACCCTTCATCTAAACTCAATGAATGAATGAATGAATGAATGAATGAATGAATGAATGAATGAATGAATGAATGGGCCAGATGCACGCACGCATACATGCACGTATGTACGTCTATGTATGTACGTGTATGTATGTATGTATGTATGTATGTATGTATGTATGTATGTATGTATGTATGTATGTATGTATGTATGTATGTATGTATGTATGTATGTATGTATGTATGTATGTATGTATGTATGTATGTATGTATGTATGTATGTATGTATGTATGTAATTAGGAACCCCTTTGAATCGAAGTGGTGGCTAGCACCACCCGGCTTTTGATTAGTCCTTCCTGCACGCTGCAAGTTTCCTGCAGGAAAGAGACATCATGGCTATCCAAGTGAACTGGCGGTGTTCATTATTCGTTGCTATATCGCAAACCCGACACATTCGTCGTGCATGAGCAATTGAAACGTTGACATATGTTCAGGTGCACTTCAGCTGTGAATTCTGAAGTTTTACTAAAGCTTGTGTTACGCGCACAACGGCATCTGGCATGTGCGTGCGAACCAAACGCACATGCATCTTCTAGTCTTAGAGTGCGCATACGCGGAACGCACCGCGATTACTTTGTACACGCAGCGAGCGCGCGTACGCACCCCGATCCTTGCATCACGGGAACCTCGCATTTCGCTCGCGGCAGAGAGATTGCCTGCGCGAACTGTGAGCGCAAGAAAATAACTTTACGTCGTGTTACGAAGACGAAGCGGCTCACATTTTGTTTTTATTGTATTACAGCGCAGATACGAATATGGCGCCATCCGTGCAGGCCTCTGCTACGTGACGCATATACACGGCCCCAGGTGCAAGCCGTCTCCGAGGTCAAATTAAAGGCAAATTACGCTCGCAACAGGCACAAAATTCCCTTATCGCTTCCTCCAGACCGAAATCTCGTTTCGCAGCTGGACGACGTCCTAATGATCCCGGCTCGGTCGCAATTGAGAGGACAAGCACATTACGTATGCAGGCACGCTTCCAAGCTCGCTTATACATGGGAGCTCACGTGTAACACGCAACGTAGCGCACATTATCGGCGAACGTGTTAGAACAGGGGCGCAGCTTCTGCTCGCATAGTTTCTCGCACCATCTACGGCGAACGAGATACAGCTCAGGTTTAGGACGCAGAGTTGCTCTTGCTGGAGACCTGTACAAAAGCGCATCATTAAAAATCTTAACAAAATTAAAATTCACAG
This sequence comes from Hyalomma asiaticum, assembly GCA_013339685.2. Lineage (NCBI taxonomy): Eukaryota > Metazoa > Arthropoda > Arachnida > Ixodida > Ixodidae > Hyalomma > Hyalomma asiaticum. The sequence continues at coordinate 6,322,332 of CM023491.1, forward strand.
CTGAGCATTTCAAGTATCTAATGGTCATATTAGCAACAACTTTAAAGTAAGTATCCTCGACATTGTTCACAAAACAAACACTTCACGATGTTTCTACACTGCGTTGAGAACGTACGACATGCACAGAATTGTTTCACTGTTTAGTCGTTTATCCTGTTTATGATCATTCGTAACTTTGGCTTACACCCAAAATTTACTGCGTTTATATTTTAGCCGTTTTTATATGTGACGAATGTTTAAAGCGATGAGCCAGAATTTGTACCTTTACAGCGTGATTAAACTTACACAGTTTATTTCTTCCTTTCATCGCTCTTTCCCAATATAAGAGTTGAGGCTAATGACATTGGATAGCTGTTCCTCGCCCTCGGAGATGTGTCTTTACATGGAAGCACGGTTTCAGCACGTTAATTGGCCTCATGAGGGGCTCCGCGTCACGTTGCGTCATACTTATGCAACATATACACCAAGAACGCACCGTCCTCGGATTTGCAGCGACGAGTCCAATTAGGCGTCGAGCGGCAGATTATTCTTCGGTCGGGACAGTGCTAATCTCTGCGTATCATCATGTTTCCTCCTGGAGCCGCCCTCCCCCCGACGTTCTTTTTATGTACACACTGCGTTCTTACTTTACCACTACACTTTCATTAGCAAAACGGCATAGCAATTAGCTGCATGGCAATTAGCTAATAACACAGGCGGTCAGGCAATACTGCGCTCGTGAGTTCAAGCCAGCGACGAGCGACCCACCGGCCAGCTTATCTAATGAGGCCTAGTAGAGCATTTGGATGGTATCGGGACCGCCTATATAAACACTTTATTTTTTTTCTCTCTAAGTAATAACACTATAGCGCGCAGTAAGACAGCGACGAAGGGAGCAAGACGACACAACCGCTTGCGTCATTTTGGTGCCCTACGTCCCTGTCTTAGCGTGTGCTATAGTGCTCGTGCGGTTACGTACCAACAAGCCCAAGCTGCTCTTCTATAATAATTTTCTTTCTTTGCCACATACTGACGTAACAACGCCGTGAAAGAACGACGCTCGTTTCAATCAATCAAGCAATCCAGATTGGTTGATTGATTGTGTTTATAAGGAAATTAAACTCAATCCTTCTAAATATATTGATCTCCAATCCAGTAGCAATGTGCCTTACAACTTAAGGCGCGACCATTACAGAATCCCGTTTGTGCGAACCACCTATGGAACCCAAATGCTAACATACTTAATTCCACATCTTCTCAACAGACATACACAGGCCCTACAAATTATACAAAAATCACTGTCCTCGTACTCTTTCAAAAAATAAAAAATGCCGGAACTTACCTCCTCTCCTTCCCGCAAGATTAGCAAGTTGTGTTTGCTGTAGTCATGTTCCTTAGGTTTCGTTATTTGCTGTTTCGTGAATTTTCTTTATTATGTAAAATTATGCCTTTTGTTCACTATGTATGAAACTGCGTGTGTATATATTACAATGTATAATTCTTATTTCTGTTGCCTATGCCCCGAGTGTGCACTCAGGTGCTAGGGTCCCGTCAGGCAGAGTACATCTGTCTTCTGCCCTTGCATCCAAGACATTTTTGTTGCCTGAAATAAATTCAAATTCAAATTCAATTTGAATTAATTTGATTTGATTTGAGGTCAGTCTTATCCTCAGAATTGCAATTAATTATGCAGGGGTGTCGCAGCACGGGAGGCATAATTACGGCGTTCCCGGCCATAACGACTACTGACCGTGATTTGCGTTTCTGTTTTCCTTTGAGCTATTTTTTCGGGAAGCCGTAGTATGCCACTTCGCCACTCGGGCAAAATATAATTATTCCCGAACATTGTCAATATATCGTACAGATTCATTCTAACATTCGTTGTAAAGCTATGAGCATATCGATCGCACTTGAGAAATGAGACCCCGCATAGAAACGGGCAATTAAGGACTTCCCTCACATAATCCTCAACATATGCGAGTACATTCTCCGCGCACCAGCGAAAGCTAATGCTCATTAAAGCTCCATAGCGATCCAGTGAATACGCATAGTTAAAGAAAAAGAAAAGAATAGCAATGAAGTAAACATTCAAGCCGCGGTACGTGGAAGTCAATTTATGTTACTGCGGTACCTTGCGTGCCAAGGTTCTAGTACAAAATTCCAGAGCAGGGAGCGAAAATGACTGTGGAGAGGAAGAGATGGCCAACGGAACCATGATGAAGGAGTCTATTATAAAGCTCTTTCGAGAATGTTTATTACGTAAAATATGTTAATTGCTACATTCTCCACTGTGCAGTGGAAAAGCAGACACGCAGTAAGTGAACTCCGCAGCGGTCGCCTACGCGTCGTAGCTGCACACTCGACTTCATTACATTCTGTTATGCCGGCTTTAATCTGGCCCAAAGTTCACTCGCTGTCCAATTTTCTAAGCTCTATAGCACGTTGCAAGCACTGTCGTGTTGTAAGTTATCCTGTGGCGCTAGCAATATTCTCAACAAGAGACGAAAAATAATATAAGCCAAGGTTCTCAAGCACGCCATGCTGATAGCCTGTTTTGGTACGTATAGGCAATGAACCCTGTCGTTTTTTTAATCCAGCGAACGGAACGCTGGAATGGTCAATACTTCGACAGAGCTGCGAGTCTGGGCTTGACATGCCTACCGGTAAAGCATTTCTTTTTAGGATAATTTTTAATGCTCAGCCTTAAATCGAAAGCTAACTTGGCATCGGAGAGTAAGTAAGTCTTACAAAAGAAGAAGAAGAAAAGACGGAATTGCCGTAAACGCTAACGGTGCATTAAACGCTGATAGCGGTAAAAAAGATCAATTTTTGAGCAGTGTGCGTGTGCAATAAAAGTAAATGTGGAATCTCGTTAAGGTCTTCACGGGAACTTGGAAGTAAAGCGCATCACTCGAAAGTCATCCAAACTTCACGAAAAAGCATTGCGCATCTCGGGTGTTCGCAGGAAAAAAAGAACAGAAAAAGCGCATTACCCAAAAGATGTATTAAGCGGTATCGCATCAACGAGACTCCATTGCAATCGACAAAATTAATTAAAATTTGCCTTTGCGTCCCTACTATGATACGGGTTCGCAATAAGAAAAAGAAGCCCATTACGTAAGCAGCGGGAATATTGAACACTTTCTCAGATATCGCAATCCGCGAACCCACGACGCCAAATCTACGTCGAAGCAAGAAGCGCTGCCAGTTCCCACGTCAGCGCGCTGGACTTTTAGTGACCACGTGGCTGGTACATAGACAACCGAACGAAGCAAACATCTATAAAAGCTGTGACGACACTCCAGGCCGTCTCGCTTATCAGCCACCTCTGATCTGTAAAAGAGACCCGTTGCACGGCAGCGAGAAACTAAGGCGGCAGATATCCCCCGCATCGCTTCAGAGATCTTTCCTTCCATTCAAGTCAACCGTTTACCGTAAGCGCACAATGAAAGGATGAAAGTTTCAGCCAGCAGGTCTAAAGAGTGATGAAATCGATAGCGTCACGTCACCGGCAGACGCGCGATCAATACTCGCTTAGTCAAGAAATTTGGGAGGGGCTACCTTGACAGGCTGCTCGTCAATATACCTGGCGATAAACGTAAAGAGCACGGACACGGTTCAAGGCAGGCAAAAGGCTAGAATTATTTTTTTTTCTCTCTTACCACGCGTCAGCGCAAGTGTCACAGGCTGTCTAATAACCTATCGATCAAGGTAAATTTATCACTCTCCCGTCAAGGCCGCGGAACCTGCCACCAATGTCACAATTAAGTTTTCGGCAGAACGGCCGCCCAATCAATAGCGTTTCTGCCCAATTCCACGTTTACGCAAATATTCTTTCAGAGTCCCCGTTGACGAGATTTTTATCAACACTTTATCTACACCTATACCACATCTGGTTCTATAGGTAAACAATGAAAACGACGCTAGCCCAGCTCATCAACACAATACAGCTAATTCTGCGAGAATAAAGTAGTTGTAGAGCAATGGTGTTATAAAAAGATAACTACGCGCATGATTATTATAATGGTAATCTTTATTGTCCTACCTTTTGAAACACTGCGGTGACCAGTAGTCGCCCAGCCCCCCTCCCCCCCCCTTTCTTTTTTATTTTATAGTCAGTATTATTTCATCCGTTGCAGTAATACGTCTGGCACAGCGGCTGATTAAAGAAAATTCCAGAACGAGACATCATCAGACAAATCGGCCACAAGCGGCAAAGTAATGGTAGGAACGGCCAGGAATGTTGTGCTTAGAAGAAAAATAAAACAAACAGCGAGTTGTGCTTAAAACTGAAGGGCTCAAAAAGAAAAAAGAAAGAAAAAAAAGACAACAGCGCTTGAAGCAAACGATAAATCTGTAATAAGAGAGCGGCGGGAGGCAGGCAACGTTTTTTTTTTTTTTCTTATTGCTCAAATCTGTCTTGATTCCATCAGTAATGTCGCAGCTACATCGTCATTAGAGCGGATAATTTAGCGGGAAAAATAGATCCTGACTCAGTACTAGGACGTGACGATAATAATAATAATAAAAAGAGCCACCGAAAAAAGAAGGTCGCTGGGTAGCGACATCTACACCTGTCATTGAAGTTTTTCTTGCCGCAAGTTATTGCTTACATAAAATTGACTTATTTAGGGTACAGCTAACTGCACGAACAAAAATGATGCAGTCGTATATATGGCAGAGGTAGATATCTGTAGTTCTATGTCGATCTCTCCTCTTTCGTTACGTTTTTGGTTGGGAGAAATGGGCGACGTGAATTATGTTTGTATAGGATGAGAACAGATAACGGTGAAAGATAGACCCACAGCGCGGAGAATTGTGAGCAAAATGATAAAACCGCCCGATGCATTTTTAAAAAGTCCATTACCATGCCACACGTCTCTGACATATGTCACCCGTAGCACGTGGCTTGCGTACACGAAACGTCCCTCATATATCCCGACCTGCGCCCTGAACTAACTCTCCCTTGCTCTCAAATGTGCTTCATCACCAATCACTCCTCCCACGCTTTGTAGACTAAAAATTGCAGAAACTTCGGACACCACTTCTAAGTTCTACTTTATTTATTTATTTATTTATTTATTTATTTATTTATTTATTTATTTATTTATTTCGAACAATGCAGAGGATTGTTCTAGCGGGCACGGCTAAATGCAAACGTTGCCTGACAGAACCGTGCCACCCATTCAGCAGCAGCAGCAGCACTGTGATGGTGCGTACATAACATTTAAGCAAAACAACAACAAAGAATGAATAGCAAGCAAAACTTCACATTCATTGACACAATAAAAAGAAAAGAAACGATACGCATGGTGGTAAACAAAGACCAAGATAATGAAGTCAGGTAACCAAGAATATATGTCATTATCTGGTGAACATTTGTACCATAGGACGAAAACAAGATTACGTGGTACCCTAACTTTAGTTTTCCTCTGGAAGTAATATTTCCCTGACCATTTCCCTCGTCATCCATGCGCGCTTTGTTCACTAGCCCACACCACCGTTCTACTGCGCCACGGTGCTCGGATGCAGGCCCTAAACACGCGGATTCGATCCCAGCCGGAGGTGCAATGGGCAGGGGCCCGTGTTCTGTGCGCTATCTGCGTATATTTAAGAACTCCAGGTGGTCAACATTTCCGGTGCCCTCCACTACGGCGTGCTTCATAAACATATCGTTCATTTGGCATGTAAAGCCCCAAAAATCTACGGCGCCAGACATGTTCCCACTTATAACCTTTACTGCAAACAATACGATACAAGAACAAAGACAAAACCAGAAAGAAAGTGCATAGCGTTTGTGTGTGTCAGACGCTAGCGGGCTTCAGATTAACTCGTTGAGCGGTACACTTTATGATTTATCTATTTGTTACTTTTACGTTACAGCACCTAAGCGATAAGGGGTAGCCGTCGCCGAGAAAATGCTACAGCTCCTTGATTTATTTTTACTCTAACATTTAAGAATATTGAGGAGGACGAGGAGATCAATCAGAAAAAAAAGGAGGAGTACTGAGCCTGGTTGCAATAGTGCAGCTACCTGTTCTCCGAACAAATGAGGACTTGCCAGGACTGGATTAAAGGTAACTACATTGTTCCACACGCTTCGAGCATTCGCTGTTTGGATGTGCGCATATAGAGCAGCCCCGTGTCAACTAGCAGTGACAACGATGTGACGACAAGGTGGTTGGCCCAGCAACCGCCTTGCCCTGTCTTTCACAATGGTGGACGTCGGCCTTTGCTCGGAACACCTGTTAGCAAACATTTTTGCGCTGAAACAAGCCAAGCGCGAAGACGAAGTGGCACAACGCACGATGTCCCTTCCTCATCGTCCTTGTGGCGGACGTGTCCTTGTCCTTTGGCTCTAGCGCTTTCGCTCGGCATCGGCGATCGTGCTTGGAAGCTGTGCCCTGCTTTAAGTGTAGCGCTACGCTGCTCGAAGTTCCATCCAACGAACACATTTACTACACGCAGCCTCAACTCTCCAGGTCTCGCAAGCAGCGCGATAGCGCAGTGGTCCCGGCTACATCACCAGCTCAAACCTTGTGGCTGGCCCGAGCAAAGGTTGTGCACGCGGCATTCCCGACTGCTACAGTCTCCACGCAGTCGTCTGACTAAATAAAAAAAAAAAGAAGAGAGTGCGAAGTAAGGTGTTGCTTAGAAAATCTCGTTTGCGATGTCTTCACATGTCCACGGAGCCAAGGTCAAGACCACTGCTGTTACGTTGCCTTGTAAACCACTCGCACGTGAAGGGCAGTATTGCCACTGACAGCACTATAAGTCACCCTTTATGCAAGCTTCTTCGTGCTCCGAAGAATTCGTGTCAATTGTGTACCGTTTATTGCGATTTGGTATTTGATGTTTTTTACGTTTTCCAACGAAACATAAAAGCAAGAAACAGAAAATCTTCAGTCGTTAATCAATTATTTAATTTCTGTGGATTTACGCCCCAAAACAACACGATTTTGAGAGACGCCGTAGTGGAAGGCTCCAGAAATTTCGACCACCTGGGGTTCTTTAATGTGCACTGACACCGCACAGTACACGGGCCTCTGGCATTTCGTCTCCATTGAAATGCAGGCACCGCGGCCGGGATTCTATCCCGCCACCGTCTTCGCTGTCGCTGACGCATGAAGCTACGACACAGAAAGCTTAACTCAGCTGAATGTATGCGATATACTACAGGACGCAAGCTACGGTAACGAAGATAAAATAAGAGCAGGCATCCACTGCTGTACGTGTTACGCTTCGCCTGGGGCGAAGCAGCGCTTACGGACAACGCACCATCTACCAGAGCTTAGGCGATGCGAAAGTTATGACCAATTGCCAGGGAATTACCGGCGACATCTCCAAGTCGCCGAGAAAAACAGGCTCGAAGAAAGAGCTACATATTCTCGGCACGAAGGGCGAACGCAAGCGCCTCAAAATTCACGGGACACAATGTTGTTAAATTAGGCACCATGTTTTTGTTGTTTTTTATTGATGTTACACTAAAGGGAACGTACAAAATCGGTACAGAGTGATCACGCATTAACTTCAAATTATTACACTGAAACATTTCTTGGTAAATTTAAGTCACTTTTACCGTATCCATCCATCAATCCATCCGTTCGTTCGTGCGTCCATCCGTCCGTCCGTCCGTCCAGGCGCCTACGTCCCGGTATACTTTCCTGGTCGCCTCGTTGACCTTGTGTACCCAAATATTTGGAAGGTAGGATATAAATGTATTACGAACACGAACGGCTGATCTTTACATCACTAACATGACATACTCGTCACGTATCTCATGATTAACGACATTGCAATCACTTGTTTTCTGGACGTCACACGGTGCGCTTCCTCCAGGATAGGTTACGATGAACCAACAAGCCCGAATTGCTACCCTCGGCGTCTTCCATAATTTCAACACTTTAATAGGCGTGGAAAGGTTACATTGCAGAATGCTATATGCACAGTATGATACTGCAGTCGAGGATTTTTGGGTGCCTTGCTACCCTTCACTCGTTATGCCATGTACAAATTGCGAATGAACAGGTGGGAAAACCGTTGCCAACATTACAATTACCTTCATATCCACGAATGGGTAAAACAGATGTGATGTCTCATGTAATGGCGATGAAGTAGCTACTTAAGTTAAAAATGACTGGAAGAAAGTGCATCACATTTGGCGCCGACGTCGTTTTTCAGAACAACACCCCCCCCCCCCCCCCTCCCCACATTCACACACATGCACAAAGAAGAAAAAACGAACACGCGTATCCTTGAGAAAAAAACCTCTTGCACGCCAGGCGCTTTAAAAAAACTGTCCATGGCAATTCAAGGGGCCGAAGCTACAAGATGTTCTTGAGTTAGAATTACCTTTTCTGAGACTCACGCGATCTCCGCCGCACACTTATTCGGACGTGTATCAACAGATACATCTACGTAACGTAAAAAACAAATGAATATTGAAAGTCCAGCATCCCCAATTTAGTATTCCTAAAGCCAGATAACGACGCTTTTCTTTCGCAAAACACGGGTGCTAATCCGCCGATTATGGGGGATTAGCAGACGATCTCGATAGGAAGCGTATTAAGATCAAAACTAGGGTATCGCATTTTCTACCACTGATGCAGCAACCAATAACCTGGGAGCTTTGAAGACGAAGCAAAGATGCATTTTTGATTTGGCTGCCATGGCAGGGATTAAAGAATTCGTGAACCGCATATCTGAATTCGTATTTAAGTGTCATAGCCCCATAAACAAGTCAACAAAGCCCATCGTAAGTAGACACGCTTTGAGGTTGTGTCGCCATGCTGCCAACAAAAATTAAATTCTGCGGTTTTACGTGTCAAATCGTCTGCAAGCCGTCAAGTGGCTGGTTTGCTCCCTGGTTCCTCTCACATAATAAAATTTCAAATCCTCTGAACAACAAACGGAACGCCTTAACAATTAATTAAAACCACAATGCGATCACAGAGCATGAAGAACTTGCTTTAGCCGAATAATTTTAACTGGCTGGATGGATTTCCTTCCCCTGAATAGTGTCAGCGCACAGGTGCGTGCGTGCGTGCGTGCGTGCGAGTGAGTGAGTGAGTGAGTGAGTGAGTGAGTGAGTGAGTGAGTGAGTGAGTGAGTGAGTGAGTGAGTGAGTGAGTGAGTGAGTGAGTGAGTGAGTGAGTGAGTGAGTGAGTGAGTGAGTGAGTGAGTGAGTGAGTGAGTGAGCAATCCTTACATGGTGTCTTCGCGCAGTAAAATCCTGTTAGCTGAATCTATGAACCAGACTTGGTAGTAATGAAATTAGAGTTTGCAGCAATGAGTGATGTAACAAATTACTTCTGTGGCCTGGTAATTTAACTATCTACTTAACTCCTAGTAGCGAGTGATATCAAGAACACCGCAGACTATATTTATTTATTTATTTATTTATTTATTTATTTATTTATTTATTTATTTATTTCATCACCATCATCAGCCTACCTTATGTCCACTGCAGGACGAAGGCCTCTCCCAATCCTCTCCATTCTTGCCTGTCCTGCGCGAGCTCATTCCATTTGACGCCTGCAAATTTCTTGATTTCGTCCCCCCATCTTACTCTCTGTCGCCCGTGGCTACGCTTGCCCTCTCTTGGTATCCATTCCGTCGTTCTAACTGTCCATCGGTTATCTATCCTTCTCATCACGTGCACGTGGCCTGCCCATGTCCATTTCTTCTTCTTAACGTCGGTTATTATGTCGGCAACTCCCGTCTGTTCTCTGACCCACTTGGCTCTCTTTCTATCTCTTAATGTAACGCCTATCATTTAGTTATTTATTTATTTATTTATTTATTTATTTATTTATTTATTTATTTATTTATTTATTTATTTATTTAAAATATTACCAGTCTCACTTCGAGGCCATAGCAGGTGGGCGTATGATTTCACATGAATTCATGTTTATACAATGGCATAAAGGCATCACTAGACACATATAGCAGTTTTCTATATAGAAATAGAGCAAAATGGTTGCGAAAAAGCAAAAGCATCAACCCATGGAAATAGTGCGCTTCATGTTGCATAACAATGCAGGTTTTCGCAACGTTGGGAAAGAAAGAGAGGAAAAAAAAGAACGCAATGTAAAAAAAAATTCAATTTCAATTACTTTTGTCGAAAATATACCACGTCCCCTTCCTTTATGCATAAGAAAACTGACCAGGAAACGCAAGGCAAAAAACAAGGGCAAGCTCATTTTAGCGCCAATCCTTAAGCGTAGCAAGGAGGCAGGCCCACAGAATATATCCGCGTAGCATCCGCACTCGAAGTATCGATTAACACTGCTGGAAAGCCACGGTCCTCGAAATTCCATACGGGAGGGGTCTACAACGGCTCCGCGTTTTGGAAACTGCCGGACAACTCCGCAACAGGATGCAGCGGAGGTTTGGCATACGTAAGCGCATCCCTTCAAGACCGAGGGCTTCCTTGAGACAACGTGACGACAGGTTTTTCGGAACCAAGTTTCCCCGCCGCACACCTATTCTTCGGTCAAGCAAGGTCAAGTAAGCTTCGAAGCAGGCTGAACTGTGAGGTGGAAATCGCAGCCGCGACGGCTTAACTGCTAATATTTATGTTCCGTAAACAAAAAATTATGTCAAAGTATTTTCAAAGCGATTTCGTTACTTTTCAAAAGAAACAGTAACGTAATGTCATTGCTTTGTACCAGCGGTAATTTGTGATGTAATTTAATTACTTAATTCTCAAATGTATTATTCCCAATTGCTGCTATGAACCAACTAACCCATCGACATGCCTTAAAGGACAGAAAGTTGAGCGAGTTGGTAACAGTCCATAGTCAAAAGAAGAGGCGTGCAAGACACGGACACAAGGAGAGCAGTGAACAACACGAACGCCGGCGTTCGTGTTGTTCACTGCTCTCCTTGTGTCCGTGTCTTGCACGCCTCTTCTTTTGACTATGGACATGCCTTACTTGCGTCGCCATCGTGTTTTACTGTTCCGCCTCTTTCGGTTGTTTGCCTGGTGAACACACGCGTGTGTTCACCAGGTTACTATACACACCATGGGAGATTAGCAGGTGCGGTGTCGCGTTTCTTCGCTCAAAGATGCGGGTTCGATTACCGGCATCGACAACCACGTTTCGGTGGAGGAGAAATTAAAAACAACCATGTACTCGGATTTAGGTGCACGCTAGCACACTCCGGGAAGTCGAAATTATTCCGAAGAGAGAGAGAAAGAGAAAGAGCGAAAAAAAGAAAAGCCTTTAATGAGATACTGGATACGTTTGCCTGGCAATGGGCCTGACATGCTACTCCAGGTTCTGGGTGATGATAATAATATATACGCTGATAAACACATAATATAGAACATCCCGTACCGCAATCGCCCCACTTCATTCTGCCTCATAATCATATCGTGGTCTTCGTAGGTTAAAAAAAATAAAAACATGAAAACACAGGACTTAACAGATACTGTTGGTGGTTATTGCAGACGTGTCCTCCGCTTCACGCATATTCAATAAAACCTAACTCTTACGCATAATCTTCTATGTCATGACTTCGTTACAGTAACTGAAACGAAAGTTACACCAATGAAATAAAAGAAAATTATCAACATTAGTGCATGGAGACTATATACGGTATAAGGAACATTCATTCGCCAAGGTAAAATATGAAAAAAAGATTAACGTTTTTGGCCTCTTCCCTTGATCACATGAAAAAGTCAGTATGGACCTGCAGCTATTTATGGGTCACGCGGCGCAGTGTACGATGGACGTATGTACGTGTACGTATGCCTTATTTTGCAGTTCCCTTCCGCGAATCTAGTCTAGAGACGTTCATCGCTGTGTCGGCGTTTTCGTACGCAGCAAGGTCAGTTTTACCCGTCGACCCAACGGGGGGGCGTCCGCACGCGACGAAAAGCTCTAGACAAAAAAAAAAAAAAAAATACAGGCGACAGCGCCGCCGATTCGGTGGTTTCGTCACGCACGCTCGGCGCACGGCGCACAGCCACAGGTCTCCACGGGCGACTGGCTGCTAATCGCGACATGTCAAGAGCTACGGATTCACGTCGCCGTCCACCCCGCCGCGTCACCAGGGCGTCCGCCGACGATCGGCTGCAGTAGTCGGGTCACGTAATGCCCTCTCGGCAACGGCCGATTGCGATGGGTCCTGGCCGTAACCAAATGCGATGCACCGTGTCATCAACAAATGGCCGCAGGACGCCGTCAACAGTAGCAAAACGCACCGACCCGCTCGAGGAATGGATTGTGCCGATGCTGTTATTGGTTCTGTCCCTGTCTCTCGCGTGAACGGTGCAGCACACCGCGAACGCGCATGGGTTGGTTACGCGTATAGGGGAATCTCAATGCTCTGTAGAGGCAGGGCTTTTTAACCGTACCAGTTGGGATGCTATCAGGCTGGCTATAAATCGAAGAAAGCGTGTGAGCAGCCATGTCGTAACACTTTTGTAAAGGTGACTGGCAAACCGGCTAACAGACTAACCAACTGCAAACTACCGCAGCCTCAAAACAAACACTGACGTGCTTTTGTCTGTATTATTATTATTATTATTATTATTATTATTATTATTATTATTATTATTATTATTATTATTATTATTATTATTTCGCATGTAAACATGTGCCCACAAGGGCATGAAGGAAAATAGAGCAGTCTGACAACTGCCACCGAGAGGGGCACAACACCTGCCTACTCCTTTGGGAGAAGGCGAGAGGAAGGAAAACGGAAAGCAAAAACAATATGTATGTATGTATGTATGTATGTATGTATGTATGTATGTATGTATGTATGTATGTATGTATGTATGTATGTATGTATGTATGTATGTATGTATGTATGTATGTATGTATGTATGTATGTATGTATGTATGTATGTATGTATGTATGTATGTATGTATGTATGTATGTATGTATGTATGCGATTATTTGGATGCACTACCAATGATCTAAGGAGAGATGTCATCACGATGTATCCTGAAACTCAAAACAAAAAAATAGAGAGTACCAGCGACGACTGCATCCACCTCCAGGCGAATTTAAGTACGACGGACGCAAGCTTTCCATTAACCCTCCTACCATGAGGTGCTTGCGGTGCATTACTTCATTTCATTATTCAATGTTTTCGGGGCCGCTTAGGCGTTATACATAAATGAGGGAATGAGAATAATAAATAAGCAGCAAAAAAAAACACTGTCGCAGCCAGCGAAGCTTCAGCATGCATAGCCCTAAAGTCTTCGCTTTGGTCACACCGTTGACACCACCATGATACAAAATCTAACCCGCGACCGGGCAGCAAAATATAGCAGTTATTGAGTCACAACGGAGAAGAAAGCCGGAAGATGTTCTTCCATTGCCCTCTCCAGCCGCTTTGGCTCCTGTTGTAGAGCTAAGTGCACCCAACGCACTGCACTTATTTGCAATGAAGTGTGCTGGCGCAGTCGTCCGCGTTGTGCACCCGGTTCGCCGAGACGCATTGACTGGCGGTGCTGATATGTATGCAAAGAGCGCTCCGTCGCAGCGGCGCCGTAACAACCGCATTAACATAACGCGGGTGTACGGGGAACATAAGACTGTACGACGGCCCCACAAACAGAGTGCAACGGATCGATTCGACATGTCGTAGTGAGTGTCCTCGTCGAAGAAGCGCGCGCTCTTACGACGTCACGAAAGGACAGCCCAACGCTGCCCACTCCTTTCGTACTCCACATCCAACATCGGTCGCAGGCGGACAGACAGAGAGGAACGCAGAATTCATCAAAGTTTACTTCCTAAGCATACCCGTACGGAAACCGGTACCTTCGCTGCTATTTTAGCGTTTCGTTTCGACGATGACTTTAGAAGCGAACGCATCCAATATCTATCTATCTATCTATCTATCTATCTATCTATCTATCTATCTATCTATCTATCTATCTATCTATCTATCTATCTATCTATCTATCTATCTATCTATCTATCTATCTATCTATCTATCTATCTATCTGTCTGTCTGTCTGTCTGTCTGTGTTTTACACACAATGAGGCATACGCTTTGTTTTTACTTTGAAATTCTATTGTGTCAGAAGATTATTTCGTTGCATTCGCGTCGAAAATGATTAAATGCTCAAAACTCCAAAGAAAGCACGGATTCTCTTATCTTTCATCACATACAGCCTTTACAATATGTCAAATATCCTGACAAACTGCAAACTTCGACATCGCGATAAACGGTAGTGCAAGCTACTAAACTGCAAACTACACAAACCCGACAAACAGTGATAGCGGAGGAAAACATGAGAAAGAGAAAGCGACCGCTTAATTCGATATAACCCGCCCTCTACGCAATCAAAACAAGCGGTTACAGAAGTCGCGTATTAGCAAAATTAGCAAATGCCCGTTAGCGTGATAGAAAACTACGAGCTCGTTCGACCCGACGATGCCGCTGGCGACACCAATGGCGGCCGAGCGCAAACAGTAACTTAGCGCCGAGGCCAGTTCTTGTCCCCCGACGCATAGCAAACGGCGAACCGGGTCCCTCGGACGAAACCAACCTACAAAAAACAAGCGGGAGAGAAATGAATGAGATGCACAAAACAGCAGAACGAGGAGAGATCAGTGCCCAAAAGAGCCGGCGACTCACTGTCGCGACACGGGTTTGGATTGCCTTCGCCCCTGACAGCCGCATCGGCATCCAATAGCGAGCCGTCGGACGGCGTGCAATTCTCAGAGGACTGCGTCCTCAGCGGCATTGGTGTGGTGCCGCACGAGACCACAGGCAAGGATAAGACGGTCGGGCCTGTACACAGAGGCGCACAAATACGCTGCCGCGGAAGGAAGTGAAATAGAGTAATGAAGCGAGATGGCACATAGTCAACAAACAGAGCGGGGGCGATGAAGAAACAAACGAAAGACAGCACTCAAACAGGCTACGCAATAAGCCACCGCCAAACGCCATCCCCCGAGGGATCCGCGGAATTGGGCCCTTTGACCAAAATAACGAAGCACGCATGGCACGAGTGGGCGGTACTTGTCGCCAGACTCCTCAGTGAATGCCACGATAAAGGAAAAGCGGGATAACTTGTCCCACGTTCACAAACACCACAAAGCAGTGCAAAAAGTACACAGCGCAAATAACGACAAGGACCAACAACGGCGAACACACCACAGCGCTGAACATGCAGTAGTTTTTATCAGAAGCACATTGTCAAAAAAAAAAAAAGCGCCAAATATGAACTAAGTAGGAGACGTTCCAACTGAATCAACGTTTGCTCTAGCTCCATGCGAGCAAACAAAAGCTCAGTGCATTACGGTGCGCGCTCTTATAGTGCACTCGCTATTACGTTCTCGTAGCCTGCGTTCAGCAACGCCACAAGCTGGGAAAACTGCGCTTTCTCTCGCTCTCTCTCTTTTTTTTTTTTGTCTATATAAGCGGTCAAATTTCTGACTCAGAATCACGCTATGTGCTCTACCAAGACCTGCTTCCTCCACTAGCTATATACGCATTGTCGTATGGCGTTGCTTTCAGCACGTGAAGTTGCGGCGTTAGTCGCAGTCAAAGCACCATAAGCAACAAGCCACGAGTAGTTGTTTTTACAGTCCCTATAGATTTATGTATATGACGGGAAGCACTTTTACTGCATGGTAGAGCAAATTTCCAACCCTTAGCACCTAGATATGCTAATTAGGAGTGTAAAACGCCAAATGTTTCGTCTGAATTGACGCATGTCTTAAAAATCAATGAATGTGCGTTACGTTCGCTGTACTAAAGCCAAGTTTGTTATTTTTCTTTTTTCAATAGCACGCCGTTTCGCTTGAATTCGACGCCATGTTAGAAATTTTATCGTGTCTTGACTGATGAGATATGGCTAAAACGACGTTTCGCCTTCATGTGAAAAAACCTTAAGCGGAAGGGTTAGCGTTCTGTATTGGTCAGTGTACGAATTGGGAAGAAGAAAACAGGCAACGGCTATCAGAAGGGAATGTTCTAGCAGACCTGTGCTCCAAGTGCAGAAAAATGTGTTCCACATCTGTATTGACCGAGGGATTCGCATTCAGATCACTGAAGCATCGCTCCCTCTGGAGGCTATCTCTCTATATAATCTACGTTATTATAACGTTCCGTCACTCTGTTCGTTCACACAGGATGTTGCACAAGCAAGCGCGAACCGACAGAGTGAAAAACGTGAGAGCGATGTCAATTGAATCAGGCCCAGCGGCTCTGGCAACGGATAAGGTTTATTCGATTTCCGCCGCAAGAATAATTTTTCTCTTCCGTAACGCGCGAGACGAATGCCTAGAGTTGGAAATATCACTGTGCCTCTTTCGCGACACTGATAAAAGCAGAATTCCTCGGTTTATGAAATTATAGCGTTACCCCGCAGTGATAAAACTAAGCGAGCAGCGGCGTTCTTTGCGTGAGACCTGACGGTGATTGGTCGACCGGACTGCGATATGCTATATAAAGTACAATGCGGAACAAACATTACCGAAATCGTGTTTTGAGCGGAATGCAAGGACCATTAAGGCTGCACCCCCCCCCCCCCCTTGCTGCCGAAAGAAGAAAAAAGGAAAAAAAATCTGCGAGATATCGTCACGCAATGCCATGTTAGTGTAAACGCTAACTCTCTAAATCTCCATGTTAGAGGAGTATCGAGCAGTTCAGAGATAGTATATAGATGCCACGATTGCCAAGCGTAGATACGCAGACTCGTGTCGCTGGTACATCATTTGTTTATTGAATTACTTATATATAATTAGATTTGGATACCCCAGGGGGTCGAAATTTCCGGCGCCTTTCACTACCGCGTCTCTCATAGTCATGTCATGGTTTTGGGACGCAGAAACCCGGAAACCATTTGTTTTCCCACTGCGCCGTTTACATAAGTATATATACATGCATAATTCAAGAAGAAGTTCTGTAGGTCAGGTGCAAAAGCAGTTGAAGAAACAAAGGCACAGCGGTTCGAAGGTACGGCGGTTCGAACGGAGCGCAGCACTAAGAAAATTCCACGTTTGTAACATTGTTCAACGTTTCGGCCGTGGAATAGGCGCGGCGGTCTCATTTTTGATGGAGGCGGTAATGCTAGAAGTTCGTGTATTGCGCGATAGCATTGCACGCTGCAGAACGTCGAATGGTCTAAACTTCCAGAGCCATCCAATACAGCGTGCCCCACAATCACATCGTGGTTTTGGTGCGTAACACCCTGGCAATTATTAGCAGCATTGTTAACAAGAAAGAGAAGGGCTGGTAGAGAGAATAAAGTGTCAGCACTCGCCGATCTCTGCTCCCACATTTCTCGGAGAGCCCAGAAAAAAAAAAAAAATTCCACCGCCAGCTAAGCGGCCAGCCGCACCGTATAAACGAACAACATCCTCATTAGAAGCGTAACAAGGCGTCCGCTGCGCACGTCGTTGCGTTTGCGTTTAGGACCGCAAGCCTCGCTTCTGGCGGCTGCTGAAGGCAAGAAAATTTCTCTGCTTGAATACGTACTATATGAAGTTTCTCTGACGTCTCACATGTGGGTAGCATTTTCTCTCTCTCTCTCTCGTTGTTCTCTTTCAGTGATTGCATATTCAAGCATCCACTAGCAACGAGATCTACATTCCTCTTATAAAATGGTGCTCGTTTCAACGTTTTCTCGTGGAATGCTACAAACGCATTCTGCTGCGCATTCATGAGACGCACAAGCGAACGCGAGCGCTTTTCACAGATTGAACGCCGCACGCTTCTGTGCGTCAGTACAGACTACGGACTTCATGCATTTATTCATTCACTCAAGACAAGACTGCAAGTTATCTTGAGAGGCAAGTTGGTGAGCGCTGCCTTCAAAAGCGACAACATTCCAGGTAACGTAAGAATTCGTCAACTGCATGCGAAGTTCTCATTACGAGAAATCTGAATGTATTTTATAGTAGCGTCATGCTACGTGCGAATGCGTGGCAGTTTTCAATTTCGTAAACTTTCTTCCGCCTTCCGCGCTCCCGCGAAACTGACTTGTCACAGTGTAGCCTAGGGCAAATGTTTTCGAAGTTCCCATAGAAAAGCTAAAGACGGGGTACAACAGATGGAAATGAAATGTGCAGTACAGGATGTGGTAATTACAGTGGCATCTTATTCTTCCGTTCGCATCTTCTATTGCACATAGGCTATCTAAGTTACTCTATGAAGAAGCTCTTGTAATTGGTTACCATAGCGCCGGTCACGGTCTGTAAGGGGCGCCCGCAAACAAGAGGCACTCAAATTGGGCAAACGGAGTCCACGGCGGAAGAGCAAAACGCTCGAGTGATTACAGCTCATGTGAACAGCGCGGAACGGGAACTACTCGGCACTGTGTCGCTCGCATTTGTCCTGGAGATGAGAGAGAGTGAGGATGCGGGAGGTATAGAGAGAAGCACGTAAAGGGCACGAAGCAAATAAACGAGACGGCTATAGAATCGACGAAGCAGGTTGCACTCGTCGATAGGGTCCATCAATCACGACCGGATTCGAGCTACGCCGGCGCTATAAAAGTGGACACGCGTACACACACTATACGTAGAGGAGCAAGCGGCCTAACAACAGATCTTCCCGATCGGGCACGCTTCAATGGGGTACGAGCATTGATCAAACCGGAGAGCCGCTCGTCTCGCGTGCTTGTGGCGAACATTGAAAGAAAAGGAGGCGAACGATGACGTCATACCTTCGGAAGAGATAAGAGTCAAAGCACCGTATAATAACACTGGGTTTGGGAGGAGTCTGTGAACGTACGAGCGATGGCAGGGAAAAGGAGACATCGAAGGGAAACTATAACAGCGGACGATAACTTGCAATGATCAGTTTGAATAAAGCGTGGGCGTGTTTACGATACGTAGCGGTCGGCTGCACGCACAGAAACCACGGAGCACTTCTGACCAAGTATAATAAGCCTCCAGCTGAAGCGCAACAGAGGCAGGCAAAAGGTTAAATGGAGCGATTAAATTAAAAAGTTCGCTGGCATAAAGCGGAACCAGCTCGCTCAGGATAGGGCGAATTGGAAATCGTTGGGAGAGGCTTTCGTCCTGCAGTGAACTTAAAATAGGCTAATGGTGATGATGATGATTGTATGATTAATCAGATCATGCATTCACTCATACGTTATACAAGCCTTTGGCTCTGTGGGTATTACTCAAACAACTGGAAAAAGAAAAGGCTGTGTCAGAGAGTCACATAACACCACGTTTCAACGCTACTATCCAACGCGGACGCGAACTTACCTACGGACATTGCCTCGTGTGTTATCGCCAAAGCACCCTCTCGACGCAATCCTTATTCTACATTCAAAGATAAACACTCCACAAGGCAATAAGGGAATGTCTCCGGCAAAACAAAGTGATCATTCTCCATCAATTCGTATTAGCAACGTGAAGATACGTAATTGTGCACTATTCTTCCTGAAACTTTTTCAGGGCACATACGACAAATAAGTGCTGGTGGTAGGCAATTATTGACGATGACGTACATGAAGCAACGTGTTAACCCATGTATCATAAGCACACATCGCTTTGACGGAAATGGGTGCCTGTTAACATTTCAGTGAGAAGTGAACTCTCACCGTAGAAATAACCAATGCCATATTTCCTTTCCTCTTTTTTTTTTCTTAGTCGTTTCAGCTTTCCCTTTAATCTCCCTACTTAATTATTTTTGTGCTGCCTATCTCTTCTTCTTTTGCTTCCGAACATAAAGAAATGGGGTGGTGTATACCTGAAGCCACTCAGCTTCTCCACAAGAGTCAATATATAAACGAAGAGAACAGGAAGAATCACATGAGAGGTGTGGCCATTTACGGCCGGACGGATGGTACCGGGTCGAAAGAAGCATATAAAGCAGGAGGTGGGGGCAGCGCTTACGGTGATGCAAAAAGGTGAGGAGACGACGGCGAGCCGTGAAAAAAAAAAAAAAAGTGAGAGCGTGCTGCTGTCTTCGCGAGATAAGACCGTGTGCGTGCGTGCACGCGTGTATTATATACGCGGACAGGCCGTTGGCGTGCCGGCGCAAATAGAACGGATGGTATATCAGCGACACAACACATAACGGAACGCACTTTGGCGACTTTGACGCCGAGGAAAAGGCGTGCCGTGCGCGTGTGTAGAAAAAAAAATAAAAAAAGAAGAACAGTTAGAAGGAAGGAGCCGACACACGGCAAGCGAAGCGAGTCGAAATGCCCACCCAGACAGTCAGGACGTTATCCGCATGCAACATCTTCACGCTACGTTAGGCGCTCTGCGAAGTGTTGCGGCGCCGATAAGCCAACTCCCGGAGGCGAGTTCCTTATAAAACGACGGTCTACGCGCAGCTATCGCTACACAGGGAGAGCGTTTTGTTAAGGCCTGCGGCGCTTAATTACACGCGGCTGCAGTTCACGTTTAAGGAAGCGCGCGTTAATTGAATGAGCGGCGGCGTTTGAGCGGTTGTACCTGCGTCTCCGGAAGGCTTGGACGACGTAGCGCCGCCAAGATGCTGTGTCATCTTCGTAATGAAAGCGGCTGTCTCTCAAGTGACTAAATCCTTGTCCTCTTTCTCTCTCGGAATCTGATCGTCGCGTTTTCGTTTGCCGCGTATGCCCGCTGATCGCCAAGTTAAATGCGGCGCTGCGATGAGGCGATCGACTTATCTAAGGAGAGCGGAAATGGCACCACCTGTCGCGGTTTTCGCGCGCCATTTACCCGAGCGTAACAACATCGACACCGTGAACCGGCAACAACGTCGTCAGAATGGATTGAGATGGTCTGGTTATTTCGCCGAGTCTTCCTTGACACCTTTCAGTAAGGATACAGGAGCTAAACGGCGCAGAGCACTTGACGGGGGCCCCCTGTCCTTGCGTTGCAGTGCATACAATTTCACAATACATCGTGGTTTATGCGGATATCGTACAGCACAGTGCAACGTAAATTCACTTTTTTACTCGCAGAGAACATATTAGTCGATCCATTCTATTTCTTTTGCTTCGGGACATCAGCGTCATACAAAATAGGTTCATATATCACGTTCGTGTTATGAGCACAAAAAAAAATATTTATCGCTACAAAATCAGTTTCAATGCCCGACACACACACACACACACACACACACACACACACACACACACACACACACACACACATACACGCACGCACGCACACACACACACACACACACGCACACACACACACACACACACACACACACATAATGTGAATTAATGGAGAAAAATTTGCCGCTCTGAATTTATTTGCCCAAATATAACATTCCGTCCCACCAAAAAAATCCTTCATGTTTCTTTAAAAAGAAACCATTTTGGTCGTTCAAGTTGTTCGCGAGCTCAGCTGATAGCACGCTGCTTTCGTGAAATGCTCCTCATCCCGCAAATATTTTCTTTTCTTTTCTTTTCTTTTCTTTTCTCCTTGTTATTTGGCTCTTGCCCACTACGGGGGATTGGCCATGAAGCCGGCGGTTAATATAAAAAAGGAAAAAAAAAAGTGAGCTAAAACAAAGGAAGAGTAAGGAATCGGTAATGTAAGGAAGAATGAAATGTTAGAGTGATAGACTATTTATAATACAAATGAACCATAATAAATAATTTGAGGTTTAATAAACTAGTGGCGGCAATTTCGAGGTACGAAGTTTTGGTTGAAAAGATGATTAGCAACGAATTCTTCTTGTGTCACGAAGGAAATTGCACATGGCTAAGCAGACGTTCCTGTTGCTGTAACCTAGTGAGGACGCTCCAAAGGAAACAATATTCTGAGAATTCAGGGGATTTTTTAAATTCCTGAATGAAATTTCGAAATGTCTTTTCCTCTGACTACTATAACGCTGACAGGTAATTAAAAAGTGATCAATGTTTTCAGGCTCTTGACAATAGCAGCATAGCGGAGATGGCACCAGACCAGACCTGTGTAAATAAAAATTTAATGAAGGGATACGACAGCGAAATTTTGTTATTGCCACTTCCAGTTTACGAGAGGGGCACCACTTATTATTCCAAACAAAAGAAAGATGCCCATATTCTTCAATAGGTAACTTCATTTTTAAAGAATCTTGAAGTAAGGAGTACTTACGGAATCTAGACAAAGTAACAAAGGCAGTAGTAGGCACCACGTGCATTACCGGCCCATCTAGGGACCACCGCGCGAGAACATCAGCCATCTCGTTTATAAATATGCCACGATGGCCTGGCACCCACACCAATCGTATTTCACGCAAGTGGGGAGGAATTAATGAAGTGAATGCGTTTAGAACAGAAGACTTGGAAGGAGAAGCTGAAGCGAGTGATGTGCATACAGAAAGTGAATCAGTCACTATAACAACTGCCGAATTTTGTGCAGGAAGTTTGCGAATGGCTAAAAGAATGGCTAAGAGCTCTGCTTCGAATATGGGTGTATAATCCGGGAGGCGCAAGGTATATGACCAAGACAAAGTCTCTGAAAAAATGCCCACTCCCGCTTTCTCCTCACGCATGGATGCATCCGTCGCAATTACGTTATCAATTCCCAAATGACATAAATGATCTTCTAATAAGCCTATTAAGTATCTGGAAGGTAAGAGTTTGGCATTAGAAGGGAATATCATATCCAATTCAATTTTAGCATTGGCCAATGGTTTATCCGTTGAGACGATATCGCGAATGTTAACATACTCTCCTTTTGTCGTCCTGTCTTCTTTTGTCTCGTCGTTTCTCCGCTCAGATTTATTTCAGACTACTTTTTAAACATCTGCTTGCGTCACTGGCATGAGACGCTGCGCGCGCATTGCACCGAGCGGAGAGTGAGGTCATTTCCGAATCGTTGTGAAAATAGGTGTAAGGACCGCTCCTGTCCGAAGCCTTCCACGCACAATTTCCTCCGCCCTAGTCATGGAGTAGAGAGCACAGCCCCAAGAACGCGGAACGTACTTGTAAGTTTTACGTTAATATATTCTTACGAACCACGTAGGTTTCAGGGGCTTAAAAATGCGTAAGCAAAGCCGAGGCACCGAGGCAGTCGCGATCGCATCAACAACGCAACGTCGTCTTCTTCTCTTCTCTGCGCGCTTCTCTCGAGCCACTGGCGCTTCTCTCGAATCACTGACGCGCTGTAACAATATTTTGCGGCAATGATATGTGAAGGGCAGCTGCAACCGACCGACCGACCGACCGACTGACTGACTGACGTATATATCGATTCGCAGTGGACGTCCCTAAATCTTGCAAAGGGGGCTATGAGGTGTCGCGGTGGTGGGCTTTGAATGTACTTGGACCGCGTAGAAATTTTTAATATGCATTGATTGCGTGGGCACAGGGATATTTTCACAATACATGCCCACTGGATCGCAACTTCCGTGACTGGAAATCGAAACCCGCGAGGAACCCCGCAACGCATCGACGAAAATCTTTTCACCGAAGCACGCGTTGTACAGCACGTCGAAGAACGGCGTTGTCCCGTTCACTCAAAGGCGTTCAGCGCGGATGGCTCCGTCTGTGAATAGGGCCCCTACACTTTTCATTCGAATGATAATGCGCAGATTATCGTGCACCGACCAACTATACAACCAACCGAATACCGTCATCTAACATTGTGCTCGACTGAGCGCCCGCTTCGGCCACGTAACGAGCGCGGCGCGGAGCCGTACGCTATCGTCCGCATTAATATTTAATCCCCACGGAATAAATGGCAAGGGGGGCTAGACTCTAACGCTGCCGCTTATCGTCGTCTCATCCTTTTAGAAGAACCGGCGACGCACTCAGCCGCGGATTGACGATGGACAGTACGCGTCGTCCATGGACCGGTTCATCGATGACTCCATCCACTCGCGCTCCCCCGATTTCCCTACGACATCGTCCTTTCTCGGAAAGACGTTTCGCAAATCGATATGTCTAGTGCTCGCGTGCACTGGAGAGGTGTTCGCATGAAATGCTGCGGAAGCCCAAATCCATTGCTCGCGTGCCATGATGGCTGGCATTCGCGGAAGTGCCACGCTCGTGCGGCTTATCCACCCTGTACACAGCGCGCTGTTGTTGTTGTTGTTGTTGTTGTTGTTGTTGTTGTTGTTGTTGTTGTTGTTGTTGTTGTTGTTGTTTGGATAACGAAGAATTTTGTTTCCTATTAAAAAAAAAACCTGCAGATCCCACGCATTGTGGAAATCGGTGTCATGCGAAGCAGTCATCGAGGAAATTGCCTATGACGAATTGTTTGGCATTCAGTCAAGTGTGACGAGCAGGACCAAGTGCACGAGTGGTTGCTTAACGTGCGCTAACCAGCAACGTCGACAGCACTGTGCCGCCTGAATGCTATCTATGCCTCATGGCACGACGTAGTGTTGCACTTACAGCAGAGCACAAACGTCAGTTTTGTCGAAGTGCGCGCTACGGTGCGCACTGACGTGCGTATCATACGCGCCGTTCGTTAAAATTAGTACTGCAATACGGGATCGAGCAAAGTTGGATAAGAGCATGCTTGAGTGATACCAACGTATTGTGTCTTACATTGCTATAATAGCATTTAACGCACATTGTGAGCTCGGTTGACGTTATACAAGTGTCATCACCGCAAGTGCTCGTGCAGTAGGCGCATTTACTATATAGCCGTGTCGGAGGAGCCGCTGTAGCCTAGTGGTAGCGTGCTTGCTTGGCACCTCGGTGGTGTGCGTTTGAGTGCTTGTTATGCCTACATTTCAGTTGCAGTAAATATGCTCTGTATATGAACCAAATTTTGTTTATAAATTGGTTGACTTCAAAGCAAAATGCCTCTGCATAGCAGCACTGTGCTACACGCATTAGACCACTCACAACCCGGCAACCCAGCCCACGGAGAAAGAGGTCATAAACAAGCAAGGGGACATGTCGCGAACTGCTTAGGTGGTCCAAAAACATGCTAATCGCGTTGAAAGGAATCGGAAGCAACTTTCAGCCGCCGGCTCTTCGCTTCCGAAAGCTCTTTCGTCTTACGCCTGTGAAAATTATGACGTTGTCAGACGTTTCCAGCAAACTCTTTAATTCTTGTTAGCTCAGTGGTTATGGTTTTGCGGTCAAACGCTACAGTCCTACAGTTACGAATACCAGTTGCAGCTAAACATTCGCCAAAATATGCAAGCGCTCTTACTGAGGAATCGGGGAGCCAATCCGGAAGTGTCAGGCAGCACTCTAACGCTTTAAAACTCGACAAATCACGACGCGCAAGACGGAGTAGCAAGAGCGACGTTGCTAAAGCCAAACTATACTGCGGGACCAGAAACGCCATCTAAAAATAGAACGGACCTCCTCCGGGTCTGCACTTCACGACACGTTGGAACACCACACGCTCAAAACTGCGTTTGACATGTCGAAAAAAAAAAAAAAAGGACACCGCCGAGCTAAGCAAGGAAAGTGCAACGGCGAGCATCGCGAGCTGTTGGGTTCGGATACACTTGCGCAAACAAGAGTGCGCAACGCGGAAGCGAACGATGCGAGAGAACGAGCGTAAGAATAGCGCGTACCGCCAAGGGTAACTTTTCATACGCGCACGGAATGTCGCGCAGCTTCAGCAAAGCCGCGAAGCCGTGTATGCCGAGTCAAAGCTACGCATTTAGCATGTCGAAAATCGCCCGCATATTCGCGCGAGCGCGTTTCTACGACGACTAGAAGTTGGGTGAACGCGGCGTATGATTCACGAGTAGGGGCGGGCACGTTGTTCCACAGGAGTGTATTATCAACTCTCGTATATGTGTAAGGGAGCGAGAGAGTGAGGAAAAAATCCACGCATCCCCACGAAGTGAATCATGACGAGTGGGCGAAGCACTGCGGACCGTGTTCCCGTAAATCACCCGTGACATTGCCCACTCGCGCATGTAAATGGGTGACAACGCGCGTGTATCCTGCTCTCCCGCGTCGTAGATCGTGCCGAGTTCCGGATTACTTTTAGTTAACGCGCACGCTGCGAATCTTTATTGTTCAATTAGGCACAAAAGAAATCTCCCACCGGCACTGCATTGCAGGTCAAAATCCAGTGCCTAAATATACATAGGGTGGCCGGTGAACGGTTGTGCAGCGCGAGCAGTCAGTTCTTTGTTTTTTTTTAATCAAGAAATTCGCTAGCCGACGCTGCCCCCGTTGGCGTTGTCTCTCGTGGGCGAGGGCGCGTTCTCGTTCCTTGCGAGATACTACAGAGGATGAAGATTACGACTGTGGTTCGTTTGAGGATCTGGATGGATCTGGTTGAGGTTCCCGCGACCTTCGGATTAGCAGCCGAGTGCCATAACCACTACATCACCGTGGCGGGGCAATCGGTGCTCTCGGTGGGAACCAACACAAGGAGGTTCCTGCGTACTAAATGCGACATTCCAAGACTATAATGCATCATTCGATGCGATGCTGGCGTCATGTTCTTCGTCGCAGTGTTGTTTGTACCTAGCGTCAGCTAAGCTGTGCATCCTGCTGGGCTTCACATTTCTAGGCATCTCTCTGTCCCAAAACAGCGCTCTTTTGCCTATATACATACATATTGTGGGCGTTTATTATGAACTTCTTCCTCATCTGTACATTATCATTATCATCCTGCTGGTGTTGATCTTCATCTTCAGTGCCTCGGGATCATCATCACCGTGTGTGGGCCTTGGCTGGTTCTATGCCGAGTAGCAGGTCCTAATAAACGTCGTTGCTACCGAGACGTCATTATATATATATATATATATATATATATATATATATATATATATATATATATATATATATATATATATATATATATATATATATATATATTGCTCGAATTTCCTCGCCTTCACGCAGAGCACCTGGTACTTCGAAGCCAACGGTTTATGCGCGACAACACGTTCCTGAAACTTGCAAGCGCACAAGCGACGCTCCCTGTTGAACGGTTTTTCATCACTTAAAGCTTCCATCTTCCACTGTACTTCTGTCTTGTTCGAATCATCATATCTGCGGTGTTTCCTCCTCTTTCTTTTTTTTTTATCTGTCTTAATAAAGCAGCGCTAGTTCTATACCATAGAAAACGGTGTGCAAAACCTCTGAAATGTCTCGCTGGCGCCACCTCGTAATACTGCATGTGTGCCGAGAGCACTATTCACACCGTATATACTTGGATATAAGTAATTTAAGAACGACAAGTTCAAATGAAAAGTGTGCATGCAGATAAAAAGGGGTTCGTAGTTTGCGTTACCATTAGGGTTAACATCCCGCACCCATGGTTTTCGTCTCCATACAGCGTGCATAAAATAGAGTACCCTGTTGCTATATTTAAGCTACATATAAAGAATAGTATCACAGGCAGTCTCGTTCGAAAGAGACTTCAGAAGAACGGGTCAGATATTTCCACGAGAGAAGAAAAAAAAAAGGAAAAGCTTTTGAATCCACTACCGTTCTTGTTCAGGTTGAACCCGCTTTATAGTGAGAAAAAAATAACTAAGATAGGCGCACCGTTTCCAATTAAGCTAACGAGACACGGGATTTGCAAAATCTCGATTTTTAATTAAAGTGGTGAAACGCGCTTTCCGTAATTAAGCGGCGAACACATCGTACCCTCAGCTCGTGTATGTTCGCAAACGGTCTGCGACACCGCAAGGATGGGGAGCACGAACCAATTCCGCAAGGTTATTTCAACTCGCCAGAGAAGAACAAAAGCAAGTGCGTGAGATGACTCTTCCTTTCATTTTGTTAACTCGTAACCTCACCTGTAACTCAACCAGTGTAAAGGTCACGGCGGCTTTCACGTTCTGCAGAGTCACCGAAACGTTAATGCACTACGAGATATTGAAACAGCGAGCACAACCCAGAGGTCCGAAAAGCATATTCTTTATAGCTTCAGTCGTATAACGATGATATTAAATGAAGCTCCCCAAGGAGCGTGTATATATATATATATATATATATATATATATATATATATATATATATATATATATATATATATATAGCAGTAAGTTTGTACGGTTTACTTGTATTGTTGGAACAAAAATAAAATGAGGAAAATTAATACGGATTGGATACCGTACGGTACGGATTGGATACCGGTACGGATTGGGTACGGTACGGATTGGGTACGGATTGGATACCGTACGAAACGCGTAACCGCTATTATGAGCAGATCGAGGTATTCGCACGTCTCATATACATAGACGATTGTTTATGAAAATGCAAATCCGCATTGCGCGCGCACCAGGCACTGTTGCGCAGTGGTTAGAATTACCTAACCTTGTTACAACATAGTAGCATCTCGCGCAAAGAAAGAAGGAAAATCGCTATATCAGTTATGCGCTTAATAAACATATATTTGTTACACGGAGATGACGATGCGAAACACTTCAAATTTTCTTGTTGCTGCTGTTGTTACCGTCGTCGTATCCGCATTTATTATTTGATTTATTTATTTATGGGGTTTCGTGTCCCGAAACCACGACATGATTATGAGAGACGCCGTAGTGGAAGGGCTCCGGAAATTTCGACCACCTGGGGTTCTTTAACGTGCACTGGCATCGCACAGTACGTGGGCCTCATCATTTCGTCTCCACCGAATTGCAACAGCCGCTGCCGGGACTCGATCACGCGACCTTCCGATCAGCAGCCGAGTACCATAGCCTCTAAGATCGCCGTGGCGGTGGTCTAATGGCTATGGCACTTGATGCTTCGTTGGTTCGTTATTTCCAATTTCCTTTTACAGCGCTACATAGGCAAATTTCAGGTCCGCCGTTTAGAAGCGGTGCACTTGCATTACACTCTTTTCGTTCGCTCGTAATTGTTTAGTGCGACTGCGGGCCTGCATGTTTTTCTCAATCGCAATTTCTATGGTGTTGCGAAACGAAGGTAAGCGAGAGATTGTTGTATAAATTATAGGTGGCATGGGCGCCAGCTTCTACAGCAGGAAATGAGCTGTACAGTTATGGCCCCGTTATCTCCAGCGCTATCCAAGCCCGTGTCCAGCGCATACCTCGCCAATGCCCCACTTTTCAACGCGAAAGCCTTAATTCGCGACTCCACCTAAATGCTCGCCACCTAGCGGACGCTCCTGGAACCAGCCGATCTAAGGTCGACCTCGAAACGCGGCATGGTATCGCATTACCGAGCGCTGTAAAACAGCTCTGTAGTTCCTTAATCGACGCCATGCCTCCTCGAAGCATCCCGAAAAAGAAAGAATCCTCATCAAAAGACTTTTGTTGCGTGCCTCAGTGCGTGTCATCGCGATGCAAAGACAGCAACACGTCGTTTCGTCGGTTACCCAAAGAAGCAGACGACGCTTCGCGCAGAGCAACATGGATTAGGAACTTGCGCATCGGCAAGAAGGTGACGGGAACTATGCTAGTTTGGTCCACGCACTTCACTCGCGACGATTTCTTCCTCCCCGGTGAGCACACATATTGTGTGTGCGCGCGTTTATTATCATGCACGCTTTTCGAAGAGCCGGAGTGTAGTTTAGTTTAGGCAAGCGCGTGAACAAAATAGCGACATCGTTTATACGTGTATATCTGGTAATGTTTTCTGAGTGTGCCTATGCTCAACTTGAACCGCGGTAACATTATTTCTCACGTATGTATTTTTGTCCGCATGCATTGTGGTAAGTAGATATAAAGCGAGCGCTTGCCTTCGTTCGCCTTCTTCGTCCCATGCACGCGCTGCGCCTCGTAATTTGTTTGGTGGTTATGGAGGTAATGTGTGATCGTTTAACGTAGCGCGTTTGCATTTCGAGTTCATCTGGTGACAATTCAGAATTTATTGCGCCCGTTCCAACTTTTCAGCCCTCGACCTGTTCACCGCTCCTCTAAGTTTGTCTTCCGGCACTGCGCATAGAACTCACTCTTTTAAACACGTTTATAATTGACGCATTTGCACTCAATGTAGCAACGCCGCGCACAAGTGCTTGCATCTGTCGGGGAGGCCTGCTACGCATGAACACGTACCTGCCTTCTTCAACTTCAGGCTCGCTGGAAAGGCTCTTTATCCTTAAGAAAATCTGATGCGGGTCTCCGAACAAGTGCGACGTTTGAACGCACAGCGCAATTTTTCCCACTGTTTAGCCGCTCAAATCTTTTAGACCAATTAATATCAGATGTTCGGCAGCAGGAACCCTTTCGCATTCGACGAAGCATCGTGATTCGAACCCGAAATCAAGAAACTTTAGCACAGCGCTAAGCGGAAGCGCGGCCGTGACCCTGGATATATAAGCCATCTTTGTTTTTCTCAGCAATGTTGCCAGATGAACCACTTTTTCTGAAGTTGCGAATAGGCTGACGCGAAGCGCAGCGTAACCGTCAATATGGCCGCGGTACCGAAAATGGAAAACTTCCGCAACTATACGTCCCGTTCACTTGGCACATACCAAAATTGACGTGGACACGTACGACTGCTTCGCTAGTATGACTAATAGGTCACGAAGCCAGTAGCCTGGCACGCTTGTGATCTACGTCACGACAAACGATAACAGGATCTCCTGGGGCACATGCGCGCATTTCATATGAAATGTCAAAAGTATAAGTTAAACGATAACAGTGCTACGCTACGGATGCCTCACTTCTCACCACAAAAGACGTGATGCATAACGGGTGGGCAATCTGGCTTCCGCTTTACTGTTCGGCCAATTACAATTTTTTTCGCGCCTATTTTGACACGCTGCAGTTCTACTAATGATGCTTCTTTGCGCCCGCGCTGAGGCAGCCGCAGAACGCTATCTATCGCGTCAAAGCCCTGTTGCATGGATACCGCGACGAACACGAGCTGTCTTGCCGACACGCCATGGAAGCAGACGCTTCAATTGATCGCTTCTGGCTCTTTCCCAAGCCATGGTTGCACAAGGCAGTTCGTGCATCGTCGCTCCGCTGCGCCAGTTCACTGCATGACGCGCGCATTGGCGAGTCGTATATGCATATCTTGACGCGCATTTAGGCGTACAGCCTGAAGTGCGAGAGGCCCCTTACACGCGCCATTGCTCGGCGACAGCTGTATAGCGTAGGCAGTGGGCGCGTTAGTTTTGCACTCAGGAAGAGCTGCGCGCTGTCTGACTGACAGCGCAGCGTCGCCTGCTTGATCGACTGCTCCTGGAGGCTTACAGCTACGCCCTGCCATCTAACGTAGCGGTACGCGGCGGGGACTCGCAATGCCGCAGCGATGTGCGAGCCGATTCCTTCACTAGAGTTTTCCGAGAAAGTGCACTGGTACCTTCGGGCCTATCGGCAAGGTGCGCTGACCAGAGGGCCCTACTTAGCCCTTGTTAAAGCTATAGCCAACCAATGACCAAGGAAGGAGTAAGCCTATGCCCGAAATATGAGGTTGCAAGTACAATTCTGGGAACATGGATAGACCTGCCGTAGAAACAAGAGAATGTGGCAAAAAAAAAAAAAAAAACAGAAACTATGGAACAGAAGGGTAGGGTTGACAATTTGTTAGTAAAAGCACCGGGACATAGATATGCCTAATACGTTTGGTGCCAGTAGCCACCACGACCATTCAAAGGAGATGCTCACAACATCGATCCATGCATGCATGCACAAAGATCTGTATGCGACGAAAGCTAAGTAGCAACAAGATTCGCATTCGCTGACCACGTATGCGTCACAGCGAGATGCGCCGAGCCGCGCGCACACTACAGGTACGCGCGCGCTGTTTTCCTTCACTCGCGCAGCGTGCCCCTTAATGCGAGCCGTCGCGATCGAAACAAACGCGAACGTTGTCTCCGAGCGTCGCCGTCACCGTCAGCGACATCGCGTGGGGTCCGCTGTTTCCGATCTGAGCGGTCGCTAATTGCTGCGGCTGCACACGCGGCGTCGGCGCGCCCCAATTAGGCTGATACTGCAGCAGCGCGACGCTCTCCTTCTTCGGGCGCCTTTTCTGTCGATCGGCGAAGTGAACGCAAAGGCGAGCCTCTAAATACGGCTTCGCATTTAGCGGCGGCGGTGGTGGCCAAGGACACCCCGGGGACAGCCGTGCGCGCCGACCGTTCGCTGCCACAGCAAACGACTAAGCGCCGTTCCGAAATGTCTACGAGATGGAGCATCCAGCAAAGCGCCCAGCAGCGATGCAAAGACGGGACCCGATGCGCCCATCAAGGTCGTCGTCGGCGGCAGTCGTTGCGTCATTATAGACTTGACCGAACTCTACACAACCTATACCAGTCACGGCTTTTACAACGGCCCGACAGGTGGTCGACTGTACAGTCAGTCATCCTGGTAGTTTAGATAGCTGGGTTTACTCAGTTAGCTAGCTAGCTAGCTAGCTAGCTAGTTAGTTAGTTAGTTAGTTAGTTAGTTAGTTAGTTAGTTAGTTAGTTAGTTAGTTAGTTAGTTAGTTAGTTAGTTAGTTCAAGAGAGAGAAATGCACAGGTTACCGAGATTGCAAAAAAAAAAATCTTAACGTAGAGAAGCTATGCTGTTACTAAAGATACATATTCGAAGTCTTAGCAAAACACTTACGTGCCACTAATCAATGCGTGTCTAATATTCCGGTGGTACGTGTATTGCAACGATACGTTAATCCTGATCGACAGTCCTTGTCCTTGTCCTACGCGCTCCTGCATCCTCAAGGCTGCAGAGGCGCTGCTGCGGTTCCTGAAGTCGACCGGGCTTCACGAACGCTTGTGAAAGACGCACCCGTGTTATAGTGCTTTGGCGCTTAGTGCATGTCTTCTTATTATCGGTCCTCTTGTTTATTTTTTTCCTGCTCTTCTTCCCTCTATCTTGTCTATAATATTCCCCTTTCCCCCTCTCCAGGTGTAGGGTAGCCAACCGAGCGCGCGCTTGGTTAACCTCCCTGCCTTGTTTATTTCTCTCTACTCTATGTTTCCAGGAAGGACTACACCGCCCGTACAATAGGAGCCCTTCTCCACGAATCATTTTTTCCCCTTATGTAGAATACCTAACGGTTCGAATGGCACTTCGTAGTGACGACGTCGGCGATGGTTTCGGGAGCACGGTCAACAGGAGGGTCAACACAAATACCGTAGCCCGAAGTAGAACAAACGTAGTTTAGAACTTGTTGGGCGAGTTGGTGCATCTTAGCTTATTTACACGTGATAAATTTGCATATAGAAACGAGCAACAGCACGCCGTGCTCAGGAAATGGGCATACGCGCTCCATAAGCGACCACGCGCACGACCCAGATTTGGTGCCAAATCACACGCACGTGGCTCGCGGCGGCTCCGACTCTCGGGGTGTGCCTCCGCGGTGGTGGTGGTGTCACGTCGTGCCCCCGAGGTCGAGGCTGCGTAGTGGCCCCGTCCTACAGGCCACGGCTGCTGTGTACAACACGAATGCGTCGATCGAGAGCGCCCGTATAATCAGCCCTCCGTCCAGTTATACTTGTATTCGTTAAAAGAGGCGAGGGTCTCGATTTCGTGATTCCCTCAAGTAGCCGCCGTGTACTTCAGACTGTCACGTCGAAATGATACGTGAGCTGAGTGAGGAAGTCGAGCGGTTACTTGTATCTTTACGCCATAACCTGCGTGCAAAGCAAGCCACAACAGAAGCGGCATTGACTGATTGGTTGATTGATTGATTGAGCGGGTGTATCGGTGGGCAAACAAGTTTATTATTATTATTATTATTATTATTATTATTATTATTATTATTATTATTATTATTATTATTATTATTATTATTATTATTATTATTTATGTACAGCTGCAAAGAGGGTGGAATGAGTGACGCATGATCGTGACGGAAAAATTGCGACACGTTGCGCTATATATTGTTCCCGAGAAGCGAGAGTGCGCGAAGCTCATCCCATTTTTCCAAAAGAAGGATGGTCGGCATGATTCTATCGGCAAGTAACAAGCAAGCTATCATTTACAATGCAAGCTGTTTGTTGGGGTGCTTTCCACCAGCCACCCCTTCCATAGAAAATGGAATATTCTTGGCACTCTCGCAATGTGCGCGCTCGGCAACAATAGCGCCTAGAGCGCCGCTTATCGCGATTTAGCCGCTTCGGTCACGAGCCACGTTCGAAAATCTTTTTCCATAGGCGGATGTTCATTTCGAACCACCGGAATGCGGCCGTCATGGGCGGGATTCGAACCCGCGTTCTCAGAACAAATAGCCAAGGGACAATCCAAAAACCACAGCCGCAGTGACCTTCCAGAATGATGCCCTTTCCACACCCTGGCCACCCCAGTTACATGGCGCAGGAACCTGATGTAAAAAGTCGTTTCGGTAGTTACTTCGAAAAACAACGCTCGACGCTCCTGGTTTGCTTAAATTACACTCGGTAACTGCCCTCGAATGGTGAGCGTTAAACTTGTTCTCAAACGTTAGCACTTGCGCGCTAACGGATGCGCTTATATCGTTTGAAGCTTCAGCTTTTAATGCAGGGCACGTACGCTATAGCATGCACCAACGCGCGTATCCGGACTTCAATCACTTTCTTTTACGAGCGTGCTCCATCCATGCAAACGCCGGAGCAAGAAGCAGTAGCTATAGTCCCTTTCAGAAGTTCCATGCAGCACTGTAGATGCTACGAGGCTGTTTGACCAACCAGGAGGGCGAGCACATGTTAAACGTGTCCTTCCGCGGCTGGTCATCTGCCAATAGCGGGCGCTGCAGTGGCAGCTGCAAACCTGGAAGAAGACGAAGAGGGGTGCTCGTGTCCGAACAATGACATTTCGTCTCGCTTAGGAAGAATTCTGCGCTCGATGGCCTCGTAGCCTTGGCTGTGCTGCACGGAACTCCTGAAACAGACAATAGGCGCACTGCTGACAACATCGGATTAGTCGTAATTTACGTCGTCTTTTAACGAGTGCGCCATATCAGAATAGTTCAGCGGTCGTAAAAGAAAGCTATTACGACGTTCAGCGTAGCTCGTGAACACGCAAAACACACGTAGTGTATACGTGCGAAAGGAAAATGCCTGCTGGTCAAAAATCATCATAATACAACACTTAGGTTAAACGTAATCGCTCCGTGCAATTAGGGATTACACATACCGCGGCGGTTTGCGACATGTAACAGTGTGAAACCGCCAGATGAGAGCCATTTATGGTCGACCGGTTCGAATATATTTAGGCTATAATGGCGCTATGCCGCAGCTTAATTTGAAAAGAGAAGAAAGACGGCGTAACACGTTGTTTCCTGTAGAAGAATATCAAAGAAGCACTTGGCTGCAACGAACGTTACGTGGGCTGTATTTGTATGAAAGAAAGCGGATTTTCATACGCGTTATACACTTATCCCTATTCAGGCACAAGACCATCTTTTAAACGAGCAGCGTCTATGATCCACCCGATCTTCGTTACGATGGAATGTTGTGCATTTCCTACATCACAGTGAATCGCACTGTTATCATTTCGCGATTTAAGTGCGAAGTGCTTTAGGGACTCGGGCTGTC
Source organism: Hyalomma asiaticum (assembly GCA_013339685.2). NCBI lineage: Eukaryota > Metazoa > Arthropoda > Arachnida > Ixodida > Ixodidae > Hyalomma > Hyalomma asiaticum. Next base: position 6,357,546 of record CM023491.1, read on the forward strand.
AGCGTGAAATAAAACAGAATAATACGCGTCGCGAGATTGCAGCGCTAGCCGGGCAACTAGTTGCTCACTATTTGATCATCATCGGCCTATTTCAAATCCACTGCAGGACGAAGGCCTTCTCCCAACGATTTCCAATTTTCCCTATCCTGGGCCAGTTAGCCCCACTTTACGCCCGCAAACAGCTTAATTTAATCGCTCCGTCTAACCTTTTCCCTGCCCCTGTTGCGTTTGCCTTCTCTTGGTATCCACTTCGTCGCTCTTAATGGCCATGTGTTATCTGTCCTCCGCATGATATGCCCTGCCCATCATTTCAGCTGGTTAAAATTACTATTAAGAAAAACAGGCCATGTTTTAACTATACACCTTTTCAGAAAAGGCTCCCTGGGCGCCGCCATAACTCCCGCTGGGCTGTGCAACATACCCGTAACCGCCCAAAAGAAGCACTACCGAGGTTTTGTAGTAGCAATTTTGGCGAGTTGGTGCACATAGGCGCAGACAAACGGGATGAAACAGACAACACGAACCATTTTACTCCTGTGCACAGCACAATATGGCGGTGCTCCATGCCTCCTGTGAAAAGGTCTATAGACGAGCACCAAATTATGGATATACGTAAGAATCTTCTCCGTCTTGTTGATTTGCTTTTTTTTTTTGCACCTTTTGCGTATCTCCACAACCTGAAGCGATGTTGAAAAGGAGGGTGTGAGGGTAGTAGTTGAGACGCGGCAGTCCTTTCACAGTTCAACCTTGCACAAACGCCGGAACACGCCCGAGCTTGCGGAGTTTATACCACGCCGCTGACGTGTCGTTTACCACGCGGCTTAAAGCATCCCCAGAAGCGGCTCCCTAATTGCATATACACACCGCGTGCGATTGACGTCATCAACTGCAAGTGCAGCCAAGCGGCTTCCGCGTGTGTGTTTAAGGAAGAGCCGCGGTAAACAGTCGGGCAACTGAGGCACTTTCTCGACTCGATGTAAACACCAAGGAGAGACGCCGCTCCCTCAGCAACAATGTTTTCAGTCCTTTAAAGCTTGCGCCCATTATGCGACAGCAGAGAAAAATCGCGAGCCTGTGAAAAGAGAAAAATGCAGTTACAAATTTACTAGTGTTGATTACCATTCGTTTTGATAACCGTGGTTTGCTGGGCCAGGCGGCACATGCAGTGAAGATTCATCAGGCACCGATTCCGGAAGCTTTTGTCCTGTGACTTTCTTTGTTCATGCGCTCGTGTCCGTACCTGCTGGAATCTTCACACCCCAGCCATTAATTTTCAATGAAAACAGCACAGTGGTGACTCGTAGACATTGCACTGGCGTAATGAAAACGCACTTGCTTTCCCAGAATGAAATTTTTGAGGAAGCCGTCGGCGTTATGCAAAATGCGACACGCGTATATTAACGCGCCTATGGAACACTCTCAAGGGCGTTCTATTCCTAATTAGGCATTCGCTTATGGCGTAGACAGAGCAATGAGGCCGTCGCAGCATCTTGAAGATCTCTTATTTACGTTTACTCCGATGAAAAACGTACCTACGTGCCTTCGGGTTTGGGTAATGCAGGAAATTGACAGGGAAGCAATAAAGAAAAATATGTAAGAACTAAACAAATGACGGAAATGAAGACGAAGACAAAGTACGAGTAAAAACACATACGTCTACAAACCGGAGGCCAAATCACTTACGTGTTATGCGAAGCAAAAGCAGTAGTAGACCTCAACGGGCTTGGTCGCGTCGAGCAGCGCACTTGCTCGGAAACGGGCACTGGTCAGCTGCTGTGCACTGCAGTCCAGTCGGTTTGCGTTCCTTAATTATTCCTTAATTAACAATGCACCTCGCGTAACTAATTCGAGACACCCTGCGATGCCTAATGCTTCTTAAAGGAGCCAAAAGGCGTACACGATGCACCGTCCGCACGTCATTGCCGGTTGTTGTTGTTGTTGTTATGTGGGGTTTAACGTTCCTAAACCAGATCTGATTATGAGAGACGCCGTAGTGGAGGTCGCCGGAAATTTGGACCACCTGGGGTTCTTTAACGTGCACTGACATCGCACAGCACACGTGCCTCAACATTTCGCCTCCATCGAAATGCAGTCGCCGCAGCCGGGATTCGATCCCGCGACCCTCGGATCAGCAGCCGAGTACCATAGCCACTAGACCACCGTGGCCTGACGTCATTGCCGGTGTAAGCGTTCGCGCATATATACACAGAGCCAATTCTTAAAGGTACAATAAAGGTAAATATTAAGTTGATACAGATTGGAAGTCTAGGTTTGCTCCACAACCGGTTCGCCATTCCAGGCGAGGACAGAGAAGGTGGGAGCAAGAAAACGACGAAATTGAGAAACTGGAGCGGTACCCTCTGTCACGCTCTGTGGGTACTGTTTTGAAATGACGTCAGCTCACCCATTTTGGATACACGGCCATACCACTCCACGTTATAAATGAAAAGAGAAGTCCATGAACTTCGACAATAAATAAACGTGCAGTAAACCCCAGTTGTTGTTACATATTACGGCCGAGCAGCCAACTGCAGCGTAGTGTCAGCAGCCGAGATGGTGACGTGAAGTCCTCTTCAAGGTGCGGGCGATTCAAATTGAGCGGCGACATATAGGTGGCTGTCTTCAACGCGAAAAAAATATATATATTCGCGCAGAAGGCGGTGATAGACTCAAAAGCAGGTAAAATCTTATTTAGCAGGAAACGTCTTATTTTAGTGTCTTTTTAAGCAAAGGTGCTCTAGCACGACGAGGCAGGGCACGACCCTGAACCACGGGAAGGGAACGAACCTTTCGCAACAAGCCGATTTCGCACCGCTTTAGGAGGTGTCGGCGGATGACAGACGAGAGATGTAAAACGTGCAGTACAATTTCTGTGCCGTCGCACTCGTTGTGAGCACAACCTAAAGCGAGACGGTCATATTAATTTCGCTGGTAATTCCTATTAAGCCCAGTACAAAGAAAAATTTGTCGGCTGCGATTTGTCTTCTGTCTACACAGACAAATAGCACGCTTGAAATTCCTATAGACCAACCGTATAATAAAACATAAAACATACAGCCTACCTTCCATTGTACCCTCCAGTCAAACTGTTACCGCGTATCAATAATCCATTAGTCATATTTTACCCTAACCACAAAAAGTGATGTAATCAAGCTTTCCAGTCTCTCTCGTACAATTATTTTCTGGCATAAGCTCGATTCAGCTGAAGTTTTTCAGCGACGTTTGGAACTGATTTGTACGTATTATTTATTGCACAATGTCCTTTCCCAGCCCTGTAACAGCCCCCAAAGGCTTACAGTATTATAAATAAATAAATAAATAAATAAATAAATAAATAAATAAATAAATAAATAAATAAATAAATAAATACTTATTTTGTGTGCATTGATAAATCATTTTTTCAGAGGTATGATTTCATTAATTTCAGACCATCAGCTTTAAGATAACATAAGCAACCAAAAAGTTTCGCTTTCGTTGCTGTTTACTAACAGCCACGACACCATCTCCTGAATACGTAACTACGAAGTCACTGATTTTGATAGCTACATCCTATTCCCCTTCTTTCGTCATTGATTTTGAGGCATTTTCTCATATTTGGGCGCAGCGCAGCATGCAAAAGAGTTCGATGTTCGGCTCATTGAGTATTCAATCTACGTCGTTCTTATGGATAAAAATATCACTTGGCCTTTAAGGCGGCTTCGCTAGCGGTCTTTTATTCCCGCGCCAGTGCGAAACACGTACGGATGTCCATTACCTCAGCAATCAATCACTGAAGCTAGTCGATTTGAAACACGGTTACAATGTCCACGTCCCTTTGCAAGCCTGCGACGCTTACGTCCGTGTTCCAAGGATATTTTTCATTTAAAAATAGTCATTTCCAAATGGTATTCCGAATGACTACGTGCACAATCACTAAATGCTATTGAACGATCTTTTGCAGCTCTGAAGAGGCAATCGACCACCCGACATTACCACCCTTCATGCGACGTAACTCAGCGGAGTGCGGTTGAATCTAAACTTTGCCGCCTTCATCATCACCATCATAATCATCATAGTCATGTCTAAGCCCACAGCAGGGCAAAGGCCTCTCCCATAGATCTCCTATTGTCCCGGTCCAGTGGTCACTGCGACCACTTTACCCCGCAAATATCTCGGTCTCATCTGTCCACCTCATTTTCAGCCGCCCTCTGCCACGCTTGCATTCTCTATGGATCCACTGTGTTATCCTTAATGACGAACGGTCATGTTGCCTTCGCATTGCATGCACTGCCCATACGCATTTCTTCTTGATTCCTACTAGAATTTGATTAAGACGCGTTTGTTCGATGACCCACTCCGCCCTATTCTTGTCCCTTGAAGTTACACCTATCACATTCCTTTCCATTGCTCGCTGCGTCGTCCTCAATTCAAGCTGAACCTTTTCACTCAGCAACCACCTTTCTGCACGTAGGCAAGTACCCGTAAGATGCAGCTGTTCTAGACATTCCTCTTGAGGGACAGTCAAGTGGGAAGTTACCATTCGTTATCTGACAATGCCTGTCGAATGCACTCCACACCATTCTTATCCTTCTGATTATCTCAGCCTCGCGGTTCGGATCAGCGGTCACAACGTGACCTAAAAAGGTATATTCGCTTATCGCTTCCAGTGCCCCGCCACCTATCTCAAACTCGATCAGAGACCACTCCCCACAGAAAAAGTACTGAGACCCTTATTCACGCGCTCTTACATGCACAAACACACAAATTCCCCGGTGTGCTTCCCGAAGTCCGACGGTATTTTGCTGCTCGTATGTTCTCCATCTATTAGCCCTCCTCTCCTAAACTGTACATTAGCCAACCAAGCACGTGGCCAATTAGCACCTCACCATTCCTCTTTCGTATCTCTCTCTCTATGATTCATTTCTCCATTATTATATTTAAGGTCGAAATTTTTCAACGGGAACGTTCAAGAGCGCTCCGTATAGGGAAAACTGGATGGCAACACCTCGTGCGCTCCCACATTCTCTCGCCGCGGTAATCGATCGGCCATCACACGCACCATGAAGGCACCTTTCGTAAGACAACGGGCTACGCGCGGTTGCCAAACACTTTGTGTGTACGGGCAACGACGAAACACGGGCCCATGGGAGAAATATAGCACGGGCGAGGACGTTCAACCGCAGCGCCCCGCTCGATACGTGCCGAGATCACAGTCCGACTTCTCAAACGGGCCGTGAAGGCTCGATTCGTCCGGTGTCGAAACTCTCCGCAGAGGATCGTCTTATCGAAAAAAAGGATATCGGGAAAGGTATTGAAAAGGGGAAGGGCGACGTATTTAGGCGAAATAAGTTGCACTATGCTTTATGTGAAGCTCCATTTTCGCTGAAACAGAACGATACTGGACGGGACGCCCAAAAAAGGCACATGCGTCGAACTCGCAACTAAATTTTATTTGTAAAGCACATGTAATATCAATGCGCCATGAAATTGGGGCAATTGAAAAAAGAGCCAGGCCTGCGCGGAACCGCAGTACAGTGACAGCGTAAGCTGGAGGAGCGACCTTCTTAGAGACCATTTTAAACGCTTGAGGAAACCTGTGCAAGTAGAAGTGGTAGGTATCCCCTGCGCTATAACTCTTTATCATTTCGCCAAGTAGGGAAGTACCCACTACGCCATAATTACTGCGGCATTGTAACGTGCAAGTCTGTATAACTGCACATCTTAGAGAGTCTCTTGGCGTCGTTTTCCCGAGAACGAACCGAACTCTCGGCCCGGCGTCGACGGTGAGGTGCGGTTTGGGCTTCTCACTGCACAGCTGTCTGTTGTGCCCGACGTTGCCTCGCTGCAGCCGCGCGCGTAGCTCTGCGATTCGCTTCTTCAGCAGAAGTCCGCACCTTACGAGGAGGCGCCATCAGGTGTATCGAAGAGCCAAGTCAGGTTGCTGTCGGGGCTGCGCACGTCGCCTGTCGCGTGATGCATGGCACGATACAAAAAAACTGCTTAAAAGGGCAGCGCTTCGTAATAATGATGACGGAAATGTTGAAGAAGATTGTTTCATAATGTTGATGATGCCTCTGTAATGGGTTCAGACCTACAAACCATGCAGCCCTGTGTTCTTTCAAACGATTCCTCGAACTCGTTATCCAATCCACTTTCCGCGACGTGCAGTGGCGTATTATTATTATCCTGCCACATAACATTACACTTGTTAATACGATTCCTCGGCAGACGTTATACCTGTTTAGGTCATTTAGCGAAGATTTTTCAAGCACAGGCATAGTTCATGCAGTGGTAGAATGCGCGACTGCCACGCAGAGGGTGTAGGTTCGAATCCGCGCAGCGGACGTGGCTTTGAATCATCCTCGGTCCTGGTTATTTTTTTCTAAAATTTGCGCGATAGCGGTTACGGACACCGGCGGCAGCGGCGGCGGACAACTACGGCGCCAAAAACGGCCCTTGTTGTGATCTCACCTTACGCTGTAAAAAGCCACATATCGTGAATTGGGAATATCATGCTATACATGGCACTGCGTCCGTGAATGGCCACATTCACCCAATTTGCGATAGAGCCATATATGGCAACTTCTGTATATGTCCTTGTATTGTCGTATCATGATTTGGGCAAGTATGACATGCGACATACAGCCCAATATGCCCAATTCCTGATATGGACATCGGGCCACATTTGTCACTTGTCCATGTAGAATCATATTTGCCCACTTCGTGATAGGGCCACATATAGAAATTCTTGCATAGGCACTGTATTTCCCTATCTGGCTCTATCACGAACTTTACAAATATGACCATTTACGGACACCTGCCGTATACAGCCAGATGCTCCCAAAGCACGATGTGGCCATATATGGAATTTTTGTCAGGCATACATACACACGACGCCGCCGCAGCCTCTTGAATGAATAGGCGCTTTTGCGTCTAACAGGTTAGCAGCCTTGCCTATCTGTCCGACGTTTTCACATGCCCACGAATAGAGGGTAGCAAAGTAAGTAACCCAGGCGGTCCTTTTCGTTTACCCTCAATCATATCATTTTGCGGCGTATTCCATCCTCACGTTTCTGCTTGTGGTCAATGACCTTGGAACCTCCGTCTACACAGTTGTATCTACCAATCAAAGCAATATGAATTATCAATAGACTAAACTTGGAACTTAAACGAGCACTTTGCCACGCCGATAATACGCAACTTTTTGGTGACCTGGAAGTCGTGAGCGTTCAACGTAAAAGAAGGGAGGGACTCGCAAAACGTGTTTTGTTGTTGTTTTGTCGTGTTTGTAGAACAAGATAAGCCTGAAGGTGTGGCTAACAGCTTCATATCACAAGCGGATTCAGTGAACACTTCCGTACCACCCAAAACGGCCCGCTTTAGGCAAAAGAATGTACACAGTGACGGCAGTAACACCGCAAGTGTCAGCAGCACTTGGCAAACCCATCTGCACTTTCAAAGACCGTGCTTGCAAGCAATCTTGCCGCGCGGAGCTCTTTCTTCGCTTTGAGCGAAGCCCCCGGTACTCGAGGCTCCTGTGTAAACAAACAGCCGACAGAAAGACCGGTAAGAGATATGAGCTGCTCGAAACGTTTAGGGCCTGGAAGTGACAGGTGCACGCGAAGCATGTGCCGTAACGCCAGCACATAGCAAACGCCTGCGGCCACATTCGTGAGACCAAATACAGACTTCCCATTTCTTCTTTTATCTCGTCTCATTCGATGTCCCATATGGCCCAGCCCAGTGCCATAACGGCAGCGCGGTGCCGTTCGATCTGAGAGTACGAAGGCGGAAACGTGATATGGTGAAATAATCGAGTTACAGTTTACGGCTTCGGAACCCTATACAGTAACTCCATGAAATATGAACAAAATACAGCACTCCGGTCACTGTTTCCAGAGCAGGCACTTGAAAGCTGCGGCTGTAAACGGATTGGATTGAGTGTTTCACGGCTCGAAACAGCTCAACAGTTAAACCAATGTAGCCTGTAGAGAACGGTTCTGTTGTTACAAATGCTGAAAGGGTAATTTCGAACAGGGGGAAGGTTTACACCATCGTGTCTTATTTCTTCTACCATATCTTGCAGAACACAACAGAAAAACAGGCTGGAGATGCCAACGCAAGCATGAATTCAAGTGCGTGTACCAATAACTGTAGCGCGTATATGGCATGCGACAAGTTCTTATTTATGAAAGTGCGCTGGGAACTGCCTGGTTACTAACCTAGTACAAGGTATCCACCCGATCGTTGGAAATATTTTAACGACTTTTCCCCTCAACGGTCGTATGACACCCGCTTGTGTCAATCTCACGTCATAATCAAGGTAACAGTTTCGGTACACAGAGTTTACTGTGTATCCGCTTTCGCGTTTTTCTTTTTTCTAGAAGCCATGTAACACATGACTAAGCTTTAATGTTACGGTGTAGTTCTAGCTTACGTTCTCAAGGCCCATTCGGGCATGGACATACACGAAGATATTTGTGCAGTAAGCTGAACACAGCACCTGTCACGCATATATATAGTTACCATACATATGGCGTGAACACACCTAAGTTGACGAGCGCACTGATTAGCTATGCAACTACAACCGCTTTATTCTTATTACTTTCTTTTGCAAGCACATCCTGGGAGTTCTTGTTTTCAATTACGCCCCCTACGAAATGCATCTACTGATGCTGAAAAACAAAAACAAAAATGCCGCAGTGTCCAACATGCGAATTCAATTATTCAAACAGCCACCGTTGTTGAGAGGCCGGCGACATTTACGTCATTGCATGCCTTGTCCACTGCAGATAAAAAAAAATATATCAATCAGACAACTGGCTCGAGACATTCTTATGCCGCTGCCAACAGCGTAAAGCAGCTACGGTCAGCCGCGTGTAACGTGAACCGACAGGCGGCAGACCTCCGGAGGCTGTCAGCTGTACACGACGGCGTCGCACGCGGGCACTTCCAAGGACATGGCTGCCGGCCCTGCAATTGTTGCGTAATTGACCGTCGCCAACGTGCTTGCTTTTTTGATACCGGATATCCCATTAGCTGCGCCACTGTCGACGCTTGTCCGCGAAGACGCCGCCGTATAAAGAATCCTGGTTCATTTGCTTTCTGGTTTGGATGAAGCTGCAAACGTCGGCTACTACGTGTAACACACAGTAACTCGCACATTAAAGTGACACTAAAGAAGTAATTTTTGAAGGGCTACTTGGGTGAAACATTTCTAGAAGAAAGGCACAAATTTCGACACCACAAAAGCAAGACAGAAGACAGGACGAGCGCCACTACCAACTGATGTTATTGGCATTCACTCATTTTAGAGGCATACCACATCAAGCAATATGGCGATAGCTTTATCAGTGAACCATCATTATCCTTGTATACGTCAGAACGTGCCTTGATCGATAACGTCATTTCATGTTGAAAAAATCCCCAACATATCCACGGAGTGAATGATGATGAGTGGGCGAAGCTCCGGATGTTCATCGTAGATCGTGCTGAATTCCGGATTAATTTAGTTAACGCACACGCTACGAATCCTGATGGTTCAACTATGCACAAGTGAAATCTCCCACCGGCACTTCATTGCAAGTCAAGATCCAGTGCCTGTATGTATGTATATATATATATATATGGGAACTGCCGGTGAACGGTGAATGGGTGGCCGGTGAACGGTTCTCCAGCGCGAGCAGTCGGTATTTCTCAATCAAGAAACTCGCTAGAAGACGCTGCCTGTGCCAACGTTGTCTCTCGCGGGTGAGGGCGCGTTCTCCTTCTTTGCGAGCTGGTAGAGCGTTCATCTAAGAAAGAGCGTTTCCATAGTCAACTCGCGCCTTTCGCTCTCTCTCTCTCTCTCACAAGACAGCAGATGGAAGAGTGAGAGAGCTCGCGCGCCGGGAGGCACGCGCCGAGGGCAAGCGCGAGCCTCCCGGCGGCTCGAGGTGGCTACATACATACTACTACAGAGGAGGGAACGACCCACACCCTAAGGAGCTCCGCCCCTAAAAAACTACTTCTTTTGTTTTCCTGGTTGCGCTCTGCGCATGGTGCAGTTGCAGTTGCACTGCACTGCAGTGCAGTAAATAAAGTTGCAGTGAAAGAGTAACAAGACTGCCCCCAGTTTATTGCTGTTGGATCCCACCGTATTGCTCTGAGGTATACATCGGAACACCCTGACGACGGACATTTAGAGCGAGGAAAAGGTACAACGGCCCCGCGAAATAAGCCGCCCACCCATCCACTTCTTTATTTACACACACAAACAGAAAGAGAAAGAGAGAGGAAAGACTACATCTCCGTGATCTTTCTTGGCTTCTGGCGCTGTCGCTGATACCAGTCGTTCTTGCACTATATTTTTGTGTACACCGTGTACGAACTTGAATTATAAGCAACTTCAATTAAAACTCTGTTCTTTCTACGCGAAGACGCCCTGCGTCAACGTACAAGTATTGGTTGCGCATTATATGCAGCAGTTTTAAACATTGTTAGTGAAAATGATCTGATCGGGATACCATAGTATAGTGTCTTCTCATTAAGGCAGCATCTCTATTTCTGTCACGCTTTGTTTCTATCAAGCATATTTAATAATATTAATCTGGGATATAGCATGATACAGGAATACTTGCAGGCAAACCCGTCCAGTAATCATTAAAGAAGACATCTCTCTGCTCGCGCTCACTTTCTCAAACAATGGAGCCAATTAGTAAATTTAGAAAGCAACGGCCGTCATTATCTGCTTCTAATTATTTTTTTTTTCATTTTAACGCCGGTGTGTGTACGTATATGACTGCTGAATGTGAGGTGTCGATACCTTTATACCGCAACGACATACTTCATGTACATTGTTACTATGCGACATAATTGTTCATATTTTCGAGAGTTTCTTTTGCAGTGTCCTGGTGCTATACAGTATGTGATTCGAAACCTCCGTGTTCTGTGTGCTACACATTTTTTTAATATCCTGGTGTTGCTCTAGTATTGTTACAACATACGTTATTTTAAATCATTATGTTTTATGCTCCACCTACGCAGAAGCCAAGGAATAGCCGTCTTGTTTGTGCACCACAAGATCCTTAAACATATCTATAAAATGGTAACTTTGAATTTTCGCAGCTACGGTGTCGGTGTGCATTCCTAACTCCAAGACATTCGTGTCAGAACCCAGGTTCACCTAGCTTTTTCTGCATCGCTTGCGGCGCAGAGCAGTCGTCACGAGATACGCCTGTCAGTGTGCTAATCCCGCGTTCGGACACCGCAGCATCGGTAGAAACACACAAGCGAACCACGCGAATCAAATGACTGCTGGGAAAAGTGACGTCACTCTCGTTATTATTAGCCGAGCGCAGGACGGTGCTCAGTAGCCCACACGTACTATAGGTAATCAGCCACATCACGTGGGCAGTACGTGTCTTGCATTCCAGTCATGGAATGCGAAATCACAATGCCGGGTGTCACAGTTGATTAAAACCACGAAACAAAAGCGCCGTTGAAAAACGAATCGAAATTAAGTTGTCTTCTAATGCAATTATCTTCCGTCTGTCTTAGACAAGGCTGTCTTCTAATGCTATTGTTTAGATTTCAATGCGCCGACATACACATAGCGCGTAATAGCGAAATCAAGAAACAACAGATTTGTCTTCGTTTGCGTTGTTAAAATAGCGTTTTGGTTCATGTTATTGTCACGAAGGTGATCAACACGGCTCAGCAAAGTAGCACGTCCTGCTTCTATGACGGCGTACACCTCGAACAGAACGCTCGCACTACTGCGCTCTTCGTCTTCGGACTGTCGAAGGTGTGCCCGTAGCGGGTAGCTCGCTTCCGGCAAGAAGTAATCATAGTGGGCACATCCCCTCGCGTCATTATTATAATTATAAATTTTAAGACGTATGACAGCAGCGTTGCCTTAATTCGCTTGCTGCGCATTTTTGACAGAACAATGAAATCAGGCAATGAAAACGCTTTTGGGCTTTCTGAAAAATCTGGCCTTACCTAGCACCTGTGACATTATATTGGACTGTCCTGTAGGCACTCTCCTTCTCTCTTTTCTTTTCTTCCCCTTCTCCCATCCCCCAGTGTAGGGTAGCCAACCGGACTCCTGACTGGTTAACATCCCTGCCTTCCCTTCCTTATTTCTCTCTCTCTCTCTCTCTCTCTCTCTCTCTCTCTCTCTCTCTCTCTCTCTCTCTCTCTCTCTTTGAGAGAACAATGAGCTTCTCAATTCAGCCGTGATGGAAGCGGCATTAAAGCACTCGCCATCGCTTTTCAGAATCTCATCTCGCATACCGTCAAGGACACGGGAAATACAGAACGGAGTGAACAGGGACTTCCTCTTTCGCACAGTCATCACCGTTACCATCTCTTCACGAATGACAATCAAACGCTATATAACGGGCAGCGAGATGATTTCTAAACGTATAGCCCCATTCTAGTTATCCAAGTTTACCTGGTCTTACACGCCATTGCTGTTAGAAGTCAAGCTCAAACTCAAGTCATAGAATCCAATGTCAAGGAACTTGTCCTCACGAAAAGTTAAGCAGTCAAATAGATCAATGTTATTCATTTAGCCGTCAGCAATGCGGTTGCTCCTCAAAAACATACATGGTTGCGTGACATTCGCGCATCACTTTATACAGGTGTGACAACGCAACCTTTGCAACATACTAGACTAGATTGTGTCGCCGTGCAGCCAAACTTTGCCCGACGTCTCAAATATCGCTACAACGTTGAAACGCATCTCAGCTGATTTTTTTTTCTCGCTGCATTGCGCGTCAACCATTTAGTTTTCGAAATACCCACTCGAGCCGTGCCCCATGCCGTGTAAACCTTCACATAATGTGCTGCCTGTGCGAGTTCATGTTACTGCAAATAAAAGTAACGTACAGCATCCCGCGAGAGTTAGTAAAGACAAGCAAAACTCGCGCCGATTTTCAAGCGGCTTGAAAGGGATGTTCTCCAGAAAGAACATACCTTGTGTGATGAACTAAAACGCCTCGGTGCGAACAACCCCCGCAGAAAAGCACGATGAACCCCCACAGCTATGAAGGAGGAGGGATGGGTGGAGGGGACGGGCGAGAGATGTAAGCAAAAATCACGTTGCGCAATACGAGATGAAGCCGCCATGTTGCCGCGTTACAGGCGGCGGGAGAAGAGCGGTGTCCAAACGCTCTTGATGTTAAACCAAAGCTTTATATAGCTAGGCGAAAAGGGAACTCCAGCAGTCCTGCGTACACGCAGTGAAACATGATGAACTTTTTCTTGCGTATGCGTTTGCGCACGCACTTCTTTCTTGCCTCTCCGTCGATCCACTCATGGTCTCAGCCCACTATCATGGGATGGTAATTATGCCAGGCCCATAGTGCGGCATTTGAAATGAAACCGAACTCACAGGTCAAGCGCCTACCGCGAATACTGCGTACGACTGCCGGGAACAGCTACGACCTACCGGGTCGTCGTCAACGTTTGCCAACGACCCTTCTGTCGTTCCGCCCTTATTGTCTTGTTCAGTCGAGCCCACTCCTCATGAGAGCCAGTGCTGCGCAGGCGGGCGATCTCGATGTCTCCTCCCGTTGCCTGTTTCGATGTCGATCGAGCGAGACAACCGACTTGTTTGTCAATAGAGCGTGTGCGTTGAACCGTCTCGAGAGTGGCGTCAGCCAGACACGCTGTGCCGCGCACGCGCGAGTGAGAAATGCTAATACTGAGGGCACCGCGAAAGAGCTCGGCTGAGGAACCGGCCAGGCACGTTTTTAAAGCCTGCAACCCGTTGTGTTCCGGAAGGACGCCGCCCCCCCCCCCCCCCTCACTCCTCTAAAGATGCCCAGAGCGAAATACGGCCGCGAGGGACATTAGGAAAAGTTTCCACTACGTCAAGTCGCACTCTACGTCAGTGGAGTACGAAGACGAACGCCGGCCTTCGTCTTCGTATCTTCTTCTTCTTTAGTCTCTCGTTTGTGTGTGCTGAGCCGTTTTCTTAATCATGAATACGTACCAACTCGTCTATTTATCAGTGATACTGAAGACATTACACGTTTAAAAAAAAACAAGAACACCTGGAACTGTTCTATGAACTGGAAAAATCTCTCCATGTCCGTAGTAATACGAAGTACGCTATAGCTAAGCACTAAATACATCTAAAATGAAAACATTTGTTAAAAAAGAACGTCTGCAGCCTTTTCTTTCTATTCGCATAATGTAGTTTGTAGTCTATATAACGTCCCACAGGGGTCATGCGGACCAAACAATGTCCTAAAATTGTAGGCACACCTTCCTGATACTATCGCGGAATATGTGCTGCTTATGTGCAGCGATGATCCAGTCTGAATGCGGTTCGCTAAAAGCTGTTGACTGTGAATCTACTATCTCGTAGTAGCATTCTCGTCGATGCCGACCGACCGAGGAACAATGGGAGGCCCTTCTCTCCAGCACCGACAGAGACATCCCGACACGGGTCCTGGGACGTGCTGAAGACGTCATCGAAAGGAACAGCCTTGCAGCCTATGCCTTAATTACCCCTTCGATGAATAAAGTTGTTACTCACTCATTCACTCTGAGAGAGAGACGTAGGTGACGTGTACGTTTATATTAAGACTACAGCTAGGTGACGTACGCACAAGGCTTCCTGCACAGTCGGCGTGCCTGAAACGTCCTCGCGTTGAAACATTCGGCCTGTAAGGCCACTGTCAGGGTCAACGTGCGATCGCTTCAATACAGAAGCACACATGTGCTTAAGGAAGTTACAAGAGGGGCTTCTCGGCTGACTCGCGTATGCCAGCCGTACAGGCACATCCAAGAGACGCATAGCAGACCATGCGTGTCGGTGTCACACAGGGTGGATCCGACATTCGGTCCAAACCAAGGTCGTTATATAGCCGGTTGCGCAAGAAATACTGCGTGTTTGTTTCAATGCCGGGCCCAACAAAGCGTGCTGGGCGGAGCCATTGTTTCATTCCTATATGTACTATGATAAGCAACTACGTCGACCGAGGGACTACTTATATCTACGTATGGCAGTAACCGCGTACACAGGCGACAGCTCCGGTTCTCTTAGGTAACTACTATACGTGCTACCGTGTACTACCTACACATACGGTGGTCCGAAATGAACAACACAAATACGGTTCACCGTGCTGTGGCTTAGGTCGATAGTGAGGATCTACACAGATCGATCGATCAGGTTCATAAGGTTTGACTAATGGGCGTTAACATCGAAAAACGCACCTGCTTACAGGACGATGGCCTCCACACTTCCTACTGTGAGCCTTCCTCATTTCGCAAGCCTGAGTGTAACGTCTTTCCTGTCGCAGGAATGGTACGTTGGGACTTACTGCATTCCTAAGAGATGCCAACTTGCTATAAGTGTGGTAAAACACTCCGGTGATACTGTAGCTAAGATATGAGCTATTCCTGCGCTCGGTCGTTAGGATAAGCCATCCTGCAGCTGCGACACACCACCACAACCACTCGTCTAAGAATATCCACATGCGCAAACACAAGAAATTTGAGCATTTAAGGAATGCGCAAGGCGCGATGGAGGGGCAAATGATCGGGACAACATGAAGAGACAAGAAGACATCAAAGTGAACCACAGGGCAAACAAGTTTTAGTCGACGCACAAGTTGACATCAGCAGGAAGAAGTGAAGCTGGGACGAGATTTGATTTATTTCAGTGGTTTTACGTCCCAAAATCACGATGTATTATGCGATACGCCGAAGTGCATTGACCTGAAAGCATCGACCACCTGGCGTTCTTTAATGTGCACTGACAACACACAGTAGCACGGGCCTCAACATTTCGCCTCCGTCTAAATTCAGCCGCCGGGACAGGGCTTCGATCCCGCGCCCTTTGGAACAACCGCCGAGTGCCATAGCCACCAGGACACGTAACCAGTGGTCACTTATGTTGAAGGCTTAACAAACTGAGCTATTTGGTCTCTCTTCAGATAGATAGATGATCGCTAACGCGACAGCTTGTCATCAAGTTTCAAGTTTCAAGTTTATTCAATATTCAATACAACAATACAATACAATTAGAGAATTGATACAATACAGAAGGAGGTCCCAAAGTAAAAACTGTCAGGGGGACCTCCTGTTAATACATGTATAAAAAATTGAGAACAAAGATTGGCAACTAAGGAAAAAACAGCAAGCGAATAAAATGAAGCGAATGTAATGAAAGTTAGTCAAACCTACGGTAGTTCAAAATATATAAATCCAAATAATAGTACAACACTGATAGAACAGATAAATAATTGAATAAGGTGATTATAACAACGTAACACATACACATCACTAACCAACACAGTTTGTCACTTCATAAGCTGCGTATGCATATTATATATAGATACACGCATATACATACGTATACATACGCATGCACTTAAATGCACATATTTATATAGACATATATGGGCACATGTATGTATTTAGGTGGCGCATGTGGTTAGTAATTAGTGTTTGAGATTCCGCCGAAAACAATGTAATGAAGGGCTAGATTTAATAACAAGTGGTAATGAATTGCAGAATGAAATTGCAGAAAACAAGGCTGTCATTTTTCCGCAATTGGTGTTTACTTTCGGAAGCAAAAGGTTACTATTTTCAGAAAACCGTGTGTTATTAGAATTGCGCAGATGTGTTAGTGGAGTATGTCAGTGGGAATGTCACCGATCCTACTTCTGAATAATAAAATACAAAGTTTCAGTTGAAAGATGGAAATGAACGGTAGAATTTCGAGAGACATTCGGTGGAATCGTTCGCATCAACCGACGGGAACTGCTTTAGGGGCAACAGAAAGTTCCCTGGGGTGATTAAATTAAGAAATTATTATTATTATTATTATTATTATTATTATTATTATTATTATTATTATTATTATTATTATTATTATTATTGCGATGCTGCATGTGAGTAACTCCATCACCCAAAAATGTCTACGTTCTCAGCTTAGCAAGTTCGCACGGTCTTCAAAGAATAATTCAACAGTACCGTCTTATCTAACTTCGCTCGTTTTAGCGTTGTTTTGAAGACATCATTGCTCGGATAATCACTTGCACACACGTTTTTCACTGCATAAGCAGCCCCTAAGTGGACTGGGAAAGACGCCGATGCAGCCGAGCAACCTGATACTTTCCTTGTTTACACCTTGCCGTCGTTTCACGAGAGCTCAACGTCTTCGACCGCGTACTACGTTACGGCGGCGTACGCGTTTCGCCCGTATACGTAATCTACGGTCCCGCAAGTGACAGGCCGCGGGCCTCTACACTCCGGTTCACTAGTTCCGTGCAGCGGAGCCAAATGCCTGCACGACCACAAAGCGCTGCACATTCTTGCGAAGCGAGATGAAGTGCCAGTGTTCGGATATCCTCTTGCCGCTCCGCCAGCCGAGTTTACATGAATGTGACAGTCCTGTATAACGTTTCGAAACTCATTTACGAAAGGCCATCGGACGCCGTTTACACTCACAGCGTTAACTTCCCTCCTAAAGTGACACCGCATGACGGAAAGTGCAGTCCACAGTGTGCAGGTGCACCACTGTCAGCAGCAACAACTTGGTGTGGGAGAGTCGGTTGATCTTGTAACAGGTACAAACTAGCGCTAAAAAATGAGGACTGGAAGAAAATGAACACGACAGGGACCAGCACTTGAGTCGTCGTGTTCGTTCTCTTTCCTGCCCTAGTTGTTCTCGCGCTGCATCTGCTTGTTAGCATTGTCACCAGTGCACCGACTCCGCAGGGAGCGCTCAGTCCAGACGCTCGCTTCTCCACACCATGGTGTGCAAATGGAGCGCGAAAATGCACTCGCACGCTCCACTCGAACCGACTCGGACTCTCAAGCTTTACCCTCGAATGGCGCGTTGGTGCGACGCGTTTTCCTGGCGCCTTAGCCCAGTTTACATGCATGCGATGCACTAGGAAGTTCACAAGATGCGCCAGTTGTCGCATTAACGCAAACGCCGTTGCTGAAGTGCTCGCCGCTAGCAGACGACAGTGCGCGGAAGGAGTCATTTAAAAGACATGTTCACCCTTCTTATTATTCGGAGAGACATCTAGCTTCCACAGGGCTGCACGGAACTAGTGGCACAAGTTGCAGACGAACGCCACGGGCACGCCACACACCGGCGAAGGCCGCAGGCATCGTCGCGCGCGTACGTACGACCATTCAACGTCACGGCGGCGATAGCGGAACAAGATTCTCGTTAAGCAGAACTCAACCATAACGAGGAAAGAATGTACCTTTAGTTAACGCAGCGCACCTGACAAACACGGGCACGCAAAGCAAGAATGCGCGTACCACAAAGATATCAATTAAGCATGTGAGGCTGAGAGCGCGACTTTCAGAAGTGCCGGCTGCATTCCGAGACGGCGGTTGCGAAACTGTTCGTGTATTTGATATAAGTGGGCATTAAGTAGCCACGATTCCAAAGTTTACCTTAGCCCCTCCACTGCGGCACATCTTATATCTTAATTGTTGCTACGGGGCGTCAGACGATGAATGAATGAATGAATGAATGAATGAATGAATGAATGAATGAATGAATGAATGAATGAATGAATGACGAAACTCACATGCCGGAGGAAGCGAATAACAGATAGGATAAATATCAACAAAGAATACGCGCGAGTATAGAGAGGCGGAAGCACTGACACCGATAATTTAATAACGCGAAGAGTAATTAATTATACGTCATTAAGAGCCCGGTGCAGCCGTGCCCCGATGTCGCTATGCGTTGTGTAGTCGCTCTGTTTCGTAACGAGGCCATTTTGTCGCCGAGGTGTTTCATATGCCGTTTATTAAACATATAGGTCGGCCACTTCCTTTCTTAGTCGCTGGATCTGCAGGGCCGTTTCGCTCCCTTCCCATTGCCGTGCAGACATATTTATTCAACGTGCTATTTTACGACAGTGCTATTTTGTCGTTGCTGTTTATTAAAGACACACTAAATGAAACGCTAAGGTGGTTTAGACTGGTAAATAATTCTTAGCGAACACTGTTGTTTTTTTTTTTTTCATTTCATGTTCATTTTTGCAAGAGAAAATAAGGATCAAAATTAGATTATTAGATTTCGCGCAGAAACTCAGCGCACATTACTTCAAGAACCCCGTTTCGGTTTTTCGCGTCCTGGAAGTACTGCCTTAGTACATTTTCCAGAAACATGCCATATTAAGCATATAGCATCCTTATTACATAACTCATATCTTTTTTTACAGATAAATAAATATTAGAGTATTAGGAGACGCCGTCAAAAATCTACGACGTCACATTTGTCAGTGCGGGAACTTTAAAGCGATGTCGCCGCTTTTTGTCTCTCTTCTGGCTAACCTAACGTCATGATGGAGCCGCCACTAGATCAACATAAACACAATGGTAGAAAACACAGGAACAGGACACGTGGCACTCCCAATGGAATAGGTCTGAGTGTATCCCAGGAATACATAGTCAAGTTACATGCGCAGTCTCTTCAAAAGCCTACGTTATCCAGCGGTCAAACAACCTCTTCTCCGAATCATACAAAGATATGGACGTATCGCTGATACAACTTGTCCCTTTCTTTTTTATGTAATATGCTTCCATGAGCTCTCGCGCAGTTTGATTTTTGCTCCTGCCTAAAATTCTAATCTCTTTAAAACGTGGTTGACATGTGCAGCTCTTGCTGTGCATTGGCAAATGCGCCAAGCCATCTCTCATTAGATTTAGCTCGTGCTCCCTGGCTCGTACAGC
Source organism: Hyalomma asiaticum (assembly GCA_013339685.2). Taxonomy (NCBI): domain Eukaryota; kingdom Metazoa; phylum Arthropoda; class Arachnida; order Ixodida; family Ixodidae; genus Hyalomma; species Hyalomma asiaticum. The sequence continues at coordinate 6,377,232 of CM023491.1, forward strand.
GTCCCGTTTGGCCGATGTACGAGTTGCCGCAGGAAAGGGGAATATCGTATACCACGCCTTTGACACACCTACCATAGGTCGTGTCGTGATGCTTGCCACAACCCTGCCGGCCGGTCTCCTCGCGAGTGGTTTTTGGGCACAACTGAGCCAGCTTGACGGGTGCAGAAAAGGCAATCGGTACCTTATACCGGCCTGCAACCTTTTTCAGGTTATGGGAGACCCTGTGTATATAGGGAATCACGGCAGGTCTTATGGTTCTCGCTTCTTCAGGTCCCCCTGCAGTACCTCTCGTAGCTTTACCTTTTACTTTCCGCAAAAGCGCTTCGGAGACTACAGTCAGTAACGAGTCAGGGAAGCTAGCAGCTTTCAGTCGCTTGATCTGATTGTCAAATGAGCTCTGCATCATGTGCGTGCACGATTTGTCGAGAGCAGACCCCAGGCAGAGCATAGCAATACCACGCTCGACAGTTTTATAGTGGCAGGAATCATACGGCATGACCCCTTTCTTGGCACGTGGAAAGTATTGCCAACACGTTCTCCCGTCATGAAATGAGGTACTTAGATCTAAAAACGGTAGGGTGTTACCCTGGGGCAATTCTTTTGTAAACGTCAGCCCTTTACCATGAATCTTAAAAATCTTTAAAATATCATCGCAGCGATGCAAGGAGCCTTGTCCGTTAAAAAGAATAAAAAAATCGTCCACATATCTAAAAGTCTTCGCAATGTTTAAAGCGGCGTCCAGTCTAAAAGCTTCATCGAGTGAACAATCTACTCTGGATAAAAATAGGTTGCGATTTTTTTATTCTTTTTAACGGACAAGGCTCCTTGCATCGCTGCGATGATATTTTAAAGATTTTAAGATTCATGGTAAAGGGCTGACGTTTACAAAAGAATTGCCCCAGGGTAACACCCTACCGTTTTTAGATCTAAGTATCTCATTTCATGACGGGAGAACGTGTTGGCAATACTTTCCACGTGCCAAGAAAGGGGTCATGCCGTATGATTCCTGCCACTATATAAAACTGTCAAGCGTGGTATTGCTATGCTCTGCCTGGGGTCTGCTCTCGACAAATCGTGCACGCACATGATGCAGAGCTCATTTGACAATCAGATCAAGCGACTGAAAGCTGCTAGCTTCCCTGACTCGTTACTGACTGTAGTCTCCGAAGCGCTTTTACGGAAAGTAAAAGGTAAAGCTACGAGAGGTACTGCAGGGGACCTGAAGAAGCGAGAACCATAAGACCTGCCGTGATTCCCTATATACATAGGGTCTCCCATAACCTGAAAAAGGTTGCAGGCCGGTATAAGGTACCGATTGCCTTTTCTGCACCCGTCAAGCTGGCTCAGTTGTGCCCGAGAACCACTCGCGAGGAGACCGGCCGGCAGGGTTGTGGCAAGCATCACGACACGACCTATGGTAGGTGTGTCAAAGGCGTGGTATACGATATTCCCCTTTCCTGCGGCAACTCGTACATCGGCCAAACGGGACGCTGTACGAGCCAGGGAGCACGAGCTAAATCTAATGAGAGATGGCTTGGCGCATTTGCCAATGCACAGCAAGAGCTGCACATGTCAACCACGTTTTAAAGAGATTAGAATTTTAGGCAGGAGCAAAAATCAAACTGCGCGAGAGCTCATGGAAGCATATTACATAAAAAAGAAAGGGACAAGTTGTATCAGCGATACGTCCATATCTTTGTATGATTCGGAGAAGAGATTGTTTGACCGCTGGATAACGCAGGCTTTTGAAGAGACTGCGCATGTAACTTGACTATTTATTCCTGGGATACACTCAGACCTATTCCATTGGGAGTGCCGCGTTTCCTGTTCCTGTGTTTTCTACCATTGTGTTTATGTTGTTCTAGTGGCGGCTTCATCATGACGTTAAGTAAATACCAACTAGGCCAGCAAGCTGTGTTGTTATAACCTAACGTCTTCGCGTAATAATTGTGCCTTGGAAATTTTGAAAAAGAAATTTATCTAATACGAGAAACCTGGTTTCCGTTCAATTCTCCCTTTAAACTAGAAGAGTATGCGAAATTTCGACAGCGGAGATCCTGGTGCACCTGATAAATAACAAATGCGCAATAAAGGAAACACGATATATTGCAATAAATACGCGACAAGGAAGCAGAGTTTGTAATTTTACAGAGCAGACAGTCTCGTGTAATGGAGCTTGTTTCCTTGCGGAACTGGCAGCACCAACAAAAAGACGAAGTTCAGCTCTTCTCTTGTAAAATTGCTCGTGCTTTTCGTGCATACAGCATTGAAGTTAGTAGCAGGTCCGACAAAGGTCACTGGACTCGCACCATTTCTTTCGTGATTGTTTCTAGTTAAAAGCTTGAATGATTTAAATCGAAGCCGAATCATTACAGTACCTCAGCGTGGAGCTGAAGAAAGTAGGAAAAATGTTATCCATCCATTCATATGAAAGAACAAAATGCACACGGATTCCTCAGAAACGAGGCTTCCCAGGTGACGAAACATTTTTCATCAACGAAAAACCTGCCTGAGAAGTCCGGGTGGATTTCCTTCCAGTTTGATGCTGCAAACAACTGGGTCGAGGATTTTTTTTTTCTTTTTTCCTTTCGTGAACCTTCCTTTACCTTCCGGGCTCCCGTACTTATAACTGATTTTCAACATGCAAATCTTCAAAAAAAAAAAAAAACTGCCTTCCTTTCGAAACTCACTGAAGCCCCCGGGACTGAAGTAACTTGTCATCCATCATTTTTAGCTACAAGATTTCCACCATGCCGTCTCCACCTTGGTGGAATATCCCACTCAACAGGGGACCCTTTCTCGACGGCGTCGCGCAATCAACTTTCTCTCTCCCCTACCTTTTGTTTTTCAATGTTCATACTTTTTTCTCCACCGCGACTACCGTCAAAATTCAATCACGGTTTGCTATGAATGTTGCGCGGGAAAAAAAAGGGAGGAAAGGGGGGGGGGGGGGGGGGTGCTTCACAAAATAAAAAAGAAGGGAAAAGAAAAGAAAAACAGCAAAGGCTGCACCTTTCTCACCGGCTTCCCGACTACGCGAACGCCCAAGCCAAAGAAGCGTATATTGCCACCCAGAAAGCAAGCCACCCGAACGAACCCTATGCAAACACACGTTTCGCATTCGCGCGCGCGCGCGCGGGACAGGGGGGAGGGGGGTACGAACGATGAGTACGCATACCGAATGGGCGACGGAGTGAAGAAAAAGAAAAAGAAAAACAGATAGTAATAAAGGGTGCTGACAACGACACTTCTGGAGACAATGTACATGTATATGCACAGCAGGAAGCAAGCGAAAGCCGAGAGGTAAGGGGAGGGCAAACTGCCGCAGGGATGCGCCGACGAGCACGCGTGCAGGAGAAGACGACCTTTCAGGATGGGAAGGGAGCCACCGGCGGGGGGGCCATGGCTTGAACGTGTAGGAAGATGAAATAAAGAAAGAATTAAGGTAGAGAATTACGGAGGTGGTTCCGTCCTTGTCCGGGATCAATATAGCCCCGGTGGCACGGGTGCCTCCTTGCGCTGCTCGGAAGCAAGGGCACTTGCTAGTACCGCATTCACTCGATCCTACACCGCCGCCGCCGCTGCCTGGTGGATTGTAAAGCACAATATACGTACTTCGACGAGTGCGAAGTGCGGCGTCCTTTAGGTGAACGTGTGGTCACGGCGAGATGGCGAGAGAGGGAAACGGCGATTTGTCCTGAACTCTGAAGTGTACAGTTTGGACGCCACCTAGTAGATTTTGTCCGGTAGTTTCAAGCATTCACTCACAACAGTACCGACAATAGCAGAGCATTCAATCACGGCATTCAGTCCACTTTATTATTTTTAAAGCATCCCCGACGCGTACGCTTAGGATCATAAGGACGTCGCGTAATCTGGTACATTAGCTTGGCTTAATCGCATAAAAACACACTAAAAAGGCGTCAAATGCGATTAGAAGTGATCAGTAAGAAATTATTACGTACGTATTTTAGTGAATCAGCAAATCATAAAACAGACACTAAATACAAAGAATAAGTGTCAATATAAACACGTACGCATGAAATTAATGAAACAGGTTACCATACAACGACGTCTTTGAAGTTATGAGGCCTCGGTTTGGACGACGTTTATTCTCCTCAGTAGCTTGGCAGGTCACCCGATGATGCCAACGCAATGGGCACAAACCCGATGATGATGATCACACACCAGCGATGAAAAAGACACAAAGAACGCATGGTGATGATGGTAAAATACAGATGATGATGACGTGCTTAATGAACGCCCACAAAGTGAACACTAGCGGGATGATAACGTCATACAGGGATGCAAAAATCAAAGCTGCAATACACATGGCGCATAAACATCCCACCGAAACCTCGAGTACAGTTTCTTCACATCGAATGCCTCGATAACCTTTCATGCCTCGATAACGTTTCATTTTATTTCATTTCATTCATGTTCTTTCATAATGAAATGAAACGTTATCGAGGCATTCGATGTGAGGAAACCGTACTCGAGGTTTCGGTGGGATCTTTATGCACCATGTGTATTGCAGCTTTGATTTTTGCATTCCCGTCTGACAGGCGTATCGCGTCCTCGCATTTCGCGACACAAAAATGTGCAGCTTAAAACTGAGTGAAGGCGGTGGTGCGTTCATTTCCTCCGGGCTTTTTTACGCAGCGCTATTTCTTTCCTTTTCGTCTCTCTCTCTCTTGTACTGTGTCTCGTTGCCACTTGGCACTCTTTTTCTTCCATTTCTTCATCTCAGCTTTATTCGTTTTAAACCTTCCTTCCCACTTCTTCGTCATCTTTGTTTTTACCGCTGTTTCTTAAGCTTCTTTGTCTACTGATACGACATCTCTTTCTCCTTCTGAGACACTTTCCTTTTACTCGTGCTTTTCTGTTTCCTTCAAAATTTCGTTCTCCCCACCACTGAACATAAGCGCCGTCTGAAAAACACCCGTAAAAATGGAAGACATGGGGCGACAGCTGGCTTGATGACACTTTCATATATACGGCCGCACAACGTGATTAAACACACACACACACACACACACACACACACACACACACACACACTTGCCGGTGTTTTATGGCCATGATGGCAATGGGTGCCTTCGGCAAACCGCATTCAGAGCGGAGCACCATGCAAAAACACGTTTGCCGCACTCAAGGGGCAAGTTGGAGGAACCCACGTATGGCCGAAACTGGTTTCGTGTCCCCAACACTGGTGTCTCACACAGCCACTGAGTTGCACTCGGAAAAAATAATAGGAAGGAAAAGGGGCAAACAGAAAGGCAGGGAGGTTAACCAGAAAGGCATCCGGTTGGCTACCCTACGAATGGGAAAGCGGAATAGAAAGGTGGGAGATAAAGGAGGAGGGGAAAGAATAAAAGAGACGCTGTAGGATGCTACATCAGTCAGAGGTGTTAGCTCAAACCCGTCGTTTCCAAGGAGTGAAAAAACAATAAGTGACCAGGCAAATAAGTAGGAAGATTCGCGCACGCACGCACGCACGCACGCACGCACGCACGCACACACACACACACACACACACACACACACACACACACACACACACACACACACACACACACACACACACACACACACGTGTACTTATATTTAAGCGCACCTTAAAGAACCCTGCGTGTTCACAATTACTGAGGTGCACTCCACCAAGGTGGCATGCCTCATAATCATATCGTGGCTTTGGTTCTTAAGACTCCATCAATTATTATAATTACGCCTTGCAGAGGTCCCAGCTGGACACGTAGCCAACGCGCAAGCAGGCTTTCGCCTACTTGCCCCCCGTTACAAGACTAACTTCCCAATTCTTTCTTATTTTATCCCTATACCTTAAGGCAGTGCATCTAGATTACAATAACGTAGCCAGGCCGTCACTTTAGCGAGTAGTATTCAACGCCTCTTCTCAGAAGAAACGAAAATGATGGTTAGAGAGAATGCTTTTTATCGGTACAAATAAATCCGGCCTTCCAGAAAGCAGAAAGAGAAGTATGAGCGGATTTTTCAGAGCTGTCGTCCATCGGCTGGTCTGCACTGAAGAGCGCGCCGTTCCGGAGGGCGGCCACTGGCTGATATTGACACAGCCGCGCGGACAGGTAGCAGAGAGGTGGTGGCGTGCGCTCGGCAGCGGCGGGACCACCATCGATCGCACTTTCGATTCCTGGCACGTCTCATTCTATGAAAGAAGGGGTTAGGTGGCCCGATGAAAAACAAAACAAAAGTCTTGTCTTAGAATTTTGACACATCGTCACAACGTGCTGTTAAGGGCTGAAATGGAAATAGGCTGGCTCCTAAAAGTACTAAAAGTGAAATAAATTCAGCCGGTCCCTTATCACATATGCTTCCTTCATGTTTCCGTTCGTCATTCATTTACGATAGTACGATACGATTCGTTTACGATTTACGATAGGAATTTGTGGCGATGTTCTATTTGCGAGATCTATGTTTGGTGTTCCTTGATTGACATGCGCTGCAAATGATAACATTCAATCACGCACGGCTCATGCCGGAGCATCTCTATCCGAAGAATGCCGATATGCACCACGCGTGATCGCATTATCGTTAATCCCGACGCAAATGACAAGCACGTCAAGTAATTGATGTCATGACCTATCAGTCACATTAGTCACACATTCGCGCCCTGTCATGCCTATTTTGGTATATAACAAGTCCCGCATCGGTGGTCAAGTGGCTATACAGGCATTCGGCTGCCGATCCGAAGGTTGCGGGATCGAATCCCGGCCGCGGCGGCTGCATTTCGACAGAGGCGAAATGTTGAGGCCCGTGTGCTGTGAGATGACAGTGCACGTTAAATAACCCCACGTTGTGGGAACTTCTGAAGTCCTCCACTAAAGCGCCTCTCATAATCATAGCGTGGTTCCTGGACGTAAAATCCCAGAAATCAATTATATAACAAGTGAACGAGATGCGAGTTTCAATTTCTTGTATCTGGTGCCGTTATTTTTTTTTTCCAAGGCCACCTTCCGATGAGACAGAGAGCTGTCGCCAGGGAATTTTTCTTTTCAATCGTGGGGAATGAGAGAAGGTCGTTTCATATGTTGATGGAAAAGAGCGTGAGATTGTACCCCATAAAAAAAAAAATGGTACATACTTTTAACTTGGCCCTGAAAATCATGAAAAAGTGACCGGTGGCGGTATCCTCGGTGATTTGTACCAATTGCCAAGTGTACCGAAAAGCCAAGAAATAATCAGGCGGGTTCACCCAAATGCAAGAATTTATTGCGTACAATTGTATTTGGCGTATACATCTGGTAGCTTCCCTTCGCGACGGAGAGTACTAATAATTTTAAATTATTGTTCCAGCAATTCAATAAACAGTGTTGCCGGCGTACCTGCACATGCAGAAGGGCTGACCACGAAGATCGAAGAATTCTTTTTTGGAAGTCTACTGGCCTTCAAGCGAGACCACTGAAAGCTTGTGCACTCGCAATGGTGCGCTTTGCGATCAAAAACAGTAAATCGATGAAGGACGGTAGACAGTCCCTTAATATAACCAAAGTGCTTGTCAGGTCAGTGCAGCATATTCTGTTAACCTAAAATCCATAACACTTCGTCATAACTCCTATGAAAGGGCAAAGCGAAAGCAGGCCTGTTTTCGAAGGCACCGAAGGTATAGAGCGTCAAGAAACTCGTGGGCCCAATGCAACCAATTATCTCTTTCTTTTTTCTAATATTCTAACACTACATCACAGGACATACAAAATGGCAAAATAAAAGCGAGCAGACCGTTTACGAAATGTATTAAACGCGTAAGACATTTTTAAAAAATGCTTGTCTTGCGCCATACATAATGCGAACGTGTCTGACATGTGGCACTTTTCTCTCGCGCTCTGAGCACGGAAAATAAATTCTCACCAGAGCTGGAACGCGAATTATCAAGACGTTTTTCTTTTCTTTCTTTTTTTTAATTTTTCTTCTGTGGCAACGACGACGTGTGCCGCTGGCCGAATGTACGTATGCCGCGACATATACGATGGAGTGATGACACTGCAGAGCCTCGCGCAGGCGCAGGAACGATTGATTGGGCTGTCGCGGGTTTTCGCGGAAAAATTCCGCGCTGTGTGCCCGTGAACATGACGTCTCACCACAGGACGACATGGAATGAATTTCTGCCGAACGCAGGTGTCCTACGTTAAAGAGCGCCAGGGCATCTCGATACACGAGTTTTCTGCGTTCCGCATGGAAGCGAGGCTCGTCGGCCAACGCAGCGAATCAAGCGTGGAGGGCTATGGCAGTAATCACAGCAGAGTGACCCACGCCTGAGGAATCTGCTGACGCTGTAGCAGTGCGCTGAATGCGGTTATCGTATACACTTATTAAGTCTAAAGCATAATGCGCCTCATCAAATGAGAAAAAAAAAAAAAAGTTGGAGAACGCTTAACCTTCGCCTTTAAAGGGCAACTCCGGCGATTTTTTCATTGTCCACTGATCTCAACGAAATTTCTAGTATATGCTCTCCTCGGTACTGCAATAATTTCCTTAGCGCGAAACCATTGTAATTGTAAAAAGGGGGATCGCGACGCGCTGCCCTGGATCCGCGCTACAGAAGTCGTGTATTCATCAGCTCCAGTCTGGTTGTGAGCATTAGGTATAGCGGCTTTTGCGTGCCGGTTCCCTCGCACGGTCGTCAGCTCGGTGGCAGAAACACTGCTGCAGAAGCTCAAACGCAGCGACGGTCTCAAGGTGGGAGGCGGAGGTGAGCAGAATGCTCGAAAGAGGCCACAAGTGGTCCCGTATATTCATTCACACGGTGAGCCACGATCTCGAGAATGTGGCCAACAGCTACGGCGTTCCTGTTGTTTCTCTGCGCCGAACAAATTGTCCCGCCTGCCCCCTAATTACGGGGCCCCCCATGCTGGGAAAACATGCAAAATCAAGCATGGAAACTCGCGCAGTGTTCCACCGCAGTGGTCTACGAGATTCCGCTAAGTTCCGCGAAAAGCTACATCGGCCAGACCGGGCGGTGTGAAAGACAGTACTGTCAAAGACGATGTAAAGAAGAAAGATTTGGGCGCCCATCTTCCTGGGCATTGTAGACTATGCTGTTGTGAACCACGGTTTCCTGAGGTAAAGATTCTGGGCAGAAGCAAGACCAAACTGTCCGCGAAATACTTGAGGCCTGTCATATTTGTATCAGTGGCCGAAATTTCGTTAATCGGACATCTGTGTCACTATATATGATGCGGAAAAGAAGTTACTGAGCTTGTATTTTGGTTGACAACTTGTGTTTGTCGGTTTGTACACCCTGGCTTCGAGAGAGAGTGCGCGTGGGTATAAGTACTTGCTTCGAGCCTAATAAACTAGCTGTAATTTTGGCGTCTTCTTTACTTCTCTCTTTCGCTTTTTTCTTTTTTCATGTGTTGCACTACAAAATAATGTCACACACTTGGGGACCGTGTATTGTGCAATGTCAGCGCGCGTTACAGACCACCAGGCGGTCAAGATTTCCGGAGTCTTCCACTATACGTCGTCTTTCATAATCATATCGTAGTTTTGGGACGTAACTGCTCACACCCTTTTTCGTGCCGCGTCCTTGAATCAAAGGATAATTACGGATAAAAGAAGCTAAGCAAAACGTAGGAGCGGTGCTGAAATACAGACAGCAATAGCGCAGGAAAACAAGCTGACTGTGCCGAATCGGCAACTAAAACGTTCGCGGTGTAACAAAACGGAGAGCACACAAAGTATTCGTCGACGCGCGTGAAGCTAATGCAAGTGACACGCACACCCCACCAACGAATGCTGCCGACAGTCGGTCCTCATTTCGGTATTCTCCCATACACTAACCCATCTGACAGCGACGAAGTTTCCGAGGCTCCGTTTCCTCATTCAGTAAGCCGGAACATGCAGCCGCCATGGGATTACGGGCAAAGGTATAGGATGTCTACCTATATGACAGGTGAATACTCTGCGTCCTCGATCCCCCCTCCCGCCCTCCTCTCTCTCTCTCTCGTGTGTGTGTGTGTGTGTGTGTGCGTGTGTGTGTGCGTGTGTGCGTGCGTGCGTGCGTGCGTGCGTGCGTGCGTGCGTGCGTGCGTCTTTCCAAAATCATGCGCTGTCTATCACAGGTATACCTGCCCTATCTATAACTCACTCTAGTACGGCAGCATGGGCTACGGTTCTCTCTGCTTCATACGTCGCTATATGCTCAGGTCCCTGTGTCAGAGCTGTGGTTATGCAGCACTTTTCAATAAGCCGCACATTAACTTAGGTATGTCGTACACTACAGATGCATTTATGTAGAACCAAAACAGAAACAATTCGGGGTTAGCTAATAAGCGTTCATTCTTTCGTTATTCCTTCCTTGCTTTACATCGTTCGCCTGTCCTTTCTTTCGCTCAGTCGTTCGCTCGCTAGTGCCTGCCAGTATACGCGTAATTTTAGCATGACTTCAGCTCGCACGCTTCATACGATGTCTAAACTATCAACCTTCCTGTACGTTATGTGCTCCTGTCTTTCGTGCTACTTTTCGAAAAAGTTCAAATACAAACCCAACCGACCCCAACAAAAGCATTCAAAGTTTCGATTCCCCGATTAGTCTAAGGTTTCATTACGGGTTCAGTCTTATTGCGTGCTCTCTCTTTACTCCCCTTCTGCGTAGGTGCAGGCATACCGTTCACGTCACGTCCAGTACGGCGTTGTTACGAGAGGCAGCTATTCACGGCGAATTATTGTATATAGTGCTCCGTGCGTGACCTATACGAGTCGAAACGAAGAGAGTAGGGAGATAAAAGGAAATAAGTGGGGCGGGGAGGGGGGAGGAGGCTCTTTTGGCCTACAAAAGTTATTCCGTCCGGCAGGTGTTGCACCAAGACAGTCTGGCGCACACACGCACACGCACACACACACACACACACACACACACGCACGCACGACCCGGTGTTTCCCCACTTTCGAGAGCTTCCGCGGGCGCATTAAAACAGCGCTGCAGGTTTGCACCCAGCTGGCGGACTTATTACACGCGAACGACCCAACGACATGCACAGCCCTTCCCTTTTTCAGCTCTGAGAAAGGATTCAAAGCGCGGCTTCCAGCCGCCCTAAATGAGATGCTCACCTCTCTAAACAGCGTTCGTCAAGCGGGAAACTTTAACTCGCTGTCTGTCTCATAGCAACACAAGCTGTGAAAGCCTATACGGTCGGTCGCACGTTTCGAAAGTACGTTGTCTCAAGAACTTTCTAAGACGGTGGACACCTGCTCGAGGCCTCCACCGCGGTAGCTCAGCCGGGCTACGGTGTGCCGAGGTCGAGGTCGCAGGATCGAGTCCCGGTCACGGCGGCCGCATTTCGAAGGGGGCGAAATGCGAAAAGGACACCCGTGTAACAGTTACAGTTCGGTGCACGTGAAACAGGCCAAGGTGGTCAAAAGTAATGCGTAATCGACCGAGAGCCCTGCTCTACGGTGCTCCTCAATTATTATTATTACCTGTCCGACTCTACACGCTATCTGAAAAGACGGTTTCGATGAAAAACGTACAGTAGGCTCACGTCGATGTTGCCTTTGTGTAGGTTAATTACTAACACAAAGCCAAATAAGCACTAGAGGCGCGAAATCTGTGCGCATGAACATTGGCTCATCACGTAGATTATTCGATAAACGTAGATTATTCGATAAAATTGGTGATTAACAAGTTGATCGATACTATACAAAATTATAGCAACAACTTATGTCGCTTTAAGTGTCAAAACCACGACAGCAGTATATGAGACACGCCGTATCGTGGATGACGTCGCAGAGTGAAGGGGCGCCTAACCACTAAAATGCGACCGCCACAGCATATAGTAAATTATGATGTTATCGTATAAGAACTATTACTCTTACAAAAGGAGCAAGCCTGGTACGCCAGACATATAAAAAACGAAAAAGAATTACACGACACTCGTGGCGACATGCGACGCGGAAGTTCCGCGCCAGCACACCGTGGCGTCACTAATTTTGATTACGTCTGCTCGGCAAGGAGTAGCTGTTTTATGTATAAGGAAGCATTGTACTGTGTTCTAATGCAAATAAGCAGTTAATGTCACGGCATTACGGCATTGCTTCAAGGTGCCCAAGCATACGAGAAAGTACATCTCAAACCCTTGACATCACACTGACGTGCGCGCGCACTCCTCGTGGTAACGTACGGATAAAGCTCTTTTAACCCTGTAGTATAAAAAAACCTGTTATTTATGTTACGCTAATTATAACACGCCAATAATTGCACAGAAATGCGGTAGCGTTATGATTACGCTGGTCGTTTAAGGATAGCTTTACAACACCAATAAAAATAATAGAGGCCGGAGTTTTACGTCCGAAGTGCCGTTAGCCACTCCACAATAACATTCACAACTTGGAGTTGTTTAGCGCGTAAGTGAATACGAACACACCGACATTCTTGCATCGCGGCCCGATTTAAATGTAGCAGCCGCTCTTGGGGAATAGTAAGGCCACAGCGATGACACGGCGGTTACGGTACTCGGGTGCTCACCCTAAACACGCAGGTTCGATGGCCAGACGTGGCGGGTGCATTTCGATAGAGAAGAAATGTGAGGGGCCCACATCCTATGTGATGACGATGCACGTTGAAGAACCACATATTGTGGAAATTCCGGCAGCCCTCCACTACGACGTTCCTCAAGGTCATGTCCTAGTTGTGGCTCGTACAAAGCATGGAGTTATTAACAGAGCTGTCGGGGACGGAACCCGTGTCTTTGACCTTAGTAGAGCAGCACTGCAGCCGCTATGCTAAGCGGCCATATTGTTCCAACAAATTGCTGGTTAACTGCTGAAAAGTCTGATACCAATTATGACCCTGGCAATAATTTTTAAAGGAAAAGCAAGTTGTCCTTTTTTTTTTTTTTCTGTGTCTGGCAAGACAAGATTTAAAATGATTGATTTCTGGGGTTTTACGTCCCAAAACCGCGATTCCATTATCAGAGACGCCGTAGTGGAGGGCTCCGGAAATTTCGACTACCTGGAGTTCTTTAACGTGCCCTGACTTCGCACAGCACACGGCCCTCGACATTCCGCCTCCGCCGAAATGCAGCCGCCACGGCCGGGATTCGGTCCCGCGACCTTCGGATGAGCAGACGAGTGTCACAGCCACTAGACCACCGTGGCGGGGCAGGATTTAAAATTTTGACGTCTGACTGAATAAGGAGAGAAAACTTTCAACGATAAAACGTCGGAATGTCGATATAACCGCGCTCAACTTCGCGCACAGCAGGTGCAGGATACGTCAAGCCATAGACGAGGAACGGGAGATCGAAAGCTGCGTACATACACCGGAGGCGATAGCGAGTTATCGCAGAGGACAGGGCTCGAAGCAAAACGACAAAGAGCGAACTCGACTCGCCGACGCATCCGTCAAACCGTGGGGGAGCCCACTGACGCGCTGCTTGCACGTATTGTCGAACGTGTAAACATTCCGAGCCGAACGCCGGTGGGACAGCGGATATGCTATTGAAACACGTGCGCTGCGGTGGTGGAGCTACGTCCGCTATGTCTTGAATGACGACAGCAAGCCGATTCGTGAGTGGACGCGTGGGGTGACATGTCATATACATATATTTTTAAAAAAGAAAGCCGCAAAGTAGTACAATTAATGAGTCATAGGTGAGGACAACAACTGATCCTAGTGCAGTCCGATTGTTTGAACCAGCTGATTTTCTTTTAGAGGAGCCCAGCAACATTTTTTTTTTAAATATAACCAGGGAACCGTGCCAAACAGTTGTGGAGACTCCTGTCAACAGGTGAGCCAAGTATTGGTGCGCTACATGCACTGGAGAACTCGCATTTCGGTTTCGAATAGAACTGGAAATCGCCAGACCTCCTTTATAATGATTACGTCACAAGTAGCCCCGACTACGTCGCTTAACTTTTCTTGTTCTGGAGAAAAGGTAAACGCGTTTCTTTTTTTTTTTTTCAATAAAAACTTGTTCTTGGGCAAGTTGGTTCAAACTGGTGCACATACAGGGCGCTAAACCGACAGACACAAGAGAGGGGCACACAGGCACACAGAGCGCTCTGTGTGTCTGTGTGCCCTTCTCTTGTGTCTGTTGGTTTAGCGCCTTGTAACTATGTGCGTTGTTTTTTTTTTTATTTGTCGAATTCAAAACGAAGAAATAAAGCATTACCGCGGCCATTTCGGAGAAGTGACGGAGTCTACGTACCTTGTGACGTCATTTGTTGAAAGAAGAGAAGACGGTGTAAGGTGTGAAGGCGGTATAAATGAGAAGAGGAGGTGAAGAGAGGGTAAGAAAGAGACAGAGAGCAAGAGGAAATAAAGATATAAAAAACAAAAGAAGCTATCTTGGCGAGGTGGGATTCGAACCCAGGTGCCCACGGTCCGAAGGCGAGCGTCATAACAACTATATGGGCTATACACCCGCGCATGGAGAACATACATTTATGGGAACCACGTGATGGCATCGTACCGGCGATTGCAAGACAACTTGATACGGGCTACGGGGAGAGAAACTGTGGGAGGGGAGAGCGAGGCAGAGACTACGGTCAGGACTCCAGAGGAAGAAGCCGCTTTGCTAAGCCCTCACCGCTCCGCTGGTCATTGGTGTTTGCGATTTCATCTCTCTTTCTCTTTTAGGCGACATATGCATCACGCACGTGATGGCGCATAGGCTTCAACATTTGTCTGAGTTTCACTGACAAAAGCTGTAAAGACAGCGCTTGAGCAGTTACTATGACGCGAACTTATTGTGAATTACAAAAGCGTGACGAAGTTCCTAGTTAACGCGTCACAGGGCGCCCCCCCCCTCGTCTGTCGCCTCGCATTTCAAATTAGATCTCGAAAGCAAAGAACCTCTTCCTTATCACTCTTCACTGAGTTCAGCGTTCGCACCTTTGTTTCCCCACAAGACGTGCTTCAACTAATTGATTTCGGCTTTTTCTTAAAGCTGAAAGCACAATATGATTGTGGGGCACGCTGTAGCAGGCGCTCTGGATTCATTTCGGCCACCTGGAAGTCTTAACATGCACATGTACCTGTGCACGGGTGCTTATGCATTAGCCCCATTCGAAGTGAGACCGTCGTGGCCGGGGACCGAACCCACGTCCTCGGGCTATGTTCGAATTCAGTCACTAATTCTTATCTCGTGCCTCGTTATCTTTATTCGCTTGTGCTTCGTGGCATTGCGTTTGTTGATGCGCAAATGAGAACAAGAACATGGCAAGGCCACCATAAAGAAAAAGTGTGCGCGCAGTCGCAAATCGCGAATGTAATTCCTCTAGAGAATTCCTATACTGAGAGCGCTACAACACGAGCGGAAGCGCTAATGCCTGTATACGCGTTTATGCGCTAATGACTTAGGTTATAGAAAAACCTTTGGGTTGCCATGCTTCTTTCTTTTTAATAGCCACCAATACGTTAAGTATACAGCTACTAAGCAGCAGCTGTCAGGCGTCAAGTTTGCTGCGCTTTTCATCAACAAGTCACGTGACAGTTCCGAAGAAATCCGAACAGATGCGTTCAAAGCTTGTATCCGCTGTGGCGCAGCTTTCTTGAACTTTAACTTTCTGCTGCCCATACAGTTCGACATCGGGAAAGGTTAAGTAAGCTTTTGTAAAAATAAAAAAAAATGATATGCTGTTCCAGTTACTCTTTAATACAGTAATTAATTAGCAATCGGTTCGCTGAGCTGTTGAGCCTACTGAAAACGCTCTCGAGTGCGCGCTATCCATGCTTAAATTCGAATTTAGAGGAGTCAGAATACAGTAGCCTATATCATACGTTAAACATCGTACGATAAGTCGGCGGCAGCGACGAGGACGCCTACAGCATGTCTTGTCCTAGCTCTGGATCTGCTCCTAGAACTGTGGCGTGCGAGCGAAAGCTATAGGGCTCCACCCGTAGATGCCGCCTTTGTTTGAAACAAACCGGTGAGTGAAGGGGCGATTTGTATTATAGGTCGGGTTACGCAGCCCTTGGATTGGCTTTCTGGGTCCCTTTACAAGGCCACTGAATTCAAGCGTCAAGCCGAGCCTGCGCGCCCGAAACAGACCACGCACATTCCATCGCGTAAAAACACATCCGCGACCAGAAATCACTCGTTTTTAGGAGACACATGTGTGTGTGTGTGTGTGTGTGTGTGTGTGTGTGTGTGTGTGTGTGTGTGTGTGTGTTGACGTTTTCTGTTCACAGAAGTGTACGTCAAGCGCTACCGCGAGGTGTGGATTAAAAAAAAAAAGAGCGATTGCGAAGGCGTAGTCGGGAAAAGTTCAAACGTGCTTCGCTTGTTGCACGTCTGACACGTCCCCCGCCACAATGGCTGTGTGTTTTCGGCAAGGCAAGAAAAATATGTACGGATACGGTTCGGCAAACAACACGCTCGATCCGTCTTGTGTACGAGTGGTATACGGATGGCTGCGCCGACGTCGCTATATTAAAACCCTTTCCGCGACGTGGTTTTCTACAAGATGTGGCATTTCGAGGCTATGAAACCACGTTGCCGAACGGCCTGTTCGATGCCTTCGAATGGCGAGAAGATTCCCGATCACTGCAAGTTTGGTTATCGCCGCTATCATTACCGTCGCCTTCTGTTATCAAACGGATCAGACGGCCGTGAACGGTAGACACGTGTGTGACACTATACAGTGGAAAGGCATCGTTCATATGATGCGCTGACCGGGACAGTTTCAACCTCATGCGCATATACTGCGAGTGGCATAGCGGACCAGTACAATGCGTGTCGTACTTGAACGTATCGCTACAGCTATCAACACGCCATACCAGCGTCTCTGGAAAGGCACGTTTCTGGCCCGTTGTTTCCGTATGCACCCGGCATTTTACAGCGTCAAGGGCCGTTTTTGGCGCCGTAGTTGTCCGCCGCTGCCGCCAGTGTCCGTAACCACTATCGCGCAAATTTTAGAAAAAAATGCCAGTGCAGAGGAGCATACGAACTCGTCCTCTGCGTGGATTCGAACCCACACCCTCTGCGTGGCAGTCGAGCATTCTACACTGGACTACGCCTGTGCTTGAAAAATCATCGCTAAAGGACCTAAACAAGTATAACGTCTGGCGAGGAATCACATTAACAAATGTAATGTTACGTGGCAGAATAATAATGCGCCACCACACGTCGGGGAAAGTCGATTGCACGAGTTCGAGGTACCATTTGAAAGAACACAGGGGGTGCATGCTTCGTGGCACACATTACAGAGACATCATCAACACTATGAAACAATCTCTTCAACTTTTCCGTCATCATTGTTACGAAGCGCTGCCTCGTGAGGCAGTTTTGTCGTATCGTGCCATGTGTCAGGCGACGTGCGCAGCCCCAACGGCAACCTTATCCGTGTTTGCGGTAGGCAACAGGTAACGCCTGTCACGTGTATCAGCTGTTCGCGACAGTGTAGCGCTTACCGTAAGACGTTGGCCAGGGTGTGCCGACGTCCCTTGAGTGGAAGTCTTGTGGGCACCGGGCGGGGTCCGCGCTGAGCTCGGTGCATCTTAGGTGAGCTCGCAGACATCGCTCGAGGACAGTCGGGAGCGGCGGACAACACGATAAAAGGGACGTTATTCCACGACACTCCCGGTCGAGCAGGCACACAACACACGAGCACACACAATCACGTTGCACCACCTAGACGATGACCATCCGAGGCGGCGAGCGCGAACACCACCGGAGCACGAGCGCTCACATCCATGCAAAGCTAACTCGAACGGCGAAGCTCCTGTACTGCTGGGGTTCTGCGATGCACGCAACACACAACACTGCAGGAAGACCGTAATCCACCGTGGAAGGTAGCCCGTCGGTCACTGACGCGGGGTGAGGACCCTTGGCGGGGTCCGAAGGGCCCGCTGCGAAGCCCCTGCGAAACGCGCGCCGAGCGCCGCGCAGAGCGTTATCCAGCGAGCGAATTTCCCGCACTCCGCACTCGCGGGGAAGCGGAGTCATGTGCGTTTTGTCGCGAGAGGAGAGGTTTGGCCACCGCGCTGCCGGGCCTCTCACGCGCCAGCAGCAGCAGCAGCAGCTAGCGCAACGAGCGTGCGTGGATACTAAACGGAGTGTAGTGAGGAAACCATAGATACCGAGAACGCGGCGGAGCCATCGCCGTGAAACGCCACTCGGCGACGGGACCGTCGAGAGCGATATTGAGCCGACGTTTTCGTTTTCGTCTTCGTGCACTTCACCCTCGATCTTCGGCTTGTGACTGCTATAGCCATGTCTGCAGTACGCTTCGAGATCTGAGAGAACATAGTGCCTGAATACACGATGAAGGCGAAAGCAAACCGCAGATGGTGTTTTTCAAGGAATTCAGCGAATGTTTCAGCTGAATCAATATGTGGTGCGCCATTTGTACAGGACGCCGCCAGGTGAAAAGCGGCGCGAACGTCGTATGTGGCAACCCTCGCTCAAATGAACCAATTCGTGTTTCTCCCTTCGGTGTAGCTGTTAAATGCTGCAGCTTTCCGAGTCAAACGTACAGTGTCATTATGAGAAACGCTATAGTGTAGAACTCCGGATTCATTTTGACTACCTACAGCCTGCACTGGCGTTTCATTTGCGTTTCGTTCCCGTCGTTATGCGGCCGTCATGGCTGGCAATCGAATTCGTGTTCTCGCGTTTAGCATTGTAACAACATAGCCGTTAAAGGACCCTGTAACGCTTTCTGAACATAACAAGAAAACACTACGATTAATGGTGGAGGCTCCTGCCACCATGTCAGCCGCACATTATTGCGCTACATGCAGCAGGGAATTCGCAATTTGGTTTCAAAATACACCTGGAAAGCGCCCGCTCTTCTTTTAGCAAAACGCGCCATAGCTGGCGCGGACTAGGAAATAAATGGGAAAACTACCTTTCGCTGATTCCCGTGTGCACTTGCCACGGATGCCGTTGTGTGACGCCACGTCGCTGTAGTGACTCTGGCCACAAGCTTGTGAATGCGAACATGTTCAAAGAAAAAGAAAAGAGAAAATTTTCAGGGTCATGACCCGCGCAAGCGTGACTTCTCACGAAGCCCACAGTGGCGTCACTACTTTTACATGTAAAAGCTCCGGTACCATTGAGACAAACAAAAGGTAACATCGCAACGCGGTCATCAATATAGTTTCAAAGAAATAAAGTTCTGGTACGGCGCACTCGTCTGCTTTCCATGTTCCATGTATTACATTCGCTGAATCGTTCAAGAATATTCGTCTTTAGAGTTGGGCTATACCGTAGACTAGGTCATGTGGGCTAGGTTCGCTGGCCAACTACTACTGCAGCACGGAGTGGAAACACCCCCCTCCCCATTGCAATACCCCCCCACCCCCCCACCCCTTTTTTTAAATAGTGCTTCTATAGAGAGAAAATGTGCGTCAATGAAGTGCAGGAAGGCCGGCCAGACGTCCCCCACAGTGGGTGCGAGCCACCCATCTCCAGGCGAACAAGAACATGCACCCAGCCTACATTACACAGGGTAAAGGTGTCAAAGGGACGAAGACTATCATATAAACCTATCAAGGCCTTGCAGCAACTCCTTTCAGGTGTATCGTCGTCATATAACTGCATTATGTGGAATCATCTTCCCTTTATTATTCGTTTCGCATCAGTGTTACAGCAAAGCATCGCTTGGACACCCCGAACCAAAGGCCCAGGTTCCCCCCACCCCTTTATTTTTCGCGATTTTTTTTTTTGCCGGGCCTCACATGCTGTGGAAGGATGCGTAATCTATTTGAAGCGGCGAGATGATTTCCTGTCACAGGGCTCGTTGACACAGTAGGGAAGGAACGTGAGATCTCTGGGAGTTGTGCTTAGGGTTCTATTCTGGATACCTATATCCCTCCATGGGGATGTTTGGGACCAATAAAAGAAAGCACAGCTGCTCCGCCAGCCAATTAGAGATGGCAAGTCTGAGATCGACCCTCTGACCTGCCAGGGACGTAAACAGCAGTTACAAGATCACGCCAGAAAACAGTACGTCTGATGCCGACAGAGTCATGAGCTTCAGTAACAACGGAGATGTACGCCGGCAGCCTTTATGGGTGGTTTAGTCAGGTCTTTGCGAAGTCAACCAAGTTTCGTAAATAATCACAACACAGAACTCGTGCTTCGCTCGAGCGAGTGTAATGAGAAGACGTACTGCGCAACATTAGGTTATCTTATCACTCAAAATTTATCGGCGTCCACTGTGAGTTTTTACGCGCTGTATGCCACAGCGGAGTAGCCAGGTTATCTTTGGAAGAGAGGCAAGGCAGGCGGCTGCCGTGAGAGGCATTTTATGCCAGGGCCGCTTTACATAAGAAAATCCTAACTGGGATGGGAACATGCGCCTAAAAAATACCTATCCCACCTCCTACCCCCTCCGCTCCCCCCACCCCCAACGTCTTCTCTTTCGGCTAACTAGGTTCTGGGTTCAGTCTCAAACATTTTCAGATATCTTTCGCAATGCTCTTGCTCTACATTATACTACTCGCATGGCGGCTTCCCTTTCTTGCTGGCCACTGAAATGTTTTCGGCACTCCGCTGCCAACTATTCGGAATACAGGCGTCAACTTGCGACGCCGCTAGCTCGCATGATAGGCATTCGAAGGCGCTTTAATCTAAACTGCTCGCACGCGCACGCCAGCTGTTCGCTCTCTCTCTCGCTCTACAAAGCCAGAGGTCGAAAAGGATAAGAGTCCGGAACTCCCTGAATTCGAGCGTCGAAGGCTGCCGCGTCAGTTGGGCGCCACACAGGGTACACGAGCACGGTTAGAGTGACTAGAGCCGCCAAAACATCCTCTCAGCTGCCGTCACTGCGCCGTAATTGAAACCAATTGGCGCTCGTTTCAGACGAGAGCCGTGGGACTGCGCTCCATTCAACTCCTCGACCTCAATTTATCCACTCATCCAAACCTTATTCAACGACGGCTTCGGCGTTCCACAGCAATTCAACAGAAAATACAGCGCGAGGCACGTTGAACGGGAAAACATGCGCATCAAAACCATGCGTTCCATGCGCGACGCGTCGGAAAGACGGCTGTTTCGTTCGAATATTGTGAACTATACAGTCGCGCACCTGTATGGGTAATATTTATTGCATGGTAGTTCAAGAGTTCGAAGGGTGCGCTTCAAAGAGTTCTTAAAGTGCGGGAACTCGAAGCATTTGCGAAGGCGAGAATTTTGGTTAACTTCTCTGTAGCGTGTGAGCTCGTATTTCATCGACCTCTGATCAACGCGAAAGCATTACTTGCACATGAGTCGAAAAATCCGGCATCCACCGGCCGCCGTCGTGCGTGAACGCAAATGGCACAGAGGGTCACGTGAGCAAACATCACGACGACGTCGCAAAGTACGCGGTGATGTCACGCTGACGTTCTCCAAGACGTCATTGAGGACGTATTAACATAACCAAGACTTCCGATTGGCTTCAAATTTTTCGGAGAGGCTATGCAAGCAAAACAAATTAATGGTTTTCGAAAAAAAAAAGATCGCGGTTTGGGTAGAAATCTGGTATGGCTGACCAAATGTACGCCTAATGCGTGCGTGATTGCACGCGGTAAGTTGTAGCCACGTGATAGGATACTCTGCTTTCGCACACCAGCACCTAGGCAGTCTTACGTGACCACGCCAACACTTAGCAATGTACTAGGCAGGGAGCTAAAAAGCCAATGAAACATCGCCCTACGTTAGCAGTGTAGTAAAGTTGCATGCTGGATACCCTGTGCGACCGAGCAACGCTACCGCCTTGTGGTACCCAGGAATTCCCTAGTGAGGTCGCCAGACAGAACAGGCGACACTTGTATATCTCGATAGCACGCGTCGTGTCGGTGCTCCCTACCTAGCTTAACTGTGACGATTTCGTGTGTGTTCTCCTTGGTGTTGCCCTCGATTCTCCTTTACCGATAACTATTTTCAGCCTCAACTTCGTCGTCACTGTGGGCTCTGCGGCGTCAGCCTCGGCTCTTCACAAATTAACAGGCCTTGCGACACATATATGACGCGTACAAAACAAGAAGTAAGCCTTAGGGCAAGTTCATATTTGAAATGAAAATGAAGTGTTACGGCGTAAGCGCTTGGCATGGAGCGCGATAGAGAATATCTGTGTATTTGACGTAGAAATGTAATCATGCAGCTGGAGCTTGGAGCATATGTGCCCAATAACATCTTGCTCGCATGTTCACAGGAGCATTGACTATTTAAATGCAGCTTGTAGTGGCGCGAACTATGAGGTAAGAACGCCTTCTTGTACCAACCAGGCTAGTTTTCCACTTTGCTGCTTTCATTGGCTTCCGGCCGTGACTTTTGCTACGGCCGCGCTAGCCGGGAAGCGCTCCACTTTGGATGTCACCGGCCGGAAGAAAATAATTGCAGGGACGGGCTCCTCCTTGCGCCTACTCATAATGTGGAGAAGCCTGCTTCGACGAACGACGCACCGTCGACGTCGCTCAGACGCAGAAAAATACTTTTATAGCGGAGGTGTATACGGCCATAGGTTCTGGGGGATCGCGTCCGCGGAAAGAACGACGCCTAGAATAATTTCACAGCGTTGGGCATGGTTGGGCCGAGCCCGGGGGCAATACAAGGCGTGGAGTAGTGGCACATACGCAAAAGAAAATGTAAATAAAGTGAATTAACCAAGTAAAGATGAAAGTGATCAAAGGAGAATTAGGTGAGATAAAGGTGACCTTATGTTAATCAAATGGAAATTAAGCCAATGAAAAAATAATTAAGATGACTCAGGGGCGTCCTAAGAGAACCAATGGTATAATTCGTTTAATTGAGGTTCATACTGCTAGGTTCTGAACAAAAGCGCGTCCGTCCATCGAGTCGCGTGAACAGATATTACAGCGGTTGGCCATCCCACCACTGGTGATCCTTCTTAAAAGAGCGGAAGGTACGAATTTTTTTTTTTTAATGGCCAGCCCAGAAACAGGCACAAAGAAAAGGAGTGTCAAAGATAGCTTCGTTAGAAAGATCACAGCGCGCAAGCGGGCGGGCTAATGTAAAACAAAGCAAGCGTTGTTTTCTACCTCTTAGCAGCTTCGAACGAACGTGTCTCTCGTCGAAGCGCGCTTCTCCACATTGCGGGACGCCAGGAGGTGAAGCCTATTTCGTTTTTCTCGTACGCAGTGCTGAAACGTAAGGAAAGGACGCTATATTCTGCAACCGTTGTTTCAAAACGGCTTTGTGTCCGCAGGGGTATGGGAAATGAAAGAGTGTAAAGGAGAGGAACGTGACAGTGGATGGCTCCGGCACTCCCTTTCCCCCACCCCCACGGACGCTTAGCCGTGCTCCCTATATGGGCTGCAGAAATTAGCGTCCTTTCCTAACCGAACCACAATCATCATCATCATCACTTTAATCAGCTGGGGGTTCTCTAACGTGCACCAACAACGCACAGTAGACCAGCTTCTGGCATTATCGCCTTTTGCGTCCGCAGTCAAGCACCATAATCGCTAGACCACCGCGGCGGAAAATGACGATGTCCTTTCTGCAGTGTGCCAGAAATGGCTGGCTGGTATTGCGATATGACCAGCGCCGCACTTGGCCACACACCGCAGTATGGCCAGACACGTAGCGCGTACGAAAGACGCACTGCAAACGCGCACTTAAGGGCACAACAAACCACTCCGGCAAGTGGCTTTCTTGTATGCGACCAGCGCAGTAACAGACAGGGACAACAAAAAGAAGCGAGAAACAATAAATGCCAGCGCCTGCTCAAAAAACAGCCGCTCTAATTCCATTCCTGCAATTCTTTTCGCCTGAAAGGCAACATCGACGTCGAAAGTGGAACGGCGCTCTGCTATTGAAATCGCAACAAACGCAGTAAAACTGACTAGGTGGGTGGTAGGTATTCATGATAGAGCTTGTAGAGTGCAGAGTGAACAGAAAGCAAAGAATCTATCTATCTATCTATCTATCTATCTATCTATCTATCTATCTATCTATCTATCTATCTATCTATCTATCTGTCTGTCTGTCTGTCTGTCTGTCTGTCTGTCTGTCTGTCTGTCTGTCTGCGTCTCGGCGCTCTCCTGGTCGTCTCATTGACTTGGTACATACCAAAATTGGGACGGTAGGGTACCAATGTATGACTAACGCGAAGGATTTGTCTAACCACTCGTAGGGTTAGCCACTCGTGTGGCTCGTAGCCGCAGTGCTTGGCCCGGGTTGTGCGGCTATGCGCAACAGGTGACCTGAATGTTATCATTGCAGTTTATGTTAATCAAGGGCCCCCAAAAATATACAGTGAGACTTTCATGACAGGACACTTCCTGTGGGTTAAACAAGACACCGTTTTTATAGTAGCTGCGTTTGAAAGTATAGAAGCACGGCCGCTCCATCAAACGCACGACTGGCCGTGGTAGATGTAACAAGAGGACAGACAAGCATCAACCCACCACGCGTTAGGGGGGTAGGACTCGAACACGGGGCACTGAGGTGCAGGGATTCATCTCAGATACGTGTCTATCAAGACCCGTTGGGTGCGTTCGGAAAACTTTAACGAACCGGGAAGGGGTCAAGGGCTCGTTCTTTATTTGTTAGAACTCACTAAGTTGTTTCGGAAAACTTTGTCATTTAGGCTGCACAATATATATATTTTTTTCATCATTTTTGAAACCAGTTGCACGGAGAAACAAGCCATACATGTTCACTGCATTTGCGCATTGGTCAATATGTA
Source organism: Hyalomma asiaticum (assembly GCA_013339685.2). NCBI lineage: Eukaryota > Metazoa > Arthropoda > Arachnida > Ixodida > Ixodidae > Hyalomma > Hyalomma asiaticum. The sequence continues at coordinate 6,401,850 of CM023491.1, forward strand.
CGCATAACAAATTCTGCGTCTATGCACCGGAAATATGCGCTTCCTTAGAGTTCGGATACAAACAGAGACGCTCCAATACGTGCACCAGACCTTGCGTGTGCTTTAGCAGAACTCGAGCCCATAGCACACATGAAAACGAAGCACTAACGAGTATTTAAAGCTTACAGTTAACTTTGATACATGCGTAGGGACTGTAACAGAAGTATGCGAACATTTTGAATTGTCCTCTGCTTAGCAAAATGCACTGAAAACAGGCAGCAGTATGTGAACAAAGCGAGAAAGACTTACACGTGAAATATTCTTCCAGGCGTCTTCTTAACCCGATTTGTACAGACAAAGGCGACGCACGAAGTCACCATTGCCTTCTCAGATATTTAGATGCATTAAAAAGAACATGACCCAGGTGTCTAAACTCCACGAAACAGCGTCGCGCTATCTGCGCGCTCCGCCGTCTGCGTGGTCGTCTGGTACTGTTTCCTTGAGCAAGATGGCGGAGACGGCTTCACTTTCGGCCGGCCGCTTCCACTCCAGAAAAGTAATATATGTAATGTTTAACAAGCAAAATTACTCTTAAATTAACTTCACCTCCCTTTTACTGCACTCTTGGTTCGCTGCGGTGGTACCGCCATCTAGGAACGATAGCTAGAGCGAAGCAGATTGTCGTGCTGATTCGCGCCGGCAGACAGCGCTTCGGTAGTGTACCCGTCGCAGGACCCTGAAACTCAGGGGCCTCGGTGAAGCGGGGATATCCACTTGCGCCACCTGAGCTCTGGGGGCGCGTTAGCTCCCCTCCCTCTCGCTGCTCCAGCTTCCTCCGCTCAGCCCTTCTCCCTGCGCCCGTCGGCGCCCGCCGCCGAAGTTCCGTTGAGATCAGGCCATCAGGCTTGTACGTTTCATGACTCGCGCCGCTCGTGCATCGTGCTATGATGCACAAATACTTTACAAAGCCCTGCAAGATTCTTTGGGAGCTCCCTACGACAATGGGTGAGCCTGCAGTTGGAGCACGACAGTGCTGGCGGGTTTCATTGTGTTCTTATTTACATCACTGCGCTCTAGGTGCTGTACATTGCACCATTTGCGTTGCCTTGTAGTAACGAGCATATCAAGCATCCTTCACTTCTCTTAATTTTCTGAGCCCGTATATGGATGTCTTGCTTTTCATTGACAAAAAAAAAAAAAAAAAAAGTGAGGCGAAGGGTCTCCTGTGTTCCAAGGGGAACTTAATATTGTGTGTTCTTGTGCATGCTATCACTGTCGCGTGCATACACTGAGCCCGTCTTAAAAGGGTGCTAGCATAACTAAGAACACACAAAATTAAATTAACTCTTTTTCACCTTTGAATTCAAGAGACCCTTGGCCTCACTTTAATGTAACTGAAAACAAGATATTCACGTGGCATGCCTGTACATCCATCATAAAAGCTCAACAAATGAAGATATGACACACGCGTGAAATGCCCTTCGACAACAAATCAACGCAAATGGTGACCGTAAAGCACGCAAAGTGTACAGTAAACTAAATGATAGAATACAACGAAACGCGTGGGCCGAGTCAACAATGCAAGGCACACAACGCACGGGCGAGTCACAGAACACTTATAGGCGAGTGTGCAAGGCACGCGCGTGCAAGAAAAAAAGAAGATAGTGACGCTCCTCCAAGAGGAAAAAAGAAAGAAAGAAAGAGCCACAACAACGAAAAAAAAAAAAGCAGGGCGCGCTGCATCATGATGGGAGGGGCGAAAAAAAAAGGGGGGGGGTAGAAGGAGGGGGGGCGGACGGCCCAGGCGCGTCTGCTTCTGTTGCCATGGCGACGTTGCGCCGCCATAAAGACCGCCCCCACTCGCCAGGGTCGTAACTGAAAGGAAGTTTGGCGCTAGCGTCGGCTGAGCGTCTGCATTTCCGCAGCCAATGGGAGGTATACGGAGATTCACCCCCGTCCCGTCGTCCGCGCGCGTTCTGACGGCGCGTTCCAGGGGCAAAGTACAAACACGGCCGCCACAAAATTGGTTTTGCGTGGCCAGGTGTGCTCGACGCGCACTGCTCCAGGATCGCAAAGACGGCCGTAGACAAGCAAACGATTGGCCTTTCGCTGCAGTGGGCCGTGTTCTCACAAAACGATCCGTTGACAACCCGTTCGGTTTCTGTTACAAGGTGTCACGATTTGCGGACGATCCTCGTTTATGGCAGGCTTGCGCGGGGCACTGGCGCGTGCAAGTCAGTATTTCCAGAGCAATGTGAGTCGCTCGAAAACTTTCTCTCGTGTACAAGTGTCGAGAATCTCTGTGCCGAGTCGAGGTGTCGCTGATGTCTAGATTTAACGTGTTCACATGTTCACAGTACCCAAGCCATCTCCCGCCCTTCATTCGCCAGATTGCCGATTATGCATTGCACAACTTCGCGAAGTCAGGTTTCACTTTCTCGTGTTATACAGATTCATATGACAGAGGGACCAACCACATTTTTTTCTTTTTTTCTCAGCTACAGCGCCGTACCTAATTTATTATGGTGACGATCGAGGTGTTCCGCAAATCTTGGTGGACAAACGGACGATGGCACGCACAGTGTTGTCAGTTCGCACAACGACAGCTCGTCGCTTGGTTCGTGAAGCTCGCAGACTGAAGCCCGTTCCTCACGCTAATTGAGTCAAATCTGCTATCCCCCATTCATTTCCCAATATAACTCCCTTACGAGCTGCAGGATGAGATAGCGCCACCTTTTAACAGCTGAGCTGCAGTTTTGGGTTATAGCAATGTCCGCCGCCGTCGTGGTAGATGATAGTGATTAGGTGAAGGCAAAGGAAGTTGTGACATGTGCCGTGGGGGTGGTGAAAAATGCACAGAAAACCATGGAAAATCACAAAGGAAATCAGGGACAACCAAAGCTCCGCTGTTACAGCAGCTTTCACACTGAGTGGAGCTGCCTTTGCTTTTCTCCTGGCATCTTCCCGTGCCCCCCATCTTCTCCACCTTACTCAAGTCAGACGTAAAGTCGTCTAGACTTCTGCAAACTCCTAACCAGTACTCAAATTGGTATAATTCAGAATATATCCTCTTTCACATGGAACATTACCTCCTATGGGGCCTATTGATTATGTCAATGAAATAAAAGAATAGTTGGGTCCTTTCCGCTCTGTGAACATGGTCGATCAGCGAACCCTAGATGTGCGGATCAGGTGTTTATTCGTTTTGCAGTGAGGTTGCGCGTGTTTGGAGTGGGTTTATCAGAGTATTTATTTCAAGTGCCACACATTAATGGGCAGCCTAATGTGCGGCACTTGAAATTAAGGTGGATGAAAAGATAAACCAGTTCCCACTGAAGGCAGGTGCGTCTTTTCGTTCACTCTAACTCCTTTCTACTTACTCCACAATCACAATACTGCAATTAAGAAACTTCAATAACTTCCCCTGTGCTTTCCTAGGCTTCATTGTTTGTTGGGTCATTAAGCTGTTTCTAAGCAATAAATGAGCTCTCAACCCCATCCATTTCGTTATTTCATAGCTCGGGCCTCGTGTTTAGGTAGCATGCGAGAGTTTACTAGCAGCAGCCATCTCATCATAAGGTCACATTCTACGTGATGGCTCCTGGCAAAAAAGAGTGCCAAAAAAGAGCGCCACTCAAAGCCATGGCGGCGAGTATGCTGCCAGGGCTATGAGTGGCGCTGCCTAACACTCCGAGGATTATATGCACATAAAATACCCAATTGCTGCCGCTTTGTGGCATACCATTTTTGTCTTTTTTTTGCCCATTATAAATCATCACACGTGATATCTTGTATAGCAGTATTCTATTCATAACTATTTTATTGTTACCGCATGGTAGCATTTGGACTTGATTGTTGCATTGTAGTTTGTATTAACCTGATTTGTATCATTCGTTTTTGATCTCGCATGTATTTTAGTGTATTTGTATATCATGTTTTAGTTCATTTCCTGTCAAGTGTTATTGATTCTTTGAAACTTATTCTTTTTGCCAAGTTGCTCTGCTTGATTTATGTTCTTTTGTTTAACCAGCACAGGAGGTCCCCTTGCAGCCTAGAGCTTTGGGACCTCCTTCTGTATATTACTTCTGTTGTGTATTATCTCTTCGAATCAATAAAATCATTTCTTCTTCTTAAAAAAAAAATAAAGTGGACAAGGGGGGGGGGGGGGGGCGACTGCCTTCATAGCTCAGCGGTAGAGCACCAGACACGTTATCTGAAGGTTGTGGGTTCAGTTCCCACTAAAGGCAGGTTTCTATTTTCGTCCACTCTAACTCCTTTCTACTTACTCCACAATTACAATACTACAATTAAGAAATATCAGTAACTTCTCTGTGCTTTCCTAGGCTTCACTGCATGTGTATATATATATATATATATATATATATATATATATATATATATATATATATATATATATATATGGCACGTGTGTGCAATTCCGGGAGGTGTTTCCTAAAATGCGAGCAACTGTGCTCACTGGCAACACAGAAAAGAAAACCATGAAGAGGCCATGCCCATGGGAAAGGAATATTATTTTTGTCATGGCACATAATTAATGATAACCGGTTTCCTTTAATAAAACACTGGTGTACACTGAGAGAACACACTTTCAGTTTAAAGTGTCAAAGGTACTCTTGCAACATCATATTATGTCACTTTGCATTGAACAGGTCTTGAGACGTAGCAAGAAAAATAATACAATGAGAAACAACAGACTAGTTAAACTCTTTGAAGGAACTGCAGGCAACTCTACCCAGTCAAGTTCATTGGACAAAAGCACACTTTGCACTGAAGGCAGAGGAATACAAACAAAATGGAATGAACAGCTTGAGCATAATTAATGCAGTAAACATGCATGCCACAGTGCTGCCACTTTGATAATTTGAGATGCATTCTTGTGTATTACCCGACTGCCTGTAGCTGAGATTCCCCAAGAATCATGAGACAATCTGACTGAAGTGACTAAGAAATACTTTGTGACTGTAAACAAGGTATGAAGCCTAGATTCATTATTGGTTCGGAAGGCTGGAGAGGTATTCTAGCAGCACACTAAATGAACCTTTGTAGAGTGTACAAACGTTCCCCTTCGTGGTGTGCACATTGACAGTATGCTTTCCTTAATCTTTAAGGGTGATGTGTCTGATTCTGAAAGCTAAAATAAAATTTCAAACTTCGCACTAGTAAACACATGTGTGAATGAGAACGTGAGATTGGTGGAGCACAGACAAGGCATGGCTCTTGCGACATGTCTTAAGAGATGCTGCAAATGCATCACCTTTAAGATGACAGCTGAAATTTGAATGCCAATTTCGCTTTCATTACCTAACACATCTCAAGATCTCCATTTGTATGCTGTGCGAGCTACAGACTTCAAAATACCAGGTAACATTTGCGGGGCCATGTAATGCTAGAATAGTGTGTAACTGGCTGACCAGTAAGTGCTTCGTTACTGCATCACTGAAATGCATTACTGAACAAGCTGATGCATGAGCCCGTAAAGACCATTCGGTAGGCTGGCATGATTGCACTATTGCTGTTCTTAACTACGCACTCAGTGGTGCTACATTAGTGGCATCAGTAAGTGTAAATGGCAGATGCTCACCGTTGCAATTCAAGACATTCATCAAGCTGGACTCTGATTAGCTGATGGTACGAGCTCTTTCTCCATAATCACCCCTTAAACCAAACATCAACACTGCAGGAACACGTTATGGTGTTTATGCAATACTGGTATTTTGTCTAAGGGTGGCATAAAGCATCCTCTTAGCAACATTACTTGCTCCTTCATTTGAAGACAAAGCAAAAAGGTTGAAAAGAAAGATATCACATGAGTCAGGGCGCTGCCATGGCAAGCTCAACTGCTAGCATTTGCAATTATGCACAGTTGACCAAAACACAGGAAAAAGGAATGATCTTGAAGTAGGACTATCTTCCCTATCTGGATTTCTCACTCTTTAATTCACGCTAATATCGAATCCTCACAAAAAAAAGAAAAGTGAACCAATCACTGTTAAAAGATTCATCACAATCATCCTCACTGAATGCGCCCTTAAAGGCCCCTTTTTTTCACCTAAGGGTACCACAAAGGCATATTCATTTACCATTCTCATATACGCATGTGTAGAGTGCTGGCCTACTCAGTCTATCTGTTTATGTCCAAGAAATTCTTGTCAATGTCTGTCACCTAGTAGACATACTGTAAAATTTCAAATGGCAGCACCCTCTTAGCAACATTACTTGCAATGCAATGTGCTATCAATCCTTGGCAGCGCGTCAAGCCATGAAAGCATGCATGCATGCGAGATGGCAACCCGAATCGCCAGCTGAAAGCTGTCACCCGTCTCTGAGGGCATGAACATGCATGAACTTCCACGCTTTCACATGTTAATTGTACTAGCGATTCAGTGAGCCCTAGCAAAACAATTGAGGAAGCCGAATTTTACAGGTTGAAGCCAGTAAATGTTATGGTGAATGGACGGTTCAACGGGAAAGTGCAACAGCAATGGCGGGGGACTGAAGAGTTTTTTTTTTTTGCAGTGCTCTGACAACACTTTTCGTCGATCTGAGAACACAGCGTATGTCTAAACGTCTACATAAGCAAAAAGTGCTCAATGTTAAGAAAAATGGCCAAATAATTTAGTCATGTCTTCGTACATGGCATCCTTCTTTAATTAGCTGCAGTGATAATGCTGTTAATATCCATTCCCCAAAACAAGCGTGGGTGAGAATGTGATCTGATAACATAACTCACACTGCCAATTCCACCAAAGATAACCCCAAACATTTTCTACGGGATACGCTTGATGAAGGATGAGCTTTTTATCTTAAATGCATTGCTACAAAACTTTTGATCTGATCAAGAGGCTTTCCAAACTTTTTGTCAATGTTATCTCAGCTACCAAGCACTGTTAGAGTTCGCTTGTTTAAAACCACCTCAGCTTCCCCTTATTCGATTAGAACTTGGAGCACTGACAGCATTACACGGCGTTCAAGTGTGTAGGTGATGAAAACAGCTAAGTGGATGCATAATTATGCACGCCCAGGTTTCGTAGTGTAGTGAAGCTTTAGCAAGAACAAGTTCTTTTTAAGTCTTCAGCAGCAAGGGCTAGACCTTGTAAAGGTTCTTTAACCAATTCATCATTTCTGCATTTCGTTACAGGTTCAGTGGCCCATCACGATCACTTCAATTTGTGCAGTTATCCTTGACCTGTGCATGTACCGCTTTGACGACAGCCAGTTTTCAGTAACAGTGACAAATGACGAGATACTTCAATGGAAGCAAAAGAACCGTTAATGAATACAGCACTAGGACACAGTTTTTCAGTGTACAGCTAGGCTGCCAGACGCATGGAGTGCCTCACAGACGGAGACAAATACAGGCTGCTAATGAGCTTGCAACATTTCTGGATTTCAGTAGTTATTTTGAAAGATACGAAGTCAATTCTTCAGTGCTAAATATCCGTTTCCAGAAACATCTTTTCATGACATGACAGCCAAAAGATGGGCCATTTAAAAATCTCCTACAAGGCCTACTACTGTATAAGTTCTCTGCTGCATGTAGACGCAGTGACAAATTAAGTGTTTGGTAAGTCTCACTGTTTGCTCATATGCTTCTAGGTACCCCTATATGACCTAACTGTTAAATTTGGACTCATTGCTAAAATTCTGTTTCAACAAAACAGCAGTGGAAACGCTAGCAAGTACAGTAATGCCCACACATAGCTGCCCTGCACAATCCTAAGGAACTGCCATCCACGTAGGGTATCACAACACTTGGCAATTGCCACTTGTTATCTCTGGCAGGGAGCAGCACTCGCTATCTGCTCCTATGTCATCGGGATGGCCATAAATCCAGAATGTGAATTTATAGGTGCCATCAGACAAATGCACAACCCATGCCTGTGCAACTGTCGCCATCTCGGTGCACAAAAGAGAAGTTGTCAGGACCAAACTGACAAACGTCCCCACAATGGAAACTGGAAGCATTCCGCTCTTGCCTCACTCATCGCCAGCTTGAAAGGCTCAAAATGAGCTAGTGAAAGCATGCTAGTGAAAGAGCATCAGGAATCACTAAAAAACTAGAGCGTGTAGAAAAGTTTACCCTTTCTGCCCTTAGCTCATCTCCAATGCAAAGTAGCTAACCAGTTTAGCCTCACTACCATTCATCTCTCCCTCTAAAAAACAGTCGAACATCGATATAGCAAATTACTGCTTATAATGAATTAAGGGAAATATAGTATTGACAAAACAACAATCTCTGTAACAGATTTAGAACAAATTATTGGATGTAACAAAACCACCTCTATGTCAAACTGAATTTGTTATAATCATGTCTGACTATAGCTGCTGTTGAGAAATTAAAAAAGATGTTTTCTTGCTGATTGACAGCAACCATATACAGGGTCTGTTAGAAAAGTATCCGACCTTATTTTTTTTTTTTGTGAACGCCTGATGGATATGAATCAAGTGCGCTTGCATCAGCCGACCTTGAACCCACGTGCGCATGCGCGAATTTTTTTCCTGCCTGCCAATGGTGTCAGTCGCTGGTACGCAGCATTTGAGTGAGGTAATGCGCAGTGCTCTCGTCGTTTTTTTTTTTGTGCTCAACAGGAAATTGGCGCATTCATCACGACAATGCTCCTGCACATTCCTAGCACCTGATTCAGACTTTTTTGGCGAAAAACCAGACCCCTGTAGTTCAACAGCCCCCTGCGACTTCTGGCTGTTTCCCAAAATCAAGAGGCCATTGAAAGTAGCGCGATTTCAGACAAGAGAGGGCATTATGGCTGCAATGACATCTGTGCTAAACTCCATTCCGAAAAAGGCCTTCTGGGAATGCCTCCAGCAATGGCAGCACCTCTGGGAGAAGTGTGTGGCTTCCCAAGGAGACTACTTTGAGGGTGATTAAGTTTCCAACGCTCCAGTTATGCCAGTTTTGTTTCTTCGGCCAAAGGTCGGATACTTTTTTAACAGCCCCTGTATAGAAAAGAAGCATGCAAGCAAACAGTGAGCCTTACCCCACAAAAAGAAAAAGAAAAAAAAACAAGATTCATAAAATAAATCATCTCACATATTATGCATCAAATAACTGAATCTAACCTTTCCCTATAACAAAAGTACACAAATTAGTCCTGTTAACTGGTAGTTTTCTGTATGTTTCCTTGCAGGCTGGCAGACCACTAAAGATTGAGTGCCCCCTTCGCAAGTTATTGTTACTGGAATGTATAATTCCCCACTTCTTAACCTTAAGTAACACACCTGATTACTAATAAGCAGCATTGTTGAGTGATACTGGCCAGCAGGGAGGCCGCCCCCCCTCCCGTTCTAATAAAACAGAAGAAAGAAATAGACCTTTACAGAGTCTTGACGTCACTCCATCACTCTGAATAGTACACCAAGGCTAATCGGACATCACAGAGGTGCCTAGAGTAAGCAGCCATCAACAGCTATATATTATGCATGACACTGCTCTGGGACAACTGATTTTCAACAAATGCAACAAGTGCCACTGCTAACGCGAAGTGGTGCCCATGTCAGGGTATACTACTGGTACAGAATGAGTGGCAACGCATCTGAACGAGACAGAACATTTTCTGACAACAAGCTCGACATCTCTGTGATGGTTAACTCAATTACCGAGTTAAATCTTTTTTCCTATGTCAGACAGAGATATAAACTCTAAATACAACATTTCGACAGAAAGAACAGTTGTGTTCCAGTGATAGCATAATATCTGCATAGTTATAGCAGTAAACACAATTCGAAAGCCTCAGCTCAGACAGAACTGCATGGCTACAGAAGGCTCCTCAGACTAATAAGCACTGAGCTAACAATCGCAAACTCGCCTGTTACAAGCAAGCTGCAAAATTTCTTGTGACAATGTGTGCGCTCGGTATGGTGATACATCTGCATGTAATCGCAGTGCTAGGATTGGGATAGTGAAGCACCTTGGTCACGCTGACAAAGAGGTGTAAAAAGGCTTCAACTCTTCAGCTATAGTATGTGCTCACAACTAACTGCACACGAGAAAAAAAAAAAAAAGACAGTCAGAACAAATAAAGGACGGCCATTCAAAAGCGGTCCAGTTGCGAGGCAGATTGTGCTTTTAAGTGTTTTCGTCACGCTTGCTAATTCAAACATCCTGACGGCACTGGAACACATCTCGAGCAAGCTCCACCCCATTGTCAAGCAACATTAAAAACCTTCTTCAACATATCTTTCTTTTTCATCACACTTGCATTTACAGTTTGAAAAAGAACTATCCTAACAACATACTGCACAAAACACGAGAAACTGTTAACACTTATTCGTCAAGCTTTCAGCGCACCTCCAAGTCGAGCAGAAAGTACTTCTGGGCAGATACAGAGAGATGAGCAAATGGGACAAATAAAGTGCTCACTTCAGTTACATTAAAGATTGAGGTCATTATTACAGCAGGCAAGGCGGTTCACAAAAACCTACCAAGCTTAGAAGGTAGATGTCTCAACTCTACTGATTCACTCCTCAGCAGGTAATATTGGAAATTTCATCTGTGGTTTAAGCAACTGGAATGCTGAGACTTCTTTGTAAGTCTACTGAAACATTCCGAGATTTTTTTTTTTTTTTACTTTACCTGCACAATGAACTATCATGCCTAGTAGACCATCATCACAAAAAAACAAAAGTAAGTTTGAAACCAGCCAGTAAGTGTCCTACAGGCTCACATATCCATATCTTTGAGGCAGTACCTTTTTTTTTTTGCTACAATGGCAGATAGCAACATTACTCCTCCAATTTCCAGTAGAACTGAAGTGCTCCCCAACAACATCCTAGCCTTGTCACAGTACCTTTGTGACCTTATAGCACAAAGCATGTACATTATGCAGCAGGCTTTCATAGACAACCACTCAACAACCCAGATTATGCACACATTCCAAACATTACCCTATCACAAAGCAGCTGCAGCAAACACCATGAGAGATTTGTATTCCTTGTTGCCCCTCCGCAATACAGAGCAAAAAGAGCTTCCTCCGATTATAGTAACATTTTTTTCCCCCTCTGCAGGTCAAAAGTATAGCTTGAGCTCAGTCTATTGAATTGACAACAGCCAAACAACAGTGTAGTGTACCCCACAACAAACACTAGCTAGTGGTGATCCAGAAAGCCACCATCACTCTAGAGTCTGGAGGATTTTATCAACACATGGAAACAAAAGAATGTCCTCTTCCTTCTCTGCAATAAGTTAAAGCAAAAAGGTGAACACTGGTCAGTTATCCAATATATACAGACTCTCAACAAAGAGCCCAGCATCTAAGTTAGCTGTGCAAGGCCCTCCCTTTCTTGACAGTAGTTACTTCTGCCACAGCCAAGCACTCTCAAAATTTAGTTATGGTCTTGGGAATGACAAACATCTTCATTATGCTTCGACTATGTACACATGGATGACTCAAGGTAAGCCTGCCACAGATGCAATGGCAAGCACAGCAATCTGCGAACTGCATTTACAGAAAGCAGCGGCACACTGACTATCACCACTTCTTGCCAGGCTCGTGTAAAGGTTAGGCCATGGACGTGGAGTAGCTTTGTTTGTGTCTATGCACTTGACACTTGGAATTGATATTGTTAATGAGTCCTGTCTGAAGAACATGAGCTAGCCCCAAGTCGAAGGTTCACGCACATCACCGTAGATGTGAAAGGCACCTCAACACCATTGGCACACACAAATGCATGCACGAATGCACACTTTGTTGCTCACATGTAGCGCCAGCTGTACCTGTGCTCCAAGCACACAAGCTTAACATTACAGCTTCGCAGTTCGGTGCAGCAGAAGGAAGACTAACAGACATAAATGGTTATTTGGTTATCCACACAATAAAGTAGTCTTTGTGTCAAGACGCATCTGTAACATCAGGTGAACAAGCTCACGTTATACGGCCGACGTTTGTAACATGCGACGATAAAACAGCAGTTTGCAACGGGATGCGCAGGATCAACATAGGGTTGGGTTGCTCAGGGAAACAGGGCATGGCACTATCTCAACATGCCTCGAGTTCAACGTTGCCCCATCTCTTCTCGTTCAGTCAGGCTGCACAGAACTGCAGAGACACAAGTAATGACCCTCCAGTCATTCTTTAGCTAAAAACCATTCCACTGGCGTGCTACACTGGTCATGCCAACCTTGGAAATGAGACTAGCCCATGTTCACAAAAATCTATATTTTGCAAAGGCCTGCCCACCAGCTGCTTGTGTCGGTATGCACACAGCTTTTGCAAATCATTACAAAGAGTTCAATGCCATCATTTCTGTTTGACTAGGACTGTCCCGTATCTTGAACACAGACGCGACATTGAAAAAACTTGCTTTTCACTATAGCCACAGCTGCAGAATATAAGCTGTTAGCATGTGTGAACGCTCGCTGCGAGCAAAAGCCAAGTCATGACTTGAAGCGCTTGCACCTTTTAACTGCTCATTAGAGGCAACAAGCTTTACATGAATTCACATGTGGTTTCACACCCTTCCAAGTTAGCAGCTTTGGCAAGCTTTGCACGGTAAGTAGGGAGAAGGTGGCCTTGGCAAGAGATAAAGTGCCGCATCTCTGTTTCACCTGTTCACTAAGCTCAAACACCCCACGTGACTGGACATGTTGACAGGCCTCGCAAGAGGCATGGCTGGAGCTTTTGAAACATGCGTGACTACCGTTCTGTCATCTGCCAAATGTTCCAGACATCAAGCATGTGGATGACTCGGAGACCCCATTGCACTTCACAGAATAGTTCGAGGGGGGGGGGGGGGGCACAGGGCGTCTGTGACGACTAGAGCGATGTGCCAAGCTCCGGAGGATTCGGTGCCTGCTTCACCCGAGGCGACGGTGAAGGAGTAAGAGGCGGCTCGCCTCCGTTGGAACTGTCTATTGCACTGACGGCCTCCAGAGAGCTCAGAGGTGGAGGGTGGTTCGATGTCTTTTTGAGGATGCCTCGGATGCGGGTGTCGCTGCCACCTGGAGACGTCGGCGTCGGCGGAGGAGGGTGCGGGCAGCCAAGGGTGTTGGCGCCTGGCGGAGAAAGCGTGCTTCCCGCAGAAGATGATGCAGACTGTGTGCGCGATGACGAACTCTCTCGTTCTCGCTGATAGAGCCGCCTTGCAGTCTGCCCAAGTCGAAGCACCTGAATGCAGTTCGTGTGAGGAAAGAACAAAGAAAACGTTAATGGACACTGAATAAACCATGCCAAATTTGAGTCAGGAAAGCAATACCAGTTGGCTGGACTTGGTGAGAGCACCACATCAGTCTATTTCAATTAAAACACCATTTCAAAATCTGATGCTTCTGGGAAAAAAAAAGCCAACTTCCCAGATACTGCAGCTTTTCAGCCATTATATGAAAAACACTTAAATAGATCTCACTATAGTTGCAATCTATGTAAAAGCAACAGTGCAAACATGAGCAGACCACATCTACACAAAAAAGAAAAAAAAGAAGAAAAAAAGGACAGGAAATAGTCTGTTTTTGCCTGCACTAACTGCTCATGGACATCTGTGCAATGTATGAATTCCAACTAGTCAAGTCACCTTAAAACATTAAGACAAACAAATCAAATAAGACGTTTAGCCAACCTGTTTCATGCAAGCACGGCTTTCTTTATCCACTTTACGAAGCATGTCCATCCTCGACTCTACGATGCTGGCGTTCCAGAGAAAGTGCTCAGCAGCCTTTACAGGAATGATGACAAAAAGAAACAACACGTGAGCATGCATACCAAGGTATGTGAATACAAAGCACACAAACAAGAGCAGCAGGCTGATAACCATTAGCTCACCTTTTCGGCCTTCTTGCCTTTGAGACCAACAGCTGCGCACGTGCCATTCAAGTCCTCAGAGAAACCTTTCATGGTCTGGTACAGCTCATTCAACTGCAGAGCAAATTTAGGCACGCCCATTAGTTAAATAATTGGCTAAACAAATTTTGGATTCACAAGAAGTAATGTGCGCCTATCTGTTGTGCCATCATCAATGATAATTAAGCTGACTTTTGGTGTGGCTAATCTGTTGGGCCAGTCGGATAATCAACACAGGAATCAGTACGCGGTTTTGCAGCTGTGAATGTATGAGGTTGATTGATTTATTGATTGATTGAGACTTCATTCCAAGACAATTTACAATTGTCTTAGGAGACATAACAAAAGGCCCTTAAGGCGCCTGACTAGGCTATGTCTGGGTCATGAAGGTTGATATGTGGAAGTACATTAGCACAAGACAATTCGCATGTTACAGTATCACTATCAGGGAACAAACACAAGGCCTACTCACCGTCTTGAAAACAGAGTGCGATGTCTCAGAGATGGCCTTGCACTCAGCCAGCACCTGTTGATGAGATAGATATACATATATGGTTCAGAATGCAAGCAATGCAAAGCAAGTACTACTATGGTGGCATGAGGATACAACTAATATGGCAAACAGCCACTACGGAAAAATCACTTTCTAAAAATATTACTCTACGAAAATTTTTTCTATGTCTCAATAGCACGGTATGACTTTTAGATTATACGATGTGCAACGGCACTGGACTCAACATAATTAGCACAAACTACGAATTTGGAATCGGGCAAGAGACCATGATGTGCAGTATATGTGGCGACCCTTCACATTTACTGTTCTCATCACCTTTGAGATCCCAAGCAAAATGCAATTAGCAATATGTGTAATGAGCTTGGTACAGGCAACGACTCAACTGTCAAAGCGGAGGCCTCTACTTACCTTGTCAAATGCAGTGACCAGTTTTGATGCCTTCACAGAAGGTTCGCCTTGCACCTTGAACACCGGGTACTATTGCGTGGAAAAAGGTAGAAAAAAAGATGCTGCAGCTTTGAAACTTGTCGTGCTCAAGTGCTTACTGCAACTCCATGCAAAAATTCTAATACAGCAAAGACTCATTCTTACGTATTGAGAAAATTATGCAACAAAAACATACTATCCTGCAAAAAATGCAATCATGAAAAAAGATAAGCATTAAGAGAGATGTCAAAGCATTTTATATCAGACAAAGTAAGCTAGCACTGGTCAATTACGGTAAAGATCAGTTTAAGGCATGGCACAATATGCACAAAGACCAAAGACATAAGAGCGGAGTTGACTTGATGACGACGACCACTGGCCATCATGATGCTGGTGCGATTAGGTACACCGAAAGTAGAACGCACACATGCTTATCCAAAATCGAACTTTCATGCTGTCAGTCACATTAATCTTTGCATTACGCCACACCTCCATGCAGGTAACATGACATTTAACACAGGACATGCAGTGAAGCCACCACTTCTATAGACTCGCACGAACTGCATGCATGCTCTCCAATATACCTGTTGAAGCTGTATACTAAGAATGATTGCCTTCGGCAATATTACTGAAGGGTTGCATTTGGCGAGTGCTTGTTGACAAAGGCTGAGCAACTACGGTAGACTCTTGATACTTCAAGCTCAGATAATTCAAACTTTCAGTTCATTCAAACAAACTTGTTGTTATGTGGGGTTTAACGTCCCAAAACCAACTCTGATTATGAGAGACGCCGTAGTGAAGGGCTCCGGAAATTTTGACCACCTGGGGTTCTTTAACGTGCACTGACATCGCACAGCACACGGGCCTCAACATTTCGCCTCCATCGAAATGCAGCCGCCGCGGCCGGGATTCGATCCCGCGACCCTCGGATCAGCAGCCGAGTACCATAGCCACTAGACCACTGTGGCAGGGGATTCAAACAAACTTAAAGCTTTTTGTTTTTTTAAAAGCTGCTTAATTAAAGCTGTACCATTTGATTAATTCTGTTAATTAGTACTGCCTGCTCATGCTTACACTGGAAATATTTGGTGCTTTGGTTTTGTTCTAGCTGAACATTCATGTTCAATATACCGTTTTGCAGCCAGAAATAATGTGAACAGCCTGTCAGTACCTGTCAAAGCACTCAAAACCCCTAGCAGAAGAAAAGAAAAACAAACACTCAGGTGAAACGCTGCCATACTTCTGCTTGCATCACATAATTCAAACAAAATTCAGGAGTCCCCTCAAGTTTCAATTAACAGGGGTCTGCTAGTCACTTTATCCGAGGACCAATCAGGTTCTATGTCATGCAAGGCAGCACTGTCACCTTTCGCAATCAGAACACAGTCCCAGAAGCAATGCGCTCAGCCACGGGTGCTTGTTCACACGACCTAAACCTTAAAGGTGGTGGCCTCGCAACTGCAGATCACGCAACATGGACCAAGCCAAGGTCACTGAACAAGCAGACTGTGCATATTATATGTGCATGTTGATGTGCTATACTGTCATTACATTGTTACAGCCTTTCCATGAGACTTAACCTTCCTCGACACAATCGGCATAGCTGCCATGCAGACCCATGTGAGCATTGCTTGTACAATGAATGAGTGAAGTGCCATCATGCTCGCATCGTTCCTGGAGTGAGAGTTGTGCACAAGAACCTCACATAGCTTGTAAAGCTCATGTGGGGACTATGGTGTGCATGCTTTTATGTCTGCCAACCACCAACCACTCAAACCATTGCCATTCAAACAGGCAGCAGGGAATCGCATTGCAGCTGAGTTACCGTATTTACTCGATTCTAACGCGCCCTCTATTGTAAGGCGCACCCGTTTCCCGCGACCACACGAAAAAAAAAGTGTAACATCGATTGTAACGGCTCCCATCTTTCGCGACATGGAAAAAGAGGCCCTTAGTAATCAACCTTCTCAAGTTCGTAAAAAAGAATGCCATACTCGCGTAATGAACGCACTCGCATAATAAACTGCACCGCCAACTTTTCACCCCCTGCAGTCCCTCGAACGGCCGCGCTATGGCTTTCCCGCTTCACTCAATCCGCGGTGTCTTGAACACATTCGACACGCCGATTTATAACTCCTGGGTCTTGATAAAACTGCCACACGCCGCCGGGTGTAGCCGCGTGCAAGCGGCGATAACATCATTTACTCGCAGTGCTGCATTCCTCCGTGCTATCGCAGTTCCCTCAAGCCCGCTTCCGCGTGCTGCCATGCGTGCTGCGCAGTCTGGCGCAGATAAGCCTAAGCATGGTCGGGCGGGGTCCCCGAGATTGCCGCAATGCAATCTCGGACGTCATGCAGCGCGCACGACTGAGAGGCTCGGGTGGCTCAGGTTCGGCACAGATATGAGGGAGAAATGCGACGATGAGCCATTTTGCGTGCGGTGATGGGAAACATCTCCCCCTTATGGCTACCCGCGAACGCTACCGAAAGCTGGTGCGGCTGGGCATCTCAGAGGTTGCATCGGCGACGTAGCTACTTTGGTTGGCCTGGTCATAGTATAGGTGTTCTGTGGGTTGGCCGCAAGACAGCCAAGCAGGCGCGGCGAGTATCATCGGCCTACGCATCATATGCGTTGCGGCGTCGTTCAGCGCGGGACCGGCGGCGGCATAGACTACTGAAGATATGCGCGCCAAATACCGCCGTGCCGCTAGTTCGTTTTTTCACCGGTGACCGTTCGACACTGCTCGAACCTCGTAGGAGGCGGCCGTTTTGATGCTGGCGATATGGTAATGGTGTCATTCGTTCGCACTCGATTCTAACGCACATACGATTTTTGGGCCCGTTTTATCGGAATAAAGATGCATGTTAGATTCGAGTTAATACGGTATCTGTTAGAGTTTTATAGACTCTGCATGGGACTACTACACCGTGTGTGCAGTCAAAGAAGATAAGTGACCACACTTATCCTGATAAGGTTGGAATTAACAACTACAAATGCAAGACATGATGGCCAGTACTATGGTGGTCTGCTGGTAGCATAAGAGAGTATGCCAGTGTTTGCTCATCGCATGACATAGGGGAAGCTGCAATGGTTGGCTGCTACTGCTCTTGACCATGTGCACCTCGCCACTTCTCGTCTAAGGGGAACCTAACAGCTGGAATACATATCATGTAAGTGCGGTTTACATATGTTTGCATGATATGTAGGTGTAGCTTACATGACATTTAGCATGTTAACCATTAACATGTAGCAAGTGGCTAAACTCACCAGCCTGCCACAAAAATCTTTGTTTTCAAAAGGGAGCACCTTAGAGGAAATGAATTAACAAATGAATGGGTAGTGTTTCTCACCCCTTTCTCTTCAACAACGCTGATGCCAACCACTTCGGAAGCCGAAGCCAATCGCAGTGCTGCTGCTCGCAGGCACTGGGCCAAGTTAGCACTGCTTGGCAGGCCACACTCTTCGCAGCACTCGAGCATGGCCCGATCTAAGGATCCCTTGAGCCGCTGGCACTCGTTCAACGCGCCAGCCGCCCCCTGCAGAACAGCGTGCAGAGGAATATCTGGATGCTATCAAAAATGCCACAGAGAAGATAACGGGGTAGCACTCAACATATACACAGGTGCTGATTTTTTAATACCTTGGCTGCCCACAGAACATCTGCTAAGCTGCACTTGGAGACAATGTTCTGTGGTAATGGTTCCACAAAAGTGCATAGAGAGGGTAGAGCACTGCACGGGCCCGGGCCCGGCCCGGCCCGCTGGCCGGGTCGGGCCGGGTAAGTAATTGTTGGATCGGGCTCGGGCCCATGAGCTTCAGGCCCGGGCCGGGCTCGGGCCTGGGTCAGGCCCGAATCAGGCCCAGGTCTCATACGTGTCGGTAATGGCGCGTGTATGCTTTTTGGCTTTGTTGTTTTTGGGATTTAACATCCCGAACCTAGTCAGGCTATGTGAGACGCCGCAGTAGAAGGCTACGGGTAACTTAGACCACCTGATACGCATTAGCGTGCACTGAAATCGCACGATACAAGAAGTCTAGCGTTTTGCCTCCATCAGTACGTTACATGTAATTTCGGGAAACTGCCTCATATAAGTTCCCGCCATTATACTGAGCGAAACGCGTTACTGCGTACCGTGTATCAAAAGTAATGGTAGTCAGGCAGCACTGCAGCAAGTGCGAAGCAGCGGTACAGTGCCCAGATTAGTGCATATAAGATGTACTCATCGGTATCATGGGAAACATTTCGAATATGCAGCTACATGCGCATGCCCGCCGCGTCTGCTTCCGCCTTCGTGACTCTGTAGACTGGTCAACGCGACTCGTGAGCCATCAATACCCGAGGAGCTGGTTTTCCTGCAGTTTAGGCGCAAGAAGCGAAGTGACTCTTGTCACAGGCTCGCCGATCCACGCAGATGTTGCTGATTTTTGTGCTAGCAAGGCAGTTGCAAATATTTATGATTTGGCAATTAGCAAATCAGAACTAGCATTTAACTCAGATGCTCATCATATCGAGTATGTTTTTCCTGATTCTCACGGGCACTTCGTCTTCGTCACACTTCGTCAGTAATTCATAAGTTTCCTCATTCGTCGGAGCACAGGTGTTCTCATGGCGCTCAAAAACGTGGAGGCGCTTCTGAGACAGAAGTGAGCAAGCACCTAAGGAAGGTGATAATCAAGATGGTTTACTGCAGTACCCTTTGTAACAGGTGGGTGTATTGGCACCCTTGACCGCATAAATATCTAAGGGGTCCAGCGATACCCCGTGTGGACGAATTTTTCATCCCTTCAAGGTTCCATCTTCCCTCGAACTTCTGCCGCTTTTAGATTTTAGCGGTTAAGTAACACACATCAAAACGGGAGACATGAGTCCCTCCTCTAGTCAAAAAAATGTATGGCAGCTCCGCTGCTGTGAAACCTCAGGACATGCGTAGCATGGGCACCCAGCGGTTCCCATTAGTAGGGTTCCCACTGCTCCGTTGACCAAAGCGTCAATGACGTCAATGTTTGTGGTAAGCAAGTAAGGTTTCCCCGGCACGAGTAGAATTTGTAAGGCGGATTCGCTAAGTCGGTGTGCGACATGTACGCTACTTTTTTGTTGACTTTTATCGGCTGCGGTATCACCGTCGCGTGTTAAATGTACCACGATCCAAAATCATGGTGCACGTAGCTCGGTGCGTGCGCTAACATCAGATGATTATAGTGGGTGATACAGGTTTTGCGGAAGCTATATACAGAGGCATAGACTGAGTATTCTGTGCCGCACTTGAGATGCTTAACACCCTACATGTTGAAACAAAAGCAGAAGGGCCCAAGTTCATTCATATGATGGAACACATAACTTATTTTATTGACTGAACAGTTGACACCTTCTGAAATGAAGCCTATACTGAAGCAATAGAATATGCCTGATCCGCGTGAAATATCCTTCTACGTGGACACTACCACTTTCAGAAGTTTGCTTTTTCTCTACCTTCCGTCATTTCATGCCCACCGTAGTCACCGCTTTTTCCTTTCTGGCACACATCGTCTCCACCGTCACAGCCACTAGCTGGAAGACTGCAACCACAGCTGCGAGCCACAGACAGCCAGACTTCGCTCCCCTGTTCGCACCGAGGCCTCCGGCCCTCGGCGGCAACCCACTCTCCCGATTCCAGTCATTGCGTGGGATCACGCTCCGGACACCTGACCCGCCGCGTTCGACGGGGAGCGCTTAAAAAGACACTGGCTAGTTCAGTTCGGCGCTCTAATAAGCAGTTATTTTGGAAGCCCTTAGTCCGGTCTTGGTTTACAGTATAACACTTTCAAAGACCGAGGACAGTCACACAAAGGCGACGAGATAGGCATCTAAAGCGAACAGCGAGGATGGTATCTGGCTCGCTAACATATGTGGCTTGCTTTGACAGACCTCTATGGCACTGCGGTGGCAGTGACACAGCAAACAAAGTTGCGGGAGAGGACTCCCTTCTTTTTAGCACGAATATGTACAGCGTACGTTGGAGACAGTTGCCTACCGAGGAGCCGAAACGACAGCTTTAATAACACCACTCGGCCTGGCGAATCCTCCCAGCTGTAGTTAGAGCGCGTTTTTTTTCTCTCTCTCGTTGCATTGTGCAATAAACGAAGTTTGCAGGATAAGTTCTGCGCTATTTACTCAATAGTCCCAGCAATTAATGGAAGCTCAATTATAAATGTCCGCCGTTTTTCCACTTTATGTGGGCGTTGTGTATTGTAGTCGTTCTTTGAAATGAAATAGGCACATTGCACGGTTAGCACTGCGTGCATAAGACAGCGCCAGCTATGCCTCCTCATATATCCCCCTACAATTCTTTCGCAAAAGTGTTACGGGCGTAATTAACCGAAGGTAAACACAGTACCAGTGCAAATCGTGACACTGTCATAAGTTCTCACAACACTCTCCGGAAACGTATCTTGAGTGTGGCTGGTATCTTCACTATAAGAGAAGATTGCACAGTGCCTCGTTTATGCTCAAGGAATACTTGGTTGAATTGGGCCGGGCCGGGCCGGGTACGGGCCGTATATAAAAACACCGGGCCGGGCTCGGGCAGGCCGGAGCACGGCGCTTTCGGGCCGGGCCGGGCCCGGGCAGGAAAAAGTCGGCCCGTGCAGTACTCTAAGAGAGAGCACACATGTGATAGCACCACTGGATCCAAATAAAACTCTCACTTCATGACATCTCACTTCATGACACTTCATGACTAACACTATGACATGCACATTAACACAGGTATATTGTAAAATGCATGTCAAATGCACAATCTATAGCATCTAGCCAAGCCACAAAACCAGCAACATGAACATTTTTGGAAATTCTCCCGAGGTGGTGCTACTTTCCCGCATTGTACATTCAAGAGACAAGGCAACGAAAAATTCAATGCACTCACATGCACTGGGTACGTCCTATGTGCTGTACACTGCATACATGATGAACCTCACCAAGACGACAAAATAAAAGTATCGGAAGAAATCTATACATCTCACCTAGAGATTATAGCCTGCCTGACAGCATTTGTTATGGCTGCAATGCGGGCCTTTTGAAGAAGCCCAGCACTGCCGCCACCAGTACCGAATTTGAAAGTTGTGTCAAGCCTGTCCAGACTGCTCTGTATGTCTGCTTCTGCATACATACAAAGTGCTTCAGAGACTGTGTCCTAAAATCTTATAAATACAGAGATGCAGATAGCTTTTAAACCAAAGCAGCTCGAAGCTCAAACCAAATTGACAAATGAAAGTCATTTATCGAGGGAATCTATATCTGTTGCAATATTTTAAAAAGGGTGACACCGGTAATTTGTACAGATGGCTGAAATCTGGCTAAACGCACCCAGGAAACCGTAACTGAATTGTGAAAGAGTGCAGCTGCTGCAACCTACGGCAGTGGCCTGTGTGGCACAGTTGCTCCCTTTGCATTACCGTGTAACAATGAGCATGCGTCGGTGTCGAGTGCCCATTCCAGCAAGCATGATCAGGCACGGCCCCGAAACGAAAGATCGCCTTTTGATAAAGATGCTGGCTCGTCGTCCCTCGGCGACGCAAAGAGAACAAGTGTGTCGCTCAGGCCACACCCGAAAGTAGCAGCAAGTGCGCTCTTTCACCATTCAGTTTTGGTTTCCTTGGTGCAATTAGCCAGATTTCAGTGATCTGCATAAATTACCGGCATTGCCCTCATACGAATATTAAAACAGATATGGGTACTCTATGTAAATAACTTTTATTCGCCAATGTGGTTTTGGTTTAAAGTTAGTCAAATTTTGTTAATTACTGTTCAAGATAGCAGTCCTACTTATTTTGCAGCGCGTTCCAGCATGAACAAAATAATTCCGCAAGAAAGTGCACAGGTATTTTCTTTGCGGTATATTTATAAGATGTTTGGACACATTTTCTGAAACACCTGGCATATATGCGTAGTTGTTGCTTAACTTTCATAGAACTGTCACAGAATGTTGTTCCGGGTATACAGTAAAACCTCGTTAATTTGGAAAACCACATAGTTCGGACTTGTTCTCTGGTCCTGGAAAGCATAGGCATTGTTCAATGATGTCGAACTCTCATTTGTTCAGATATATTTTACTGTGGCCCAGTTAATTTGGCCGATCCAGGGAGCACATGAAGCACCGCGAATGTGACACACAAAGAAAGCAAGAACAGTGTTAGCGTCAACCGAAATTATGCGGCACAGTCCAAAGTGGCATTGTCATCAACGCAAAAAAGCGTGAGAACGAGCCAGAACATTTCATGCCTATTTGCATTTACCGCAGCTTTGGACACTGGGCTGGTCATGCACCTTCGGAAAAGCATGGTTGCCATCTACTATTGTGTTGTAGGCGACAGACGGCACATCTGCAGTTGCGTGCGGCAAACTATAGTAGAATACAACTTAAAAAAAAGACAGCGGTTGGAAACAAGGGCAGACGGACCACACAAGTCCGTGTTACTCTGCCAGCTAACCATAGAAGGGAAAGAATTTGCTGTATTGCAATATTTTCAAAATGGAGCCATGTTTACACCTCTGGTATCTTTGGAGTGTCTGCTGTTACTGCGTCCTTTCTTTCGTAGAGGAAAGGAGGCGTGCAGGATGCATAAACAAAAATGTGGGGAGTATGAGCGTTTCCATCATGAAAAGGGTGCAGTACACTTCATTTTGCATCCAAGCCCATTGTATGCATGAAACTTCACTGAACTGAGTTGAAAACTAGGGTGACGGTGCTTGTGGTGCATCGTGTTTGTCACAAAATGCGTGCACTTGACAAAACCGTGCTACTGCGTCTGCATCCTCACAGAGGGTACACTATGCGCTGTTAGAGGTGTAAGAGATCCCAATTTTTCTTGGATGCCGAAGACTGGTTCCTTCGCCGATTGCCGATGTGCAAGGATAGGGAGAAAGGGATCACAGAGCCGCCGTGAGCGCCTAGAGCTTGTTGAGCCATCAAGGAAAACAGTCAGCGCATTGGGGGTAGGCCGATTGGTGGTCGGCAGCAGAAAGATTGTATATGGACCTGCGGCTGGAGTTCGTGCCATATTCGAGGGAGAACGGTGTATGGCCCAAGTCCTTGCTCATCTTCGGTCGCTGTGTACGTCGACAAACCAGAAGCCCAGTGCCACAGCTCGAACCTTTGGCAAGCTACCACCACACCTAAGTAAGCCTCTGCGATCAGTGGCTCTCATTTCTCTTACTGGGACTCTCTTAGCCAAATAAATACATAAATTTATCCACTTATCTTTTATTTTTACCATTAATGCTTTATTTTGGTTTCATGAAAAGTTAGAAGTAAGAACTATTTGTAGCCTTGCAGAGAAACAAAGGCTAGCGGTTATGTGGGCATTGGAGGTGCCTCACTAAAGGCTTGAGTTGCATCCATCTACTATAGTTTCGTTTTGACAGCACAGGTCAACTGCAAGGTAGTGCAGATAGCTGTTGCATTGTGAAACAAAACTGAGTGGAGGCTATCTATGTAGATATGAAGTCACTGTCTCTGATAGTGTTGCTAGCAACCATAGATGTGTCTGCTGCAGCAGATGTGGCTTTTAGTAAGTAGTTTTGTTTTGACTCATTGACTCTGTAAGTAGGTGGTGCATGTGCCTTCAGAAATGTGCAGATGTCATATGACCCCACTGCTGGTGCCAATAGTTGTATCTGCAAAGGGATTCAACGATCAGTAGTTTCATTTCTACTTTAGTGAATAGGCCACGCATGCCTTAATTCTAAGCTGCGTAGACACAACGTGCGATCGCTTTGCCGGCGACCGCGGCCATCACTGTTCAATTGTCCGCAGCATGTACCACGTTTGTTAGTTTTGTTTTGACGTGTTGCCATGCACACGCAATGTTGCAAAACTCAACATGGAGGAAGCTGTTAAAGATTAGCATTAGCTTTGTATTTCTGCATCAAACTTGCGATCAGTTTATGGGCAATCAGTGTGTGTGGTAGTGGCAATAGCAAAGGAGACGGGGGAGAGGGAAGGTCACATTTTAATGAATTAGGACACAGTGGTCTGTAGCGAGGTTGCATTGTGAAGAAAGCTGAAAGATGACACAAACGATGGCTTTTACACTGCCTTTATGCAAATTGTAAGCAGAATTTGCATACTTGTTCAGAAATTAAAGTCCACCAATGTGTGGGCCTTTGTTTATTGTTTGGTTATAGTACTCTTGACAATTTGGACGTGCAGTTAATTAGCATATTTTACAATCCCATAAAATCAAAATTAACCAGCTTTTACGGCACACTAGAGTAGGAGGCCAACTTTGAATAACAGTTGCTTACAACAACAACAATGCACATATGAAGAGGATGCAGCCAGCTCATTTTGTCAGAGGAAGCCCACAGCAACAATGCAAGTGCATGTGCAAAAGACAAGAGTTCAAGGTGCAATAAATAACATATTAATTTCACCTTACTAAATGCTATCAATTATTAATAATGACTCATGTGGCTGTCTGCCTGGATTTTTAAGGCTGTTTCTACAACTGTCACTAAGAACACTAGCGTGAACTTTGCAGTCTAACCTTGTAATAAATAACAAATTCAATATGATATGGAAATTGCTTTGTCATATCAAATACATAGTCTATTATAAATAAATGTCCACAACACTGTTTCAATGGCAATGTTATTTTTATTTATTTCGTTATAACTTATAACAGATAATTTGTCACATCTACATTTGTTATACTGATGTTCAAGTTCCCAAACAACAAGTTACTGGGGAGAATGTCAGACCTACCGACTTGTTCATTTACACTGTTGCTGGTACTATGGGAGATAAAAGGGAGTCTTCCAGTTAACTGAAGTGTAATGGAATGAAGGAGAAAAAAAAACAGCACAGTACAAGCAGATCAACCATGCTGTGGCACAAATGTATATAAACTGTAAAGAAGGCACTGATAGGAGGCAGACATGTAACTTATCCGTGTTGAGTAGAGGGCTTGATGAGTGAAAAAGAGTCTACGAGTGATAAAGAAATTATCTTGCTTTACATAATCTGTCACACCAGTGGAAGAAAAAAGATATGCCATATGTACATTGATGTACTAAAGCAATAAATTAGGAAAGGACCAGTGAACTC
The DNA here is from genome assembly GCA_013339685.2 of Hyalomma asiaticum. Lineage (NCBI taxonomy): Eukaryota > Metazoa > Arthropoda > Arachnida > Ixodida > Ixodidae > Hyalomma > Hyalomma asiaticum. The sequence continues at coordinate 6,427,664 of CM023491.1, forward strand.
ACTTTAAAGGCTTCATCAAGGTGACGAATACCAACATGCCTCATCTCTGCTTGTGGACGAGTCTGCCAAGATCGTTTCCTTCTTAATTTCTGAAATAAGAGAATCAAGAACGTCTGCACACATGCAATGGCAACACAGGGCAATGTTTTAGGCCTGGCAACTTTAGCACTCGCACTGCCATAGACACAACGACATGCGGAGGAAGGGGTGAAGGATCTAGAAGTACTAGTATCGTCAAACTTCAATGCAATGAACACTGATTCGATTCATAAGAATTACTGATTTAGTGCTGACATCAGTGTCAGCTGAATATATGCTTCTCAAAAATATAGAGAATAATGAACGTGTTTTACTTAATGTAGACTCGTTATAATTGAGCATATTGAGTTGGATGCTCCTTTATACTGGTGTCAAATGGGCATTTTGAAGGCCTTCAAACTGACGGTCCATCCACTCAAAGGTCAAGTTTCCGCTGCTACACAGGCTGTTTCAATGGGTGTTGAGTCGATAGTCTATTGAGTCAACAGAGCACCCTACAACTCCTTCGAGACTTCGAAGGCCGTTGAGCAATGGAAGCGGAAGTGGCACGAACTGTAAGGCTTGGCACACCAGCAGCTCCTGCGCGCGTTAGTTTCGGAGGCCTACGGCCACATTTATGACGTTGTATCAATAAGTAGAATCATACACCGGTGAAAAATATTGGAAACGTGCCGAGAAGCCAACATTCTCACTTTATTGCATTAGCTCTAGAATGAATATGCCGTCACTGCCACGAAAAACAAATGCCATGCAGCTGGTGGGAAACAGTGCGTGTGGTGCCATCTGGTGTCTATGAATCAAACCACTTTTGAGGGTCACACTAGGAACTTAGGCTTAGCAGTGTCAAAATCCGCACGTTTTCTGATTAATGACAGCAAAACGTCATGCATACTTTGTCCCTTTTGGTACATCAAAATAAGGGAAGGCTCACTTTAAAGTTTCTTGCTGTCTGCGCAAATAGCAAGCACCTAGTGTGAATTAGAATTGAAGCGGGTGCTTTGGTTGCTGCCATTTTGTTGCAAAATCACTCGGCAACTCAACGGCAGTTCAAAACTGCCATGTAGCAGCACCAGAACTTATTTTGAGTCGGTAGAGTTCTGGGCTTTTCGAAGGTCGTCAACTCGAAGGCCTTCCAATGTGGCCGTGTAAGACAGGTATTATAAACATTTCAGGGACATTAGTGTATACAATTTATCTCATGCCCCTACTGCAAGACACGGTGTTTACGGTGAGCATCAGGATGCCACATGAGGATTATACTGTGTTCCGTACAGCCATGACTGCGGTCTAATGCACTGAACAGGATATTCATCCCTTTATAGGCACCAATAAAATTCTAGTAAAATTTTGACACCCAGAGTTATACCCTGATGCGATTGGCTAAAAGGCATGTGATAAGAGTGATGTATTTCTAACATTTAAGGGGGGACGTGGCAATGAAAACTATATTTGCTACTTATGGGTATAAACTGATGAAATTTGGCACACTGATGTAGTTTGTTATGGTTATATCTTAAATGGAATTGGTTTTAAGCTACCTATCATAGTTTCTGAGTTACATCACTTTATAGACCCTTACAGTCGCCCCCTAATTAATCGGTTAATTAGACAAAATTTCAGTACCATTTTTACTTAAGCATATACACTAAGGCCCACTGTTTGCCGTAAAGCTGTTCATTGATTTTTTTTGTCTCCAAATGAGTACAGAAAACATTTTTGAAATGTTCTCGACAAATTTTCTTACTAGCAACTTTTGCAAAAATACAGTTATAAAAGTTTGTGTGACGTGCAGGTAGAAATGAATAGCCTTACGACGCTCACTAATGTTTCAGGATCTAAGTGAAAAAAACAGAATGAAATGGCACTGGGATGACTGACAGCAACTGCTAAAAATATGGAAGCTGAGAAAACGGAGCTCAACGTTTTATTTCATGAAAACAGTCAAATGTTAATTTTGAGCACCTAAGTTCTTGCTCGCTTTTTCTGATTGTATCCTTTGTTGGAGAAACACAGTGGTGTGGCTATCCTCAGGTTCGACTGCTCCTTTTTACGATTATACCAAGATGGCGGCACCTTTGGAAGCCCAATTTTCTTGTGATTTTGGATGACAACACATAGATAAAGTGGTAATTTCTGTATTAGTACTGTCTATTTCGTTATAATATTCCACCACAAGGTAAAAGGAGGTCCAAGGATCATGAAAAAAAATAAATTGAAAAATGGAGAATTTTGATACAATTGAGCATTCCCATTGCCACGTCCCCTCTTAACTGCTTCAACTATCTATTTGGTTATAAGCAAGACTCAGCCCAACTCGCACTATCCGAGGCATCTTCCTACATGTCATGCGATGGATCCTCTTTGATGTGGTGATGTGTATAGCACCATGAAGCTGCAATTATGCATAATACCCTAAATGTTCTATGGCACAGGCTGTTATGGGCTCCTTAGGAGGGCCAAAATCGGTGATGATATCTGCTACGGTCACCAAATGTGCAACACCACCATCGCTGCCAGCGTTCGTAACCACTATCGCTTGCATTGAGAAAAAAAAAAACAAACTCTGTGCCTGTGCAGATCCAAACCCAGCAGGACAGAGGCATCCACCCTCCATATGCACCACATGGCTCAGCACGCCGCATTCCCAGCCGCAGCTCTGATATGGTACAAATCGTGTTTCCAGACTTGATATATATGCTGCATGATGGTGCCTTCTCGCAAGGCACGCACTACTGCTGAGAAAGCGAATTGCAAAGTACACAACAAACTGTGGCACATCCATGAGAATGAAGAGAAAAAGACGACTCGTGAACACGCCTGTGTTATGGCAAATTCTATCTAGTGGGCATGTGCTACAAGAGGTAGAAGAAAGGAGACTCTTCAATATGCCTATGGTGCCGATATTCTGACATTGTTTCAGCAGACGAACACTGACACCGTACATCCACAAATGGACCTGTCACCACAAACCACATGTGCAGCTACATAGGCTAACACATAGGATTTGGATGGTTTTGCAACAAGGGCTGCACCAGATGCAACTACTGCTGACTAGTATTAGAAGGCTTACTGATACAGTTACTGAAGTGCTCCTAAAAGGCTTATGCTATCGCTGTGCTGCACACTACTTTTGGCTTTTGCAAAAATTTTCATCAACCAGAGGTGGTAAAGCAAGCTGATTGTATGGCAAATAAAGTGCAAGAAAATTACACATCACATGACCTTTATGCTTGACGGTATCACACCTGCAGTCATTTAATGTTCTCATACAACAAGGATCGCTGCTCTATATGTTCGAGGAGCAGTAACACCCCTGTCCATGTCACAGTACCTCGAGATATAGAAAACAGCGTCCCGCCAGACACTCTAGTGACGATGTGCTTTGGCTTGCTGCCACCACTGCACTGCGGCCTGTGACAGCTTGTGGCCCGTTCGCCCACTCTCAGTATGCTTCACCGCATAAAGCTGATGTACTGCAGCATAGCTGGCTGTGCTGTGGTACATTAGTATTGTGTGGAGAAGCATACTAAGACCGGGAAGTAGCCACAAGCTGTCATGGACTTCACGCATTTTATCCATTAATTACACACATGGATGTGTCATGTAATCATAAGCCCCAGTATTATCGCCGTCATCCAGACACTTTACTGTTAGTCATTCAAAGCTGTCTATGATGCTTCGTCACTGAGAAACAATAGATACAAATGCACACATCTTTATTTTTTATTGTTAGAATATCTTGAATATCTTGCAAACCAAATCGAATACTAAACTATTTGAACTGCATATCCAAAATTTCAAATACTTGCACGCCACTAGTATTTATTGCAGAGATTTGGGCTAGCTTGTGCTTCATTAGAAAAAAAATTCGCGTTAAGAAAAAAAGTCGCTTTGCCTTACTGCACGCCATCACTCCTGCCTCCCAGCTTCCTTCCGTTGCACCTTTTACTGGAAACGCTTGTAATATTCCTCATTCCAAATAATGTGTCCTCAGTTCCGTTATTACAGGACAAAATCACAGGTGTGGGCTGCAACTACTGTGTGGCTTGCACTTCTGGAAGCCAACTACTTTCTGCTGAGTTGGAGGCAGCACATGGGCATGACGTACCAGTTCTTAATTGGTCTGTGGCACACCTTACATGCGATGTAGGACGCAGGCTGTGAGACATTCGCTCAACTAAAATCTGAGCCTAAATATCCCAGGACTACCCACGAAAGCAGCCATGAACAGCCTGTTTCCATACCTTGTCTCCAGACCTGGTGCTCATTGTGACATGAAGAAAGAGTGAAGAGTTTTCAAGGACTTTGCCAGTGTCCGATGTGAGCTGGACATGTCGATAGCCTGCAAGGTAGTGTAAGGAAACGAGAGGATTATCCTGCTTCAGCCTCCGGCTGTCGTACCATGTCGTACATGAGGCCAGCAAATTCAGCTCGTTCTTTGGCAGCAGTACTACAGGCAGAGAAGAAGACATTAAACACTGGAAGGCATTTTAACACCTGCATCAATCTTCTCACCTGGATTTCCCTGCTGGCCATATACTGGCTATGCGTTATTAAATCATGGCCTTGTCCTCAAAAGAAAGGAGCATAAAGAAAGAGAAAAAGGCAAAAAGAAAAGAAGAAAGGAAGAGACACATGTGAGGTATTAACCTTCTCTTAGAGGGATATGTGATTCTGTTGCGACCATTTTACTGCTCTCAGCAGGATAGTAGTAGATGACGCCACCACGAAGTTAACTCTTTGCTGGGCTATTTGGTTCATACTGTCTTACAGACCATAAGCACCATAATGAAAGTGATTCTTGAAAAAGAGATGAAATTTGGGTTGGAGCGGATGGCATTTGTCAAATGGCAAGCAGGCGGTATTTCAGGACATTATGTGGTTGTAATTGTGGCTGCGGTATCGTCGATGAAGACGAAACAGTAGAGGTTTCGGCAGACCATAACGCAGGGGGTATTGTGGTGCCTCAGTATACATCCAACATATGTTTTATAGTCACCGGCTGTGGTTTCATCGACATAGGCAAGAAAGTGAGAAGAGCAGGAGGAGGCAGGAAAAGTTTGAAAGAGAAGAATGAGTGAGCATGCAGCAAAGTCGAGCTTACACTGTCACTGCACTGTGCACTCTACATAGCCCTGGCAACATTTTTTTAATTGCAATAGAGAGTGTACCATTTCAAGTGCACAGGCCTGCAGCGGTTTCACTGCAAAGTCAGTAGCAATTCCTAAAACAGAATTTTTTTACCTTCATGGCCACCCCTTCTGTATGTGTAGGGACGCCAGCAACACTGGTTACTTGGTTTCGGCAATGTTAATTTAAAAATGAAAATTATCCTCTGTTGCAAAGGAACCCTACTAGATATGTGTCAAATGTAATTGCAAGTAATAAACTTAATAAACTTTTACATTTAAGCAAGATGAGTGAACCTGTGCGGGCATTTCTTGGCTTTTCGTTAGAGTTGGAGTTTAGCACACCTCACCAAGGATGGTGCCACCGCTCATTTTTTCATGACTTTCAGGGCCAAATTAAAGATATTCATTTTTATGGGGTATGAGGATGCTTGTTTCTGTCAATGTAATAAACTATCTTCTCATTCTCACCACCACCACAACAAAAACAACAACAAAAAAGTTTTGTGAGCCCATTATAACCAAATAGAATAGTACCACACCAGGAGACAATTTAGGAAAGCTAAATTTACAGATGAGGAGACGAAACGTTCCTAAAAGAATCCAACAATGCATCATATCTAGCATTATGAATATAGCACACACGGATAAGCCTTACCTGTTTTGAGGCTCGACACTGGTATTGAGTGCTGGCCAATGAAGTCGTCACCAATGAATTCATCATCCAGGACAGCAAAGCGCAGAACAGCAAGCTCTGGAGCAGCCATCGTGAACTCAAAGCACTCATCAAAAATAGGAGAATGACCTGACGGGCAAGACAACAGGGCGAGAATTGTAATCCAAGCTCCATAATAACCATATGCCCCATTTAATCAGATTGCTTCAAAATAAAGCTGCAGGGATTATAATGCCAAGACAAGCATCTTATAACTCTGAAACATGCAGTGAGAACATGTAACTGGGTGTTACAAAACAGATTAAATGATTCTACACAGTAATAATTCTCACCTCCTCTACTATTGGAAAGAAATGATATGATTATGGGGAAGTAGGCTTAAGTGGTCCCCTAGCAAGGCTCATTAAAAGCACATTATCTGCAGTTTAACCTTCTGTGCACTGCAGTTCAAGAAATACTACTGATATGCATAACATCCCCTATTGAATGATGCCATGTTCATACTGACCTTCATTGGAGACCGTTTTTGTACGTGCCTCGGCACAGTCCGTGGGAATCCCAAACACCTGCACTGTCACGTAAGGGTCGATTGCTGTGGCCTTGCTTGAGGCACCCCTGGGAAGTGGCAGCTGCTGGCCACTAATGATCTGTTGAACAGGGTGAACACTGTGGTCAGAGGGTACTGTATGTAATAGTACTAAGAGTATGTTTGGCCCATCACTTTCAAATGCTGTAGAGTATGGGTTCTCAATGACAGTTCCTTGGGGCCCACATTGCAGTTCTGGGAGCCACTGGTATATTTTTCTCAGTTCCAAGTTCACTAGATATATTCCTTGCATTTAATAGAAATTACGGTCACTAACCAACTTAATGAGCAAATAGACAATGAAGCAGACAAGACAAGCTTCATTGTCTGTTTGCTCATTAAGTTGTTTCTAACAAATAAAGAACGAGCCCTTGACCCCTCCCGGTCACTAACCAAGTAAAACATAATTACTGGTTTTTCAAAACCTGCCCAAGTTCTTTGAACACAATGTAGAGGACATCCGAGGTTTTGTAAGTCATCCAATTATTCGATATATGTATTTTACTATTTTAACATATATAGTTTTCTGCAAACATGTCTAAAAAGGTGGTTTCACTGCAGCATGAAGACGCTGTGCCATAAAACTGCCTTTTCAGGTGAAATGATCCCTGCTGTGATGTCAAACTTCATGGTGAAATGTAGATAATTATCTGCAACCTGAGTAAGGTTACTTTGTACTCTTACAGCAGTATACAGACAAAATATGGCAATATTTAAAACGCAGTGTATTTTGCCGGTCATAACCCACACTGTCTTACTATTCAAATCTTACTTATACTATGTTTGATTTTCTTTCAAAGTTATTCAACACTTATTACCATTCACTGCAATATGGGAAAGAAAACAGCTCGGAAACGGACGGGATGGGGATAGGTAGCACACTCCATCCCATCTGTTTGCGCGCTGTTTTCCTTCCCATAATGTGTCACCAACTAGCCCAACTTTCAGTTTTGCTTCATTCACTGCAACATTGACCGAGTTCCTTGAGAACGCCTTGGAGTGTAGCCGGGTTTCTTGGGACCGCGCAGCTTGACAACCCATGCTCTAGAGCGGTATGGCACCACAATTTAGACATGACTGGTCAAATTCAAGCAGTCAGAATTACTCTGAATGACAGAAAGTTAACCTAGTTGGATATCTCCTTAGATTTTTAAGAAAGAATCGTTGATCAAGTTCTCACAGCATCATGCAGTAAAATGCATGCTGCAACTTACGGTATGATTCATAAGGTGTCATTAATTTCTTCTAAGTGATCAACATTTATGTTCATTTCATATGAATTTTTCTTGAACCTGATACTTTGCCATAATCAACGTTTACTGACAGCTTGGCCCACTTGTAAGGTCATGGCGTGCACCATGCAACAAACAGGTAATCACTATGCAAGTCGTCCCAGTTAAAATCTATTTTCATTTTTTCTCTTCAGCTAGTTCACAGCATGATCATGAAAACCACTTACTACTCCATCCTACATCACTAAAAGGCTCCAGCACATACCTTGACTCGCAAGTAAAGAGGCTCGTTGTCAGAGAATGTTTCCCGTCGGTATGCATTGAAGACAGACCATGGCTGGCGCAGGCAAGGAGGCTTGAGAACATAGCCAGAGCCACCATTCTGTCGAAACCAGCCACGGTGAAGGTCCATCGAGACGCCAGATGTCTGGACATTCATGGCCGCTGCACCGTAATCAAGGAAATGATTTGGTTTGCCAATATTGTTTGCACACACTCTTTCTACTTTATTCCACAGCAATAAAAGAAGAATGAACTGGTTTGACATCACCATGAGTCAAGGAGAGTCAGGTTTTTAACCTGCAGCAACACACTGCAGCCACAACACCTCAGTGGATACACCAGTATAACAGTTACCCAAATGGTCAATACTGCCAGCATTAACTTCATGTGTGTAGTTTAGAGCAATCATGCATCATATAGCTTCCAACCTTCCTCTACTTGAGTCTGTGATTTCACTGCACTCAGTGCACAGAATGCACGCATGTTCCTTGAACCCTTGTTAAAGCCACTGTATACTTACGTCCTATTAACAATATGCTTTCTTACCTGAGACCCTGGAGCCAGGACACAGGCTGTGCCTCTAGGCTATGGGGGCACACAAACTGCCCACACTTTTTCTGATCAACAAGCAGCCATCCATTCCATGCATTACACGTTGTGCTCATGCCTACTTTTGTTAATATTGGCAGCAGTAAGCAATATGAATGATTTCAACATTGCACTTTTCATGCCCTGCAATCATTCTTAAATCCACCTGCTCCAAGCTAAGCTTCTGCATTTTTAAATGCGAAGCATTTCAGGCCCTCATATGGAATGTTCGCAAGTGCCAGAAAACTATCATCATAATTAGTTCGGGTCGTGTGCAGTATTTGCACATGCGCTTCTTTCTTCTCTTGCGCACATGACTTCAGCCAACTACACTACTACACTGGCAAACCGCAGATGGTGGTGCATGTGTTGCATGTTCAAGCAGAAGAAAAAGAAGATAAAGACAGCGTGTGTCGATTTGTCCAGTGCACAGTGCCTTGCAAAGCTGTGTGTTCCTGCATAGCTTTTCACCACGAGAGCATGCATCCTCTCATGACACGAAGCTACGTACAAACACAGAGTGTAGTATGTATAGCAAAGGGGTGGGACAGCATCAAGCTAAAGCCATCTGTCGCGACTGCCACCATCTGTGGTTCAGTGTGAGTGTCTTTATGCTGAGCGTGGTGCAAAACATTGAGAAGCGTTCGCTGGGCCTCACAGTGCTTTGCAAGGCGTTTCCTGAAGCCTCAGACCACAACGAAATGCGGGTGTGCCGGAGATAGGCTAAGTGCCCATCAGTTTCACTGCTTCGCTAACCTTCTGCCGCTAGTGCTAGGCTTCACTAATTTTTTTCATAGATGGAACCAAAAGCAGGCAGGACAGATTGCCATATTTAAGGGGGGACATGGCAATGAAAATTATCTTTGTTATTTATGGGTATAAACTGATGAAATTTGGCACACTGATGTACTTTGTTACGCTGATATCTGAAATGAAATCAGTTTTAAGCTACATATTACAGTTTTTGAGTTGCATCACCTTATGGACCCTTACAGTCACCCCTTAATTAATCAGTCAATTAGACAATATTTCAGTACCATCTTTACTTAAGTATATACACTAAGGCCCACTGTGTGGCATAAAGCTGTTCGTTTATTTTTGTTATGCCCAAATGAGCACAGAAAAAATTCTTGCAAATGTCCTCGACATAGTTTCCTACTAACAACTTTTGCAAAAATAAAATTATAAAAGTTGGTGTGATGTGCAGGTATAAATGAATAGCTTTACGGTGCTCATCAATGTTTCAGGATTTAAGTGAAAAAAACAGAATGAATTTAGCTTAATTAGTTATGAAATGGCACTGGGATGAATGACAGCCAACTGCTCAAAAAATGGAAGCTGAGAAAACGGCACTCAAGTTTTATTTCATGAAAACAGTTAAATATTAACTTTAAGCAGCTAACTTCTTTCTCGCTCTTGCAGGTTTATTTTTTGTTGGAGAAACACAGTGGTGTGGCTATCCTCAGGTTCAATTGCTCCTTTTTACGATGATACCAAGATGGCGGCACCTTCGGAAGCCTGATTTTCTTACTATTTTGGATGACAACACATAGACAAAGTGGCAATATCTGTATTACTACCACATATTTCATTATAATATTCCAATACAAGGTAAAAGAAGGTCCAAGGATCATGAAAAAAGCAAATCGAAAAATGCAGAATTTTGATCAAATTGAGCCTTCCCATTGCCACGTCCCCCCTTAAAATTGTACACTGACTCAAATGTAGGTCAACCTCCTCCCATTAGGGTCGTAAGTCAAAAGAAGAAAATTGACTTATATTACGTTTCGGTTTCGATTGCAAATTGACCCCCCCAACTTTGGATTTCAAATTTCAAAAGATTGGTCGACTTACAATCACATAAGCATGGTATTAATGGCACAGTTCATGCAGGATGCATTCTGCACTAAGGGATAACACCAGCTCAGGAGCTTACCCATCTGGAAGCCACATGCCCACAGTTCCAGGGGATTGTAGTTGCTCGAGTCAACCCGGCTGGCCGTTGGCGAAACATGTGCCAGGAAGCGCCGAGTGTGTGCCGCCACTTCATCGGCTAAGGCGTGGCCCAGCTTGAGAGCAGAGGTCTCACTGAACGTGCATACCTCATTCTCTGCCTCTGTAAGATAATAAAAACCAATCAAACAAACGCAGTGTTTGATAACAAAAGGCAGCTAACAAAGAGGTAGTATAAATCAAACTACATAAAGTACTGTGCTCAATGACCGTCATGCATGGCTCCCTTTATGACACTAATGGCAGTCCACATTGTTTCGTGTACATGCTCAACCTTCAACAATACCTTTCGACAGTTTCTTCAAGTTTGTTTGAAAATGTCTCGGAACTATAATGAGCATGCATATGCAGAGCTCACTGGATGAACTACAGTCATACTTTCACATAACAAACACTGATTAAAACAAGTAAATAAAGAATGTTTCACATTTATTGCAGTACATGCGTTTATAAAATTTATAGGGTATAAAAAGGCTACCTTTGTGTTACATGTAAAATAAAATGTGTTTTAACTGAATATGTATGAACACTACTCTCACACTAGCTACAGATCATTAGCCATGGAAATGACACCTTCTGGTCTTGCCATTCAGTTCAATCAGTCACACGAAATTTCTTTACTTTGCTCTACTTCGCTGCCTGTGAGCAGACAGAATGCAACTGATAAGACTTAGTATAATCAAAGTAGCAATCTTCAGAGTGACTGTTCATGCCCCAAAAATGCTGGAAAGATTAAAATAACCTTTTCTAAACTAACACAGGAACTACAGTATTCTAAATGCATGAAAAAACATGGCAGAGTGCCTGTAATAATCATATGCTTAAGCACTGATGTGTTCCTGCGATAAATAGGGCACCAACAATAACCAAATGTTTCTGGTCACATGTTGCTAGAGAGTGCAACAAAGAGAGTGCCCCATTGTTGCATAATGCCACAATGGGGCACTCTCTTTAACATTGTTCTGCATGTCAGTCACCCTAAATTTTTACTTTTAGTACAAATATGATGGTTATTCCAGAGATACAAAGATATCTTGTAGTTGCAAAGCAATTTTACCATGTCTACATTCTTAATTATTCATTCATGTGCTACGCAGTATCACTGCGCAATAGTCCTTTCAGAATTCTGTGCAAATAAAAGTACCATAAGGTTTCACTTAATGAGCTGTGCAAAGATGTGGTTCACTTACGAGATTGTTGTGAAGTTGTAAAATCAGTGAAGTGAACTCTGGACAGCACCACCAAGTCGGACAGAGGCTTGATGAGCTTCAGCCTCTTGGGAGATTCCTGGCAGTGGATTAAACAAGAAATGTATCAGCGACAGTTGGCTTGCATCTCAGGTAATGACACAGTGCTCAAAGCAACAAATAAACCGGCACAGGTAGCAACGACATGCACACTGCTCATGACACTCACCGAGCTGTTGCTGTTTTTGTCAACAAAATCATCCTCTTCAGATATTTCAGCATCCTCAGAGTCCTTCGGAAGTTTCTTACTCTGAAATTTCAAACATGTTAAATCAGTGACACAAACAAGCAGCTATCAGTTGCCTTTATGGCCTTGTTTAAAATGGTTTATAATGCAATGTTTTTAATTACTGGCAACTCCTCAATGTATGCACTAGTAAAATAAGAACTTTTAGTGTCTGTCCTCATAGCACTGCTAGAGCATGTGTACCCTTGTTGGCGCTGTATTTTGTTTGTATTCAAATAGCTCATTTTCTGTCATGCACATCTCAGTGCACATTTTCTCAAGGTATGAAGCACTGTACAGTGGAGCCCCATTCATACGTTTTTCAGCCGACCGGGGTAAAAAAACATAACAGCCGGGAAAACGCAAGAGTGAGGAAAGCTCCGAAAACGAATGAGAACAGGGCCACTTTGACTTCAAACAATTTATTTCAGCAAGGTGAGTCATCTAGGTCGCCGACCGATAATTCGGACAGCCGCACGGTACCGCCAGTGCCCCCATAGACTTAATGTGTTAAGACGACTGATATTTGGGACGGTTTCTAGCTCTAAATTCGATAATTCGGACTCCGTTCGCGGCTGTCGAGCGCAGTGAATGGGCCGCCATTATAGCCTCCGGCGCCCCGAAGAGAGGAAGTATGGCCTCAGAGATTGCAATCAAAACTGTGATCGTTGAGGCTTAGTTCCAGCGTGACATGACAATTTTGGAGGCAAGTCGCCCCATCACTGCAATCACCACGTCCTGTTGCGACACCCTGCGCGTGGTTTGTGATTGCGAGTACGGCTGGTCGCGTCGGGTCCGCGATCGCGCAATAGCGCTTTCACGTTCCGTCTTCACTACTTGTTTACCGTATTTACCCGCATAATTTGCGCCCTCGCATAATTTGCGCACCGCTGATATTTAGCCAACTTTACAAAAAAAAATCCTCGCATATTTTGCGCTTGCCGTCCGGCCCGAACCAGCTCGCCGGCATGCGCACGGACAGACTTTGGACAGCCGCGTGGCCGCGCCCCTCGCTGCACAGGCGACCACAGTCATACGCAAAAGGGGCTGCGAGTGCGATGTCCCTTTTTCCGATTCTTTTCTCCAGAAGCCCCTGGAGCCCAAAGTACGATCGCTAGAATAAAAGCACGCGAGTGGGGGCGACGAAAACGGCTGAAGCAGAGATCAAACACGCCCGGCCCATCTCCGTCGCTCGGAGGCGATAACATCACCCCTATTGGGACGCCTGCAGTCGAAGCTGGGAGGAAACGCGCCACCCGTCTTTAACAAGCATGAAAAGATGCACAAAAGCGTGGGGGGGGGGGTTGCTCGGCTGCCGAGATAGCGCTCTCGGCAGCCATCAGCGGGCAGCAATTCCTGCAAGCGTGACCAAGACTGTCAAAAGTCAAATCAAAATAGCGGTGCCCGGGCGGGTACGGCGTGCCAGGTTGCAACGCATCATGCGGGAACAGGCCCACAGTTGCGGCGTAACAGCGGGGTTCGCAATACATGGGATCCTATGGGAGCTATGCCGGGACCGATGAAAAACAATGTAACAACCAGGAAAATGCAGCAGTGAGGAACGTAACAGCGAGGTTCCACTGTAATTGCTTGAAAGGTAAAAACCACAGTAAGATTTTCGGATATGTGGCAAAGTTAGTGCAACATATCCAATAAAATAAGCAGAAAGTCCACTTTAAAACATAAAATGAAAATTTCTGGATTTCATTGCAAGTAATGAAAGTTCCCACACATTTCTGAACAACTCTGTCAAGAAAAAAAATTGAAGTGCCCAGCCAGTAGAAAACAGATACAAAGAAGCAAATAAAACACAAATGTAGTGTGGTGTCATGCATTTTTTAAGGCATTGCTCTTCTCTGAACCACACTGTGAGCTAACCAAAGGACGACACAGCATACCCAAAGTGGCCATGTACGTCTGTGATGCCACCCACTCTCTATGTGCTTGCTCGCCAAATCTCATGCAATGAGCTTAGTTCCCTTCCAGCTCATAGCCTGACTGGCTGATCCTTTCGTACGCTCTCAAGCGAGCACCTTTGCTTAATGTCACTGCCGGCAATACAACATACAGACTAGACAGAGCATGCACCTTTATGATGATTTTCTTTTTCAAGGACTGAGGCGACAACTTGGTTGAGAACTCGTCACCATCTCTACCAGGTATGTAAAGCAGGTCACCCAGCTTCTCCATGAGCAAGACCACAAGTTCTTCTTGAGCTTCAGGTGGGCAGTGGTTCTCAAGATGGAGGATCAGTGGGTAGCTGCAAATGAAGACATGATATGGTTAGAACTATATTATGTGTGGGGACAGCTTTAATGAAGAATAGAGTATAGAGACACATAACAGATAAAAGATGAGCACATAGTACTGAATCTTATAAAATTATGAATTAGAAAACCAAAGCATGCATACATACAACCACCAACCTACAAATTTCAAAGACCCGCCACGGTGGTCTAGTGGCTAAGGTACTCGGATGCTGATCCGAGGGTCGCGGGATCGAATCCCGGCCGCGGCGGCTGCATTTCGATGGAGGCGAAATGTTGAGGCCCGTGTGCTGTGCGATGTCAGTGCACGTTAAAGAACCTCAGGTGGTCGAAATTTCTGGAGCCCTCCACTACGGTGTCTCTCATAATCATAACTGGTATTGGGACAGTTAAACTCCATAAAACAACAACAAATTTCAAAACTTGCAAGGATATTGCACAAGTAGCAAACTGGGTACTTATTACCACACATTCGTCCATTGTAAGTTCTTCCTAAATGCACAAGTTCAGTGGCTCATGTATGCATCTTTAGATGCAGTACACAGGAAACAAAACATAGGAGTTCAGAAGAGTAGAGTTTTGGGCCAGTTGGTATTGCTTACTTAGAGGGTGAAACGTGAGGAAGTATTCCTCGTCTTTGAAATTCATGTTTGAACTACAGGAGGGGCACACGATACAGTTCCTCACCCTCCATTTATTTTCTAATGCATGCGATTACATCTGCTGGGTATATGCCAAGAACCACAAAAGCCACACTTACCTTACGATTCTTGGTACTCCAAACTCATAAAAAGAAAAATCTCGAAATCTTGCTTCAGGTCATCCCTTGCGAAGTTTTGTCTACATGAGTTAGTGGAAAGCTTTGATCTTCAAGCAACCAGGTTGCTAAAGCCTGGTTTCCCCCATATGCTCCTACAAGCTGTCGCAGAAATGCTGTTAAACCAGCATCAGAAGGGGCATGCGTGAGACACTGTGTGTACCCTGCAGTACCGGCACGTCTACAAGGTGGTCCCGTATGTGCACAATGTGTCGCACAATTTGAAGAAGGTCGCGGTGAGTCACGGCGTGCATTTAGATTTTTTCCGCGCCATGTACATTGGCACAACAGCGCAAACGCATTACGAAAATGCAAGCAAGGGCACGTTGCACCACTGAAAACGGGAACCCTTATGTCAGATGCACCGAATATGTTGTGTATAGAATACCATAAAGCTGCGGTTGTGTTTACTTGGAACAGACCGGTCAGTGCCTCAATGATAGGCTGAATCAGCACCGTAGGAACGTGACTTCAGGAGAAGTGTCGAACCTCACTTTACACAGTGACAAGTGCGGTTGCCATCCGCTGCTAAGGAAAGCAGATGTGGCAGTCCGGGGAGCTACTTGATTAGGATGAGAGATTCTAGAAGCCGCTCTGATAAATAATTGTGAGCCCGACATGTGTATTAGTGTTCCGTTGATTTCTCTTTTGGACAAGGAAATGTGTTTTATGCATAGCCACGTTTAAGCTGTCATACTCACTTTAGCTTGTTGTGCATCTTCCATTAGTCATTCCTGCACTACTCATGTTATGTGATGCCTAAGCCTGCCATCATTTGATTGAGTATATGTTTATATTTTTTCTAGCACATCCTTTTGATGTGATGGTGGGGGTTTCTATCGGCTTGTTGATTGTTACTGTGTTGTTGAGGATCGTGTGCACATGCCCATGTTGTCTTGCTCCAACGATGTATTTCTAACAAACCATCACAGTTGCTAGCTAGAGCCCGTGCCGTTCGTCTCACTCTCTTGTCCTGTGCTTTGCGCTTCACCCTCCCAGAAATCATGGCAGAGCACAAGCTGACAAGCAACGCACTGTTTTTAGGCCACGGACAGTGTCGCAGCGACTTTCCTGTTGCTTATCGATGTCCTAAGTTGTCTGCAGCACACGTGAAGTTTCCCTCCTGCTGCCACCAGTTTTGTCTCCAACCACCCATCCATATGGTTCACTACTCTGCCTTCTTTTCTGTTTCTCTTAGTGTTGCCAACTTCTTTCTCGGGAATGGTCTGCAGGAACTTGCTTAGGCCAACTATATTTGTGACATGAAATTGCGAGCCATTCCACTTTGTGAGGGTATATGACAGCAAAGCCGAGCACACAACACAGGTGACATAATGATGACAGTTTGGTATCACAAGAACTAGTTGTGATGCCACTGAGAAGCAAGAGTGCTGGAGCCATTAGCATCTCAACCAACTAGTGTTGTAGCCACTAGCATTGGAACCACCAGTGTCCTTCTTATTCACTACACAACGTTTTCGTTTCCTCTCATCACAAAAGCATCTTCACGGCTGTTTGCCGTTGCACCGAGGCGCACGCTTGTCCTTGAGGAGTGTGCGCAGGTACCTCCATCTTGCCGCGCCTGAGGAAACTTGATTTTTTGCGCCCGAAAGCCACAAGACCTCGGAAGTTAGCCAAATACAACTCTGCCGTAATATCATCTTATGCTACCACAAAAGGGTAGTGCAGATACCTAACAGTGTCCACGTAGGTGCTAGGTACACATATCTCACCAATACTATCACAGTTTAGTAAAAGTGAGGATGCAGGAACACCGCCAAAATATGCAGATAAGAATCGAACTCTTCAATGGGTGAAGGTGCACATAAAAGGAAGGCACACTCAAATGAAAACAACAGTGTCATGCATCCAATCTGATACTGGTTGTGTGCAGTGGATGTTTACACATACACAAAAACTTTATTCAGAAGACAGCAAGCTTGTACTCACTCAGAAGCCTGGAAAGCATGCTCTCGAATAGTGTCCAGCACTGCACTCAGGGGGACTTTTCCTGTCAATGTGTTGCCATGGAATACAACAGGCCCTTCAGAACTGCTCCAACAATCCACTGCAAAATACGTAGCAAAAGGCACTCACTGCAGTGTAGACTGGGTTAAAAGAACGCAGAAGCATTCATGATACAGTTTTCAAAGACTACAGAGCACACTGAAGGCAGGCATAAATCAAACAGAGCAGTAAAAACAGGACATATGAAGTAATTATTAAATTCAGAGCACAACATGGCTATAACTAGAGATTACTGGAGACTACTCTTGTTCAAGGGCCCCCTTAGCGGTTTTCCTGCACCCATCTTTATCAGCAGGTCACGTAGACAGATAAGCATGGGTGAAAACACCCATCAAAATTGATTTAATGTTTTAATCATGCAATGAAGTCACCGCATTGCTGCCGCCTGCTCTAATGTGCAGTGGTTCTCCTCGCCAGAACTACTTGCGGTATAAATGACGACATAATGCACAAGGCTGCAATGGACAGCAGTAAAATGAGAAATGGTCGCGGCATTACATCAGAAAAGAGAACAGGATTTGGTTTTGTTTTTCTCTTGCGTAGTTTTTTGCTGAACACTAGAATGCCAGAGAAGCTGACAATTTACACCACGGCAAGGTCAGATTCCACGTTGTTGGTTTCTATGGCAGTGGCCTCACCAGTACACTGGAAAGAACAGGCAAACATGTTTTGCAAACTTCCCTAGTAGGCATTTCAAGCCAATTCCATAGGCTGCATGTTGTGTCGCACGTGGCGAGTGAAATGCAGCCACCTGACTTCGTGAAACTCCACTTGAGGGTCTGTATATTTTTGCTTGTATTTTGAGTGCAGACAGCTTAACAACTTTGTACTGCGGGCTCCTATCGCTCTTGTTCTTGCAGCATTTGTCTCTCTGTTCTTTAGTCTAGTCAACAGGCTAACAAAAATTGGTGCTTGAAAAGCATCAGAGGGCCCCTTTAAAGGAAAATAGACTTAATTATGGTGATACTGAAGATGATGTGAAACTGTTGAATGTAAAAGAAGCATGGAAACTCCGAGGTGCAGCTGGAACACTGGCTACATACCTTTGACTACACGACATCCCTGGCTGAGTGCTTGAGCATAGCCATCTATGCTTGAAGGTCCTTTTAGTTGATCTTCCATGAGGTAGCTGCACAGAATAAGTAAACAACATAATGGCAAGCTGTATAAAAGTGTGTTAGCAACAGAAAGCATATTAATGCTATGATAAAACATCAGAATGACGAATTTAATCAATCCATCAACCAGTTAATACAGTCGATCAATACAAATTCATAAAGTGCTGAACCTACACATCCTAAAGTTACACCTGGGGTATCAGAAATTCCGCAGTGGAGGAATCCACAGTAGTGTAAGCGCATGTGCTTGTGAGTCATAACTGTAATGTGTGAAATATGCACTCTGCAGAAAGTCACACAGTTCAGAAACAGCTGCACCATAAACATAAGCCTCTGTCAAACTGCCTGGTAAATATAAAATCAAAACAAAAAAAATTCACTCACGTGTTATGGGATGAAGATATGAAGTAGTGGCAGAGGGGCTGGCTCATATCCTGAAACACCTTTTTATGTGCCTGGTCCATTAGGCTGCACTCATCTGACAGCAGAAAGAGCGTAAACCCTGTCGAGGAAAGGTGCGAGTCAAGTTGCGAGGAATGGAAAATGTTTTCGTGGAGGTGGGGTCATTACTCCCACAAAGGAAGCTCACCATCCAAGAGCATCTGCTTGTTCTTCTTGGCCTCTTCTGAAGGCTCGTATCGTTGTATCAGCCTCAGGCAATCATCAACAGTGACATTCTCAAACTGGTCAAAAGAAGAGAAAGGTTGTTCAGTAATGCTGTTGATGCAGATGGTATTCAAATCAGACCAATAAAATTTGCAATTGACGTCATCGCAATCCACCTTGCATTTGTGTTTAATCTTGTTCTAGAAACTGGCCATTTTCCAAGTGCTATGAAGAAAGCCAAGGTTTCAGCGATCTTTAAAGGAGGTAATCGAAATGACTTGGGGAATTACAGGCCAATTTCTATTCTGTCTGCCTTTTCTAAAGGTTTAGAAAAGGTGATCTCCGCACGAATCAACAAGCTTTTTGAAAAGAATAACATTCTTTCTGACTGTCAGCATGGATTCCGCCCAGGCAGGTCAACAGAGACAGCGTTGTTATGTCAAAAGGAACTAATAATTGATAACATTGATGCGGGAAAACTAACTTTAGGTATGTTTATAGACTACAGCAAGGCATTCGATTGCTTAAATCATGAGATTTTAATTAGAAAGCTAGATGACTATGGTATCCATGGCATGGCAAACTTGTTGTTTCAATCGTATCTTTCTGGGCGGACCCAATGCGTTGCTATTGAAAAATTCTGCTCCTCATATCGCGAAATTAAAGCGGGAGTACCGCAGGGTAGCGTATTGGGACCGACCCTATTTAATGTCTATGTAAATGATATCGCTGAAATTGTTAGTGATGCATCCATTGTGCTGTATGCTGACGATACAAGTTTGTTTGTCTCGGGCCATGAACTTGATGAACTGTTGCAGAAATCTCGCATTATTCTTTCCAATCTGTCGGCATGGTCTCGTAATAATGCGCTAACAATCAACAGCTCAAAATCAAAGGCCATATTATTCAAGGCTAGAGGCAGGCAGTCTTGTCTCGTTGAAGAATTATTCTTGGATGGTGCTCCCATTGAAATTTTGACAAAATACAAAGTATTAGGCGTTACGTTTTCAGAAGATATGAATTGGACCCATCACGTTGAACTAGTAGCAAAACCGTTGTCATCTGCCGCTGGTGTGCTGTGCCGCTGTCGGCTTTTTTTTCCAGAGAAGGTAAAATTACAGATATATTACGCCTCGTTTGAATCGCATCTGAACTATTGTGCACTTGTGTGGGCCACCACCACAAAAGGTAATATTCGTGCACTTCTTCAAGTTCACAAACGCGCGCTTCGACAAATAGCGAATGTACTCTATTTTCATCCCACTGCGCAACTTTTTCAAAAACATAATATAATACGTGCGACAAGTCTTTACGAGTACCGACTTCTATATTCCTTTTGTTTCAGCTCCGACAAAGTCAAATCCTTCTTAACACATACGTCACGACTTGAATACAAAAAAAGTGACTCGCGCACTCGTAGCCAAGACAGGTGGTTCGTACTATACAGGCGCACAAATTATCTTATGCAGTCACTGAGACATAGCCTACCCTCATTGTTAAATAAATTGAAAACAGAAAGATTTACTCCAAATACTCTGACTCGCAAACAAATTAGAGAGTACTTTTGCAAATCTGAATGAAGGTATAAACAAAACAGTCCTTACATTTTCGCATTGTTGTTTTTTTCTTTTTTTTTAAATATCTATTTCGCGCTCAGTGTTTCAATAAAAAGTGTATCATCACGTTGTGCATCACAGCCATTTTTATACTAATACTTTTTCTTAGTGTTGTACCCACTGTTTCTGATGTATAGCAATGTACTTTGACATTTCCTCTGAATACATGTATTAGATTTCCATTTTGTTTATGTATACCATGTGTTTTTTATGTTATTCAACATGTTACATTTTTTTCTGTTGCATTGAAATGTGTGTTATAATTGGATATATGGTGAACATGCGCGTGTATGCTGCTTGTGGTGTTACTGCTGCCATGTGAGGGCCTTCAGGCACATTCAAGCTGTATAGTGCAGCTTTTCGCCTGAAGGACCCCCAACAGTTTCGTTGGAAAATAAAAACATTCTGATTCTGATTCTGTTTTTGACAACATTCCTTGAATGTCTTTTTGTAGAGACTGGCTGATTTGAGTTTAGCGTTTACTGTCCTAAAGCGACAGTGGA
Source organism: Hyalomma asiaticum (assembly GCA_013339685.2). Classification (NCBI taxonomy): domain Eukaryota; kingdom Metazoa; phylum Arthropoda; class Arachnida; order Ixodida; family Ixodidae; genus Hyalomma; species Hyalomma asiaticum. Next base: position 6,448,637 of record CM023491.1, read on the forward strand.
GAGGCGAGAGACGCTGCTGCAGAAGACTCCAAATATCTTTGACAAACTACGACTGCTTATTCGACACCTTAATAAGCGCTCAGGCATTTGTGTCTTTCATTCTAGCTCAAATGCGCTTTCCACAACAGAACCTTGCAGCCACTCAGCTACAGTACCAACTTCTTGCATAGACAGCTTTAGGTCTTCAGTCTCAATTATAAAAGGCCAAAAAATGTAATCAATACCATGCAGTGAAGCAAAGCAAAGCAACAACTTGCAGGGGCCTTTTGAATAGTGTCTAGATTCTATTTAACAGCATCAATAGTATACTGTTGTAGGGAAGTACAGACAGATAATTTAGACGAAACTTAACTTCCCCATGAGTAAATAAACAGTATGATCTTTTTCAATGTGTTGTACGGAAACTACCATTCGTAACAGATTATGCTGATGCTTTGTTTCAGTCAATTAAAGCACTCCTCTTTTGTGCCTGTGCTATCTACAGCGAGATTTTCAAAATTCATGGCACTGCACTGCATCATGGCCACATACAGTTAAAAGCTTTGGAGTTTTTTCTTGGTACCTACAACAGCATTTCCTGACTTTGAGAAGCATTTCATTGACAAGCTAGGAAGAGTAAACCACATTTAATAGTAGTTTAGAACAGATCCTAAACATAAGTTCCCCCCGAAGCTACTTAAATATGAACGACACAAGCTAGTGCACATATGTTCATTTCAAAGAGCTGCATCTCACAAAATTATCTCAGGCACCAAGCTTAACAATATTTCAGCACTCACCTCCTGTTCACCCTCAAGAAAGAACTGGAGATCTTCCACAGTAAGGTAGTCTTTGCCAGAATATCTGTGAATAATAACCAAAACAATCTAGCCGGCTGTGTGAAAGCCATACAGAACATAAAATGATGGGCACAACATAAATCTATATAAAGTAACAGTAGCAATTACACAGAGAACAAGGCAGGTCAACATTCTACTTGAGACTGTGAAGAAGGAACTGAAGAAATTACACATTAGACATAATAAAATAACCTGTTGTCTATTGAAGAACATAACAGAAGACAAAGGAAAGAAACTTTAATGCAGAACAGGATTATGGGGCAGAGAAAGGAGACTAAAAATTGGCACCACATAGAGTGGGTTTAGCTAATATACTAGGCATTTTGCTTTGTGTTACACACATCTGCCGTCTTTGTTCTGCAAAAGCTTAAGGTATGTTAATCACCATTATTACCATGGACATAGACTACTGAAGTGTCCTGAGCCAAGTGGCACTCACCTGACCATGAGAAAATACACCTCTGGACGAGTGGCCAGCTCCTTGAACAAGCTCACAAACTGAGATCTGTCTATCCTACCTCGGTCTTGCTCTGTTTTTCCAACGTCAAACTCCTAAGCACCAAGAAGAGCAGCATTGTAAGTTAAGTGCAACATTCAAGAAAGAGCAATACAAAACTGGTCCCACTTACCATCATTTTTTGCTTGAGCCGGACGACACTGAGCTGGCTATTGAGTTTCTGAACCAGGGCTATGGTTTCCACTTCATCCAGAAGTCCCTTCCTCTCTGTGTCGGCCTTTTCAAACATCTCCTGCAACCACCTGGTGACTTGCAGTCAAGGATAACATAATCGCAGAAAACTGTTCTCAATCAATCATGAGGATTATTAAATCCAAAAACAACCAACTGGACGTGAGATGCTGTAGTGGATTGCTGCAGATTAATTATGCTCCTGAGAGTTCTACACATAAATACAAATGCATAAACATTCTTGCATTTCAGCCCCATCAAAATAAAAATGCAGTCAACCTAGTTCTAAGGAGCAGAACAGTGACCACTGGGCATGGTTCTTTAGTACTCAGGAGTGGCATAAGATCGAAAAATATTAGCAGCACCTTATGCCTTACGAGGGCAGAAGACAAGTGCCTAAGTGACTAATCCCTGGCTCTAACCATTATTTGCTACCTTCAATATGGGCTCCTAATCTCGATGCATTAAGACGACATGTCTCTTGCCAAGAGAAAACCAGTGCTCGTTCTTTGTGCAACCCACGAAAGCCGTATTTCCTGCTTTTGGTACATATAAAATAAAAACCTGACAGTTGCCTTGAATTCCTCCACTAGAAGATTCCTCACATTCCTTGGTGTTTTCGGGTTTGTTACAGCCACGATTGATCCTCAAATTTAACTAATTTAGGTAGATCAACTTAAGAACCCAAGAGCTAACAATTAATTTCTGGTGAGAAATGAATTATACAACCAAAAGACACCTTTTGGAACATCTAAAATGGTCAGAACAAGAAAGCAAGTAAATTACTGCCTTGCACATGTGTGGTAATCTTCATTACATTGATTATTAGTTGAATAATAATCAGCTATTTCTTTTTACATACAGCTTCTACAACATCGCAAGAGGAGTGTGCATTGTGTAACAAGTTGTTTCTTCCAATGCAAAAACACCTTCACCTGTCTGTTTAGGTACAACAATACATGTAGTCAAGCCACAGCGTGTGCACCTTGGCCTGACTTCGCCATATTTGAAAAAAAATCATGGCGCCAATACAAAAGAATGAGGGATTCCTGTTCCATACCCATTTTTTAAGTGTTGTAATTTTTACTCTAACACAGGGCGAAAGAGTATCCACTAACACAATATTTCAAACATTAGAACAATTGAGAGACTTCCACAGCTACATGCTGGGCACAATTGCACAGCTGCTATGCCGGTAACTACCATCAGCGACAATGCAAAGAAAGTACACAGTTGCCCTTCATGCACCTGCAAGCTCGCTTTATTTTTCAGCAGTACAAAGCAGCAACTACAAATGCTGCAAGCAGCTGCATTTATTTTGCAGCTGACCAAACACACATAAGGGCATATGCATCTTGCCAAAGATTTATAAAAGAATTTGTCTGTACTGCCACATGTGCAGAGAATGCACTGCTCTCATTACATTTTGTTCTTTGGCATCAAGATGCACTACTTCATTTGCTCTTGCACTTTCCAACTGCCTGGCTTAGCATTTAAGCTAATTTATTTATTTATTCATGTTACCCTACAAGCACCAGAGGACCATTCGATGAGAAGAGGGGTTACAGAAAGGTGACAATAAATAAGGCATAAAAGAAAATTGTAGGCAAAAAGAAAATTGTACATTAGAAGGGAAAAAGAAAAACTGGAACGAAAGCATAGCATAGGCATGTAAAGTATAGTATAGCAAGGGCTGGTAAAAAGAGGTGAGGTAGAGGAGGAATGATATGAAGGTGGGGAGGAAGAAGAGGAGGAGGAGGACATTGCCCGCAAAGCCAATTTGAACCTAGACACATGACCCAAATCATGGAACATGACATGACAGCTAGTCATGTGACATGTTCCCACCAGAACCATGTAACAGCTAGCCACATAACAAATCAAGCGATTTAGTTGATTGTGTAAGACGCCGCAAGAAGGTAGGTCAGTCACAAGCTCTGCTCATAGTCCAGCCTTGCACTAGTGGTGCAAGCTGCCCAGATTTTTTGTGTGTGTTTCCTATCTGTATATGTAACCCCCCCAAAAAAAACAGTACCAGGGCAAGATGCACTCTTCAACACAAGTAAAACTGAGAAAGTCACACCAAAAAAGAGGCCCCAACACTGTTCACAGATATCAGAGTACAGTAATTTTTTTTTCTTTAATGTAACAACAACCTTTAGCCACAGTGGGATATTAAAGGTGTTAAACTACCAAGTTCAAGGACTTGGGATGGGTTTGATTCTTGGCCATAGTGGCCACACTTCAATGCATATGAAACGAAAAAACACCCTCGTACATAGAGCCTAGGTGCACATCAACGAATGCCAGGCAGTCCTCTACTATGGCATGCCTCATAATTACATTGTGCTTCTGACGCATAGGACCACAGAAATTCATTTTCGCTTTTTCCAGGTACCTCCTTCTACAAACATGCAAAGACCCTCTACCCATGCAAGCCTGTCACTTGCCCCTGCCCCCACTGTAACAATCACATGAGTACAGCAATAATATAATTAAACATTACATCTGGACATTGAATTATAACTACTGGCATGTACAATAGTTCTGATTACTCACATCATGCTGCTATGAATCTCGCCAATAAATGTATCGCGGGTTCTCATGTAAAGGTACCAACCAATATCACACCAATGTAACAGATCTTGAGAGAGTGGAAGTAAAAGTATCTGCATAAATTAACCCTTAAATTGTTGAATTTCGTTCCGTGAGCAGTGAGTGCTGCTAAAAAGAAGACAGGTCAAAGGCGGGCCAAAGCAATAAAGAGAATGGGCCCTTTCCTCCGAAATATATTCACCTCTGACATCACACTGCAGAAAAAAAAAAAAAGGAAATGATGACGTAATTCAAGGACAAGGTGCCTATCTTTCCCCAGACAAAGAGGCCAAAGACATGAGCTAATTGCCCCACAATCTGCCCGATGGGCGCCTCCGCAATAAGGAGGTGTGCCAAAGGGTGTGTGGCATTATAAAACAGACAGAGTGATAAGAGATAACAAGGATACTTTTCCCTCATCCGCTGCCGTTCGTCCAGGTTATCAGGTGCTGAAAAGGCAAGAAACAGAACAAAAAAGAATGCTTAGTTTCAGGTAGATTCTCAGTCTCATAAACTCCTCACGACATGACCACGTGCAGCAACATTAGCGGATGCATGGGGGGGGGGTACAATCTCGGACGTGAGAAATGGTTGCTTCCCACCTTATGAGCACTCTGGCCAGATAGTGGGGAAGTGTGAAAGGGAGTGCCTGACACAATCAGATCTAGCAGCACTGCAAGTTTGTTATCAACTGTGGTTGCGGCTGCACAGACTGATTCCTACAGGCACTGGAATCACAACCATCACATTTTCTCAGCTCTGCCAATTCCTCATGTGATGTTCAGACTCTTAAAAAAAATCTTTGATATTATAACCCACATCTGCTTATGTGTGCCAATGAATGTGTCCATTTATTATTATGTTGACGCTTTACTTAAATATTTGTGCAAGATATTATAAATTTACAACTGCTGTTTTTTACTTTAGGTTTATGTACATGTAGATAACCTTAATTATTTTTCTGTAATTGCTACAGTTCATATATGCATGTAGCTTACATTTAGGTCTGTACTGAAGAGTGCAATTACTATGCAACATGCATCCTGATCTCCCTCTGATGTACATTAGGGTGAAAACCTAGTGAAGTTGATAGAGCGAAACCTTGCTGATATGACTGCTTGGTTGTTCCTGGGTTGTTCCTAGCTTGGTTGTTCCTGGCTTGGTTGTTCCAAAAAGACATTTCACCATTGAGAACATGTTGACAGCATCAAGACAGAGTTTTCCGAATCTGTGTTCCTTTCTTTCTAATAATGCATAAAGATACTGTCTCCTGAATTAATACTGGTACGATGATGTGGCTGTTCTCTTCACAGCGATTTTTCATGTGTGCTACACAGAGGCCGTTACACACAGTGCACTTCACTTCCTCATGTTCCTTTTTCATGCTATCTTATACACCTTAGCAACTGCTGACACTAGCTGCTCTATGTACACATACGTCCTGCAATCACCTGTACTCAATGCCTTTTCATCAGCCTGTAGTCTGTTCTAAATAAGTAATTAAAACAAGCGAATGGACAGCAAAGAATGTTAGCTATTTAGTTAAAAATATTGCAATCAAATGAGTTACATCCCTGAGACGTGACACGTTGCCCGTGCTGCAATAACCTAACCTCGTAACATCAGCCATAACAACATTGGCTGTGAAGATGTGTATCTTGTCCTGCATACGGAATCACACAATGGCAGTCTAACCTTTTGAAATAAATAAGTCTACTTTCACTGTCACTTCCAAACTAACCAGTGACACATTTACGGTAGGAAATAATCGGTTGGCAATGAGACAACTGTGAAACTTAGTGCAGCCAAATTTCAGTAAATCTGCTTGGCAACAAAATGTTATTGTAACAGTCTATAGTTCATACCTCCACCTTACCAGCCTTAGTTCCATGAATACGCAGATAGCTCTGACAATTTTACCATTTCATCATTCCTACTTCTTTTATCTCTTTTCAACACGAATGTTTGTTTCTTCTACTTTGTGCTTGGCAGTATTCATGAATTTGTCTCGTTATTGCCTGCACTGATGTTATCAAGAGCGGAGTTCAGCTTCCACGTGCCCTAAGTTTTGCCTGCATCTTTACTGGTTTTGAAGAAAAATTAATTTGGCTAAATATTATGTCGGCATTTTAGAAAGTTGTGTTAAGTGCCATACAAACAGTGACAATGTCAGAGAAATGGCAAAAAAACATATGAACGTCAGACTGATATGATAAAACAGCAGGCAAAGATAAAATCGTTACTGAACACGAACAAGAATAAGATCAGGAGCAGTATTAAAATGACAACACTGTGAAAGTTACGTCACAACTCACAAAACAAAAGGCAAAGATGTGCATTAATGCAGCAATTCAGATAGACTACACAACGAACTGCTCCCACTTAAGAAACCCTAGCCGAAAGGCACTCACAGCCGTGTACAAGAGACTGCTCAGAACAATACACCAGCCTTGTCTAAGGAGAAAGAATATTGAAAGAAAGCAAAGCATTATGCCACAAAAGCAGTGTTTGAGAAAAACAAGTTGACAGGTCTCAAGGAAAAAGGAGGAACAAAAAACACGAAATAAAAGAATGTCAGAAAAACAAGAGTTCGACATTGAAAATTCAAGACAATGCTGAGAGCTCGTTGTTTAAACAATTGCACCTGTCACTTTGAAACACGCCTTCGGAAGGAAGGTCGTGAAAAGAAGGGATTGCGTAACTGCCGCGCCTCAGGACAGAAAAGGGGATGGCTGAAGTTGAATGGGGGACCAGTCTCAGATTTAAAGGGTCGAGTCAGAAAAGCACTGAAAGAATGAATGATAACACCAGTTCACCAGCACATTACACATACACACACATGCACATGCATGCACATATTTCTCTTCTTGTTTTACAGACGTGTAAATTGCACTGTGCAGACAAGAAACTTTCAAACTAAAGTGCACCAAGGTGTATGAAAAGGCACCACACACAAATAGATGTTCAAGTTTAGAATCTGTAGGATATGAAAAGAGGGCTACACTAATGCACTGCTTCTCACCTGTGAACAGTAGTGCACTCATCTAGTTCTCTGTTCGGCTTTATTCGTGCCATATTGGCCAGGATGGACACCAACACAACAACCAAAGTTTGGCTATTTTAAATCTCCTTTTGGAAACAGAAGCTTTTAGGAGACGCTATCTGGCTGGGAGTTGTTATCAACTACAAAGCATGTTCATCTGATTCAGAGCATATCTAGTCAAAAGCTACAGCACAGAGTGAAAGCAATGTGCTATGGCAGTTTCAAACAGTTCAATACTCTAAGCTAAGCAGTTCTTATCAATTTAACATTTTCAAGTCACTGCTGTCTAATCTAAGCAAGAGTGACCTAAATTTAGTGCGCTAAAATTCTCAGATATTTTTGTTATATATACTGCACAAGACAGAAGCAAAATATAAGGGAACAAGCAAATTCAAGCAAGCCATACTTCTATGAATCAGGACATTCAAATCTTCTCTTCAACTTTCATAACAAATACTACACCTAGAAGTACAGTGAAATCGCCTACCCATTGTCACTGTATAAGTAGAATTTTTTTGTATGTTAATTCCCTTGGGGATCTGCTCACCGTTTACGTATTTGCGCTTTCTCATAGTATTTTTAACACTTGTGTCAATTTTCCATTTCAAATTCTGCAATTTATTTTTAATTTTTGTTGTTGCTTGTTGTTTATCGCACACGTATATTAACTCTCCTGCTTGGGAAATGAGGACTGCCATATTTTTAATTGATTAACTGAAGGATCAATGTCAGATCAACAAACCAGATTCCTTATATAAGAGCTCCTCCAAGTCTGCGATATGTACAAGACCCGTGCTGGTGTCCTGGTGCTGTAGCTAGGGGGACAGCCATATGTTTGTATGTTAAATGGGAAGAACACCTTTGATGTAACCTGTGTTTCTATATTCATTTACAAATTCTGAACCAGCAGAGACAAACAAAAAACAAAGAAAGCAATTTGAAAATGGCAGCTTACATCGATTGGCTGCAATGAGCATGTTCAAGCCGGTGACCCAGAAATTGGCTTCATCAGGAGTAGAGGCCACAAGATCAAGTGATTCAAAGTCGTCGCCATATATGACTGAGAAGACACAGTCCTCGGAGTAACATCCAGCAACTTCCTTGTCCCTCAGCACATCGGTGCTTTTGCCAATTCGGATTTCTCGTATGGAGCGTATGGATACTGCAAACAACATAAGGCTGTTTCTCAGAATCCATATATTATGACAAAAATGGTAAAGAGTTTAAACATATGAGGTAAACAAACTAGTGCAATCAGAAGAAAGCAATGTGAACCTATTTGAACCGCATATACAGAAAAACAACAACATATGGCTGAGTTGTATGTGTTTTTGCAACTGTTTTAGAGTTACCAAATTTTGTGCTATATATGTGACCAGCTAGATTAATCAAATCAACGCTAAGAACAAATGGGAAATGCATAGACTTAGCCATGATAAATTCATCTATGTTGTTGCTTATTCATTGTGATTATGCTAGGCCAGCCCCACTGCTTCAATAAACAAGATTACATTTTCTTACATTAGCAAAGTCCTGAACAGGAACCGTGACAACAACACTACTGTACTTAAGTAAGTAAAACTGCCACTCAAGCTGAATCTTCATTACTGGTGATCAGTACAGTTCAAAATGAAAGGATTTCCCATCTTTCTTCAGGCCATTCATTACACAGGTCCGCACAACGCATCAAAGTGTTCTAATGTTGATTGAACCGAGTGATTTTCACTAACAGGATATGCGTTCTATCAGAGCTGCCATTTCTTTCCCCAGTGTGCTCCAGAATTGCAACCTCAGGCATTTTTACACTATGCAAAAGTGCATTAAATAGCTTTGACGAGAGTGGGATACTTACGACGTGCTTTGTTGGACTTCTTTGAGGACGGCACCCATTTGATAGCCGAGAGATCTTCCTCAAGTGTGAAATACCGACGGTACTGACGTGAGCTAGCCCTGATCTTAAGAAGGCTGCTGCCAGTGATCATAAATTGAAGACAGTCGTGAGCTGCATCAATGAAAGAAAGAGGGGGGAAAAAAATAAAGAAGACAAACCACTTGTAAGGCTTTAACACCAGCAACTATGCCATGAATGATAAATTGCATGAAGTTTGACATGAGAAAATAATTACAAAAATAAACAACACCAGAACGTAAGGCATTTAACTACATCTGTATTACATCGGTATTTCATAACAACAAAAAATACACCTGCAAATGCTCAGATTAAACATGTGCAACTTGACACAAGATATGACACAAAAAATTCAGCTTGTTTCTGCACAGTTGCTGAAATAAACTACTTTAAACTATAGCGGTAATGAACTAAAGGAATCTCAGACTATAAACCGGGCTGTGTGAAAAAAACAAATAGTGTATCCCAAGGTCGCAGAATTTAACTTTATTAGCAACTTTTAATGTTTTTTCTTCTGAAAAATAACATGATGATTATGGTTTTAGATATTGTTTTTTTGTGCAATTATATGCCATTCTTCAATGTATGCCTTCTGTCCTTGTTTTTTTTTTTTACCTCTATCTCTGCAGATTTATGTGGCTTAAAGCATATGTGACTGCACTCCAAGTAAAAAATTCGCATTTTCATAACTTACAGTTCGAACTGCACCATACAGACTGATTCAAAAGTAAAAGAATATGCAAGAATCATAATTTGATTAAGTATAGGATGCAACATAACGTCAGGTTTACAGAAGTAAAGCAAGAGGCATATGGTTTATTTAACTGTATCCGCAACAGATGTGTGGCACTCAAGTTGTCATATAAGCTGTCATGTCATATAGCTATATCAAGAAACGTAAGCCATGCAATCATTCCCTCATGGCAATAACAGTGTATATGAAAACATGAGCTACTTAAGTATTTACCAAGCCTGTAATGGCATACAAACTACATCTGTTTTACTTCCTGAAAACCTACATCTGTAGAAATTCAGCTTTGGTCTCTCCATCGATTTGTTAAAAATGCAATAGCAGTCTTAGACCCTTTCAAATAGCCTCTGGTCATTTCACAACTGTGATGGCCAAAAACTTACAGGAGTACTGACACGATTTTGCGGCGGCGCAAAATATACATTTTTCGTTTCCTAGCCATGTATTGTTAACGCCCTCCACACACGGAAGCCAGGAAACACGTACAAAATATTTTAATTTGGTTTTAAAGTTCGCGTCGCCCAGCACAGCAAGCCAGCCCCATTGCAATGGACACTACGATGACGTATGAACACGGGCTCTTAAAAATCGCCGAAATCGCGGTCAGAGTCACTGGACGACCGTGAAATTGCCGTTGTTTGCGTGCCTCAGGTGTAATTGACCAAAGACGACAGAGTTGCAGCGACGCTATGAAGAATTTCTGTCCCTACGTGGCTCAGACGTCGTCCGACTATGTTGATACGTCACTAGGAAACCGCCCCCTCGAAATCGAAACCGAAAGTCAGCTTTTAAGGGAGCCGTATTAAAAATATATTCATTGTGTTGCGGGCCACCATGACACTGTTTTTGGGGCTTTCCACGCCAGTGCTTTCATTTACAGCAACAATACGAGAATGTCAAAAATTCGTGTCAGTACTCCTTTAACAGTGCATAAAGTGCCACATTCACTGAACAGTATGCGCCCACTGTTCTTATGTATCCCCATCCAAACTGCATCTACACATTCACTAGTTATTGACTGCTCCCAACAGAAACATGTTACGAAAATGACAAATTATACTGTAATATCCTCAGTGCAAAGCATATATGTTGTGAAGATCATCGGAAAGATGTACATATTAGAATGGTGAAATTAAAATAGTTGTCCTGAATGAAATATGAGCCTTGCCCCATAGGTTCAGCAGGCATACATGTTTATGAAACGACATGTCCGCTTTGTCTGAGGCCAGCTATTGACGCAAATGCATTACAGTGGCATTTAACGTCAAAATGAATGTTTAATTAGAAGAAACAACACAACAGAACACCGACAAAGTTTGTATGGAGCCGCTAGGGCCCTTCTAGTTCGACAAGCATCACAGCTGCGTGCTACCTTGTGTTATGTAAGTGTCAAGTACATTCAGTTGAGTCTGACAGGCTTTTGGTATTGTAAAATGACAATCTACCAATACAGATAAACTTATTTTTACTTTATAGTGCTCCTTTAAAAAAATGAGAAATGTGGAGTGCATTAAGTACAAAATGTGCCATCTCATGGATCATTTGTAATATAAAAAATATGTGATTTCGACACAGTATGCTCCCCTTGTCATGCCTCATGGCCTTCTCCGACATTTGGTGATCTACATTCGATTGCCACCTTTTTGTTATTCTTAGAATGCTCAACATTGGCACCGCCAAAAAGGGGAGTGAAGGGGGGGCAGAGGTAAATTGTCTTTGAAATTTTTAGTTTCCATGTGTTATACATGAACACACACACTGATAAACAAACACAGAAGATAATCAGGGGACCCCATCCTCCCCCTTTCTAAACCAAAATGCTGGTTACTTCTTTCGTTCGCTTAGATTCGTTGCTACGGTGACAAAGAACTACATAATAGACCTGCACAGAACTATGACACAGAACACAGAACTGTGCCCTTGTTACATACACCATTATCGTTATGCCTATCTTGGCACAAGCATTGCCTCCAAGACTATATTGTGAAATCTCAGAGGACACAGTACAAGCACAATGGTGTGGTCTCCTGCCACCAGATGGCCACCATCGCTTGATCCATTAATGGGCCGTGTATACAACTTGACATCAGTTTTCGGTGCTGCTAGAGGCACCACTTATTCACGATGCCTAAAAATGTCCAGTATGTTATTAGACGTCACATTCACTGATCTATTACAGTAAGCGGCACATGTTGCAGGAATGAAAGGTGAGGCAAAAGTCTTGTAAAACTTTAGGCTCTCTACACTCGAATCATGTGCTTGTGAAACATGGTCTAATAATCTGGCATGTTGATTGACTAATGTTGAGCTATGATTCTGTCATTGAGCCTTTGTCAATGTGCAAGATATTTCTCTGGTGTGTCCGATGTCCAAAGTAATTTGGCAAGCTTCACTCCTGGCGGTCAGCTTCTTGTTTTGGCTGTACAACTGACATTACTTGTGCATGATTTATGCAATAATTTCGTGCACGCTCTAACCTTCCACGCTGGGATGGACGCAGGTCTTCAGGAGGAGTGGGGCGAATTTAAAGACATTTTATTCACGTTTAATGAAGTCACAGAACACTATCAAATGGGCAGGTAGACTTTTCCGCCCCCGCACGGTAAACTTTCTAGGCCTCGGGCAATCACACTCCGAATGCTGCAAACTAGGTCATATCCCAGTTTAGCTCTCCTCAACATTATTGCTCCGGACGCCTTCGAGTCTACCTGCCCGGACTGCGGGTTGGTTAGCAACTTGGAACATATGCTCTGGCGGTGCCCCTCGGTACATGGGCCCAATCAAGTCACCAAGGAAGAGTGAAATTCTGCCATCAAGAGTTCCGAGCTTGTTCCACAACTCCGGCCTGTCCAGAGAGCCCACGATGCGGCGGTGAGGCTAGGCCTCCCTGTCCCCACTTGGGAGCGGCCCACAGCGCCGCTCTAAGGGCGGCACTTCTCAGGACCTAATTAAAGCTCTCTTTCTCTCTCTCTCTCTCTCTGTCTGTCTGTCTGCTGAGTGCACACAACAAACCTCAGATAGAAGGCAGCCCTTATGCCTGTCATGGGGTCTGTTTTTGTCTATGTCAGCTTTGCCCTGTCATGTCAATACATGTCAGTACAAGTACTCTGTTCTGCCATCTTAATAGACAACTACCCATTCCATTAATTTCAAGATTACCATGAAACTACACTTAACCTAGAACTTAATGTACAGTCTTTATTCTTTAGCCCTATACCTACATTTTTGAATACCTCAATATTACATATGCTTATAATTTATTCCTCCGTATTTTATATATTTTGATACTACATATGCTTATAATTTCATCTGCATAATTTCTAGTGTGACATCTAGCTTCCTTTCAAGGTAATTAGAATGTTAGTATAAAAGTTAGGGTCCTTTAGGTGAGTATAGCAATTTATTGTTGAATTGAATTTATCAAATTTTCAGAAAGGTCACAGAGAGGCTAGCCCAGAGAAGAAACTATGCCTTCATAGCATCGAATTTTATAAGATTACACTGTAAAGCAGCTTCTCTCATATCCTGTGCATGTTTCTGCACCAATGGAAAGCCATTACAGCACTTACACCACTGTGTAAACACTAGCTTTACAGCAGTCACATTGCTGTTTTAACCACTGCCATTAATTACCCTATAGTAAAACGACCTTGATTTACAAATACAGTAATTCATTTGTATGCATTATCGTTGCTTGCTGGGCCATGACTACGCCATATAGAATATACCCTCACACTTCCATCAACTGTAAGGCAAGTTACCTAAGCAAACAAGCACTGACAAAACACAGGCATTTGCAGCTAAGTGTGAGCTCTGATCTAGCAGTCAGAATGAATTTAGTTGTGAATTTAAAGGGTAACTGGCCCATTGCTGAGCCGTACACTGGAATGTGATGGCAAAGCTACCATCTTTTGAATGTTATCTTTCCAGATATTCTACTTAATCTTTTAGGCTCTACTTGACCACTGTTTATGCCTGATTTGCATTTTTGACTACTATGGCCAGCACTTGCTTAGTTCCATCATCCGTGAATGTTGCTCGATGCATTGATGTCTTTCTTGCCTTCATCGTTCCTTCGGCTGCACTTGGAAATTTTGTCCTTTTGTAACAAAAAAGAAAGACCTGTGCACTTCCCAGCAAAAAATATATTCTTTGCTTTGTGAACAGGACATTTCTACCTTCTTCATGCATGTGTTTTGCATTGCTTGGTCTCGTTTCTTGCACTCCTTTGTTGTTTGCTTGCTTAGCAAAAACGTGTTGTCTACTTTTCTGTCCACTCCTTCCCTACAGCTTTGCACAGATGCCGGCAGTACTGAATAAATAAATAAACACAGCTGAACCTCAATATCATGGATGCAGGTATAACTAATTAGTGTATGTAACAAATTAAAAGAGCAATATGACCATTATGACAGCACATGCTAGTGAGGCCCTAGAATAAGGGCACCACCTCAGCCGTTCGCCAGTTTTTAGGGACGAAGCTCCTTATGGTCTAGGGAAATCCCTCGTCCCTCCGGCGTACCCAGTAGCGCCTCCCTTATCATACAATTTATGGTGCTGTCCCATAGAGGTGCATGCAAACTGCAGTTGGGTGACGATATACTAGATGGCGCTGTACGTGTTCTGTGTCGTCATCGCCATTTCTCTAGTTTCCTAGATGGCGCTGTCCCATAGAGATGTGTGCAATATGGCGGTTGGGTGAATGGACACTAGATGGCGTTGGAGGTGCAGCTGCTCTCCGATTGGCTGCTGCGCGGGGCTGCGCCGGGAGCGCTCCTCTCATTCTCCTGGATCGTCGCCGTACGTGTCGGATCGCGCTTGGTGGACCATGGACGATGAGAAAAAAATTCCGAACGTTGTGTCCGAAGCGCGGAATCGAACCCGGGACCCCTCGCTTCCGAATGCGCGGCGCTAGCCACTACGCCACGAAGCGCACATGGACACATGCACCACGATGACAGTAAATGCCCAACATTAACGAAAGACTGCGCGTTTCTAACGCATTTGTGCTAGCGCGTTATGGCCCGTGTTAGAAGCTGGTGTAAGATGCTGTGGCCTCTCCGCCTTATACTCTCTCAGCAGTCATGTGATGGCGTCGGCAAATGCGGTGCGCGTTCCGGCCTGTGTAAGGGGCTGCGTAAGACGTCTTTACACGATGATCGACTGGGCGAATTACACGGACGATTCACGGTTTACCGATGATTCCCTCCGGAGCTTCGCCCACTCATCATCATTCACCCCGTGGATATGCTGTGATTTTTTTCCATTTTTAAGTAGTCTTTCCACTTCCTCCTGTCAATACGTCAGTGTTATGTATGCACTTTTAAAACAAGTTATCAAATACAATGAAACTATTTCTGTGACACGAAATACATTGTAAGAAAGTTTGACTGCTAAATAATTTTGATCCAAGAGAAAGTCATAATCAAACTCACCACTGCAGATCTTTCGTTCAGCAGGTAAGCTTGTACCGCTGTGAAATGATACCGACTTCGGAATCATCTGGGCTTGGTTGAGAGAGAGTGTTCCACTGCTATCCCTCCTATCTCTCCCACCAGAAGCAGTGAATTGGACTCGGAGTGCCGAATCCGTATCTGTGGATACGAGGCTGCTTTTTGCACTTTCATGAGAATCGGAATCCGAAGAACATGCCACACTGTTCACAGATGCACTGATTCCACACAGTTCGAGTTTTGCTGCTGCCGGTAAATCTTTCTCGCTGGATGATGGGGTGGCCACTGTCACTTCTATGGAGCTGGCATCACTTGCACTGTGCACCGATGACTGGGAATCACGATGGCTAGACACTGGGGGCTGTGATGGGCTGGCCTCGGCTGCAGCATCTTGCTGCACCATGGTGGTGCTTGGCGCAGTTTCGCCCTGCGGCGTCTCTTTTTGGTCATGTGAAGAGATTGCGTTTGGCGATGGCTTGTCTGCCTTCGGGTCAGTCCGTAGTGGATCCTGCACTTGCGTTACCGGAGCAACTGAGGCTGTGGCACGGTTTGGTGAGCTCTTCAGAGTCCCACGATCCGAGTGTTCCCTCTTGGCAGGTGAGGAACATGGCTGTTTCGAAGCAACCACAGGCACACTAAGTGTTCGACTTACGTCAGCACACACCTTTGGCACCGAGGGTTGGGAGCAGGGCCTCTCACTGTTTGAGCGACGCAATGGAAGTTCATTTTCTTGCTTTTTGGGGGACTGCTCAGCTGAGGTAGGCAAGGTGACATCTGTCCGCGCACGAAGTGCACCATCTGACCTAGCAGGTGCAGAATCATTATCCGGCACTCCCTGTGAAGAGCTTGTCCTTGGAGACGATTCATTTTCTTTTGAACATGCAAGTTTCGTGCTATGTGCAGTGGCAGGGTGCAATACATTAGTTGTGGTAGATGTATGAGTTGAGTCAGTTTTCGAAGTGCTAGTGGACGATACCGTGGCCACATCCACGGATTGGCAACTGTCGTCATGCTCTCTCCTTGCTGTTGTTGACCTCTGTCCAGGTGGGACGTTGTTTTGCTTCAGTGGGCTATCCCTGCCGCTCATCGTGGTCCTTTCTTCGGCATTGTGCCAAGACCAAGTTTGCAGTGGTTGATGCAAATGGAACAGTGGTGGCTGAGAAAAAGAGAAAGAGAAGTAGTTTCAAAAGATGTACTTAACGCTTCTCTGTACGTTAAAGATTGCAAACGCTTATGTGCCTTAAATGTGCCTTAGACATTTACTTACATGTTAATTACATACCAGCAGTGCTTCTGAAGTGATTAGCTTTTTCTGGCTCTTTCGTCTATATCATGGTTCGTAGCTGGTGGTTGGACCTTTACTACTAATACAAAAGCACCAATGCCCCCTACCAGCAAGCGACAACAGTAAATAGACCAGACTGAACAACCTTTCATCTGAACACAGTTCCCATTAAACTTTTGAACTTGATTTCTAGATGTGGCATCTGTAAATGATAAAATAAGTATTTTATTAAATGTTCTTATTAAAATCGGAGAGTACTGTATAAGTTGAACTAAACATTGAAGAAAGGGTTTATTGCAGGTATGCGCTTGTAACAAGGTCTCAGAATTGTGCATGCAAATGAATGGTGAATCTTGCCGGCATGTACAAAAGCGCAAGAGCTTTGGGGCACCTGAAGGTTTAGAAACTTTGGTAGAGCGTTTTAGAATAGCGCCTCCCATTTTCTCCCCTCACCCTCTCATTCTGAAGTGGCTGTAAAGGTCTTATATATTGTTATAAGTGTGCTGATTAATGCATTGTCAGCAGCTACTTTTTCAATACCAAATTACATAATGGAACAAAAGAACATTGGCAGATCTCCAGTTACAAACAAATTGTGGAAACTTCCAAATAATCTGGGACCTGAAGTTACTTGCTCTGACAGAAAAAAAAGAACTTGTAATATGTTTGGTATCAACCTTCAGGGGATTATGAATTATTATACATAACATCAGTGTCTTGACACAAACATGAGTATGTAGGAATGTGGGGGGATATGATGTACAGTAGAATACAAAAGTTACTGTGACATTTAAATCTGTTACAACAAAATCAGCAATGAATGACAGTGACACTGTCAACATTGCCAAGTCCCAATTACCATGCCATGCAATCCATAATATAATGTCGAGTAAGATGATTACAAACTATACATCAAACATCACCCCCTTTTTTGAGGTGAAAAATTACATATACCTAAACTACTGAGAATAGTTTAAGAGCCAAAAATTGCACGTCACATTAACAAATGGTATTCACACCTATTTCACAATGCCTCGTTGCAGTGATGTAGTCATGCTCTGTTAGTGCTGGACAGGTATTGCATTGAGCCTCCAAAATGTGAGCAAATATTTCCGAGTGAGGAATAATACACAGCAAGCAACCTATGCCTCATTATGCATCACGCAAAAATGCGATCCTGCTAAATGAGGGTCGTGCCACACGCATAGAAACAGCCACTAGTACAAAGCACTGCTACTATACGCTGCAGTCTACGGGAGACGTGACAGTGGTGCACCCTCATATACACTGGCGGTTCAATAACAACGGCTCGGCCTTATCGATTAAAGATGCAAACAACAAATACGCCCGCATACGACGGTCCCGTAGGAGCACATCGTGCCCCGTGACCCTACATAGGAGAAACGCGATGCATGTTTGCCAGACAATTTTATGGCAGCGCACGAAGCTTCTCCTCGTGACCTCGAAAGAAGGGCGTCAAAAGAAACAAGCGGCGACACACACACACATCACGCGCTGCGAAGACCCGCTCTACGGCAGACGAGTCGACGGCGCTTTGGGGGTTTCATGGTCACGCGCCTGATACAAATTCCGCGCGCTATAAACAAGGGACATAAATGAAACTAGGCGGGCAGTGACGAGTTCGGGGACCATGAACTTTTGGGGAAGATCACGCGCGTGCTACGTGCGAAAACGAGAGCCTATCCCGTGCGCAGCTGCTGCACAGGCTCGACCGCGCGCGCGAAACAGCTGCGCTGCGCGAGTCGCAGCTCTCTCGCAACACGCGCACCGAACCACACCAGCGGCAGCAGCTCGCAGATACACCTCTCTCCGGACAAACCATCCGCTTCGGAAGTGATGCGGCTTTTCACACACGACTGAAAACACTGCACTCGCTGCCGGCCGAAAACCGGATCGCGAACGTAACGGCCCGCGCGGGTTCCCGTTATCCACGACCGTCCTCCGCTTCGCCGTCGGCGCCGTCAGTCGATGCGGCGTCCGCTAGCGCAGGCATACCGACGGCCGGACGAGTAGAGCGCGCCAAACAGCTTGGTTTCGCCACAGAACATCCCGGCAGAGGCTCCTTAAAACCACCGCCTCCGAGATCGAGCTAGGGGACGACTAACACGAACAGCAGGATGCACCGTGCCTCTTCGGTCGACCTGCAAATCGGTAGAGCCACGGAACCCGGAGACGCATACGCCACAGAGTACGCCCGCTAACTCGTTCTCGAGCGTCTTTTCGGTTTCTTCGTTACCTGGGCCAGCACGATCAGGAAGAGGGCAACGGCGGCCTGCTGCAGCGAACCACAGGCCGATGCGTGACGGCATGGCAGAGGCGGCGGTTGCGTCTGGAAAACATTCGGACGACGGGAGTTCGGTCCGCACGTCGTGTAGCGAGAACAAATGCCGCAGCCGCCGCGG
This sequence comes from Hyalomma asiaticum, assembly GCA_013339685.2. Taxonomy (NCBI): domain Eukaryota; kingdom Metazoa; phylum Arthropoda; class Arachnida; order Ixodida; family Ixodidae; genus Hyalomma; species Hyalomma asiaticum. Next base: position 6,467,623 of record CM023491.1, read on the forward strand.
ACGATTCCAAGCGCCTGGGACGGCAAGCAGCGGCGACGACAGCGCGGCGAGATTCTACGACTACGAGAAGGGAAGGAGAGCGCGAAAAACAAGAACAAGAGAAAATGCAGGGCGCTGCTTGCTATCGCAGCGCCGCCCGTGCGGCGGCCACGGCGGTGACCGCCTGAGGGACGCGGAGAGAGTAGGGATGGTGGATCAGAGGCGGCTCGAAGAAACGGCCTGGAGAACCGCGCGCTGTACACTTTGAGCACCGTGTTCGCGCACTTGCACGCGAGCGTTTCAACGTCTACGCCAGGTTCTGAATACAAAGACACACACACACACACACTGCCCGCCACGGTGGACTGGTGGCAATAAACACACACACACACACACACACACACACACACACACACACACACACACACACACACACACACACACACACACACAGTGGTCTGGTGGTTATGGCACTCGGCTGCTGAAGGTCGCGGGATCGAATCCCGGCCGCAGCGGCTGCATTTCGGTGGAGGCGAATTGTTTAGGCCCATGTGCCGTGCGATGACAGCGCACGTTAAAGAACCCCAGGTGGTCGAAATTGCCGTAGCCCCCCCACGACCGCGTCACTCATAATCATAGCTGGTTTTTGCGACGTAAAACCGCATAACACACACACACACACACACACACACACACACACACACACACACACACACACACACACACACACACACACACACAGTGCTGAACTGTCCGGGCTTCGCAGTGCTCATCAGTATTCGGACGTGGACGCAGGAATAAGCGCCTTGCAAAACTGCCGCATATATGCCGTAAGCGCGTCATACGCTGGACTTTCACAACCTCCATTTTTACGTCGTTCCCTTCTTTCGAAAGTGAAGCATGTTTGTGCTGCATAATTTGGTCAAAAATGCCACTTGCTCGCCCTTAGAAGTGCATATTACGTGTGCAGCGCGAGCACTTGCGGCTTCCTAATCTTGAGGAAGGTCAGGGTAGCTGTTGGTGAACTGAACTGGTGCGCTGCGCTGTGGCTTACTTGATTGCCTTGAGTGTGGGTTTACTGCGTAATAAACGTATATACATATACTTGCTTACCGGTTAGTATTATCTAAGCTATATATATATAACCTTTATAATATGCTCTGTTTTTCTTCGTTCATTAAGATTGTCAGCGTAGAGGTATACTCGTCTCACAAGCTATGTCGTCTTCATACTACTACTTGCGTGGATGCTTTTATCGTATCAGAAGTCTCTTTGACAGGTGCCCTTGTCGCCACCTTGGTCGGTTCACGTTGTAACACGACGTCGCGTACACACGATAACGAACTAAATGCTACTACAATAAGTAGAACTCATACCCATTCGCGTAATAGCCCAAGATGGCGGCGCTCATCAGCCGAAGTTACAAGATGAAGTGACGGAAACTCGAAACGCCGATAGCAGAGTGGCGGACAGAAATGTCCTATTCTGAAGCTACCGAGGCCGAACAGCCACGTCCGGGTCGAAGCGTACGGATAACGCTGCGCCCTTCTGCTGGGACGATCTTACGTAAACCGAGCGGTTGATGGCACTCAGGGTCCGACTGCCACGTGGCCGAACACGCTCATTGGATTTCGATTGGGCGGCACTCAAAATAACGCGCCCGTTTATTGATGGCCGACCCGTTCGGTGCCCTTGGGAGGGGAAGGATCTCTCTAAGCAAACAGGGCGACTTCCCGTGCTTTCTGGGCGTCGCCGTCACTTCTTTCTTTTCGTTTCCTCTTACTATTGCCGCTTCGCTCGGTGTCACGCGGATGATTCACTCACCGGAATTAAAGATTAAAGCCTGTCTGGCGGCGCGCACGGTTCTGTCTCCATGTGCATGCGACTGCGACAGATGCTTGCGCAATATACTCCTTTTTTTGCTGTTGCAGTTCCGCATGCTCGAGCAAGCAACGTCCGACACTCTCCCCCCCCCCCCCCCTCTCTCTCTCTCTCTCTCTCTCTCTCTCTCTCTCTCTCTCTCTCTCACACACACACACACACACACACACACACACACACACACACACAGCACGCGCGTAATTTGGCTAATCCCATGTTTCAGATTAACTCCTGCCCGCTGACCTTTGCTGTGCTACTATAATTCCAAGAGGCCGAAGGGCCAGGTTTAAAGAGCGCGAGACGTCGCTGAATTGTTGACAGCGACTGAATTTAGCCAGGTGTTACTACGTGAATCCAAAAGCTCTACGGCCAACCAAGCACACCTCAGTCACCAAAGCGAAGTTCAGTTGTGTGCAGCGTTGTTGAAGCTCTCTTTGGGGAAACAAGAATACGTGTGCTCGGAACGCTGTATGTCTCGTTTTCAGAAGGTCGAGATAGAAACAGAAAATGTCGGCTGACTGCTCTGTCCAGCTGCTTATTACATGTAAGGCCATGACGACGAATGAATTTTCAACCATAGCATGTATGTTAATGAAGCGGTTGTGTTCAGACTTCAGGGTTATTTTATTGTGCATAATAAGAATGTTACAGATAAACATTATAATGTATTATTATGTTTTTATGTGTACATCACGCATCTTATTTTCTTGTTTTTGTTCTGTACTTACTTTTCATTTGTGCATTGCACATCGTGTATTGCCAATTGCACTTAGGAGCAGGACCCTTTGTCAGGGCACTTGGCCCTTAGCTGAAACAAACTAAAAGAAGACAAAAAAAAAAAACGAGGCCAGAATACCATGTTAACCAGACGTATTTGCATTACTTAGCCTCCAACTTGTACATACGTACTACTTCGAAAGCGAATTAAGAACGTTTCGTAATTAACATTAGCGCCAAAGAGACAGGAATCCACGTAAAACAATGAGAAGTTACCATCGGTAAGTTTATTTTAATTTTTGCAGGTACTTAAAGGTCAACATCGTACGGTGCGGAGGCCAGATCAAAGGACACCCACCTCTCAGTGCCGATTGCGCGTGCGGCGAACGGAACGTCGCTCCATCTAAATGCCCGTGGCAATGTGCTGCACGCAACTACGCGCACCGGCGCTCCGATTGTAGCAGTCGCCAGGAAAGGTCAGAACTCGACCGGCCGTTTGGGTACGACTGCGGGGGTCGACGCCTCGACGACCTTTTGCGCACAACCCCAACTATTGAAACTAACGACGACAACGCCATACGGGTGTCACTTTACGCGCAGCTTCAGTTTCGCAACCGGAACAAGGTATTCCGCGCCCTTACGTACTCGATATCCGGGAGTGACGATGCGAACAAGAGACCCCACGGTCACGGCCGCTCAATCAAAGAGCTGCCGTGCCGTGGTCATGCACATGGTTAGAGCGACCTCCTTCTTCTTTTTGCTTTTTTTCATGCTCCTTTGATTCCTTTGTATGCCACAAGACCAAATTAAAGCGCGAGGTAGAGTAGGGATACTCGGACGAGACTAACATTGACTAACGTGCTGAACTTGTGTGCACCTCGTGTTTTCTTCTATATAGATTAGTGTCAGTGCGAGAAAACATTCAGAAGCTATGTACAGTGCAAGAACGTATTCAGTTGTGAGTCCAAGTCCGTGTTGTCCGAAACGCTGCTATTTCAAATATGTAAATGCCTTACATGTCCGCTGGCAGTCTACGTAAATGTCGTCATTATGCAATCACGTAGTCCGATAATTTTTCTATCAAAGAATACGAAAAAGAAATATGAGGCGGATAAGGTTGGACTCTCCGAAGGCTGCTGTGGTTATAAAAGCAACGTTCTTATAGGCTGGCTAAAGGAGCGCCCTATACAGTCAAAGTGTGAGTGAAAGTCTCATTAGTCGACAGAGCTTCACAGGTAGTGCTCACCGACTACCTCATTGGCTATCAGTCGGGTGTACACGCAGAACAACACGTTGACAATTAAAAGGAACACCAATATGAAAAAAAAAAAATTCCCCTCGCATTAGTATGTTAGTTTTTCACAATACCAAAAATACCGATCTTGCGAACAGAATGCTCTTGCTATGTAAGCTGTGAAACGCGCGAAAAGAAAATACGGTTGACGCCGCAGCATATCTTTGACGTTGTCTCCTGAGGCCTACATAAGTATTTATCGGCAAGAAAGACCTACATTGTGTTCCAAGGAGGCCAGAGAGTTAACGCAGGGAGTTTCAGAACATGCGATGGAGCGAGAGAGAGAATAAACGTTTATTTCGAGCAAGCGCAGACTGCGCCCCAAATGGGCGGCCTCCTTGTTCCAGGCAACCGCGGGAACTTCACCATCTCTCGAGCCCGTTCAATCAGTCTGCGCTGATTGTTCGGGTCTAGGTCGGATAGCTTGGCGACAATACGAAAAAAACAAAAAACAAAAAAACAAATGAAATCGATAAGGAGAAATACTCAGCCGTCCGTCATTCGGTTAATGCCTGCCTTTCTAGAACATGCAACGCCGTTAATGTCGCATCCACTGTTCTCAAATATAACTAATAAAGCAGAATAAAACTCACAGCTCTCAGGCTTTGTACATGTGACACATAGACTTAAACGAGACCGGGAAAGTTAGTACCGTTACATTTAGGAACACTGTGCAAGCGACTGTAAAGGACAGGAAAAACAAAAACAAAAAGCGACAAGCTTTTTTAAAAGACAGTTGTTCGCGCTCTTCGCCGTGGCTTTTACGTTTTACATTTTGAAATGATAATGCACCCTTAGGAATGTCGAGTGAAGCACGTGAACGGCGGAGGCGTCAAAAGAACGGAACACTCTGGTCTAATTTCAGAAATACTCAACGCGTCGTCTAAGAAGTCACAGTGGTGATGGGTTCCTAAAAACACAACAGAGAGCGAGAGAGAGTGAGAGACAGAGAGAAAAGAAGAAGAGGTCAATCAACGCCGCCAAGGAAGTGTCGACCATAACTTTCGTTCGCGAAAATGACGCGATTGCCAGTCACCAAAACCTGACTCATATATAAATATTCATTCATCATGCTAACAGTCACAGGCAAAAACTCATTACGTAGTACTAGGAAGTGCGAATATTCGAAAGTTTCCAATATCGAATCGAACAGCTGCTACTTGTAAACCCGAGTATTTTTCGAACATTATTTACGAATATTCCATAATGCCAACTTTACCGATGTATAATTGATGCAAACGTGTGATAAATCTCATCTCTGCTCGCGTACTATTAAGAATAAAACATGAGGGTATATGTAACGCAGCAGACATGATCGCTCGTGGTCTATGCCTTTATCGGTTTTACAACGACCATTCGCGCTTTTCGGAATCATTCTGTAGAAAAAGAGCAAAAGGAAGGTGGACCCGCCATGATGGTCTAGTGGCTATGGCACTCGGCCACTGACTTTAAGGACGTGGGTTGAAACCCCGGCCGTGGCAGTCTCATTTCGATGGAGGCGAAAAGCTGTGCGATGCCAGTGCACGTTATAATACAGAACCTGAAAGGTGGTCGAAATTTCCGGAGCCTTTCACCGCACGGCGTCTCTCACACTGGTTTTCGGACGGATAAGCACACAATGTTTTACTGTTAGAAACACATGGTGAGCTTGTTTCCTCTAGACTCTGCGTTTGTCCTTTTAATACTGGACGTGCGAATATACAAACGTCTATTTACATTAATTGTAGGAACGGCTGTTAATATTCGAGAATTATCTGAAAAGTATTCGACTTGCTTCGGCCTTTAAACATCCATATTCGCACACACCTGCAGTCATAACCTGCAGGTTTGTCATCTTTATGAGTGATCATGCATCAGCTGTGTTTCATACTTGTGTGCCGCTCTCTTTCTGCTTTGACTGTATGTCCGCGGTGCTGCACGAAATAAATAAATAAATAAAGGCCTGCTTTGACTGGTTTACTCTGCCAAAACATTTATATTTTACTGCGTTTGATGCAACTCTGTCACTGATATATGCTTACTAGCGTTCTTACCATATGCTTTTCGCTTCAGTGTAAGTTAAGGACAGCGCATAAGGCTCATTTGTTCTGACGAGACTATTTTTTCCAAACTATATATGCTACGCTATTGCCTGTTCAGTAATAATATCCGCTGGGAATAAGAGCATATCTCAAAAGGAATTATTATCCTGTCATTCGGCTCCCAAAAATGATGTCGAAAGTCTGTAGCTCTGTCTTTTCCTGACATCGTTTGCTTAATTGCCTCCGTCCGCGCGTACTATGGTATGTTCACATGAGACAACGAACCAGTTGTCAAAAAATGTGTGATAACAAGCAAATGTTTTGGAACCCCATGGGTGAAGTGGTTGTAAAAAATCAGCATTTTTCACAACCACTTCAGCAGGACGCAAGTTCCAGGGCGGCGTCGGTGGCACAAGCAGCAGAAACAACAACAACAACAACGACAACAACAACGATGACGACGACGACGACGAAAAGTTGCAGGGTCACACTCAAGTCTACAAGCATTGTATGGTTACGAGCATTGTATGCTTAAGACACGGTGCGTCAGGGCTTGACTGCTGCATCGGCGCCAATATACTATTTCGACGTCTGTGCCCCATGTCACATGACCTTATCGCATGACGTCGTTACAGACGTCATCAGCTGACGCACTGCGCTTATTTGGCGACATCCCGTGACGTCTCGTACAACGTCATTACAGGTCACATGACTTTTTGCACAATGCGCCGTGTCCGACGCCCAATTTTACTTCGTCCCAAGGGTCGTATAATGTTTTCTCATTAACGCAGTGACCACGCAGGCATAACATGAGACTCTCGCGTCCACCGCTGTCTTTTTCTTGCGCACGAATTTTAGCCACCTAAGCTTTTCTGGAAATGACTTTTATAAGTATAGGACATGCAATGACCCTATATTCCCTCCAGAAGATAGGTAATGACAGCGATCGCACCGGAAGCTAATGTGTATACGTTACGGAAACAGAGTTCCCTTCCGAATTTCATTTCGCCATCAGTAAATGTCTAGGTATATATGCTAATGCACGAGTGCAGACGCACCATTCGGACTGCGCCGAGCAGTCGAACTGACAGCGCGCATAATTGAGCTGATCACCGCCCCGTTTCGTCGTTCGAATGGAAACTGAAAGGCAATTAGAACCGAAATATTGAATATTTACGCACGTGCTTCAACGTCGAGCATCTCGAACAGCACCGCGTTTGCGTGGATGAAACTAGGCCGTCGTGTTGCAGCGAGCGCGAAGTACTCAATACGTGCACGGCCGTAAATATCAGAGTCAGTTCACATGGGTCAATGAAACGGCGAGAATTACAAGATATTAATACACGCAGAATCATATCGCGCATGGTTGGTCACTGAACGGGGTCCCTGATACGTGACGACCAGCAGTACACATGCAAGCAAGAATGGCAAAGTATTGATTGATTTGATTTGTGGGGTTTAACGTCCCAAAACCAGCTCTGATTATAAGAGACGCCGAAGTGGAGGTCTCCGAAAATTTCGACCACCTGTAATTCTTTAACGTGCACTGACATCGCACAGCACACGGGCCTCAACATTTCGCCTCCATCGAAATGCAGCCGCCGCAGCCGGTATTCGATCCCGCCACCCTCGGATCAGCAGCCGAGCACAATAGCCACTAGACCACGGTGGCGGGGCAGTAGCAAAGTATTAAATCTGCGATTATATAATGCACTTGAAAGACATGAGATAAAAGAACAGAAGAAAAAAAAGACAGCAGTTGAATACGTTAACAGCGTACAAGACTGAGGAGAATGTATTAATGGTCAAAGCTGCACAGTTACGTTCTTCAAAAAGATGCAAGTATGAGTTGCGTAAACTATTATAATTACCCGACAAGTAAGGTGCTCAAAAAAAAAAGGAAGAAGAAGAAGAAGAAGAAGAAGAAGAAGAAGAAGAAGAAAGAAAGAAGAAAGAAAGAAAGAAAGAAAGAAAGAAAGAAAGAAAGAAAGAAAGAAAGAAAGAAAGAAAGAAAGAAAGAAAGAGACACGTGCTACGAGAAGAATTGGTTGGAGGAGGCCAAGAGAAATTGCTTCCGATCTCCATGACATGTGTGAGCTTTGGGCGACTTTAAATGACATGTTAATACATCTTATAATGACAAGGACGAGATATGCAATTTCTGTCATTATAATACTGGAAATTTAATAAAATAAAAGCGATTACTGTTTGGCCTAGTTGGTGCAGACCTCTTACGAAACGAATTTCATATTCTCCGCAAATATGGTATTATCTTGATTATGGTATTATGGTATTACCTTGACTATTGTTCTCATGCCATTGTCCAGGATAATTCTGAGCATTCACTGCCTATTAGACATCCATTGTATAAGCGTTATTCCGTTTTCCTAATGTTTTATACTATCTGAGAATGTGTATGATCTTGCTGCATTATTATGTGTATAATTTCTTAGCCCTAATACTTATATAGTTATTTAGGTTGTATGAGTATTAACAATGCGTCCTTGTCATTGAAAATTGATGTTGTTAATCTGTGTTTTCGTATTGGATTGTCGCATGCCCCCTTACCCAATGTCCACTTGTAGGGCCTGTGAGGTACCTTTAAATAAATAAATAAATAAATAAATAAATAAATAAATAAATAAATAAGCATTAAAGGAGCCCTGCAACACTTCCTCAAGATAGAAAACGCTGCCAATCAGTCGTGGATGCGCCAGTAAAATAGTTATTGCACTGCACGCAAGAGGCAATTTGCAATTTGGTTTAAAAATAAAGCTGGAAAGCGCGTTCTCTTCTTCACGCCACCGGACGGGCACGGGTACTACTACGTAAGAGGTGGCAGAAATATCACTGACCAATCCCGCCACGTCCAGGCAGTGACTGGCGGCACGCGTGTCGTCATTACGGAAGCGCGACCACCTTTGAAAAAAGAGATAGATAGATAGATAGATAGATAGATAGATAGATAGATAGATAGATAGATAGATAGATAGATAGATAGATAGATAGATAGATAGATAGATAGATAGATAGATAGAAGAAGAAGAAGAAGAAGAAAGCTCGAGGTCACAGCGCGCTGGCGTAGTTTCTTGCCCTTTGTTCAATCTCCTCTGTTTATCGATTCTTAACGCGATGGTTACGTCATTCGGGGCTTACTTGAAAAAGTGTCACAGGGCCCCTTTAAGAGAAGATACATTTGGCATGACGGTCCCCAGAGGTGTGGACATCAGTAAATGAAAGGACGTACATATACATATGACGATCACGCTATAGGGAATGCGCCGTATTCCTAGACGTAGAGCATACACTGTATACCACACGGTGACCAAACAGCAACTCGTATAGCGACGTCTCTTACGTCGATCCACGGTATCGAAAGGCTCGCGTCAAAGGTCACCAACCAAGCTTTCTATGCAAATCAGTGTGATTATAAAGGGAGAAGACGCGCGCTGTAGAGCGTACAAGCGTATCAGCGCCTGTTAAATGCAAACGACCGCGCTCATTTGGCAGTAACGGTCGTGCGACGCGATACGAAGACATCATCTAAGGAGAGTCGGTGCCATTTCATTATAAACGGCAGCCAGACGGTGTTCCGTTACACCTGCCACGCGAACGAACAAAGGCAGATGGTTCCGATTAAACCGGAAGCGCACGCGCGCGTCACCGGAAATGATTTCGACGAAGCCCGCAGCCGGGTCTATTGAGCAGCGCACAAAATTAAGTTGCTTCGCCTCCACAACGAAACGACTGTGGTAAAGGGAGGTGACCGGGGTGGTAGAGGGAGGTGATCGAGGAGGAGGAGTGAAAGAAGGAGGAGGACGTCACAATTGGCCCGCCAAGCCCATTTGAAGCTAGACACGTGATCCAAATCAAGTAACGTGACGTCACAGCTATTCACGTGACATGTTTCCACCAGAACTGTATAACAGCTAGTCACGTGACAAATCACGTGCCTTAGCTGGTAGAAGCCGGAAGAAGCTATAGGTCGGCCTCGCACCACTACTGCAAGGTGCCCACATTTTTGTGTTCTGGCACTTTCATCCTGTCCTGTCAATGCAGTGACGCATGGACCTTAATCTATAACATGTTACCTATACGTGCTTAGCTGCAGTTCGTACATCTATACGCTAAAGCGCCTGCACTTTCTCACGTATTCCGTCGGTTTCTCAAATCTTGCGCTCTTGTTCCGTCGATGTGCACCAAGAGAAAACTGCTCTCGTGCCATCAGTTGTCTCGGTAACAGCAACGTCAAGCGAACTGTGCCACCGAGACATCCCGAGTAAACGGGGCGGTGACATGGCGTGGCAAGGACGTTGTTTCAGTCCAGAGAAACCATGGGCAAAAGCGCCAAAAGCCCCCGGGATACGTCGATGGCTCCGCCCACGTAGACACCGGTAGATACGCATAAGAAATTTCTACACTTATGATGCGTTCTGTTTTGACGTACGCTGCAACACAATCGAGGCAGAATATATCGAACCCATACATTAAATTATTAGGTATTAGGTAACAGACATAAGATAGCCTTGAATGTTTCTGGACTCGTGTCTTCGAGGCCTCGCCTCGTCGCCGTCTCTAGGGCCTGCTGGACCACCCACTCTTGTGTTTTGAGGCTGGAGCTACGCACAGTGGCGGCCCACTTCGACACATGGGGATCACATACTTTAATTCGATAGAAGAGCTCTAGTCATTGGAAGTACTTAAGAGATGCACATAGCACTCTACTAGGACAGAAGCAACGTTTGGACGGAGGTGAGTTTGTGCTGCTACTGCAGAGTTACTTTTAAAATGAAAGGATAGCCCATGCCGCGGTTATACGCCAATTAACAGCAGCAAATGAGATGTAAAGGGTGCTTGTGCACATTTAAAAAAGAAAAGTGTTAGCGAATGAGTGTCAGGGGAACGGTACGTATGCTCCATTAAGAGTCCAGATACTAGCTGCGCATAACCGTAAGTTAGTCGACAGTGATGATACCCTTTCTCTGTAGCACACAAACATCGCAGACACCGCGGCGCTCCGTCGACCCAGACGTATACCGGCGCATAGCCGTACGGCAAAAAAAAAAAAAAAAAAGAGCCCACGTATTTGCGTGCTGCGCTGCAAATGTCGTCGAAAGACCATAGTCTTCTGCCGGCCGCACTAGGCTGCGTGAGATATGGACGCCGTCTGGCAGCGCCGTCGGGAAACATGAGCTTGTGCAGAATCCCTGGGCAACTGCCAGGTGGCGGCACCAAATCGTCAGCAGAGGCCTTTTTCGTGCATAGCGTCGCATTTTTAGCGCAGCCTAACAAACACTAGGGTTTTTAGAAATACGTATCTATGTATATTCTTGTAAAGGAACACACCACCTAATACTTACGTATTGATGTTGCGCCTCAGATATGCCTAATATTTGCTTTTTGATCGACAATGTTCACAAGTATGAACGCAGCTACCAGTTCAAAATGGCTGGGCGTTAGGAAAGTGCTTAAACTTTGGCCGGGTGGCTGAATCGTGCGACAGACAAACGGAAAGACAGACCAAAATTTCTGCGTTCAAGTATCCCAGGAAAGACTATCGTCTTTAAAAGGCGTAAAACGCATGACGATCGAAACAACGTAATCCGTCGGAATTACCTTCTATCGCACGTGGCCGGTGAAGCTGTAACACGGCAAGTTACTAGAGCTGCCGCACGCCGACTGACTTAGTTAAATTGGATATTGGCTCAACATAAGGGACTTAGACGCCGCTGCCACCGACTTATACACCTGCTCATGTTCTGCGTTCAGCGATTTTATTTGACTATGTACATTGCACATACCTTTTTTTTTTTTTTTCAAGTTCACAAGGCGTCCGAGTGGCTTGAATACCTCTTCGTGGTCCTTGACATTGTACTAGCGCATAACTATCTTATATACGAGCAACGCATGGAATGTAACGCGTTCATTCGTTTATGCCTTATTTTTTCGTTGTAGTATGAGTTTTACAATTGCTAAAGCTTACCGTTTACGGCATTTCTTTACCTTAGCATAGCACGTCTATCGCTTACTGGAACAGTTACGTAGAATCATGCAAGTATTAACCCTCTTCTTCCACTCTCCTCCTCCTCATGTTGCTGTTGGAAATACCTCTTGAGATATTTCGAGCTATTTCGATCTTGAGATATACTACAAAACGCAGTGAGTGTCTGCGTGTATCGAAATATTCCGACTCATCTTCAGGCGCACACACGCGTACACAGAATATATTTCTGCCTATTTTTATCCCTGGAATGAAAGAAAAAAAAAGGACGCAAATTTTAAACGCGAGGAACTTTCCAGCGCAAGCGAGGCTTTACAGAGGAACGAGCACTCCATGCTGCTTTTCCTTTTTTTTTATCGGTCAAGCTGACTTTTCGAGAATACCAGACCACCTCATTGCGTTGTAGTTTTTGGGACGTGTACCCCCTGACATTTCACCTTGCCTGCTCTCGAACTAGTTTTGCGAACTCAAAGTAGGCGGAACATTGACCGGAAGGCGGAAGTAAAAGCAAGCGCGCGAAACTGGAGTGCACTTCGCGTACGGACTTCCCGGAACGAGAAGGGCCCTTTTTGCAGGGACATAAAACCACTCGCAGCCTCTGGTTTTCTTCCTTCCTTTCTATCTTTCAGTCACGAGTGCAAAGCGAGTTTAGGTCGCAAGAGATGAATGAAGAAAGATTCTTACATAATTTCGCGTCCTTTTTGCAGCATAACATTTTGTTCTCAAAGGCGTGCTCTTCTTTTAGATACAGAGACCTGCCATTTATTGAATACTCAGCGGGTATCTTACGCATATAGGGCCTGATGTGGCTTAAATGAGGGACGACATTACATACATACATACATACATACATACATACATACATACATACATACATACATACATACATACATACATTTATTTATTTACTTCCAAATACTGTTGGCCGTCCGGGCCGTAACAGGGTGGGTACACTGAATTTACAAGGAGGAAAATAAAGTACAATATAATGAAAACAAAACAGCAAAAAATACATATTTCAAACACAAATACGAAGCTGTAGGAGAAAACAAATACAACATACATACAGACATTTTTACATACATACATACATACATACATACATACATACATACATACATACATACATACATACATACATACATACATACATACATACATACATACTCTTTAAAAGGTGGTCGTATTGCTTATTGTTTTACGTGCACGTGGTTGGACAGCATTGACCGGACGCCTCCACAAGCTCTCTGCACATGTGCAGAGATAGCTCGCCAAATCTGGCTTTCCCGCAATAACCTTCTTTGTGTAGAGAAGCCCGCCTTACGATGACGTCTTTCGTTTTGGAAAACAATATTCCTGTAAAACTGGCTTCTCCTCACAAAGTGTGCTGCTGTGGGGAAGCCAGATTTGACGAGGTAGCTGTACCGGCCCAACAGAGAATTGTCGGCAATGCAGCTTGCACAGGAGTACCTGCTACACAGAACACTCCACAGTCACTGGACTCACGCATGGACCTGCCCTTTACCACTGAGGAGCTGGATGCGGCCCTTGTGTTGTGCAATCGTTCGTCATCACCTGGCCCAGATGGCATCTCCTACAGGATCTTATGCAACCTGGGTGAGCAGGCGCGGAAAGCCTTGTTGGAAACATTCAACGACTCATGGAGAGACGGACATGTCCCCCAAGAATGGAAAACGAGCCGATTGGTTCCGCTCCTAAAACCTGGAAAATCACCTTTAGAGCTCTCGTCATACCGCCCAATAGCACTAGCTAGCTGTGTAGGGAAGCTGATGGAGCGCATGATCCTCGCCAGACTGGAGTGGTTCCTAGAGCGCTACGAGGTCTATCCAAGTGTCATGGCCGGTTTTCGGCGCGTTCGTTGCTCTATCGACAACGTTGTTGACCTCGTAACGTACGTCCAGCACCAGAAATTGAGCAGGCGATTAACCGCGGCACTATTTTAGGACATAAAAGGAGCTTACGACAACGTTTCTCACGAGGCCGTACTCGACGCCCTTGAGTCCGTCGGTCTTGGTGGCCGAGCGTACCGCTGGATTCGTGCCTACCTACAGATGAGATCCTTCTTTGTGCAAACCGACGATGGGCCAACTTCTCAGCACTGCACACACCGTGGAGTTCCTCAAGGGGGCGTCTTGAGTCCCACATTATTCAATTTGGTTATGATTGGTCTCGTGGAACGCATACCAGGTTGTGTACAGATATCGATTTATGCTGACGACATCTGTGTTTGGACGTCAGGCGTAACACGTCCTCAGATACGTGCGAGGCTCCAAAAAGCCGCGACTTCGATATCGACATACCTCAATGAACAAGGTCTTGAAATTTCGCCTGCAAAATCGGCGCTGGTCGCTTTCACGCGAAAGCCAATGACAGCATATGCCATATCTATTAAGGGACAAAATATTTGTTACGCTAGGACGCACAGGTTCCTGGGAGTAACCATCGATCGGGACCTCTGCTGGAGTCCCCATGTGGCCGGTCTCAAGAAGCGCCTAACGGCCACCTCATAAGTTTTCCACTTCCTCGGAGGGAAAACGTGGGGTACGTCAGTGAACGCCATGTTACACCTATACCGGACGCTCTTTCTCGGGTACTTGAGATACAGCTTACCGGTGCTGACTGACACCTGTAAAAGTAACCTACGCACACTCGAGAGCGCGCAGGGCCAGGCACTCAAAATCTGCCTCGGATTGCCACGCTGCACCTCAACAGCGGAAACTATAGCGATTGCCAAAGACCTTGCTGCCACCACTCACATCACTTTGGAGGTGCTTCGGACACACATTCGACACCTTGCTCGTGCTCCTGCCCACCACCTCGCCTCGCTTCCAGAAGACCGACCTGGTGCCTCTTTTTGTAAGAGGCTATCGGCATACCGCGAGTGCCTCCCAAAAAATTATACTCCTGCTGAGAGACTTCCGACGCCTCCTTGGTGTTTGGCCCGTCCAAAGGTCCGGCTGACAGTGCCAGGGATTCGGACGAAAGCGGAACTCTCACCGCCGGCCTTAAAGCAGCTGTCTTTGCTAATGCTACATAAGGACTACAGGAATCATCTTCAGGTTTACACTGATGGCTCAACAACAGCAGGCAGATCTGCAGGAGCTGTGACCTTCCCTGCCAAAGCAGTAGATGTACTGTTCAAGACGTCTCATGGCACAACATCGACTGCCGTGGAGCTTGAGGCACTACGCACCGCACTTTGCGTGATCGATGGGGAGCCACCACAGAAATGGGCCATCTTTACAGATTCCAAGTCAGCCCTTCAGTGCCTTTTATCGGTCTTACGTAGCGGGCCGCAAGACCAATTAGTGCTTCAAACACGACAGCTCTATCACCAATTAACCGACAAAGGCCATGACATCACGTTTCAGTGGCTACCAGGCCACTCTGGAATAATCGGAAACGAGCACGCAGATCATGCTGCGAAACGTGCCCACGAAATTGGAGTGCTGCAAGCCATCCCACTGTCAAGAACGGATGCAGCAAGAAAACTACGCTCGCTTGCGCGTGATATGACGATAGCGCAGTGGAACACTCCTGGCCTTCTACATACCCGTCTACACCGCCTCGACCCATCACTGCAACTTCGAGTTCCGCATGGGCTTACCCGCTGTGAAACGACCGTACTTTGCCGACTGTGGCTAGGCACGTCATTCACGAGAAGTTTCGGCTATCGCATTGGACTGGAAGACAGTGCTGCCTGTGTTCACTGCGGCAGCGAGGAAACGATTGCACACGTCCTCTGCGATTGCCCTGGGTACTGCTCCCAGCGACAGACTCTCGCCGCAGACTTATCACGCCTTGATGGTCAACCGCTGTCCGAGCAAACCATATTGGAATGCCGGAACGATAGTGTCTCGCAGCGGAAAGCCACGAAGGCTGCGCTCAAGTTTTTGCGCGCAACGGGCCTCATGAACCGTCTCTGACACATGCCGTGCTTGTGTGTGTGCGCGAGTTGACCTCTCTCTTTCTCGCTTTCTTCTTTTCTTCCATTCCTTTCCTGTCTCCCTTCACCCCTTCCCCAGTGCAGGGTAGCAAACTGGATATCTTCCTTCCGGTTAACCTCCCTGCCTTCCGCCCATCATCTCTCTCTCTCTCTCTCGGAGTAGTCCAACGAAAGCGGGACTGTGTTTATACATACATACATACATACATACATACATACATACATACATACATACATACATACATACATACATACATACATACATACATACATACATACATACATACAAGCTTGTGCGAAAGCACGACGTCAGCGCAGCGCATATATATGTACTGTACGTAGGATAAATCACAAGTTAAAAGTGTTAAGTTGCCGCTGCATGATGTGAAATCCCATGCTCTATATAGGGCGAAAACCCCACCGCAGTAAACGCAACACAAAAGCTGCACGCTTCATCATGCGGAATGTGCAAACAGCGCGTTTTCACAATGCTGAAAAGGCCGTGGTGCTGAGTCGCAGTTCTATTGATTCTGGTAACAGACCAGTACTCGAAAGAAAAAAAAAGGGACTTCAAAAGGACAATGCTGTACGCGTCGAGATTGCGAGGAAAATCGACAGATGGGCTGTGTTCCACTTTCTTTTTTCATGTGTTTCAAGAGAGAGAGAGAGAGAGAGAGATAAGGAAGAGAATGATGTGTTTCCAGCGGGCGCAAATACGTAAGAGGTGTAGAATAGGGACTTTTTTTTTTTACGATGGTTCTCAGCAGGAAGCAAAGTGACTGTATGTTGTTTTTTGCTGTTATTGTTAGGTTGAATTTGGCTCGCTGAATCTCTTCCTCCTCAATATATATATATATATATATATATATATATATAATATATATATATATATATATATATATATATATATATATATATATATATATATAGCGTTGCAATATTCGGACACTGTCAGACGCTCAAATCGAAAAGTCGACACGTGTTCAGAGGCAAATTCCCCATATATGAAGCAATTCTTGCTTCTCTTGCCCTGCTTTCTATGTCCTGCCTGGACTTCCTGTTGCCATTCCCATTTCATCTCTTACAGCGTCGTTTCGGACACAAGCTCTGCGATGCGATTTGCGATGGCGACACATCCAGACAGCTTCCTGGAGAAGCGGAACACTGTCTGACATGAAATACCGTGAAGCGAGGGATCGGGGTCTTGAGTTGCGCGCGTGCGCTACAAGTTGTACGTGCGCGTTCCGGGCGTTAGAGTGGTAGTTATGCTTCAACAACAACGACGACGACAACAGCAATAATAATAATAATAATAATAATAATAATAATAATAATAATAATAATAATAATAATAATAATAATAATAATAATTCTGAGTAACGCCCACTGCAGGGCAAAGCCTTCCCCCCTAGGTCTCCCAATTATCTTGGTGCTGTGTTGCCTGCGACCGCATTATTCCTAAAAACGTCTTGAGCTCATCTGCCCACCTAACTTTCTGCCTCCTCCTGCGCGGCTTGCCCTTCTCTAGAGATCCACTCACGGTTATCGCGCCTTCTCAAAAAAGAAAAGAAAACGAGTGCTGTTCCGCGTACATGGAACAGCATTCGCTTTCTCTTTTTTTCTTTTCTTTCTTTTTTTTTTCAGTACTTCCGCGAAGCATGTCACATGCCCATAACCCCCGTCCTTTGCCGCTGCTTTCTCAAAACTTGCTACTGTACGCGCACTCAAAGGCGCCCCTCTGCTCCCTCCCATCTTTCCCCCCTCACTTAGTAAAAGTTTCCGCCCCTCCATGCCTATATAAACGAACAGGAGAAAAAGAAATATTGTCTTGAGAAAGGTCAGGCTCTGACCGAAACGTCGACGAATAAATGAAATATGATAGATAGATAGATAGATAGATAGATAGATAGATAGATAGATAGATAGATAGATAGATAGATAGATAGATAGATAGATAGATAGATAGATGAAAAGGCACTTCCACAAACACGCCTCTCAGTATCGCTTCCGTAGCGTACATAATGGCGCTGCTTAGCACTTACGGATGCTACGGTACACTCTATCAGAACTCACTAGTGCGTACATTCAACAGGTGCACGGATGTGGCAAACGCAAAGGGGATGGTTAGGTTGAAGACATGCAGCGCTTTCCCAAGCGCACGCACAATCACGTGCTTCAGCCGAGTGAAGCAATTCTATATGCACCATCCACCCCTCAAAAGCACCAACGTTCGCACTACCGGTATCGTAATGACACTCGCTCGCAGGGTTCACGCAAGTCGCTATATTTGGACGAAGCCTAATGGATAAATTGGGAGGGCAGTGGCGTGCAGATTTTCACTATACTGACACAGGCAAGGCCAGCGCGTGTCATCTTGCCGATATATCGGCTAATGGAATGGCTATCGCAACGGCTGCATTTGCTTATTCAATACGCTATCGATCCCTGAAAAATGCGTGCGCAGGCGCGCAGGTAAGACGACATGCACGACTGCTTTTGAGAAGGCACTATGTTACACCAAGTTATGCGTTCGGAAATGTGTGTGCGGGGACGACGACAGCCTGTGCGCACAGCTAAATTAAATTCAGCGGATTTGTTAACAGTAACGCGATGTGACTGCAAGACACACAGAAGTTGGTCGGCTCTGATTTTATATCGGCGCCTTGGGGTTTCTTGAGATCCCCTTAAATCCAGGACATCCTCGACGGAAAGCTTCGCCTTTTTTTTTTTTCTTTTTTTTTACTGCTCAGGTTAAGAAATTGCCTTCATGAAGGCGAACTCCGCATATTGGAGTCACCGACAGCGGAATGTGTGACGTCCGCGGGACCGATGAAGCCGGTGACCACTTGCTATGGCAGGGCCCTCGATCTGACTTAGAACGACAAACTCATGACTCACGCGTTGCCACCACGGGGCGATCTGCCGTTTTCTGTACAGATGCTACTTAAACACCGTCCCTATCCCTCGTCGGCCAGCAAGACAGTGAAAGCAACGTTCTTGAGAACGACGGGCTTAATTGTGCGAGCGTCTCTGACTACGTAGTCGTGCGATCCACCGCGCGTCAGCGCGTTGCCTGCGGATTTCCTTTCTTCATTCCATCTTCTCTCCTTCATATTTTGATTCCACTTTCCCATTCCACAATGAAGGGTAACCAACCGGGCGCCTCTATGGTTAATGTGCGTGCCACGCGTTTCCTTCTTCCCTCCACCTCTTCCTTTTCCACTTAAATCCACGTACAGGAAAGCTACACGGCGTGTGCTTCCGAAATGTCGCCCTCGAAGAAGAGGCCGCACTGGCCTAGAAACTTCGGGTCAGTGCCTACATCCACACAAGTCTTGGCTGCAGAGTCGTCTTTACGGAGTCACCTGCACAGCAGAGATCAAGTAAAACAGAAAGAAAAGACTGACACAGAAAAACGCAGATTGACCTCTTATATGACTCCGCATCTTCATGAGGGACGACGACATGCCCGTGCGCACTTCCATAACACTTTCCCTTCGGACACTGTCACATGCTATGTTGACGCGGCTTATCAACAAACCCACGGCTCCGCTGCCTGTGTCATAACGCCTACCCCGCCTCGACTTTCCAGTTGCATCCACTGGTGGCCCTTTCTCCTTCCCCACCTTCCGCTCTATCTCTCGAATTGGCCGCGATCGTTCATGCGACGAAATAATTATCCCTTCTTCCTGCCTCTCGAAGATACCGCATTTGTTCGGATTCCATGGCAGCAATTCATGCTCTTCGGGACAACCGACTCTCTGACGACCTTCATAATGACCTTTCCGACGCTTTTCTCTTCTCTCCCCTGTTCTGGTCACTGTGGTGTGGGTGCCAGGTCACGCGGGAATTAACAGGTAATCAGCTCGCTCACGAGCTTGCCCGCGAGATTAATAGCAAAGCGCCGGTGATCCCCTGGCCATACCCGCCCATAGCGGACGAGGCACACTTCTAAAAAGAAACTCTGAAGCAGCACTACAAAAACCTCCGGCATTCATCGCAGACTTTGCCACCAGCACACCCTTCTCTCTCCACTTCAGAAACGCACACACTCAGAGCCACTCAGCTCAATACACTGATCACTCCAGCACGCCTATCCCTTTATCGCTACCGCTCCGACCCTTCGTGTCCCAATTGCCCATGTACGTATATGCAAACGTAGAACATGTCATTTCCTCATGCCCCGTCGCCCTACGATGCCCTCACTATCTTAAGCACCCCCCCCTCCCCACTGGCGGGTGTGGTTGGCGTCGGCGGCCTTCGCCGACCAGCTGGCCATGACCCTCCTGGAGGAGGAATATCTAAAGGTTTTAGTCTGACCTTTAATAAAGGCATTTCTCTCTCTCGCTCTCTTGACATAGCACACAGCAAAATCTAGCTTACTCTGCCGCCCCTCCGCTGCGTACTCTGCGCAGGTCTGGGAGCTTTTTTTTTTTTTTTCCCTTTAATTGAGGGCCTCAGCGGTTACGGCCCAACGACGATTGCAACGAGCCTAAAACAGATCACGCTTTAAAAATATACATACGTAAGTATATGGGTTGGCGCTCATGCGCGGTGGCGGCCACACCTCCTCTGTTATGCAATGGTTTTCCTTCACCACGACCAGCACCTTGACCTTGACGCCGACAAAGGTCGCGCGGCTGCAGCTCTTTAGGAATGGTCCGATATGGCTGTATGGCAGGAGCCCTCAAGGCGGGCGATAAAGCGCCGTGAGCATTGACCCCACGCTAGCTCGGATGTGATTAGGAAGCGGAACCGACCGGGGACTTCCTTGATAGCGGAAACGAGCTTCGCTACACTTGAGTGAGACCTCGTACGCTCCGTACAGGAACTAAAAGGAACTAAAAAAACATTGCAATCCGCTCAGGAAATACATTATATGCGTGTCACTTCGGGTAGCGATAAACCGCAAGTGCGTTGTAATACTCATTTCGAAGGATCGTAAGTTCTGAAACAACGTGAGGATAAAAAAGTTGGCAAACGCACGCGAAAGTAAATTAAGTCAGAACCACATGAATGCGACGTGTTTGATCAGAATGGCTGGTTAGCATTGCGACCCGGGTGCCAAGCTGGCATGTACGTACTTTCGCCAGTGTATGGCACGCTGCGCTGAGGAACTAAAACGACGAAAGTGTTCATCAACGGCTTAACAGGGTCGATTCCCTCGCTGTCTTAAACGAGTTTTGAATGAACCGTCAGGCGAGCGTGACCGTTCGCCTTGGTGTGCAATTTAATGGCGACCGCTTCATTGTGCCCTGTTACGCCGCTTTTTTTATTGAAGTGCACGTTATTCGTTTGTGTCCGGCAATAAAGAACAAAAGGAAAAAGAAAAACTTTGCATGGAAGGTACGATGCTTTCCTGGGCTCTCGGAGTCCCAAGTTCGATTCCTGCCCAAACAGCGATATTTTCATTGAAAACCGAGAATCGGCATCCCTCGCAGAAACCTCTCTGCGAAATGTGATGTCGAACAGACCTTGTTTAACAATGACGTCGCCAGCGCACATTATGCGACGGCGTATTGTTAACTGTGCTGTGGTGTCATCATGGCGTCAGGTGATGACGTCACCGCTTGATCGCATGACCTTTAAAATGGGGATCATCATGACGTCGTATGAAAACGTCGCCACCTGATCACATGACCTTTCTTATGACGCCACGTGATGGCATTCCCTCTTGGTCAGAACGCTTTTGGTACGGCACACTTGTGGGCGTCCTACTGCCACGTGACGTCTTTTGCTATCCTCGGTGACCCTTCGTTCTCAGCAAGGTCATTGTAAACGCTTTCAAGCACCAGCACCGCATGAGACCTGTAAAGCTTTCGGCTTAGTAGTCACAAGCCAGTTTAGCACACCTCGAATGCGGTGCTACGGCGATATATAAGCAATGTTTTTAATCATTTCATAGAATTTCTTGTTGCTGAGTGTAGAACATGGTCGGAGGACGAAGCCCATCGTGGCCAACGCTCTGGCAGAGGGCTACGTTTTCATCAGGCCGAGCCTCCAAAGGCAAGTGTCATTACTACTACTCCAAAAGCATTGTCCTTGTTGGACTGTTTCTCTTATAAATGAGCGACAAGTTTGCCCGCGCGAAAGGAAAAAAGAGAGAGAACGCTCAATCTATTAACGACTTTTGTATCAAACACAGCTCGAATGCTACCACATCCCCGAACCATGATCCACTCAGAACATCGGAGAAAAAAACGTCGTGTACGATTGGAGAAAAATACGAGTGATCAGGCGAATACGACGGGACCAAATACGTTTACGATAGGCGCCACCTCCCTGGCCACAGCGCGGCAGTTTAAAGACAGCTTAGCGGAACGGAAAGAAAAAAGAGCCAGGCCTGCGCGGAATCGCAGGACAGTGACAGCGTACGCTGAAGGAGCGACCTTCCTAGAGGTCATTGTAAACGCTTGGGGAAACTAGTGTAAGTACAGGTGGTGGGTATCCCCTGCGCCATAACTCTGCGGTTTGGGCTTCTCTCTGCACAGCGGTCTGCTGTGCCCGACGTTGCCCTGCTGCAGCCACGCGCGTAACTCTGCGGTTAACTTCTTCAGCAGCGGTCCGCATCTTGCGAGGAGGCGCCATCAGGTATCGAAGAGCCATGTCAGGTTGCTGTCGGGGCTGCGCACGTCGCCAGCGCTTCGTAAAAACACATTTCGAAGGCTATGCGGAGGAAATCAGCGCCAATACATGGAAGCAGTTGTCCTGATCTTCACGAGGAGCGATAGTGGTTACGGACACGGGCGGACACGGGCGGCGGCGGCGGCGGACAACTACGGCGCCGTTGTTGTGATCTCATAACAGCTTACGCTGTAAAACAACGAGTGTAACGAAGGCCACGTGACAAGAGGAGCAGCGCATCTTAACAACGGATAGCTGCAGTATTTCTAATCAAATCCGTTCCTTTCCTTTCCCCACGCAGTGACCAGTTTTCTAACACGCTGTGCAGTGACCAAAGACAATTCCACTGAATCCAACTTCTTTCAACCCCTCTACAGGAGCTACACAGTGCTCGAAGCGACGCCGAAATCGATTCCAATTCCAGGCTGACTGACTCGCTGTGCTGGCGACAGTTCTGGGCCATTTTCAAAAGCGCACTGTTTCAGCATTGCTTCGACACATACTGTAGTGAGTTGTCTGTATAGCAACCAGCGCTGCTCATTCTGAATCCCAGCTAAGGCGGCTGCGTTCAGGTGAGAGCGAAATGAGAACACTCCCACGTACGTACATCGATTACATCGCTTGTTAAATAAACCCCCTGCGCTCACAGCTATCCCGAACTCACTCCCTCTAGTGCGCGGCCCATAATCTCATACCTTTGCTTTTGCAGGTAAAGTCGCAGATTTTACTTCAAAATTGCTTCGAATCGTTTATTGCCATCTCGTGTTCACCACTGTTTGAAACGAAAAAGGGTGTCTCCCCCCCGTTCCAGCTGCTATACTGGCTCATCGTGCCCCGCCACGGTGGTCTAGTGGCTAAGGTACTCGGCTGCTGATCCAAGGGTCGCGGGATCGAATCCCGGCCGCGGCGGTTGCATTTCGATGGAGGCGAAATGTTGAGGCCCGTGTGCTGTGCGATGTCAGTGCACGTTAAAGAACCCCAGGTGGTCGAAATTTCCGAAGCCCTCCACTACGGCGTCTCTCATAATCAGAACTGGTTTTGGGACGTAAAACCCCACAAAACAAACAACAATACCGGCTCATCGTTTAATTAATTAATTAAATAATTATTACCCGCCTTGGTAGCTCAGCAGCTAGGCATCGGCTTGCGATGCTCGAAGTCGCCAGATCGAATCCCGGACGCGGTGGCCGCATTTCGATGAAAGCAAAATGAATAATAATAATAATAATAATAATAATAATAATAAACATTGCTGTAGTTGGATTTAGGTGCATGATACGGAACCCCAAGAGGTCAAAATTAATCTGGAGTCCTCCAATAGGGGGCGTCGTGCCTCATAATCATAGCTTGGTTTTGGAACGTAAGACCCAAATAGATTCTCGCTCATTTCATTCATTCGTCCATAGGGTGACATTGAAAATAAGAAAGTAATCTTCAGCGCGAAAAGCACGACACAAAAGAACACAGGACGAGCGCTCCTTTTGTGTAGTGTTTCTCGCGCTCGAAATTCCCTTTCAGACTATAAACCGACTCCCCCAGCAAAAATCACCTTGTTAAGTTATGACACTGAAAATGCCCGAAACATTGGTCACCAGTTTTTCTCACAGCACAAAGTACACTGGACTGCCAAACAACCAGACAGCGATGACACGAGGAAAGGAGCAAGTAAAAAGAAAAAGAAAAACGCACGCGCACGTAAACACAATGACAAGCACATACAGTGTCAACTGCGTTCCCCGTGGCGTGATCGCTAAACGTGATAAAGGAAACATAATAACGCAATCACCGAAGAGCTATGCACATGGGCGCTCTTGCGTCCCGTTATCTGCCCATTTCATCTTCACTTCTTCGTTCTTTTCATTCATTTCTCGCACCGGTAACCTCGCGCACAGCACATGACCTTGCCTCTTAGTTAAGACTTCGCAGCAACGGAAAGGGAAAGAACGGCACCTTAATCCTTAATTTCACCCTGTTCCTCTCGCGCGCACGTGTGTGTGTGTGTGTGTGTGTGTGTGTGTGTGTGTGTGTGTGTGTGTGTGTGTGTGTGTGTGTGTGTGTGTGTGTGTGTGTGTGTGTGTGTGTTGCCGTCGCAGAATGACGGTTCCATCCGGCACTCAGCCAATTAGCCCTAATTACCTAGCAAGCCCGCGTTTTCCTACGGTACGACCATCAGGGAGGTTATAAAAAGAACTTTTTTTGGAAAGGCGAAGCACTCCGAAGCTACTGAGCAAGACGGGTGAAGGCAACAAGAGTATTCGCAGGGATACGAAGAGCGCGCGAGCGAAGAGGAGAAAAATGAAAAAAAAAAGAGAAAAGAAAAGCAGAATAAAGGCATACTTTTCCTGTATGCCGTTATAGACGTAAACGTCTGTACACGGACTCGTCTATCACTGGGCACTGGATTGAATCGCGTAGCTAAGCGTGCGCGCATCGCTGCGCTATGAGATGCAGGCCATGTACTTCGTTTGCGATCGGTATTTGTTTCTGGCGTATAATGTAGATCGTTAAGAGTGGATAGAGGGAAAACATATGTACAGTGAAGCGTCGGACAAACATTGCACCAGAAACGAGCACATATGTATATCGAAACTGCGAGTGACCCAAAAAAAAAAAAAAAGTTCTTTTCGAACACACAAACACACAGGAAGAGAAGCTCAGGGGAAGATGGATGCTTGAATCGATGAAAAGATCGCAAAATATGATTAAGAACAGGGAATGTCGCAGGAGCCAACGTTTCGACAAATGTACTTGTCCTCGCCGCACTATATATATATATATATATATATATATATATATATATATATATATATATATATATATATATATATATATATATATATATATATATGTATATATATCTGTTTGCTCTTTTTTTATGTGTCTGAAATATTTGCGCTAAAGTAAATACTAAAAAAGTAGTAATAACGTGCGAGATTAAAAGCGAACGTCGGTATCCATGTTAAGCGGACCGTAAAGTTATGTTTCAATGTCACTGTGACGTCGTGTGATGACGTCAACGACGGACACACGTCTCGCAAACTTTCTTGCGCGAGTCTCGCGGAAGGGAGCGGCCAACATCGACACCCAAAACTTTCGCCTTCAAATGTCGCGTTTGTTGTACGGCGCACGCCACAGCGTGGGGAAATTTTTTACCCGTTTTCTCTAAAACTATCTCAGGAACTTCCCTTGACAGGTACAGTTAGTGTTTTAGTTTTAGTTTCCTTGCCCATTGCCGGTTTATAACGGCCTGCGGCAATCTATTGAACCAGAGTCGACAAGAACTGTACAATTATAACGGATAATTAGCTCTAACCAATTTCAAAATAGCACATCAATTATTGCTATTCAAATTACACGCAATAACGAGAAGCGCTATCGCACATAGATAAACTGTAGCTGACAAACATTCGTACTTCAAAACAGCGCACCTTCGAAACCGTCTGTCGGCTAGTCGCGTAACTGTAGAAGACCTCCGCCAGCTTTCGTAACAAGGCGCCCGACAGTCGTTTCCACAGGCGCGACGGTATTTCGCTTTCAAAAGCACGTCGTCCACGACACATGGTTTCGCCAACGCGAAGCCAACGCTATACACATGGTCTTTCCCGATGCACGTACACCGTCATCGTCATTGGAGGCTCGGATATTCCGTACATTATTTGCGGGATGCGAGCGAATGTCAAGGGCCAATTGGAGGAAGAAAAAAAAAAGAAAGCATATCGTCTATTCATTATCGTCTATAAGTTGGTAACCCTACCCCCTCCCGTAGGCCTTGAAGTGCTTACATGCACGTACGCACGCTGCTGAAGAGAAATCAAGGCGAAAAAAAGAAAATTCAGACCCATGCCCCTATTGAGTGAATGCCAATCAGCTACTCAGCTCTAATTAGCGATTTATTAGGAGACATTCGAGGAGGTTTCGATTGCAACGCCTTCTGTGACGGCCGCTAGGATCTCAATGCGACCCTGAATCGCCACCCCTCCCCTTTCCCTCACTAAGCAAGCAATCCATGATGTATATGGTGCGCGGCATACAGCAACGTTACAGCTATCGAACGAATCCGTTCTAATTAGCGTAATCAGTCTCCCGTGCAGACGGGAGACAAACCGTCAAGGCTTGTAGTGCACGGGGGTGCGCGTTCTGAGTGCGTTCAGCGTGTGATGTACAGCACGTTCACGGGCTCCAATAAAGCGAGGAGCGCCGCAGCCGCGATGTTGTCGGGAGGCCGTCTTGAGCACGGAGTGAACGCGCGACGGACGTAACACAAGTTGGCAGCACACACACACACACACACACACACACACACACACACACACACACACACACACACACACACACACACACACACACGCACGCAGCGGTACAGATCGTATCGCAGCGAAAATTAAGGGAACGAGCTCATTTACAACAGCGTTCACTGGGTCGGTTTCTATTTAAAACAAAACAAAACAAAGAGCAAGAAAGAAAGCAAAGTGAAAAGTTAGTAAGCGAGGGGAAGGGAAAGGGGGAGTCTCTAATGAAAGACCTGCCATAGTCAAGCACCCCAGTATAAAAAGCAGCGTAATTTCTTCCCCCGAGGTCAGATGAGAGTCAATCAATGAAAGCTAACTCGCTGCGTAAACACGCCTTAATGATGCCACTGGCGGCGACTGAAAAGCGACGGGACGATCTTGGCTGAATACGTCAGTTCGCGCAATGCCGCTGCAATACCGACGCTGGGGAAAATTACTGGCGCAATTTTACAGGATCTCAGAAATCAGACAGCAGTTAAAGGAATCGGGACCAAAATCAGCATAAATATTCCTTTAAATATCTTGGACCATAACATCTTCTCGGAGCCGGTTCGCTCTATATACGCCTATATACAGTAGCTGCCCAATTGCGTTGTACCCTGAGCTCGTGGTTTGACGTTATATGCGGTATAGGTAATGTGGCAAGATCATTTTAGGCATGAATCTTGCAGGAAGGCGCTCAGGTTAAGCTCTTTGAATGGTGACTCGAATCACTCTCGCACAGGAACGAAAAAATCCACGCATCTCGACGAAGCTAGTGAATCAGGACGAGTGGGAGAAGCACTGAGGATCGTTCGCTGTTACCGTAAATCACCCGTGACGTTCGCCACTCACGCATGTGACAACGCGTGTGTATATTTACACACGCGTTGTCATTCATGTTCCTGGTCTTAATTAGGTTCCTGCGCTCCCACGTCGTAGATCGTGCCGAGTTCCAGATTACTTTTATAGTTAAAGCGCGCGCTGCGAATCCTTATTGTTTAACTACGCACAAGAGAAATCCTCCACCGGCACTGCATTGCAGGTCAAGGTCCAGTGCCTATATATATATAGGGTGGCCGGTGAACGGTTGTGCAGCGCGAGCAGTCGGTTTTTTCAATCAAAAAGCTCGCTAGCAGACGCTGCCTCCGTTGCCGTTGCCTCTCGCAGGCGAGGGCGCATTCTCGTTCCTTGCGAGCTGGTACAGATAATGATGATGACGATTGTTCGGTTGACGATTTGGATTTTGTAGTGGAGCGCCCCCTCGCGTATTCTTTGTATCATGTATTGTGCTGTCATATACATGATCGATGTACACATAAAGTCGGTTTTTTACACAGATTTTTTCGTTTTTCGTTGTGCAGGTGTTCAGTTGTTTTTCTGTTTTGTGTAGCGTGATGGACGCGGACGACGACAAGGCTAGGCCCTAAAAATCTTCGCCCTTATATATATATATATATATAATAAAAGCGTGTATTGTGCGAATAAAGTCCCTAGATAAAGCGGGAAGAAATATCTAGGGACTTTATGTGCGAGAGGTAGGGATCGAAGCCCCGCGAGACGAACGAAAGATACTGGGGAAAAAAAATGGCAGCACCAATATCACAAACTCGGAACGTGAATTTTCTACCTGCGCGTTCACTTATATCCAATCCGCTAAGGAGAAAAAACAGCGGGCGATGTGCAGTGAAGGGTTTGCGGTGCTTGAAAAGTCGTTGAAGGTCTTGGTGTACTCTAGCTGCTCACGCATCTCAGCTATTGGTATGCAAGACTGTTAGCAGCAAGCTGTGAGACAGCAAGGACGACAACGCAAAACTAAGTAACGGGAAATTCAGGGATAGTTAATAGGTCATCCCTAAGTAAGCTCAGGGAGCAAGGATACATGTGGGCCACGAAGAAAGGACCATAAGAAGACAGCGGCAGCGTTGCCCGCGTCTTTCTTTTCTTTTCTTTTTTCCATCTCAACGCGTAGCTTTGCTCTGTAAACGTGGTTAAAGAAACCGACGGCCGGTGTGGACGAGCAGACCGTACCGCCCAAACGACCCGCATTACGCGCAAGTAAACACCAATTTCAGCCGTTGGTTGTCGATAGGCGCTGTACAGTAAACTCTCCACGAGTGCCACACGCAACGGCACTGAAAGGACCCAGACATCGCGTCTCGTTAGTGCGAGTGGCAGGTTGTGTGCAGCCAGAGCGTTTATTCAGAAGGAACACCGCAATGCCTGGCAGCGAAGGCAAGTAAACAGGGACTCGGGGAGCGTCACACAACGGCTTCCTGTTAGCGATGCCGGACCTTGTTCGACTGCTGCCCCACGACACACGCTGGATAACGTCCGGTTGTAAACTACGCACGTATCTGCCTCCTCCACACACGCACACACGTTATTATATATATATATATATATATATATATATATATATATATATATATATATATATATATATATATATATATATATATACATTGCTTGAAATATTCAGCGCTACTTTTTAGACGCAGACACTACAGTAAACACATAGGACGGGCGCTACTCCAACCATGTTTATTAAAACAAACCACACAAGTGTCCCTTTATAGCAAATGTAGACAATGAGCGCATGCGCGAGGCCAATGAAAAAACATAGATTAATACATCTATCAGCCCTTATTTAGTAATCCAATCTCGCAGTCACGCAAACACGTAGATGTGGTGCTGATGCATGTGTCGCTCTTCTTCTTGATAAAGTACGCTTCTTATATTTCGCGGGCCGACTGGTCTTTACTGCGACTTAAAATTTTTATTCCATCAAGTCGTGGCTCACAATCCGGGCAATTGCTGCAATGGGCGGGCAGGTTTAGGCATCTCGCTGACGATATATATACATATATTGGAGGAAGACAGAGGGAGGCTGTCACAGTAAAGGTGAGGTATTCGGCACCGACTTTCAAAAGCAGGGGATATGTCGGTAGAGCCAACGTTTCTGCATGTGGGCTTGTTGTCGTCAGTACAAATGACCTATTTCTAGCTTGCTGAATGAGGTACGAGCAGCGCAGTAACACTTATTCAGCCAGTGCTGGCATTTACAAAGCAACGCTACGTGCCAGAAACACGCGTCGCTATTTGCTTCATCCAAGGACTAACGATTCACGCTTTATGAGGCACCTATATTTGTCAACCTAACCCAAAACGACGCAACAGAACGCGGGCCCCGCGTTGAAAGGGCCGCCCACAGTTGAATGTTCCGTCGCGTCGGGAACTACGCCAGAACGTGACTTGGCAACGGTATAGCGTGTTGTGCTGCGCATGTCCATTGTCGCTTCGGCGAGGGAGTGTAGGGTACAGTCCTGTACCGATACACTGTGATCCCGGAGTGACCTTGCCTCCGTGTCGTGACTGAACGAAGGAACCGTCGCATCGGGCTTCGCTGCACGCAACTGCCGCGGACGAGCCGATCTGTAACTCCTGGCACACGTTCCTGATGCGCACCGTCGTGGCGCGAAACTGGAGATTGAAATTAAAGGGAAGAAATACAGAATGAAAGAGAAAAAGATATATATACCATGCAGACTGGGCCGCGCACGGAAGCATACAGGTCGCGAGTAAAATGCGCCCCACCACAAGTTTCCATTCAGCGAGGGACAGTTTTGCTCGACTGGCACGCGAGAAACAAAGAGAAGGAAATATGAAGGTGCACGGGGCTGCGGGCGTCGGGATTGCATTGCGCCGTGTTCGTCCAGCTAACGGCCTGACATTTTCACCCAGCGGACGACCGCATAATGTATAGGCTCCGTGCTGTCGGCTGTACGAAATAAAACAAGAAGTACACACATCGAAGGGAGGAGAAGAAAACCTTGCTTTTGCTGCGAGTGAATGGTGAGACGAAAGGAGTAACAGAGAGAGAGAGAGAGAGCAGTTGATATGGCTTCC
This sequence comes from Hyalomma asiaticum, assembly GCA_013339685.2. Classification (NCBI taxonomy): domain Eukaryota; kingdom Metazoa; phylum Arthropoda; class Arachnida; order Ixodida; family Ixodidae; genus Hyalomma; species Hyalomma asiaticum. Next base: position 6,498,284 of record CM023491.1, read on the forward strand.
GCCGCAAGCAAACGTGCGTTACACCTAAGCGAAATGAAAGGGAAAATGAGAAAGCCGTGTTTAAGTAAGGAGTGAGGGATGATGTGAGAAGGATACATCCTCGCCACTTCCACATGAACCCCCCTCCCCCTTCCTTCCAAAGTATATATATAACATGGTGACCAGATAGACTAAGAGGGGGAAAAAATGTTCAAAACGAATCACTAATGCCTAATGCTACCGCGCCAGACACCGGGAACGATCTTGCGCCTATCAATATGTCTCGCCGCACTAACCATTCCGTGGGGTCGTACCGCACCCTTTTCCTCCCGTTTCCTTCCTTCGCTTCGCTCCTGCTCGCGCACGAATTGCGTGCAGCGAGCAGGAGGTATAACCGAGTCGCACAGACTGTAGCGGAAGTGTAGCGATTCTCGCGCGACGCGCAGCAAGTAATAACAACGGACAACAATTTCGACCGGAATGGCGGTATATTTCTCAGAATAACATGCCGCACTTCGTAGTAGTGTATGCCAGGCTGCGTGGGAACGGGCAAACATGAACAAAAGAAGAAGAAGGAAACTGCGCCAACTTTTGTTCATTAATAAGAGAAATGTACGGAGAACTTATAACCTTCCATTGTACGTATCGTCTTTGTGCCGTCAGCTGTACAAGAGAAAGCGTCTGTACAAGCACTGTACAAGAGAAACCGCCTACGCCACGCCGTAAACAATGTAAATGCGCGCGTAAGTGCAGTGAACTAGCTGCGGTGAGCGCCAATCTAAGTGCTAACAATAAATGGGTTAAAAGGCCCCTTAAGCATAATTACACGACACTGCAATGTGGAGCCTCTCTCAGCGGGTTTATAAGAGCCTTGCCATACCGTAGAACGAACGTATCTGCGCGCTCGAACTGAACAATTACACACCCTAGAAAACATGGACTCCTTCGAGTATTGCGTGCGACTTAAGTCGCATGCATGCCTATCGAGAAAAATCAAGACAGATGAGGCAATGAAGGCAGTGGCGCTTTCCTTCTCTGATTTTGTGGCTTGGGATTGTGAAGGGACTGTGTGGCTATCCGGCCTGATGAGTTGTCAGGCTGCCAGTGTCTTTTCTTACGAAAAAAAAAGAATAAAAACAAAAAAAGAACGCTAATTGAGTGTGCCCGTGGGAGACTCGGTGTGTGGCGTCGCATGTCAGAGCGGGAACAGTGGCACGAGGGGTGACTGATGGTCTCTTCCCATTTGCAGAGGAAGGAAGGAAAAACCTTGCTGATTATAAGGTTTCTGGACAGGTGGGTGGGGTCCTTTGTCCGGGGCTCCACTGGCCTTTGCGGCACCCTGGGCTCTACCTATCCCTGCTAGCAAGGCAAGCCTTTCACTGCCGTCTTCGAGGCGTTGTCTCCAGAAATGGAGGATCGATTTTGTGCGTCCACGGTTATATCCCTACGTAATTTGGACGAGAAACAATCAAGTACGGGTGGCCGAACAAGGGGAAGCCAACGTTTCGGCGAGAGAAGTCTTCGTCAATGCCGTGTCTTCAGGACTTCATCTGCGACTTCCAGGCAGTTCCCCTCGTCGCAAAGGCACGGGAACAGATTGCCTTCTTAAGTATCCACGTTCAAATAAGCGACGTCAATTCTCCCTCCTAATTGGGCCAACGAGCGAGTTGCCGGAGAACACACTCGTAGTTAAACACTCGCTCGTTAAAAGCATCACGAACCACGATTATCATCGCCTGTATGCGCAGCATCCACCTTGTATGGAGCACTGAAAGTCGGGCGGAACGGGAAGCCCTGTTCACAATCAACTGTGAACAAGGATGCATTTTTTAGGGGCGAAGCTCCTTAAAGTTTGGGTCTGTCCGTCCGTTGTTCCTAGTAGCGCGTTAAGAAATGAATGATGCTACGTGTGGCAGGCGCGCCCTCGGCGCTGCGCGCGAGCTCTCTCACTCTTCCATCTGCTCTCTTGTGAGAGAGAGAGAGACAGAGAGAGCGAAAGGCGCGCGTTGACTATGGAAACGCTCTTTCTTCGATGAACGTGCTACCAGCTCGCGGGGGAGGTACGCAAAGAAGGAGAACGCGCCCTCACCCGTGAGAGACAAGCTTGACGCAGGCAGCGTCTTCTAGCGAGTTTCTTGATTGAAAAATACCGATTGCTCGCGCGCTGGAGAACCGTTCACCGGCCACCATATATATATATATATTATATATATATATATATATAATATATATATATATATATATTATATATATATATATATATATATATATATATGCACTGGATCTTGACTTGCAATGAAGTGCCGGTGGGAGATTTCACTTGTGCGTAGTTGAACCATAAGGATTTCTAGCGTGCGCGTTAACTAAATTAATCCGGAACTCGGCACGATCTACGACGAACCTCCGGAGCTTCGCCCACTCATCATCATTCATTCCCCCCCCCCCCCCCCCCCGATTCCCCGATTGGTCAGTTCTTGACCGATCCGGAATTTATGATTAATCATACCTGTCTTTACAGGCAGAACTAACCAAGGTATTCCGTATTCCGTGGTACGGTACAGGATCCATGGTCTCTGAGAACAAATCAGAACGAAGCCGCTCCAGCCAATTCTGCGTCATCAGCCGTGTATCGTTTTCACCGCCTGATTTAGTCAGCTATCCTTTTTCCAAGGTTGACATGGAGGAATGCGAAACAGCCTATAAACAGTTAAACACAGTACAATATATATTCATCATCTACGATGACTATAGATTACCGAGCATATCAGTTACGGTGACCTAAAGCAGTCAGAAGCTCCCGAAGTCATCTTAGACGCCCGTGAATGCACGTAGAAGCTGTAGCGTATACATACTGCCCCGTGTGTTCAGTGTAGCGGCCGTGACACTACGCTCGTGAGGGCGTATATGCAGGAGCGCCTGCGTTCCTAGAAAGCTCCGGAGGAAATGACGCTTCGTAGTATACGCGCTACCGAATGCCGGCTGTTGTTTTGAAAAGTAAGCGCCGAGGATGTTACGAGTCGAAGGCCGTTACTTATCACAGGAAATGCCGCTGGGCTACCGCTTACACGAACTCATGCACGCAAGCGAAATACAGACAGAGTATGAGAGAGAGAGACGCTCGTACGCTTCACGGCGTCGGCAACGGAAACGCTGCGGTTCTCAATGAAAGAATGAAGTGGCGCCTCAATTGTACATCTGGAACCGGTTGTGCATGCTGTGGTGACTCCGTTAACCCCGTCGCGATCTCATTGGGCAGCAAAACGAAGAGCGACTATTTGTTTAGAGTGCAGGGGTAGCACTGCGACGTGCAGGTGGTCGCGGAATGGCGTAAACAAGCAATGGAGGGGACCGTTGTGTGCCGATAACACGTTACCTTAGAACAGGGGCGTAGCTAGAAGCCTGATGACAATACTTACTTCAACTAAACCTACTACTACAACCAGTAGTAGTAGTAGTAGTAGTAGTAGTAGGAGGAGGAGGAGGAGGAGGAGGAGGAAGAGGAGGATTCTAAATCGTCGGCACATCCAATATATACCAGAAAATTAAAAAAAGAAAAAAAAAACATGAGCGCCTGCCTAACCGTGCTTCATAGTTTCACTAACGCATAATTAAATTCCTAATCTGATATGTATATAACCAGAAACATGTCGATGATCCACTAAAACAGATTACTCGGAACGAGAGACGCCATTTCATGGACATGCACACAGCCTGCAGATAGGCCTTGTATCTACTGCATAAGCAGCAGTGCGCATTCTAGAAGAAATTGGTGACACTCCCTACGTGAGAACGGCATGCTTCGTGACGAATCGCGATCTTCATGACTTCAATAAAGCTTCTTCCATCCGTCTATCCATTTTGTGGCATTCAGTAAAAGAACGCACTAAACGCTTCCAAATTTAAATAATAATAATAATAATTAAAGAAAAACGACCCGTGTGGAAACAATAGGCAAACACTGCCTGTTGGCACGTCATCTGAACCTAGCTGTGAAGTGCTCTGCACAGGCGAGGAGTGCATTGTTGCATACCTACCAATTTGAATACATTCGAATTCGCACAGTCGCGACAATACAGGAGAAGAAAAGTTTTCCTTTGTTGTTCCTCAGGGCGGCAGCAACGTCGCAGACATCACTTAAATGATTGCATACCAGGCTTGGGCGCGCCCGTATGATAAAGCTACAAAATGTACCGGGTACCGTGAAAACAGGTGGTCCCTTCCCACTTTATTTGCGCTTCACTGTAAGACACTGTCGTGCTGAGGCGAAGCAAGAACGCGGTTTTATTTGGAATTAATTTTTTTTTTTTCGCGACTAGAATCAGTTTCATGGGAAATTTTAGCAGACATTCGTAAAAATGCGCCCCGGAACCAAATTATGCCATCGAAGAAAATGACAAGTTGAGGGCCTTGCTGGTGCACGATCAACAAGTACGCCCAGAGCGCAAGAAAGACGGCACATGCAAGGCAACGATGGATACAGAACAGGCGCGAACAGTTGTAAGCCGCGCTTGTCCTATGTGTAGCCTTCCTCTGTGCCTAATGTCCTCTCCCAATTCAATTCCAATTTCAATTCCTTCTTTGCAGGCGTAGAACACACAAAGATACCAAACTTCCTCAACATACAGCCAAAATCTAGTTGCGGGTACGCTGAAAAATAAATACTATTTCCAAGTACAAAAACAAGCAAGGTATACCAAGTGCATAGAGATATTTACCGTAAACCACTATACTGCACGAAAGTACGAAGGAAACATCAAACGAAATAGTGAAAGGCGTGTTATAGTATTAGACATTTCTAAGTAAAGGACACCAGCAAGAGGACTGCACGCAAGTTCCTGCATTATTCGGAAGGTTCAAATATACGTTATTAATCCTGACAAAATCCAAACACAAGAATGGCATTGTTAGCATGTGTCAGCGACTAACTAACATAAAAATCCTAAGCCAGTTCCACCGAGTCAAAGGCTGTACAAACTGCGGTGCAGTTATTCGCCTGTTTCCATTGTGTTTATCGTCGGTGTTTTGGAATTTCGAAAATTTGGTCTCATTATGCGATCAATTACCATTAATGTGCATGTTTTGCTTTATTATACGAATTTACTTTATCCTGACTATTCTAAATCCGGAACCATTTTAACGGGTTTTGATCAGTTATTAGCATGTTTTGGTCCTGTTTTCAAAGGCTGTTTTCTAAGCGTGACGACGACATGAGACGACATTACACGCCGACATCCCGGGCCATTAAAGCGCTCCGCACTTAAAAGTACATCGGTTTTTCACGTTGAAGATGATTAGTCAGGCTAAGCAAGTGTTTTTTAAGCGCTGCGATTTTGTAGAAAATTGGGAAGCGTCGTCGAGTATGATGGTTGGCACGCAGCACCACATTCGGTGGCCTCACATATAGCCCACCTCTACCGATGAAGTCGAAAGGCGCGCGCCGCACCGGCACGACCACTCCCAGTACAGGTACATCCTATGCAGTGCCCTCCTCGCATGGCGACGTAACCACGGTATTCCTTCGCCGGTTTTTGCTTATCGACGGTTCCACCACACCCGTGTACCTGGTGCGTGCTCTCCTTATCGGCAGTGGCCTCTGTTCTGTTAGTTCGAGCAAGTATAAGTATAATGGCCCACCGACCAAGCGCAGCGGTCATGCCGTAACAATGTCCCCTCCGCAACAGAGTTCGCGACCTTTATTTTTTGCGTCACAGGATCGCTGCCGTGTGCGCCAGTCCTTAATGGCAGTGGAAGGTTGCATCACGGCGACCCTAGCGAGACTCTCCAATCGCTGCTTTGTGGGTGCGCTTGCAAGTTTGATCGGTTTTCGAAACGTTTGCCTGGTCGTCGACATATTCTTTTTTTCTCGTTATACAAGAGTGCGGCGTAGAGAGGGGGAGAAAAGGAGAAGAACTGGGGCCCGGCCATGGAAGCATGCAGGAAAGGAAAATCGCATGCATTCATGCGGGCCCAAGAAAAGCCCGCTTTGCCAGCACGAAAGTAGACAGAGCAAAGCAACACAATAAAATAAGAGTGAGGTTTTGTGCTGTATCCGTCGTTCTGTGCACTGCTGGAGAGTTTAGAAGCACGTACTTCGCGCTAGACCACAACTCTAAAGTTTGTACAGCAATTCTGAGATATAAATGCGCATCAAGCTCAATTCTCAAGACTCCTCGAAGTTCGCGAATAGAATACGAGCTGCTTCGTCGGTAAGTTGTGATTACAGGCAAGTTGAGGGATTTGAAAACAAAAAAAGCAAAAAAAACAAAAAAAGAGGAACTGCTCAGCAAGTGACGATTTCTACTCTACCCTTTTCAGTTTCCCGAAGCCACACCAAGGTTGGCAGGAGAACGATACTGCTCGGTGACGAAGTCTGGTGCTACTGATTTTTCAAAGCTTTCTTTCTTTCTTTGGAGCACCTCTGCAGAAAACATTTACAGCTACATTCACGATTTATAGCTTTCAGTTAGGTTTAAAAGCCTCCTTCTCTCTGAAAAGTAATTTACATATATTTCTTTACAGCTCAAGAAACTACGCACCACTGTTTATTATTTCCAGAATTTCTTTAAGCGCGGCCTTCTGTACTCTACAGCGAGATACTCTTCATTCGGGCCGCGCACGGTTCCTCCTTCCCACGTTAGCCAGGTTCCTCATCTTCACACCTTCTGCCTCATCTCTACGCATTTACATAAAATTCACAAGCATTCACAGGTGACCGCTAAACCTCGCTGTTCCACATATAACGCCCTCTCTCATGCGCCAACTGTTCATCGTAACCTTTTGCTCAAGGGCCCTCAGGTGTTCGCCGCAGTCATTTACAAACCTTAAGCACTCATGTATCTATTTTTTTATTGTTCCTTCACTTCGCTTCCGTATTCTTCCCTCCTTCCCTTCCCCCTCTTGAACAACGTGCAACCTTTCGTCCCCAATCTATCGCTTTTGTAGTTACGTACAAATCACCCTACGTCGACGATTCCCCCCCCCCCCTATTTCTTTCCTAGTGACCTACTAAGCCCCCGTACTTATACGTCCCGCCACTCCCGGACATGTGCTTAAATTCCGGCAGGAGTTACGAGGAACTCGAAGACGAAAATAGCAGCTCAATTGCGCGGTGCGGTCGGCGCAGCTCTCCCTTTTTTCCGAAGACGTCAGACCTTGAGGCCCCCTTTCCACACCGCAATGTGTAGGGAAGATGGGGAGAAGCGACGCCTTGGGGATGTCTACGGAGCCCAGCAAACGCAACGCTCGTACTTCAACATTATTTTTCTTTTCCCCTTCGTACATCCATCGTATAAATAGGCAGTAAAACGGATGCAGAAAGAAAATGGTAAAAGGGAGTATAAATGTAGGGATAGAGAACGGGGACATCGAGAGACGAAAGTAATAAAGGCGCCGGCCAGACCAGGAGTAGGGAGAACAGGGGAGGGGGGAGAGATGGAGTGTTTGTGAGTGTATGCTGAGGGCCCCAGTTCCGGAACAATCCTTCGCCCAACGACGCAGCGTCTCATCCCCTGTGCTCTGGCCGCTGGTAGCCGCCGCCTACACATGCCTATTTGTGACGAACGCGCCTGACCTACATCACGCAAGGCGGCTGCTGACGTCACGCGGGGTCGAAAGAGGGAGGGACCGGCGGCCCGTAAGCACAGGTGGAGTCGTATAGTGAATGCGACGGTTCAGCCCGAACGCCACCCGATTGATGCCAACTTCGGGAAAGTAACTTAAAACGTCAGGTTAGGGAGGAGTAAGGAAACAGAAAAGCAGAAAGGTTAACCAGGGCGGTAACTTAAAACGTCAGGTTAAAGTTCGTTTAGGAAATATGAAGCTGGCAACGGCTTCAGGATTACCGAGATAAGTGTCAATCATAGCGAAATTACTTTAATTCTCGACTGAGTTACCTTCTTTGAGAGGAGAGTGTAGGGAAACTACAACAGCCTGGAACGTAACTGTCACACGATTGAGCGACCCCTGACGTGAATGGTGAATGCCGCCATTCACCTCACTTCACACACACACACACACACACACACACACACACACACACACACACACACAATATATATATATATATATATATATATATATATATATATATATATATATATATATATATATATATATATATCCCGGCCGCGGCGGCCGCGTTTCGATGGACGTGAAACGATATCAGCCCGTGTACTGTGCGACGTCGGTGCGCGTTAGAGAACCCCTAGTGGCCTGAATTTCTCAAGCCCTACACTATGGTGTCTCTCATAATCGTGGCCTGGTTTTGGGACGCAAAACGCCAAAAATTATTCGTACAGCCGGAACCGCGCCCGGGCGAGAGCAGACGCTTGCTACCTCCTCTTGACTGTGTCTGTCCTCAAATTCGTGCCCCAAGTCTTCATTCGCTGTGCAGGTTTCGATTATCCCTACACAAAGTGGCGTGCAGCTCAAACTAGCTCCGAACCACCGTCCTATAATCGAAGGGAAAGTTCAGCAGGTCACGTGGCGCGTCTAAGATAAGAATTGGGTGCACGTACGAGAAAGCAATTTCGTTTCGTGGTGTTTCGGTCGTGGTACGGCCTTCACTCAGGCTATATATTGTTTTGCCGTTGGTGCCCCGCCACGGTGGTCTAGTGGCTGTGGCAGTCGACGGCTGATCCGAAGGTCACGGGATAAAATCACGGGCGCGGCTGCTGCATTTGGATGGAGGCGAAATGCTTGTGTGCTGCTTGTGTACTGTACGTGCGATGTCGGTGCACGTCAGGGTACCCTCAGGTGGAAGAAATTTCCGGAGCCCTCCACTACGAGATCTCTCATAATGATATCGTACTTCTGAGACCTCCATATGATCATATAATATGATCATAAAATGAATAAATGATAAAATTATCATAAAATTGTCGACAACAATGTTTTCAAAGAAATATTTTATAGGTACAGACTTACTCACTGTTTCACTTCCCGTATTGCTCCCGTGGTAACTGTATTTGAATTCAGCTGAGTCAGCCTAAAACCGCACAGTCATAGGTATTGCTGGTTTTACCACATGTTGTTATCCTTCGTTTACCTTTGTTTTGTTGTGTTCCCCACTCCCTTCTGTAAAGCTTTGTGCAACTTATGGTAAATAAATGACATGAGAGAGGGAGAGACAGTGAGAGAAGGAAATAAAGGTAAGGAAGTTAACCAGGCGGAAGTCCAGTTTGTGACCGTGCTCCGGGGGGAAAAGGAACGCGGGACAAGAAGGAAAGCAGAGAAAATGAAGGCTGACACTACGACGGTGCACATTAACACATCTGCTTGATATGACATGAAATTAAATGTATTGGCACTTTAGGTAAGCCATATACCAACAGAGAAAATGTTTGTCGGCAAATAGCTAGGAAACAGGGGTTGCGCGTGGCCTCATGACCGCGTAGACCTGACAAACGCAAGCTGCGCTCTTGTTTGTCTGGTCTATGTGGTCATTAGCTCGCACAGTTTATGCCTTTTCTGAAGAAATATGAAACCACCCAACGGAAAATTCTAAAGTTAATGACAAATCCATGAACTTATTATTACTGCATGCCAAAATGCCGCTACATCAAGATGCTGACCCCGTCCGTATGCTCAACGCCGTTTCACAATCCCGACATTCCATCTCTCCAAACACGACGAGCTAATTTCAGAACCTCCTTATTACCGCGCCTAATACGCTCTCCACCGTCGCAGTCGCAGAGTGTGCACTAAGCGAAATGCGGAAGAGAGCGAAAGTCTCAAAAAACCCGGAACCGCCGAGTGCTCGAAGCGCCGTGGCATACCGTTTCATTACTTTACCACGTTTGTTCTTTATCTCACATTCCCGACGGCTTTTTGTAGGTCGTGTCGACAGCTCCCAGGAAAAGCTTGTTGGCTAATCTCGGGAAACTACGCGGCAAGCGAAGCGAATTCCAGAGGATTAGGACTCGCGCTTGGAATACGTTTTCCGAGGTGCGCTTACGTCTAGTTGCGAGCAGTGCTGCAGATGTTGATACTCTGCCCGACACATCGCAAAACCAGGTGATATGAAGGCGACACAATTAGCAAAGTGAATTGATAGGAGGTTAATCATCACCTTTGCTGACTGCACTTTGAATGCAGGAGAGGTAGCCTACGAAAATTGAGAGAAAAATGGAACGAAACAAGACTACTGCGCGGAACAGGGGTACGGCGGGAAACCGGGCTCGGGAGTGCGCAACGTTACGCCGGGTGCAGAATTTAAATCATTTAATAGACAGGCTAAGGAGGACCCCTTACACGCGATTAGCGAACTTAATAAAAATGTGTGGTGGTGGGCGAAGTCATAATTGACTGCACAAAGAAGGCATGAACATGTGTTGTTAGTAATTTCTGTCGGGCTACTTGGTGCACGTCATGCATTAGTATAAGCAGACTTAACGCCAAAAAGACACCCATAGACAATCACTGTGTGTATGGTATTTTGTGGGTGTCCTTTTGCGCGCTAGGTCTACTAATAATACGTAAGTAAATTGGATGTATCAGTCACATGTGCACCTTCAGTCGCGATCGAGCAGCATGCCGGATTTGATTTCTCAATCTCGGTCGGTTCTCCTCCGTAGCTAACTCGGAACTTAGGCCTGGTTAGGCTCGACTGCGATCAAGGGTACCGAACATGAGTGGAGTGGCGAGCAGTACTGCGGCTGCTGCTATACGGATGTCCGGCGGGGAGCTTTCTAGTAAAGCTGCAACTTAAAACCATGAAGTAAAGTTAAACTTAAGATATCACAGTTATCCGCTGTGAAGTTAAACTACCACAGCGGATAACTTGTCCAAATATGACTATTCTTCCTGCAATGCAATAGCGGGCTGAAGTAACAGACATCAGGGCACCAGCTCTTACTCCCTTCATTTGTTCATCCATTTGTTCATTCATAGCATCAAGGGTCGAGGGCATAACAGAAAGAAGTGGTTACATAGCAAAATACAAAACAAGATTCTGGATATTCAAAGTTGGCCAACTGATCCCTGTAGCTGCTATACAGTAACTTGCTAATTCTGCTCCCCAGCGAGGCAAGGCCTAGTCAGGAGGTTAGGTCCTTCTTCTGCCTTCCCTCGCGGATAAACCATGTACCTGATACGCCCCCCCCCCCCCCCCAAAAAAAAAAAAAAAACAACAACAACAACAAACAACATAAACACGTCTTGCGTGAAGTTCTTAGCGTACGTAGTACAAGAATCCTCCTGGTCACGCAGTGTTAGCTAATCATTCACGAAAACTAACCATGTCTCGTATAAATCCGATTGATCCAGGAAAGCCATTCCCGTCCACCAAGCGCTGAAACTGAATTCCTAGATCTCTCAGTGCAGCCCCTCTCTCCTGGGCCAGGATAATCATAGAATCCTTCTGCGATAGCTTCACACTCGCAAAGCGTCTAAAGCATCGCGAGCTCAAGAACGAATATATGTGGCGATCCTCGTCAGTCGTTCAGCCGCTACCACATTTCCGGTGCTCATTATGACTCCTCAGTTCTCGCTGAAAAGTCATCAGCCAGACGCGAGGCTTCGGATGGTGCGCACCGCACAAGCGGATTACGCATAGGCCGAGAGAAGGAAGCGAAAGGGACAAACGCAGGCTGGGCCCGCGGCTTCCTGTCGTGACCAAGACCGACGGCTGGTCAAGCCGCACGGCACGACGGTCGGCCGCTTCCTGCGCACTTCCCTCCGCATCGTCGCTAATTATGTCTCTCGCTAATGAACCACGTGACTGCACCGGCCTCCGTACCTGTCCCCCGCACCTCCCTCCTCCTCGACCCTAGACTGTCGACCTTCCCGAACAGCGCACGCGAGAATCGAGCCGAACGCATTCGAGCCAATTCTCGGCGCAGATCCCGTGCCCGCTCGCTCAGCAAAGCTCGTGTGATTCCATAGGTCACTCCAGTAAAGCGGCCGCCACACGCCGGCAACGCCGTCTGGGATACCACTTTGGCTCGTCCAAGGTGATGCGCGTTCAAGGTTACGGAAGATATGCTGAAGTATTTTCTACGGTGGAGCGAGGAGAATATGCGTTTGATGACTACTGAACACAATTAAACCGGGTGAAATTAGAGTGACTGTGTGGAGCATTTATCCTCGCCCGATTATTCTTTTTATTCTTGCGACAATGAAGAAACTCTCTAGTTTAGTGCACACATGTTTAAAAAAAATGGCGCAGATAAGATTGGCTACTAAGTTAGAGCTGCCTTTGTGACGTGCGTGCTGATTTGTGTTGTTACTTCTGTGCGTTGTGGAACCACTTGACTGTAAAACATTTATTCAGGGAGAAGGTCTTCGATACTCCCCATAACTGCCGTAAACTTTACGGTAACTACCCTCTATATACTTCACGGCATTACTTGCATTTCGATGATTTGGTAAGACTGCAGCGCGTCCCGTAATTTTTCGACATAACGTAAGGTAATCCAGTAGCTAGAAAACAGCGGTGCCAGTCCTGTCATAACTCTCAATACAAGTTGCTGTCAGCGGCAGCGCTAAATTGATATTAGCGGAATGCGCTCTGTAATCCGTCAAGCTAAATGCATATTCTTCCAGAACCGTAAGATCAGTCGCAACAGAGGGAATGCCAGTACCCCCTTTGGCGCTACAAAATAATCGACTTGGTAGACCCCACAAAGTAACAAGTTTCGCCGCCGAAGTTCACCACTCACCATACCAGAATACAAACAAACAAATAAACAAACAAACAAAACCTGCACGCAACAGGCTCTTTAGCTGCAGACGCTACAGAACAAAGGCCATCTAATTCATCCTAGTCAACCGAAAGCCCATCTCCAAGAACTTCGTTTGGGCACACTTAACACATAGACTAGTTAACACTTGAACTAAAACAGCTAGACGCTCAAACCTAACGAAGAATCAAAGTTATTTATAAAGGGAATCCATACCCGTCGTGATGTTTACAAAAGGGCCACGCTAGTAATTTCTACAGATCGATTAAATCGATCACTCACTAGCCAGGTTTCATCGATCTGTAGAAATTACCAGCGTTTCCCTTTTGCAGATATCACAACGGGCGTGGATTCCATTTATGAATAACTTTGATTCTTCGATTGTTTCAGCGTCTAGCTGATTTGGTTTAAATGTTAACTAGTCTACATTTGTTAATTAATGTTTAAAATATCACCCCTGCCCGTTCTGCAGTGCGCGCAACCATGAACAAAGCTATTCTGGAAAAAGTTCACAAGTACGTGCTTTTCTGTATTTGTACTATTTTGTAAACATACTCGGAAACACCCTGTATACAAATATCTGCAGGGCCGCGGTGACTGCCGTGAGTGATAGGGCGCCGTGATTAGATGACACGAGCGTTCAATCGCTCGGAAAGTCGGTTTTTAAACGAACTTCCCTTCGATGCAGAGAGGGGAAGTTGAGCCTGCCGAGGAAACTCTGGAACTCCCTATCGGAACATTGCCGCTTTGCTGCTTCGCCGATAGCTGGATACGCTCCGCGGGTATAGGGCTCGAGTTCTCCTTAAATCCAATTGTCGTCGAGCTGACTTTACGCGTTCTCAAGTTGCTTTCTTTCTCTATTTTTCTTCTGCTTCTTTTTTTAAGTCGCTCTTGCAGCACCGCTTTCCTTTTTAGCGCAGTCCGATAGCGCGCTTGGCTGCCCCGATTTGCTTCTTTTAGAGTAGCGACGATCCTATAAAAAGAAGGAAAAAAAAAACACTTTTTTTTCTTCCCCGTAAGCATTACATCAGCGCCGAAGGAAAGAAAGAAAGAAAGAAAGAAAGAAAGAAAGAAAGAAAGAAAGAAAGAAAGAAAGAAAGAAAGAAAGAAAGAAAGAAAGAAAGAAAGAAAGAAAGAAAGAAAGAAAGAAAGAAAGAAAGAAAGAAGCAACCGAGACGCACGCGCAGTTCGGATAATTAAAACCGAATTAAGCTCGCCTGCCTCGCAGGCATGGATCTGCATATATACGTAAGACTAAACTATGCGTTGAGGGTGAGATACCTGCTCCAACCAATCCCTGGAGCATGTAAGGTTTTTTTTTTTTATTTCTTTATTATCACTTTACCAGCCTTCTAAACTCAGCGGTGTTCATTCAAATCAGTTAAGCGCGGCTCTCGAAGGAGACCGTCTGTGCTTTTCACTGGAATAAGAAGAGAAAGCTCACAGTTCGCGCACAGCTACACCTTGAATTTAGACGGTCTGCGTGAACGCAGAAATGAATAATCTTTTTCTTTTCTCCTCTGATGTGTAACTGCGGGAGCGCAGTAGTTCCGACAGTAATAGATTAGATTAAAGCGGGCTACCATTGCACTGAAACTTTTTTACGCCAAGCAAAATTTGAGCATACTTTTTATCTAAATCTCACGGAGTAATTTTTCTAGAACCGGTTTGGTAAATCGTGTCTATTCGTGAGAAGAGCATATAAAACATACACGATGTTTGAGAAATTGAAGGGGCGTCCCTTTGAAAGACGCACACATTCGGCTTTAGCGTAGCCCTCATCAGAATGCTGTGCTACGACGACGAAACCGCTAAAAGCAGTAAACATATTTCTCGTAAGTGAAATGAATTCTCAATTATTCGTAAGTGAATTTGGTCCCCTTGAATTTTTCAGCTACGCACGCACAGGTCCCACGGGACTTCCTGTATTAATTACGTCGCCCTTGAGAAGGGACGTTGTCGGGCGAGAATTAGCGATACACTCCTAATCACGTCCTACGTAGACTGCTGGACATGTAGCCAGGAAAGTGGACCTTTTTCGTTAACTTTCCTGGCTGTATCAAGGACTTTACCGTGAACCCATTTGAGAGTGTAGCGGTAGAACGAGCGACATGTACTCTGGCAAAAACGGCGACAGCAGTGCGCCAGCTCGCCTTGAACATCGTTGTTTAACTAGGGCGATTTTTCAGTGTGCACTGATCTCAACGAAATTTTCACTATATATTCTACTCGGTACTGTAACAATATGTGCCAAGTCAGGTGGTTGCAAGTCATTTAGATTTCCTATAACTGAATTTTAAAAAATTTTTAGTCGTTTCCCACGCGGGCCACCCTGTGTTTTTGACGTCATCACCTTCAACGCTGCCTACCCGAGCCAGCGGGCCGTCAAAAGCAAAACGGGCAATACTTCAGCGCCAAATTCGTCGCTGTCAAGTTCAGAAAGGCTGGCATAACTCAATACATCGTCCAATGACCTCTCCATTGGCATTTTTCTGGCACCAGCTCCATATTTCTCATGGCGGGGAGGCTGTGACGTCATCCCATACGCTGCACAAAGCATCTACCCGTTTCGGTTTCGGTTTGAACACGCCTTTCGTTTGGTTGTTTAAAATGATCGGTGCGTTTCTGAGCAAACTGAACCACCCTCATGACAGATTGAACTGAACCCTCATGAACTGAACCCTCATGAAGTGAACTGAACCCTCATGAGAGATTCATGAGGGTTCAGTTCACTTCGCGTGTCACCGAGCCGTCGGGTCCTGTTACAGGACTGTCATTACCATTGCAAAACATTGATATCAAAACTTGGTGGAGAAACTGCCGGAGTTGGCCTTTAAAGGAGTACTGACACGATTTTGCGGCGGCTCAAAGCATACATTTTTCGTTTTCTAGTCATCTATTGTTAACGCCCTCCGCACGCGGAAGCCAGGAAACACGTACAAAATATTTTAATTCGGTTTTAAAGTTTTCGTCGAACAGCACCGCAGGTCAGCCCCAGCGCAATGGACACTGCGACGACGTATGAGGACGGTGTATCAAAAATCGCTGAAATCGCTGTCAGAGTCGCTGAACGACCGTGAAATTGTCGTTGTTTGCGTGCCCCACGTGTAACTAACGACAGACGACAAAGTTGCAGCGACGCTATTACGAATTGCTGTCCCTACGTGACTTAGACGTACAGTCCGACTCTATTGACACGTCACTAGGAAACCGCCCCCTCGAAATCGAAACCGAAAGTGGGCTTTTAAAGGAGCAGTGTTAAAAATATATTCATTGCGTTGCCAGGCGCCATGATACTCTTTTTGGGGTTCTCCACGGCAGTGCTTTCACTTACAGCAACAATACGAGATTGTCAAAAATTCGTGTCAGTACTCCTTTAAAGCGGTCCGTTCACTAACAGTGAGAAGACTTGATGCTACGATGAAACTGAGAGGCCGTGCGTGCCGCAACTGCATTACGTGCCTGTGCTACGACCGAGGACACGGGATGGAGTTCATGCCAGGACGGCCGCATTTCGATAGGGGCGAAGTAACAAACAAACAAAAAACAAATAAAGTAATTACCGCAGTTCCACACCTGCGAAATCTGAGTAAACAGCGAAGCAGGCAAGCAAGCGCCACCACCCGACGAACGAAGATTTCTTTAATTCCGTATTTCTTTCTACATCTTCCTTTCCTTTGTCAGCTTTATTTCTTTCTTTGTCTCTTCATATATATTGCAATGTCTTCTTTCCCTCCTCCTCCCCCTTAACTAAGTCCCCTCACATTGACTTTCCTTTCTCTCCTCCTCACCTTCACATTGGTTCGATTCCCATCCTGAGCCAAATTTAGGCATATTTTCTTCTCAGTTAATTGCATTGTTAGCAGCAGCTGCCCCGCAAGATATGGTGCCAATCACGACATTCTATTAGCTTTTTTTTTTAATAGCATCCATCGGAATCTTTCGCTCACGGCCGGCGCTGCCGACGAGACCGAAACTCGGATTATCTGCGACACAACGCTGTCGGGCGTTAGTACGAGGCGCACGACGAGAGATTCATGAGGGTTCAGTACACTTCGCGTGCCACCGAGCCGTCGGGTCCTGGAGCGGCAAGTCTAACGCCAGGGCCCTGCAGGGGGTGACGACGGGCAGCGATGCCTTCGGCTCATCCAGCTCGGTTGGGACGCGGTAAGCCGGACGACCTCGAACCCGAACAAAAGAAATCAGCATCGGCAAAACGACGCATCTTCCCGAGATTATAGGAGGCGCCCAGTTTCTCGGAATGAGGTACATGGGTACGGGGTGTATCTGCTGCAGCGCCACAGAAAGGCGCGGACGGCAACAGCAGCAGCGCGAGTGCCTTCTCACGTAACCATCACATTAAAGGGCACTAAAGTAAAGAGGTGAAGTGGTGTAGAATGATAACTTATAATTGGAGAACTTCGATGGTTGTTAATTTCGACATTTTATGTTCGATATTAAAAAAAAAGAAAGATAACGAATGTCAAAGTTTCATTTTTGAAAGTCGCACCGCAACTTCGAAACCTAGTGACAACAGAAGGCCGGTTTCTTTTTTTTTTTTTCTTCTTTCGTATTATCGCCAAATTCGCTCCATCGAATGTTGTGAAGCTCTTGCTTCGTTGGAGAACAATGTAGGTTTTTGTTAGCGATAAGGAGTTATGCAGGCCTCAGGAGACGTCGTCAAATATCTGTGACGTCAGGCGTTCTAGTGCTGGAACTTCAAAGCGGCGTCGCCGCCCGTATTTTCCTCTTACGCGTTTCCTAGCTCACCGAGGGTCTTCTACCCGCAAGATTGGTGTTCTTGGTATTGTGAAAGGCTAACCTGCTAATACGAGAAAAATTGTTTTTCATTTTAGTGACCCTTTAAGACGGCAGCAGCGGTCCAGCGGTGAGAGCATCCGGTTCCCACATGGAAGGTGCCGAGTTGGATCCCCCACTGTCACCCGCCGGCGTTCCTAATGAGGAGACAGGTACACTGACCCGGCGCACGGTAAACTCCCGCCTCGAGAAGGTGACCCCTCCTTTCCGCTCCCACTACTATTTATTTCCCGCGAGCGTTTCGGTTGAAATTCCCCAAGCCGAGAAAGTTACTGTGCACTCCGAACCGAATTTCGCCTACTTTCCAAGAGTCTCTCCACCATAACGTGACCTATCCTATAGTATCGTTGAAACGGGCCGCGGCCGCTTTGGAGACAACTGGGATGCACTTTCACAGGCCTCAAAGGCAATATTCTTCTGTAAAATGTCCTGTCCTCTCTCTCGCGATAAGGCAGTCGATGAATGCCCCGTGCCCACACACACTATCCCATCATTTAGCCCACCAAAGTAAAAGCCATGGTCAGCAATCACAAAAAGTCGTTACGTGAGAGACGCACTCCTTGTTTTGTTAAATATAAACAGAACAGGAGCTGTTCACAGATGCGGAATTAACAAACCGCGTCATTCCAAAAGTTCTGGCTGGCTGCACTGGCTGTAAGGAGCCTTCCATCAACCTGGCCAGCTGATGCAGCGTCTTGCATCATTTTGTTTCATGTTTACTGCATAGGGGTCAAAACACACCACGTAAACGTTCCCTACATACCCAAGCATGCCCGCAACCGCAGAGGTCACATTTCTTTCACAGTCTTATCGGTGTGTACTACACGGGATGCCGCAGCGCTCTACATTGAGCGAGCGTACACAAACAGATAGCACACCCGCGAGATTACACCCACTTACAGACATAACCAATCCACAATACTCTTAAGTGAACGAGATACCTTATCGAGCCATCCCGGTCAAGCGCGATAACGACCGAACGAAACGTCTGAAGAGATGAGCGACGCCCCATTTGGCGATATGTGATGACGTGATGTGACGTACGAAACGTCGATGGCTCATACAGGAGATTGGTCATAAATCGTACGTTCGAACTGTAACGCCCTCTCCTGTTATACCTGACATAATAATAACTGAAAAACATCGTATGCACGCATTCACGTAAAAAGCTTAAAAGAGAAGATACCAAGGGTTAGGGTACGAGTACACAAGTGCAGATGTGCAACAGTAGGCCAAAAGAGAAAAAAGAAAAAGAAACAATAATATTTTACATCCCTCCACGAAGGCTGTTTGTACTTGTGGTAAAAGAATAATCGTGCGAGAACTGTTCTTTCTTCTACTTCCTCACCGTATTTTTCTGTTTTTCTTTTGTCACATCATCGCGTTAGTCACGAGCGAAAGGCGGGCGGGGGCCACTGAATCTTCTGCGTCTTAAAACCTAATCAGGTGCAAGTAAATGTCGCTACAGCGGAAGACGGGTCTACCGCATCGAGCTCGCGAGAGAAACGAAACGGGCCAAATTACGTTGGCGTGAAACCGAAACAAGAACGACAGGCGAAACATTCCCACATCTCAGCTCATCCGGATGAAAGCGTGTTTTTCTAAACCAGGGCGAGGGACTAGCTCTCCAAGGGAAGCCAGTCGCCCGCTTTATTAGTTTAGTCGTGCGCGCTTGGAGCGGCGCACCATCAGCGACGTGCCTTCGCCATGCCATCATTAATATACGTAAACAGAGAAATGTTCGGTCCCTATACTGACAGCATGTGTGTCTTTTCTTCCATGTTAATTCCTTTCCATTTATCTTATAATTACTGCATTACAGCTAAAAACTACACGTAATTTCCTCTATGCTTTCCCTGGCCGCTTTGACTGTAGGGTTCATCGGGTTATGTCTAGTAAAGAGCCCTTGATCCGTTCCCATTTCGTACACATACACTGAGCACTAACCATTACCAGCCAAGGCCATTTAGGAGGCGCGTGCTATCCCCACTGATCCCAACGTTATGAGGTCTCGCCGCGAAGTGGAGTGAGATGTCGAAAGTTGTAAAAAGGTTACGACGCCGAAGCGGGAGACGCGAAGAATGGTTTGTTCCGCCTGCGCACTGCGTTGGGAAGGCACTATCAGGGGCACGGTAGCAAAACTGTGCAGTATTGGGCAAGACCGAGGCTTGCGCCCGCACGCTGAGTGAGTGAGTGAGTGAGTGAGTGAGTGAGTGAGTGAGTGAGTGAGTGAGTGAGTGAGTGAGTGAGTGAGTGAGTGAGTGAGTGAGTGAGTGAGTGAGTGAGTGAGTGAGTGAGTGAGTGAGTGAGTGAGTGAGTGAGTGAGTGAGTGAGTGAGTGAGTGAGTGAGTGAGTGAGTGAGTGAGTGAGTGAGTGAGTGAGTGAGTGAGTGAGTGAGTGAGTGAGTGAGTGAGTGAGTGAGTGAGTGAGTGAGTGAGTGAGTGAGTGGAGTGAGTGAGTGAGTGAGTGAGTGAGTGAGAGTGAGTGAGTGAGTGAGGTGAGTGAGTGAGTGAGTGAGTGAGTGAGTGAGGGAGTGAGTGAGTGAGTGAGTGAGTGAGTGAGTGAGTGAGTGAGTGAGTGAGTGAGTGAGTGAGTGAGTGAGTGAGTGAGTGAGTGAGTGAGTGAGTGAGTGAGTGAGTGAGTGAGTGAGTGAGTGAGTGATATCCACGCTGATTTGGCATCAATGCGCTTTGCATGACATACCGTGAGGTGGTCTAAAATTTCCGTAGCCCTCCACTACGGCATTTCTCTCGTTACTATCTCTTTCACTCCCTTTCCCCCACCCCCACGGACGCTTAGCCGTGCTCCCGACAAGGGCTGCAGAAATTAGCGTCCTTTCCTTACCGAACCACAATCATCATCATCATCATCATGCCGTGAGGATCAAGACCAAAATTTTTCACGTGGCACAGAAAAGGGGGATCCGGCGATAGTTCGTGACAGCAGTTTCGGAGCCAGGCCTATACCAACCAAATGGTTTTTCGGAAGCGGTTACTGTCTTGCATCTATTACGTGGGGTCCAGTGCGAAGCAGTGTCGAAACGCTTTCATTGACTCTCTCTTCTTGCATATAATAGCAGCTGCTGGGGTTTCACATGCCAAGCCACGACGCAATCATGAAGACCGCTGTAGTGAAGGGCTCTGGAACATCGACCACGTGGGGTCTGTAACCTTAATCGAAGTCCACGGGCCTCTAGAGTTTCGCCTCCATCAAAAATGCGACCGCCGTAACCTCGATCGAAACCACGTCTTTCGGGTCAATGTCAGAAGCCAAGTACCGTAACCACTGCAGCACTTAAATGGCCTAGTTATAGACTTATAGGCAAAAGTTAAAATCGCTCCTTTGGGAAGGCTACGTGGTTCTACAAGTATTCTACAGACTGACAAACAACGTGCGTCTCTCCAAGCAGTCGCCAACAGTCACACTAGACGAGCCTTTGTAGCACTGAAAGTACTGCACGCATTTATGTGGTGATGTGAGTAGGTACTGCGCAGCGCGAGGTTCCTTGAGGGACACGCTAGAGAGAAAATGCGCCCCGAAGGAACCTCTGTTCTACGTCGTCGTGAGTCTGCGGGCATTTATGCGGCGATGTTTGTGTTTTTGCTTCAGCTGTACCTGTTTACGGATATCTTGCAACCTATGTCTTTTAACGACCTAATGCCGCCTTTTTTCTAAATCTTTTTCTTTGGCATAGCAAGCACACTGGAAGCGCAGAACTGGCTGCTTTTCACCGGGCGCGTTTTTGGAAGCACGTGCCGGGAGAGCTGCACAATAACGAGTTCTCTCTCCCTTTTCTGAAAAAAAAAATCGTTTTCGTCTTGCATATATAAAAAAATTGCATTTTTTAAATTAATGTTCACTTACGTGCACGGAGTGACGCAATAGGCATTAGCGTTCGGTTTATGTTTGGTTGGCTGATGTTGACTTTTAGTTGACTGCAGTACGACATTAATTTTAGCTGCACCGGCTCGCATCTGCATATCCAGTGCGGATGCGAGCCACACCTGATCTTTCTTTCTTTCTTTCTTTCTTTCTTTCTTTCTTTCTTTCTTTCTTTCTTTCTTTCTTTCTTTCTTTCTTTCTTCTTTCTTTCTTTCTTTTTCTTTCTCGCATGTGGCTCATACACATCCAATGCGGCGCGCGTCTGCCTGCATTTAATTCACTTTAGTTAATCACCATGACAGTTACACGGCTCTTTTCCGCCCTGAACTTGTGATGTCGTAAAGCATCTACCTTATACAACACTAAACTAGATGTCTGTTATACGATTGCGCTTTTCCAGAGTTTTTTCAACTTATTTTCGTTAATAACCCCCATCTGAAGGTTAATCGGTGGCGCTGAACAAGAAACATAATGTTGTTGAGGGCCGCTGCCATGAAACTTTTGTGCGTTCCCAATGTTCGCTTAAGTGACGTTTGGGCGCGTGCTTGCGAGACTTTAGGCCCCTCACAAAGCCGACATCCGGAAGCAGCTGCGCTGTATATCAGCCGAAGGTTACGGGTTCGACTGCCGCTAGATTGCCGCTTGGGCTGCTACAACTACAGGTTCATGCGTTCCAAACAGCCCTCTCTTAGCCTGTATTAAAGTGAAGCCATAACAATATTTCACTGACTTAAAGACCCCCCCTCCGCTCTATCTTCCGGTAAGGTCGCGGGTTCGAGACCAACCAGTTATAAAATTCGATGTCAAAACGAGCATGCACTTGAACAGTGGACGGCCCCTTCCATTCTCTATTTGCAGCGGAGCTAAGGCCATTCTTGTGGCCATTTTTGTGATGCTTCAGTGCGTATTTTGTGACTTAATTCAATTTATTTATTATTACCGTCCCTACCTAACTATTCAAGCTCCACTCAATCACAAGCAACCTCCATATAGAGCCAAAACTCCACTATTCGTAAAAGTTGTGCGTATTTCTCGACTTTCGTTATTTTCGTATAGCGGTACTGAGAGGCCTACCTTCGCATGACGCATCTATGGCAATCGCCGTAATACAATAGACAACAACTTATTTGCCCTGCACCGGAAATCAGTGAACGAACCGTCGGTATAACCATACCTGTGATCTGTTTCATACATTCAGAAACCGCTAATACATCTCGAAAATATTTCCAGTTGTCAGTAATAAATCCTACGCAGTTGTTGTGCGTACTTATAAAAAATTCTTGCAACGGACAGAATAAAAAATGTCTTCTTTTTCATATGAAAACGTACTCGGTAACCCGGGCGTCCGGTTCGAAGCTTCAATACCGCTGCACGCTTATATCCAGCGAAACGGCTCGCTCATACAGAAATAGGCTTTGTATAAGGGATATGGCGGAGAAAAAAAAATGCGTCCCGGAGGAACCCATATTCTCCGTCATTCGGCATTCGCGGACGTCGTCTTGGTCGCCGCACGCAGTTTTATTTACTTCTATCTCCCGTTCTTCTTACTCCGCTGATGCGTCGCCCCTTTTCCCTTCCTGTCGCTTCTAGCAAATTTACTGCAGATCCAAAAGGAGCCCGTTATCGTGGCATGACAAATTTCACCGGACTGTCACATTCGTTCGTGCGTCCACGTGTTTGTTTGTTTGTTTGCTTGTTTGTTTGTTTTTTTCTTCGTGCAACGAGTTTCTCGAAGACGTCTGTGTGAACGCCGACAACAAAACGGTCGTCGCGTACACGCGCATTTTTACCAGCGCTTCTTCGGACCGGAAAATTGGAAAGGTCAAGCGCGCTTCGCAAAAAATACGAAAAAAGAAACTCCCTCGACAATGCTAAATTGCTGGCTGGTACATGAAAAAAAAAAGAAAAAAAAAGAGGGAATGTACGTGCAGGTGCACACAGCAGTGCCGTTAGATGTACGCGCCTTTCCTGCACGAGGCAGATAAAAGAAAAAAGAAAGGAGTCAACGCTGCTACGCGATGAAATTCATGACGTTCGCTGTGTTCAGGGACACTGCTGTTGAATATTTAGCGTCGCGTCCTTCAGCTTGTCCAGGGATGAAGAAGTACGTAAACACGCGCGAACACCACACACACACACACACACACACACACACACACACACACACACACACACACACACACACACACACACACACACACACACACACACACACACACACACACACACACACACACACACACAAAATAGAGCAAGTGTCCAGAAGGAAAATGCGCACTTTGATTGTGTACAGTCATCAATGTGCCAACGAACTCGAAACAAAGGAGAAGTGTAGAGTTAATACACTTGTACATAAAAAAAACAGTGGGATACAAATCATGGCCCAAAACGTGTGGTAAGCGGTGGCACGAACGTTTCGTGTTACAGTTGCAGACTGTGCACAGTTATTACAATATAGCTATATAGTTATTACAGAATTTTCCGGGATCTCAGCAAGTACTTTATATCTTACGATAGACATTTACGTTTTATTCAGTGGCCTTGATTACCAAGCAGCGGGCGAGGGCATACAAAACAAAAATAACAAGGTTACGCAATGGGTAGACGAGAGGGAGAGAGAGAGAGAAACAAAAATAACGAAGAATTTGGAGCAGAATTTACAAGACTTGTCGTTTACAAAGACTCTTTGCCAATGGCATACGGCGTCTTGATGGTTAAATTTCCAGCATTAGCAGCCAGTCAGTCAAAGAACTTAATTAAAATGCCTTGCGATCGGTGGGATGGGCAAAAGGCCCCGCCTAAGTAGCGGCCATGGGTTCTTGAGCCCTGGCGGCTCCTTCGGCAGGCTGGACAACCCAAAGTTGATCTGCAAGGGCAGAGCCAAGCAACACAGCTTCCCAGCGCGCACGGAGGCCATCGATAGAGGCTGCATTCCCATCGTAGTATGTAGTCCCTCGACACTACCATAGTATGCGTTCCAGAGTAGCTCTGCAGGCACACTTCTGGAACTCATCTGTCTTCGGTCTGGGTAAATGACGTGTGACATCGCCAGGTTCGGATAACTTCTGGCCTTTAACCGCCACCATTCGACAAACACATTTTTGGTTAGCATTTGGCGAGGTGTTAGGAAAACGCACCTTTTCAATTGGCAGAGTGTGGAATTTCCTCATTAGAAAAAAAAAAAGAAATAGTAACGAGAGCACCATCCTGTTTACTACAGCGCGACATCTAATATGAAAAAGAAAAAAAAAACACTCAGTCGGCGATGGCGCAGCCATTTGCTTGAAACAAAGGTTTAATTCATTCAGTTATGCGGTAGCGCCTCGGAAGTTCTCGTTCATTAACCCTGCCGTGACACCTCGGAGGATGGTGCTCAAAAACGAGGGCAACTCACCGAGTTGAACGTCATTCGGTCCAGATTTAACACTAATCATCTCCGGGTAATGTACTGTCATGGACAACTAAAACGCGAACAAGACACAAGAGCAGATGCGATAATTCAGGAGTACTGGTTCGCATTGCCGACTGCGTGTTACCTGGGAAGGCTTAGATCTCTCGACAAGCATGCAAGATGAAATCTTGCGAACAATGCGCGTGTCGGTGAAAATAAAAAAAAGAAGGAACGCGTTTTAGTTGCTCCTAAAATGGGAACATCTCAGGAGTACCTTCGAGACGAATGAAAACGCCTGGCGACGGTGGTAACGTCAGAAGCAAAATGATCGTGATGGCTAGCCGTGGCTGAACGGCGCAGGAACAGCATTAGCGCTAAGGAACGAAGAGAACAGATCCACAGAATTACCGAATGCAGGACGAATACTGCTCGTTTACCTTCCCTCCCGATCCACCTCTTCCGAGCCGTGGAAAGCCTGCTGGCCGGTGGGGACCTCACCAAGCAGATAATTCCCATCGCCAGGGCTAGGCTGGCTGCAACGACGGATGGTTTTCCGCACTGAGGGGACCACCGACAAGGGGACGGCCAACTCTCGTCTGCTCAATAAACATTCATTCATTCATTCATTCATTCATTCATTCATTCATTCATTCATTCATTCATTCATTCATTCATCATTCATTCATTCATTCAAGACCTACAGTGACGGGAGGGAACGAGAGCAACTTCAGAGAATCACTGCGATTCCTTTTGCACTCTGCCGGTTCCGTCTAAACACGTAACCTAACTTTATTCATCAATCAATCAATCAGTTACAGAGCACAGTGCAGTGTACATTAATCATACATCAAAGTTATGTAGAAAATAGTTGTTAAAAACGCAATTTATTGCCTGACAGAGTGTCGTAACTCATCCCAGAGTAAATCGGACAAGGAGCAGTATTCTAGACAACATTCAACCAATATATCAACAACGAATCAGCCGTAGTTATACCGATTGTTATAATAGTAAAAAAAAAACATCGCAAGACGATCTAATGCAACAATGTACGCATAACTGCGTTGCCAAGGTAACGAGCTAAACGGAATAGCCGTGCCAGGAGAATGATCGAAAGCGACCCCTTCCCAACGCGACACCGACGTGACGGCGACAGCGGAGGCTGTGCAGCTGGAGATTGAGTTGTATCGTGTGGCGCCTCATTGTCCGCTTGCATTTGATGCAATCTTCAGCGAACGGTTCGCGTATGCATGCAGGCGACCTTACGAAATCACTCGATTCTGAACGCATACCCGGAGGTTCGCGTGCTCCCTCCACGAAACGAATCAATTTCCCTGCTTTCTCAGTGAGAGAAAAGACACCCTGTGTTACATACAGGGCAACAGCAATGGGAAGAAAAAAAAAAAGGAAATCTCGAGATAATAGAAGGCACTAAATCGATTGTAAAATTGAGAATGTAGTGTTACGCAAGTTTTGCTCGAATACGCAAAATGAAAGAAATGAGGGCACGATTACTTTTCTTTTTGTTTGTTTGTTTGTTTGTTCGTTCGTTCGCGGACTCACTGTTCAATTACACAAGCGACTGGATCTGCACGATATAACAGAGCTCACCGCGTGGTATGCTAAGAAAACGTTAAGCGGCGCCGTCTTCTTTAGCAGTCATCCTTATTTTTATATTTATATTTATTTTTCTTTAAGTGTTCAGCTCAATCACGCAAGCGCGGCGGCCTGCCGGACGAGACATCAAAGGCGACGCCGCTCCTAAGCCCTTGAAGAAACCCCCAAGACGAGTCGGCACCCTTGAATTCGCGTTCGTTTAGTGAGAGTTATCTGCAATGGAGGCAGCTTACTTGGGGCAGCCTTAGATTCACGCCTCTGCAGATGTTGACATTACGGGGCTAATAAGAACGACTGCACTGCCCCAGATTTCGGTCTGTCAAATTCGGGATTGCAGCTGCTCAGCCGGAAGAACTCCCATCATAAAAGCAAACATAAAGCATTCAAAAAGCTTTGACAGATTTTTCTTGTTTTTTTTTTTTTTTTTTTTCGCGGTGACGGTATAGAAGTGTCTATTCGAGACGGAGCAACGAGGTCGGAAAGCAAACGCCGGCGAATTTCTAACGCTTGGCTGGTCATTTTTTTTTTTTTTTCAGGCATATTGAAACGCGCTAGACTCCTAGAATAGCAAGATCTCAGAGTAGAGAGAACCGCGTTAGTTGGCGAGACAGAAAACAGGAGGGGTAGAAAGATTAGTCAATATAATTATCCGGTTTGCTACACTGTTTGAGCAAGAGAGGGGGGGAGGGGAGAACTAGGAAAGTAAAGCGCAGAAACAACTGACGTGCACAAATAACTATTATCCACACCACGTGAGGTAACAGGTTGCTACAGTAGTTCATGCAGGTTCGGTCATCGTAACAGCTGCAGAAAGTGCAATTATAACGCGTCCACGGCACTCTGCTGCGACTAGCCTGTAAGTGGATCCCTCGCATGACAGCGCGAGCACACGCAAAGGCGGGATGCTTCTATGATCACGTTTAGCGCTTTAGATAAGTTAATCAGTTTGTAAGCTTACCTTGGCCATCAAACTTACGCAGTTCGTCGTAATGATTACGTTACAGCCCGTTCGCAACGAACCCTGTTCCTGCAAATGCCCCTAACGGCCTTCGGAGGCCGTTAGGGGCATTTCTAAATAACCTTTTCTCGTACTTACTAAGGCCCCTTCT
The DNA here is from genome assembly GCA_013339685.2 of Hyalomma asiaticum. NCBI lineage: Eukaryota > Metazoa > Arthropoda > Arachnida > Ixodida > Ixodidae > Hyalomma > Hyalomma asiaticum. Next base: position 6,525,757 of record CM023491.1, read on the forward strand.
ACACGGACCTTTTAGCGAGGAAATCGCAAAGAAACAGATAGGATTTTTGTCAACACAACCATGAGGGCAGCTGTTACAGAGTCTAACTAATCCATCGTCTTATAGATGAAATTGACTTGTTTCCGTATAGTTCTACTGTGCCATAGCGTCCGTTACCGTCGCGCATGTCGTACTGGACGTCCGTAAACACCTTAGCACCGGTTGCAAGGTCGACACCGTTCCCGAACGGCTCGGCATTCACCTTTTTCAGACAAAAGAGGGACACGCCGAATCTGAGAGGGGAGGGGAGAGAGAACCGAGTACAGCGGAAGCGATTCCCGCGACGAACGCGAGGACAAACAGGATTACTCCCCGATAGCCAGTGCGCGCGACTAAGCCTCGGGTGGCCTTGCGACTTCACCGCCTGTCCCTGCCGCCTCTTCCTTATTTCCCTAAACGGCTTACGGGAACAGCTACGTTCCTCTTCGAAGCTTCTCAGGACTCCCCTCTGGGCGCTTTTCTTCTTTCCTTTTTTTCTCTCGCACGTTTCTATTTTGTCTATCGACCCCTACTCAAGCCGACGCTAGCCGATACGTCGGGACAAATCCCGGACAGCGTCTGGACAATGTCGACGTGGCACAAGCTCGCCGCCGCCGACGCTTGGCTGTCATATCGCGGGCGTCCCGTGTTTCGTAATATTCGCGACAGATGCCGCCGACAGGAGTGGAATGCACACGTGCTTGACGGGCTCCGCTGCTGCTTATTTATTTATTTATTTATTTATTTATTTATTTATTTATTTATTTATTTATTTATTTTACTATTCGTTTTCATGGCGTAGCCACGCAGTATTATGTAAAGGGACACATACGCAAGACTCATTCAATGAAATAAAAATAAAGCACGCTCGAGAACTCAAACACCTTCCTAGAGAGTGATAGTCGCGCACAATTCCTATATGCCTTATGCATACGTTATACTGCGTAAATGTAGTGGCTGAGGAGTGAGAGGTAGAAGCTAGAGTGTTGAAACCTTTGTTTGTGAACAACGTATACTGAGCTAATCGGCTCCGTATAACGTATGCAATCACCTCATATGTGTGTCATAAAAAACAACACGACAACAACAACAGCAACAACAAATTCAATTGTGACAACGGCGATGACGCCGAATGTTGTTCTATGTTTTCCTCGAACTTGTCGCTATCCGCGATGCTAAGCTAGCAACTCCTCCTTGTCGTTGTTTTGGTGCATAAAAGTTCCCCACACGGCTGCTTCGTGTACGACTGCACGCAGGAAAAAAACAGAAAAAGCCCTTACGCTCGTCTCGGGTAAATTTTGAACAAGCACGGATGCCGGAAGTGCCACAAGCGGCAAAGGGCACTTAGCGACGACGGCCCCAGAACTAGGAATGGTGCCTGGCCCTTTAACGTCGCAACTTTTGCCGAGCGTTTAACTTTCATCAAAAGAAGCCATGGCTTCACTGCACTGTTCGCTTGCATTGTCATTGTTGCCGCTGCTGTTAATCGCAAAGACGCGCGAGAAATACTGTGGCACTGTGCTGCCGTATCTTAATGTCTGTGAATCGCCACTCCTTCGCGGCTCTATACTATTACGTTGTTTACTGTTGCGGTTCAGCCGGGAGGTCCTCTTCCAAAACATCGGCGTCATCTGGTGTTGTCATCCCCTCCCAGTCACTCCTCGTCAAGACAGTTTTCAAGTGGAACGAACAACGCGATTCGGAAAAAGACGCGGGTCTGTTTGCTTTTTCCTTCCACTTTGTTTTGTCATTTCCGCTCGGCTGCATCAGCAGCTCGGAGTGCACCGTTTGTTCGGAGACTATTCGAATCGATCCTTATCGACTCTCACATGCACAGAAAGGCGACGCTTGTATCGACGCAGTTAGGCGGCTGCGGAAAGATGGGAACACACAAAAACAAAATGCGGCCACCAGGAACTCAACAGCGTAGCTGTGGAAAGACAGGCCGCTCCACTCCAATGCACGGTTTTCTTTTTCCCTACGCTTAACTGTTACTACATTCTCCTAATTTTCTGGCAAATACGTTTAGCCTCAAACAAGGCGCCTTCGTAAACAAGACCTCTTATTCCACTTTTTTTTTCCTCCTCTGGAAGCCACAACATCCTGGACGGGCGTGCCAGCAGAATTCTCGCCTCAAGACAGGAGCCCCTCTTTCTAGTATGAGAATGCGTCCGCCGTCCTTCACTCCTTCGCTCGCACTTGCTAGCTTTATTTCTTTGCTTTGGTGTGTGTGTGTGTGTGTGTGTGTGTGTGTGTGTGTGTGTGTGTGTGTGTGTGTGTGTGTGTGTGTGTGTGTGTGTGTGTGTGTGTGTGTGTGTGCGTGCGTGCGTGCGTGCGTGCGTGCGTGCGTGCGTGTGCGTGCGTGCGTGCGTGCGTGCGTGCGCGCGCCTTATACATGCATGCCTGCACAGGCATGTGCTTCTCTTTCACTCAACGCCATCAACATATTTCCAAATCTTTTCCGTTTTCATCCAATCACCACCGGCTTCAACGAAACGCCAAGGCGCCCCCTAATTTTCGCCGCCATAAGTGTACTTCCCTCTACCATTTTTATACTCTTATTCCTGCACCCTGCGAAGCCAAGGGGGTTAAAATTAACTCTCGTGGCGTAAGTGGCTTAAAGAACACAGACATCACCTCTCTTCCCCCAAGTAGCCCTGACTCGATACCAACGGCATTTCATTCGGAAAACCGAAACCACTCGTATTTACGTCGTGCTTTCTTGGTTATTATTTTCTTTTCTCTACTCCAGCTTCGGCATCGTTTCGATGCTTTCTTCTCTTTCCTCCTTTAGACGCGTCATCCTATCAGACACGCCCGACGTCACGCGAGCGAAGCGGTGGCGGTTTGAAACCCGAGCACATCCTTTGCCCTTTTTGTCTCCTCCGCTGTCTTCTCCCTTTCACGCCATGGCACACGCGAGGAACGCCAAAATCGAGTCTCACCCCCCTTCCTGCCAGACCTCAAGGCCGCGAGAGAGGGCTGTGTAGTGCCTTCAACGCTGCGAACGCCATTCACGTTGAAACCTTTAGATAAAAGCGCAAAGCCTCCGAAACGAAAACAAGATTCCGGATCCTTTCTTGTTTTCGCTAACTCTGTCGCACGACTTACATACTTAGCTGTGAAGCACGCTTCGCAGGGAGCGTGGAAGCAAAAGGCGCAAATTTCATTACGAAAATTGCTCGGCGCACCGGACGTACGAAATCGGAAGATGGCGAGCGACACTGACACTAAGTTTTATACTAGGCGTCTTTATTTTTTTCTTATCAAGCATCGTCCCTTGGTTCCGGTAAACACGTTGTGTAACTCGAGAAGCCAAATGCTATACACGCTTACGTCTCGACTTGACGTGTTTTTGGAGTTGCGCTTTCACCCCGTCCGTTACTCGAAATAAGGCTAAAAGGCGGGGCCAATGCTAGAAAGCTAGACAGAGAAACAAAAGGGACATGAATGACAATACGGATTTTCTTTTTTTTTTTTTTTTTGGCTGAAGGGATCAGAACAAGATTCCAGGAAATGTTTTCAAATACGCGCAGAAAGCCTAGAGTGAGCGAAAATTAGTTTATCGGGAGTGAATATTTTATCAGGAAAAGTGGACTGCGATCGTGATTCGACAAGTGCAACACGAGAGTTTTAAAAATAAGTGTTAGCGAGGGTTTTCGCTCGCTTCTACGAAAATGCAAGCTGATGCGGGAGAAGTCGGAGCCACAGCCGCTGTAAAAGCCACGAAATGTCGGAGACATAGCCGGGATCCACTCGAGGGGACCCACTCATCGTTATACCACGGCAACTACGTGTTCCCGAGAAAAGTGCGTTAAGATATCGAAACATATGCCCTTCTCGGCCGAAGCCTTTTTTAATGTTTTCGACTCTGCGTATTAAAGTACTAGAGAGAAAGAGAGGAAGTAGAGAGAAAGCGATAACAAGAACAGGGCAAGTGGGAAGGTCGTGTAGACGAGCATCCCGTTTGCTACCCACACTGCGGGTAAGAGGGCGAGGACATAAAAAAGAAGAAAAAAATGTGGGACCTTAAGCTTCACCTTAAGAGTTCAACGCGATAGCGACGCCTTGCCCCATTCTCACCGCGTTCCCTTTCGGTTTCCATGCTCTTCAGCCGCCTAACCACGAAATTGTCGTGACACCTCTCGGTAGAAAGTGCGAGTTACTTGTTATATGCTTTTACTCGTGAAGTTGAAATTGCGAATTACTTCAATGTAATGGGAAAAATATAAAGTGGCGATGATCGACCAAAACTCGCCGATGAAGAAGGCACCGCAGTTCGCCTGGCGCTTGTACACAGCACAGACTCCATTACAAACGTGTCAACAGCCCCGTGGCGTGAGGGATCGCCTACACGCTCGCGAGAATAGGCGTGAGCACAGGCGACCACGCCCGTAAGCCAAAGTGCGAGCGACCTCCGGCTAAATATCCATGCACGCGGCGCGACGAAACACGGCGTTGTGGGCCCTTTGCGCTATCTCGTGGGTGACAGTCAAGCCTCTGCCGCACTGAAGCACCTTCGAGATGAGCGCATCAGCAAAGGTAAATGGCGCATATAAGTAGCTCGCAGTCAGTACTCCGGGGTATATATGCAGGATGGCCGAGCGCGCAGCGCATCGCACCCCGGATCGAGGGGTCGCAGGTTAGATTTCCGTGGTCGCGCGCTTCCCATTCGAAGTGAAGGTTTCAAAGACGATAGCCTTTCTTGGGCTAGCTAAAAGCGAAAAACATGGTCCCTCTGTCTGTCTGTCACTCGATTCAACTGCTCTGCCGAACAGAGGGACCAACAACCGGCTGGAATGTGTTGTGGGACCCTTCTGCAGTTCGAACGACCCTGAACTGTAACGATGGAATCGAGAGCACTTTCGCGACTTGAGTAGCATCTGTATTCTTAAAGTGAGTTTGAAAACCACGGAAGACACAAGGTGGCGTCAGCTAGCGGTAAAACCTTGATACTGAATTCCGGAATCTCTCAAATTGCTATATTTCGCCTGCTGCCTTTGAGGTCACCATACGCCAGCCTTAAAATAATAGTCGGTATATAAAAATGCATCCCTGCCCAATTCTTTGGTCATTACGCAGTAAAATAAGTACACGTTAAGAATCGACGCTGCTTTCGCGGGAACCGAGAACCTTCGCGCTGTCGGGCGTTGCGCACGTCCGCTGCGTCCCGTCGGAAGCTGGAGCAAACACACCTGACGACTGTCGGCTACTCCTTAGAAGACGTGTCGCGTACGACTTGATCGAAGAAAAAAAAAAGAATCTGATAAAAAAATTTCACGGCGTTCTCCGCGTCGCAATTCCATGATTAGACACTCTGACCAGTAAGCTCTCCTTCGCAATAATAATAATGAAAAAACTGGTACTTTATTCGCCATCGGTCCCATGTAAGGGCCCACGCAGGGGTGACCTTGAAGAGAAAGATGGAAGCTACACGAGGTTTTCCTTTCTTTTTCTTTTCACACACACACACCGCGGCAAAGGTTAGGAACTGTTAGCATGCAAATAGGAGTACAGCACGACCTCCCATATCACATACGTAATCCCAGTCGCATCCGACGAGGCACGTAACGAATAAGTCAGAACGTAAAAGCAGCTCACAAAAGGTGAGCTCCACAGTCGCGTCTCATTTCCTCCAGCGTCAAAATTGAGCGAGTCGCAATTCCGCTCCCGCCAGCGCTGGACAATAGCAACGACAGACACGCCGTGCTAGCGACTAAGATGCACGCGGCACCGTTAAGCTCGAGAACACGATTTCGGTGCCCGGCCAAGGCAGCACTTCGATGGGGTCGAACTGCAAAAACACGTGAACTTAGAATTAGGTACAAGTCAAAGAACCCCGGGCAGGCAAAATTTACTCTCAAGTTCCTTACTTCCGCGTAGTTCTTTTTTTTTTAATGCTAGACCCCGAAATATATATGTAAAGAAACGCAGTAGGATGTTTTTACAGCGCCAGCTTCACGAACTCGTCGCCGATTGATCCAATATTGGCAGCCTCATATACAGGGGAGCATAAATAGCCGGCTGCCCCCATTCGATCAGCGCACTCGAAATCGTTCCCACCAGGGCCACCACGGCCGGACAGTGTTTTCGTTGTCCACGAAGGCCGCGATAAGCTACCGAAGCCGAAATAGATAACAGTAAAGAAAGAAAGAAAGAAAGAAAGAAAGAAAGAAAGAAAGAAAGAAAGAAAGAAAGAAAGAAAGAAAGAGAAACGACCTCTCTCTCTCTCCCTGCCCCCTCTCGCCCGCTTTAGTTCGTTTCCGTTGTGACAACACTGCCTTCGACCACAACTTCGTGGTTGAAATTCGAAGCAAGGGGGCAAGTTTGAAACTTCATACAAAACAGTAACCGAAGGAGCAAGAGTAGCCGTAAAGTGCCGAAAAGTTAAAATCACTTTAACATGTCGACTGTGCTACAGACGTCGAATCGTTCGCCAACTAAACAAAATTGCTTTTATATATTATGTAGTCCTGCCCTGCTCTTTCTGAATAAGCAAAATCGAGAGGTTATTTCTTAATACCTTATGCTGGTTTCATTAGTAATGATGCGCCTTTCAAAACGTTTATTGCTGCGGGCTTTTGTTTTATCTGCTACTCTGACAAAAGGTACCGCCCACGGTGCTTATACCATGGTCACTCGTACTGTATTTGTTCACCTCCGCGAAAAAATGAGCAGGAACACACAAACACACACACACACACACGCGCGCGCGCGCGCGCGCGAGAGAGAGAGAGAGAGAGAGAGAGAGAGAGAGAGAGAGGTGAAGTTAGACTGCAGAAAACAAATCGCGATCCCCGATAACCGGAATAGTGGTCTGCTCCTAACGGGCACATGTCGAGCTTTTACTAACCAAAGAAATGCAAATAGGGGCTTCGAAAGAACAGTTTGTCAGCCTAACCTATTCGGGATGTTGACGCGACACAGGACGCGAGGAAACGTTTGCTGCATAGGAGAAAAATAAGCCTGTCAGCCGCTCGATGCAGGACTGAACAATGGCAGTCCCACATTTCAATTGAGCGTTTCCCCGCGTTGGACGCTATGTTGCATCGCTTATACCCACTAAATTATACCCAGTCCTGCGGTATTGCACAGATAAGGGTTCTCACGACGTTGACGTGATGAAATGAGCCGCCAATAGCGTACTAGGCGTAACACTTACGTGGCGCTGAGAAAGATGCTGAGCCGGGCTAAAGAAAAGCTATTGCTAGCTACGGAGGAATACTGTGGAAAAGTAGGAGCGCTGTCCGAGAGAGCCGACTGCAAATTTCGCCGTCAATCCATCCGTTCACCCGTCCGTGAATCCATTCATCCGTCCATCCATCCATCCATCCACTCGCAAGCCGGCCAGTTTGTCCTTTAATATCTGTATCCGCCCGTGCCTCCGTCTATCTACCTACAGACCTATCTATCTGTTCAAGCGAAGCTTATATTGTATGACTTCTGAGGCCGTCGACGGCTTACGCAAAAACCATCATCAGCGTGACAACTGCGCGCACTTTCTTCTCTGTTTCGCTTCGAATAATAAGATAGACTGAAAATAAAGATTGCTCGTCCGGCTGTGGGTTCCACCCACCGACCACTGGATTGCGAGACTAGCATTCTAACCGATTTAGCCACTGGCGCTTCGTCATCAGCGCCTTTTCAAGCGGGGTTTTATAAGCGTGAAGAAGCAGATGGCCCTGAATACGTGCAGGCTCACAAACGAACAAAGAAAGAGGCCCGTATATGCCCTATTTCGCTTCCCCCTTTTTGCTGATAGCAGGAGGGCCCCTAATACCATGCCCTGCCCTACCCTGCCCTGTCTTACCCTGCCTTACCTTGTCTTACGCGGCCTTGCGAAGCCATGCCCTGCCTTGGACTGCCTTTGCTCTGCCTCAGTATATACAGTGTTTACAGTGCACCTGCACATAACACCCATGCTCGCATAGCAATGCGGCCAGTACACGCTATCGTGGCTCCGCTACCGAGCAAATTAGGCGTAGCAGCGACCACCAACGACTTCGCTCCATTTCGTCGTTTTCCAGCCACACACACGTTCGGTGTCTCTATGCACAGTGGCCTTAAGCGCGCGAACCTCGTACGGGGCGCCGACAGAGGCAGAGCACAACAAACGAGTGTCAAAATGCGCCCTGCGGAAAAAGAAAGAAAGAAAGAAAGAAAGAAAGAAAGAAAGAAAGAAAGAAAGAAAGAAAGAAAGAAAGAAAGAAAGAAAGAAAGAAAGAAAGAAAGAAAGAAAGAAAGAAAGAAAGAAAGAAAGAAAGAAAGAAAGAAAGAAAGAAAGAAAGAAAGAAAGAAATCCGGGCGACTCATTCAGTATCTGTCGGCAACACTCGGTACCTCCCACTGTTTCTGCCGTGAGAAGTTAATCGAAACGAGTGTTCTAGGTGCGCCTCGTATGCGGCTTGTCACCACGTCACCGGGGCCACGCTTGAATGTAATCGATGTTTTTAGAGCCCGCGCTCTGTGCCGCAAATTACTTGGCACGGCGAACGGTGAAAAAAAAAAAAGAAAAAAATCGAAAAGGAGAATCGGCCGGCACTCGCTGGCGTACATCTAAATTTATAGGGAGGAAAAAAAATAACAATAATAATAAACGCAACCACTTAGTCTGCCCAGAGGTCGATATCCAGACTTGGGAACGCTGCTATAGAATGTCATCGCTGCTGACTGAAGGCGCGTTATGGACTAGTTTAGCTCAGTACATTTCTTGTTTGCACGAATATATATGAGCGCATCAGGGAATATAAGAACAAAGTTCCAAGTCCAAAACACATTCTAAAGGATATTCAGCATATTATCGGCTCCGTACACTTACAGGAACGCTAGAGACCGAGCCTGCAGAACAGTATGTTGCCTTCTTTCATTACTTTTTTTCTTAGATGCGGAGCATCTCTTATTCGCGGGTATGTCACTCGTCAACCGGCGTCCGCACTCACATTACGCATGCGCGACTCTCCTCTCCCTTCTCTCTCTCCAACAGCTGCTGCAATAAATAAAGCGGGTAGAGAGCGCGCGCGCGCGCTTCGCTTCAGTAGTATCTCCTCCTTCTCCGATGAAAGAAGTTGGTGGTGTTTTGTGATGGAAGCAACAACACTGCAAACCTGTAAACACCGCCGTTAAATGCACCGTTGAAACTCCCAGCGATGCTCCGCACCACCCCATGGTCCCCTTCGGGGAGATGGTGTAATTTTTTTGTACAGGCGTGCCAGAAACCAATGTTTTTACAATCGGTCGCATGACCTCAGTAATGCACTGATAGCTGACTCTCCGATAACATGATTCTCGAAATTTTTTTACCATTCACTCTGAACGACTGTTGTGGCCGGGACACAAGGGCGCGTTGGTAATTACCACATGAGCACCTCGAGTGTGACAAGTTATCAACATCGGAAATCCGACGCTACATTTATAGGCACCGGTTAAGGTTATTCCTGACAAATTATTCTTCTTAGTTTGCTTGCACGGCAACCACGTCAATTAGGAACTTGTAATCACCGGTCAATATCACCGCGTTTTGTACAGTGACGGTGTCCTCCTTAACTACTTTTTTAAACGAGGTGCTCAGTGCTCAGCCAAACACACACACACACACACACCCGAAACCCCGAAAGCCGGCTAGCCTTGACATTAGCGCGCCCTCTGCAGAATTGTTATACCGTGTTCCCTCGTCCAACGTGTAATGCGCGCTGGTAAACTTATTCCGGCGTAAAAGCTACAGGAGGTGAATTCGATCGACATCCCCTCCGCAGATTTCAAAGAGCTGCCCGCAAGCCCCTTCCCGCCCCCTCCCCTTCAGTTCTTTTCTCCGCTGCCAGCTTAAATATGTAAGAACATGTTCAATAAGTACTTCTGGACTGCTTAAATATGACACCGACAGACTAAATTTCAAGACACGTATTGAAAGTCCGGACATTTACATATAGATTCGCCATCTGCCTCCACATAGGGGACAGACACGCTCAAGGAAAATAGCAAAAAAAAAAAAAAAAGAAGACGACGTGCACCGGATAAAAGGCTTTCAAAAAGCGTATTATACGGTATATACCTGTGGTCCGCGGAATGACATTTTTGTGACGCGTGGCTCGAATATGAATTCTCGCTGCTCTGTAATTTTAAACAAGCTCGCAGTTTCAATTTAGTCGCATTTTTCTTTTCTTCTGGCGCGGGGTTGCGCAGTATGTCGCCGGCATAATAACGAGATCTAGAGTATCACTAAAAAAATGCTTTAAGACACCTCACTCCAAAGTTAATGCATGCACAGATAGGCTGGGATGCTCTGCTTATCTATAGCACTGGAGCTTAAATTACGGCCGTTTTTATGTGGAACGCGCTCTCTATGGCAACCAGCAAAACATGACGTCCGCTACTCTCAGGGCGAAGCTCATATTTCGCGGCCGATGCATAGGCTTTTTGTCGGCGTTGGAATGTTCCGCTGTATGGAAAAGATTGTGTTGCTCGGAGCGCTTTTTACGTTGAAAGAACGCGAGAATCCACAAGTATCCGCGTGCGACTCAGAAGAATTAACAAAAAAAAATTCTCGTATGTTATATAAGGCCGCAGCAAGGTCACAGACAACCCCGAATGAGGGCCTGTAAAGTTGGCACTCGTACATAGAGAGCGCAAGCGCGCGCTTGCAATGAATGCGCAAGACTTGCTGGGCTCCCACCGCAGCCCCTGTGGCCCCTTCCTACTACTTATACTCTTCACGTCATGACACTTGTGTGCCGCGGCGAAGCAACGATGTTTTCTTAGGAACTGAAACATTACTATCTCTTTATTGCGATAGCAATTATATGGACAGTCTCGGCTGGTTTCTGCCGTCCCCGTCGTCATGAACCGTATATATATATATATATATATATATATATATATATATATATATATATATATATATATATATATATATATATATATATATATTATATATATATATAAAGGTCCCAAAGAAAATAATTCAGATGTGCTTCCGAAGGGCGGAATCGAACCAGAAACCTCGCTCCGCAGCGCGTGGCGCTAACCACTACGCCACAAAGAGCAGATCCTTCGGGGTGCTAACGGCGAGCCTTATATACACACCCTTTACCGCTGGCAGGACTCAGAGACGGCAGGCGCTTATAAGCGTTCCTTCATCACCAGCGAGATGGCGCGAGGGGCGCAATGGGTGCATTTAAAAGTCGTCGGCCAGTTCGCTCGCTTCTTCTAATATTTGCTCAGGGCCTTGCCCTTCCGCTGTCTGCTCGCGCGGTTGTCTCGTGGTGAAAGGAAGAGGGATGTTTCAAGCTTTCACCGTGATGTCCGCGCTGATGTTACGGGAGCGTACGAAAGTCACTCGAGCTCGAGGGACGCCGCTAAACGAAGAAACAGAAGATGAGCGCGAACTATCAAGTGTCACAGCTCGACACTTGAAGCACGCTAGTTTCCTTCGCTGCTTCGGCCGCCTTTGCAACAGGAGCGCTGTTCAAACTGAGAGTATCCATTGTGACAGCTTATTCGCGCTCGTTCGGTGTATATCTGTGCGTTCCTTTCGTGCGTGCTTCACTTTATAGTTCGCGCTCATCTTCTGTTTGTTCATTTAGCGGCCTCATCTAGCTTTGTATGTGTAGCTTTGTGACACACAACGTATAAAGCCCTTCGTACCAGCACGCGCTGCCACGGGAGGCGCTCACTTAGCAAGTGCATGTTTGCTACAATTAATAATGTCACGGTGTCACGAAAGGAAGGAAGACGCCGATCGCTTGGAAGACGAAGGAGACGGCGTAGTGGGGTGGTCTCTCTCTAGGTCTGCCATTAGGGTTGTGCCGGCGTTATCCCTGTTATCATAAAACGGCCTTCCTAATCAACCTTATATTTCTGCTCGTTCCAATATTGCTCCTGAAGCTGCGAGCCTCACTTCGTATATCGTTACAGTTTCTTGCTATCACATTCATTGCTTCGCCCTTGCGGCGAAACTGTGACTTTTTTCTTGCTACTAAATATAGTTTTCCATAAATTTCCAGTCAGAATTCGTTAAATTATCAGACGGGTCCGGATTGGTACTTTTACAGAAGGTTCCGAACAACTCGCGGATAGGCTACGGCTTTTTCGTAATGTGCACCACACTCTCCTGCACAAAAAGAAATTCGGCAGGTGTAACACTCGTGCACGGCCCGGCTGGAGGGACACGATCTGAGCGCTTGTGAAGATTCTAGGACTTATCCGCACCGTTTTTCCTGTTCAAAAAGTGTTGCGGACTCCTTGAGGCTTTCGATTACGAACAGCACTCACCAACGGATTGGAGATGGATCCCATGAAGAGCGACACGGCCCTTCCGCTGCGGCCCTCCAGAAAATGTGCCACAAGCGGAGATAGGATCCTTGCGCCAGTTTCGAGGGCGCCGGCTCTAACCTGCAAGTTTCAGAAGGCAGTCTAGTTAGAGGCCGGTCCGAGCGTTTCATGAGACGCTAACATGAAAAAAAATTATCTTTCGCTAATTGGTACCTTGTCATAATACCAAAAGCATCGATCTTACGAGGAGAACGCGCTTGTTCAGCTAGAAAACGCGCGGAAGGAAGGTACAGGCGGTGACACCACTCCGAGGTGCCCGCACTTATATGCGTGACGTAATAGATTTGGAAAGCCTCAGCTGATCCTTACGTAGTTACATGATAAAAAGTTAGACATTGCGTTACACGTCCAGATACTTACGGTACGGTCTCTAGAATAGGTTACGTGATTTTTGGAAAGCCTCATTCGTGTCGCCGCCGCATTTCGCTGGTGATCGATGACGGACATAGAGATTTCGCCATAAGAACAAGCGCGGCTTCTACCCGCGTATCCCGGGATGGGGTGCCCGTGTATGCGCAACCCAAGATGGGGTATACTCAATTCCATGGGATCTTAAAAAAGATTCTCTCGTGCCCACCTTGCGTTTCTCCTCGAGGTCACCGTTTCATGATACGCTTAAGGCTTTTGCCTGAATAAGTTTTGCACAACGCGAAACATTGAGTGCTCTTCTGGAATAGCCGTCACGTTAACACACTTGCGTACAGCTTAAGTAAAACTTCTGTGCCTAGGTTCAGCTCGAACGTGTGCGACCTATTATCTAAACGTGACAGTTAGATCTCGTGTTTATAACGACTAAGTAAATCTCGAACAACTTCTCGTAAACATATCTGGATAGCGGCGCACTTCAAAGACCGTTTGACCCATGATGCGCGATTTCAGGACACCGGTTATCATTACGAAACTTGCCCCAGAGGCCCTCTTTCGCTGATTGAAAGCATTCTACGTTCCACCTGGTGAACTGCGCTATTGTGGTACAGTAGTCTGAACACCGAGCTTCGGCAAATCCAGCCGCCAGAACATACATCTTCAGTCGGAAACGCGAAGAATGTATGGCACATGAGTAGCAAAGTACGGCGTGAGCACGAACGATACAAAATGTCATATGACCAAATGATGGCGTCACCGTCTGACGTCATGTGACGACGTCGTCACTGAAACGCGTTGACGTCACGATGACATCGCCCAAAGACCGCGTTCCCACGAACCACGCCTGTGCGAAAACTGCTCGGATTAACGTCGAATTTCGTGGGCAGTTATTTTGCAAACAATGTCGTTTAACGGTTTCGTTATTACACACCTCTCTTGGTGGGAGTCGAACACAGGACACCGGAGTGTCAAACGACAGGCATCCCCGACACCGCAGCGGCTGTTTGGCACTGGCCAAGGTGCGCTAGTGCGTGCATGAGTGAACACGAAACGTGGCATCCGCCTGTCCGACCACAGGCGCTTTCCAAATCCAACAGGCAAGCAGCGTCACATGTGTCGCTGCCGACTCTTTTCCTTTTTTTTTTCTTTTAAACCCCGAAATCGCCACCTCCGTTGCTTCTTCATTTTCCTCGCACACACCGCCCTACTTCGTCCAGCTGCGATTCGCATGTGCGCTCGCGCTTCAACGAATCGTCTCAACGGACGACTTTCTTTTTTTCCACAGCTGGCGACCCTGTCGCTAACGCAAGCGAACAAAGCGCAGACATGAACATCCAAAACAGGGTTTATGACATCCTTTCATTTCATATTGCGTCAACCCTACGTATGTCTGCCTTTCCAGACGACTGGCTGTAGCAGCAACCGCAAGTTTCTGTAGGCACAGAAAATGTATGCGGAGGGAATGGCGGAAATGGGTTCACACCACGGGGTCTTTCCGCGCGTTGAAATTATATGGAAATTCGACTACATTATTCAACCTTTTGTGATCTCGACTACCCCCTTTCTTTAACTCTTAAATCTCGGGGCTGCACGCTTTGAAAGGAGCATACGCCGACCTGTCCAGAATAAATTGCTTTTGGCGTTATATACCGTCGGCCGGAAAACCTTGCATGAGAATCGTTCCTCGACAAATGTGGAATTTCTTTAAGGCATGGTGTTTCAAATTTGTTGCGTTAGTGCGTATGCCACGAGAAATGAGTAAATGAGGAAAATTTTCTGCGGATCTCATGTACTGTGGGAATCAATTTTATGCGAAGCAGCCAGCGACGAATTCGCCTCTGTCGAAACGCTTGGTATTCAGCTAAAAACTGCAACTAGATATTAAAGTCTGCGTGCAAACTGAGGGCAACCAACGTAACCACGACTTCTGGTGCGATAGGTTTATTCACAACAATACATGAAGCGCTGGGAGAGCTGCCGTGGACGGCCAGGCATAAAGTCGGGCTACAGACAAACATCGTCGCGCACATCCATCTGTGCGACGCCTGAAATGCCAGCGCGCAAGTGCACACGGTCGACAGACGACGAGTGTGGCCGATGAAACGCCGGCGAACAACTGCACCACGGAGAGCCTGCTCGATCGACAACAACAATGGCCGATGAATTACAGCGTCGCGCGGCCCCACGAAGATGCGTCATCGGCTCGCCTTTCTTACATAGCGCTGCTTCAGCTACGCGAAGAGCCATTATCTCGGGGCTCGTTCAGAACGAAAGCGAACGAACCACCCACAGGGGGAAGCACACCAAGCCCCCCCTCTCCTGATCAGCCGCTATCTGTGCTCCTTTTTACGCGTCCTTTGTGATTCTGTAGCTCGTCCGCGCCGTATCCAATGGCTCGCCCACTGACAGTCGACATAGCCAAGTAAAAAGCAGGCAAGAAAACGAAGGGGCAGCAACATCATTCGTCCACGGGTAATCCTATATGTTTGTCCATTCGTTCGGTCATTGCCAGATGACAACGACAACCGAATCAAGGTCCGCGCGCAGAAGCTATGCAGAATCGAGTTTCGCTTGTACCGCGATGCTGGCGCCATTGAAGCGCTGGTCCCACAGCTGCACGGATGCGTCGTTTCACTGTAGGCTCGTGTAACATCTATAGACAGTATGTACAGTTTGTATGTCTGGGGCCTAAAACATTTGGATTACAAGAGTCATGATAGCAAAAAAAAAAGAAAGAGAGACACCAGGGTTAGGATATCCCTTCGGCTCTGAAGTGACACACAGACACAGTGGCACATCTCCATCTATAGAAGGCCACGCATTTGGGCTGGTTGGTTCATGATTGCAGAAGACGAAAGCAGCGCAGGACAAGGAAGAGCGTGTCTGTGCTCTTCCTTGTCCTGTGTCCTGCGCTGTTTTCGTCTTCTGCAATCTCCATCTATGTGTGTTATTTCTTTTCTCTTCCCAGTACAGTTGGTTTATATACCCGAAGAGACAGAATGTAGCCTCCGAGATCTTCCGCGTTGAGGCGCACAGACGCAGACAGCGAAGGTTAATCCAGTCTGTTCGGTAGTGTCGAAGGAAAGCACGATTTGAAGGGGAGTATCCTCCAAGTACCAGTGCGTCTGAGTGTGCAGGGCGCTTCACTTAATCTATGATGTGGATGCTTTGCTCTTGTTGTAGCCTAGCGATTGCGTAATTAAATCAAGGAACCATTCGGAAAACTTTCAGATAGAACACACACGTTGGGCCGGAGCCTTCGGTACTGAGAACCGCGGCGACCACAAAACACCGGACTATTTCGAGTGAACAAAAGGAGACGCTGTAGTCCCGGACAAAAAAGGAAAGAAAAACCCAGTCAGATCGCTTCGCACGAGAGTGTTTATGTAACCTGACCTAAGCACACGGATGCGCGGGAAAGCGGTTCCATTAAGGGTCGGTGTCCCACGCCTACGTCCTGGCGGTTCGCAAACGTGTGTTTAACTCGATGGCCACTTGTCGGTAATTGCAGTCATGCGACATCCGCTGCGCTTTGACGTTGTGTTGCCTATCGGGTAAAGCCTGGGATCAGAAACCGCGCTGAGATACAGGATAGGTAGCAGTGGCAGATGTTGATAACGTCTACACGAGGAATTTGACCTAAGGTTTTAACAGCAACTGCAACGTGTCCGCGTCCTTTCACTGTAGCTGTATCGTTGGGTTACATCATTTCGTTTGGCAAACATGAACTGGCCGATCCTGCACGTTATCCTGCAGTACAATGACGTTGGTTGGTATCGCGAACGCGGCTACAACAGTTCAGTGCTGACAGACAGACAGATA
Organism: Hyalomma asiaticum; assembly: GCA_013339685.2. Taxonomy (NCBI): domain Eukaryota; kingdom Metazoa; phylum Arthropoda; class Arachnida; order Ixodida; family Ixodidae; genus Hyalomma; species Hyalomma asiaticum. Next base: position 6,542,290 of record CM023491.1, read on the forward strand.
GCGCAGTGTTATGTATTTCAGATTTCAGTCATGCATAATGATGCATAGCTAATGAAAAGAACGCGGATCAGCACAGTAGCGCACCTACACACGCACAGACACATCCACCACACACAGAGCGCTGTGGAAGTATTATTATTATTATTATTATTATTATTATTATTATTATTATTATTATTATTATTATTATTATTATTATTATTCGTAATTACCACACGGCGTATGTTGGTAAAAGCAATAGAGAGAGACATCCATTAAACGAATGCAAGCCCTGCACGATACAGGTGGTACGGAATAGTTTGCGAATTTGTTGTACATCATAAAAAAACGATAAAATGGGAAAGGGGGAGGATTATATGTGTCGTCATATGAAGCATAAGCCAGAAACATGGTACCTCTGAGCATCTTAGTAGCGCGCACGCCTAACCAAGACACTTCAAATGAAGGTAATGAGCGTCCACAGTGGCAGCGCCCATAGGACACGTTTCTATGTCGGGAGAGGGGGGTAGCCAATTATCGCCCTCCGTCTTATGCCTAAAGCCATCGTCGTATGGCTGCATAGCCTAAGTGGTCTCAATCGTAACACGCGTGGCATGCACTTAGCGTCACAGCGGTGTGCGCGACAGGTCCAACGGACAGCTGCTGCTCGTTGAAGACATGCCATGGGAGGCGCGAGGAGGTCTCAGTGAATGCAAGACAGAAGAGTGAGGATTCGGCTCGGGAAAGAAATGAGAAGGAAAGGTACTGAGGTTTAGGATGGCCGAGAGAGATATATATATATTTGTGAAAGAGGAGGAAATTCAACTCGGAGTGCACGGTAAGTGTCTCCCTCATAAGGAGAGAGGAAGATAAATACTGAGAAAGATTATTTGCAAATGAGACTCGGTCGGAGAACACGGTAACTGTCTGTCTATCCGCTGATGACATGTCGACCGGAACACTCACACGGGAAAAGGGTGTGAAAGACCTAAGTGGAAAGGAACAGGGAGGAGATTACCTACACCACTGAGCGAAAAGCCAGCACATGCCCGGCGACAAAGGGTATCGAACCCAGTACCACCCTCATTGTAGGCGGACGCTTAATGGAATAAGGTGCGAAGACGAAAGAGAGAGAGAAAGAAGGTGAGACTGCAGATTACTGGTATTAAACATACATGGTGCAGCACAGCCACAGGCAACACTCAAGTCCGTTGCCTTTAACGAACGTAATGAGCGTCAACAGCGGCAGCGCACTTAGGACACGAAGTGTCGAAGTAGTACGCTTCGAACACACTTCGCAATGTGAAACCAACGAGCTCAGGCAAGCACAGTCCTCAGCTGCCTTTAACTATTGAAGGAGGGCTCGTAAGTCATTCTGGGTTGGTGAGCTGCCAAGAAGCGAAGGTTCCAATAGTCTATCCTGACGAGCCGATCATCAGCCTGCTACCATCGCACTTTCTATTGATTGATATGTGGGGTTAACGTCCCAAAACCAGCTGTGATTATGAGAGACGCTGTAGTGGAGATCTCCGGAAATTTCGACCACCTGGGGTTCTTTGACGTGCACTGACATCGCACAGCACACGGGCCTAAACATTTCGCCTCCATCGAAATGCAGCCGCCGCGGCCGGGATTCCATCCCGCGACCCTCGGATCTGCAGCCGAGTACCTTAGCCACTAGAACACCGTGGCGGGTCCCACTTTCTATTGTCATCACATCCACAAGCACGGCACGCAGGAATGATGCCGGAGGGTGCAGTATTAGTATTCAACCTCGTTGCCCAAATTAGACCATCGATACAGAGTTAAGCAAAGAGGGCCGGTGCGGGCCAGGCTGGCGCTAAATATAGCTGACGACACTGCGTCTGACAGGCTTGCGACGCGGCAGGTCGCTGAATAGAAAGGTGGCGCGAACTGCCTTTCCATGGCGCGTAGCGCGTTACCTGCTTGTTGTTGTAGCCCGCGCCCGAAGCAACGGCCGCTCGAATGACGTCATCGAGTGGGAAGTAACCCTGCGCATTCCGGCACCTTTCATGCTGCGCCTTACTCATCGCTCTGCACTCGGCCCTCTGTGCGTCACTGTGGGTTACGTGCTCGTTCGGGAATGCACAACAAACGCTCGTGCTGAGTTTCGCTCCCATATTATCTTGGTCACTTTTCTATACATTCTTCCCCCTTTTGGCGGACGTCAAAGATTATCCACTTTCAAGTGGAAGCGCGCAATTCCGCCGCGGTGGTCTATAGTTATGCTGCTTCACTGCGGACTCAAAAGATGCGGGGTTAAAATCCGGCCCCGGCGGTCGCATTTTCGATGGAGTCGAAAATTCTAGAGCCCCGCGCACTGCAGTGCGCTTTCACTCTACGTTTAACACTAAAGTGAAAAGTTAAAGCGGTTTAGAATTAAACATACTTCGATAACTCGATTGTCGTTAATTTCGCCATTTCGTGTTCAATATTAAAAGAGAAAATTAATGTCAAAGATTCAGTTTCGAAATTCGCGCCGGAACTTCGGAAACTTCCATCGCACGTGATGGCACCGCATCACATGCACTCCCCCGCCCCCCCCCCCCCTTTTTTTTTTTGTGCTTGCTTCTTGGTTTTCCCTAGTCTTCACACCACCCGTCCTCCCTTTACTTTATTCTTATTTTAATTTGTGTAAATTTTTTGCGCTAAGTGACCACAGCTTTTATGGTCCACATTGCAACGTGGACCGACCAACCCAGCAACAATTTCTATTAAAATGAAGAGGAAGGCACGCGATAGCACAACAGAGTCTACGAGGAGAGGCAAAAGTTGAGTGTCGCGCTCAAGGAGAATTCTAGCACAGGTTTCTGAACATGATATTCACCTAGAGCACGACGTTTTTTCGAAAAAGAAAAATAAAATCGAGCGCGCGACAAGAAATATCCCACCTGCTGGAACTTTCTCCGCAGTGCGCCGCAATTGTCGCGATTTCGAGCACAATGCGAGAGCACAATGCTGCAAGACGTACTGAAGGTTAACTCACACTGTGAAGTCCATAACGAGTGAAAGAGCGCGCACAAAGACTGCCTGGGCGACGCGTGAGCGTTGCGGGGGCCGTGGAGAAACAAAATTTACTGTTCTGAAGTAAAAGGTCAATCCCCAGAGGCTGTACGCACGTCTGACAGTACATAACCTGTCTCTGTTCGCGCCGAATGAAAAGGTTTGCCCCCTTACGACTGCCTTGTTGCAACTGAAACTTCATAACAATGTTTGGATCGCGTTATTATAGGCATTATTGCCGGCATTGTAGCTCGCCTGGTTCTTCTGTGCGCCAGTGCCTGAAAAGTCAGAGCCCCTCCCTAAAGTCCCCGTGGGCGCAGCGAGTACTAAGTCGCTTTTGTGCTCGCTTGTGATGGGGACGCGTGCATACGGCAGCGAATTTCCTTCAACTTTCGTCTCTATCTCTCTTATGAAGCATCCAAGCCACTATTTACCGAAAAACGTTTTAAAAAATCCTCGTTGTTCCAAAATCATAGCGAAAACAAGGCGACCGGCGCGGAATATCCTATTAAAGCCGGTTCCACACCTTCGAAATTTGAATAAGCAGCTGAGCAGGGGCACTGGTATCACGTTCACTACCCCTACCCTGTAGGCCTCTCGCTATCGTGTCATTGTCGTCGTCATCATCATCATCATCATCATCCTATATATGCCCACTGCAGGGCAAATGCCTCTCCCATACAGACATCCATATATCGCGGTCCAGTGCTAACTGCGACCAATTTACGCCCGCAAGCTTCTTGATCTCATCTGCCCACCTAACCTTCTGTAGCCCCCTGCCACGCTTGTCTTCTATATAGGAATCCACTCCGTTACCCTTAATGACCAACGGTTACCTTGCCTTCGCATTACAAGTACTGCCCACGCCCATTTCTTCTTAATTTCTACTAATATGCCTTTAACATGCGTTTGTTCCATAACACACTCCGCTCTCTTCTTGTCCCTTAACGTTACACCCATCATATTCCTTTCCATTGCTCGCTGAGTCGTCCTCAATTTACGTAAGTTGAGCCTTTTAGTGAGCCTCCAAGTTTGTGCCCCAGTACCGGTAAGATGCAGCTGTTATATACTTTCCTCTTCACAGACAGTGGTAAGCTACTGTTCATTATCTGATAATGCCTGCCGAATGCACCTAATCCCATTCTTATCCTCCTGATTCCCTCAGCCTCACTGTTCAGATCAGAGGTCACTACCTGGCCTACGTAGACATATTCGCCTAACACTTCCAATGCCTCGCCACCTACCTCAAACCACCGTGCTCTCCCGAGGCTATTGAGCATTACTTTAGTTTTCTGCATATTAATTTCCGGGCCCATCATTCTACTCTGTCTGTTTAGTTCGGTAATCGTGCTTTGTAATTCGTCCCCCGAGTTACTTAGCAGGGCAACGTCATCAGCAAATCTGAGGTTACCGAAGTATTCTCCACTAACCCTTACGCCCAGCTGTTCCCAACCCAATGTTGTGAACACCTCTTGTATGTCGACTGCAATCCGGAAACTTGTATTTATTTATTTATTTATTTATTTATTTATTTATTTATTTATTTATTTATTTATTTATTTCGCTATTGTCCTTCGCGTAATCACTGTCATGCAGCAGTGTGGGTAGTGGGTCAAGGAAAAAAAACTTTTCCCTTCTGCGTGGTGGCTCTGCTGTTAACTGCGAACGATGCTCCACGATCAACCCATACATTAAACAGGTCAGCTGTTAACAAAAAGGCTCAGGATCTCGGTGAACTGCGAGTGTAGCGCATGTCGCCTGTACAGGCGGCCAGAACACCGTAAGGAAAGGTGGAAAAGGAAACCATGGTGGGTCGTCGCACGTGTGCAAGAACCAGTGTTAAGCGAAGCGGACTTTCTGCAAATTTTTTACTGTACACGTAAGGACAATTGTACCGATGAAAAGATGTAATCCAGCGAAGGAGACCGACAAGCACAGGAAAACAGTAAGCGAGACAGGAAGGCAGATGACGTATACTTGGGCTTCATGGAAATTCGGACTCTGAAAAGGGCTTACTGGCTGGGAAAGATACTTTAGTAGAGCTCGTAATAATTTAGTAAAACTCGTATATATTCCGGGAAAACGAGTTTTACATGTCCTTCTCATACAGTGGACCCTTTTCAGTGTTCCAATTTCCGTGAAGCCCAACTATAAGGCAGCCGCCTTCCTGTCTTGCTTACCGTTTTTTTGTGCTCGCCTGTCTCCTTCGCTGGATTACACTTTTCATCCATACAAGGAAACAACTAGCACAGCAACGAGTTTTACGTACGGGCATTTTATTCATACGCTCGTAACCCGACGAGGATCATGTAACGCAATGCCACAAATGTATCGGCATTCGTGCGGCGTCTGAAGTATACAGTCTGATCAGCGTAAGCAGCTCAAGTCTTAAACACGAAGCATTTCAGGATAATTTGCGCGTCCGTATCAGAAAATTATCCTCATCATTATCTCGGGTCCCCAGGAGTGCGCGCACTTGTATGCCATGCCCAATGCGCGCCGTTCGCACGCGCGCTGCTTTCTTCTCTCGCGCACATGACCTCAGCCCACTACTACACCGGCAAAACTGTAGCCTGCGGGAGCACATGTTCAAGCAGAAGAAAAAAAAAAAAACTCGCTGCTTGCACTAAGTCGCGCAAGGCCAGATCACAGAGAAGCTGGCCGATGGTCTACTGACCGTGGCTACAACGTTTCGCTTTAAAAGCAATAAGCTATAGCCTAAAAGGCTCCCCAAATAACTGACCTTTTTTTTTTTTGTTAGACCCTGCCACACAGCGCAACCTCCTGCAATATAAAGCCACTTCTCGAAGACAGCTGGCCTACCTTGAGGTGCCTGTTGTACAACGATATCTCCGCCATGTCTCCAGGTCGCTTGCAGTACAGCTCCGCCCGAATAACTGCCACGCTGTACAAGTCACGAACTCCCAGACGGAATACAGCCACGCAGCTAAATTGTTCCGCGTCAGAGATTTCGTGAAAGCATAGTATTCCTTCCACCCGTAGCTCGCCGAAATATATATCGGTAAAAATTAAAACTGCTGAGCTATAGAAAGACTGAGCTACAGAATGGCTAGCTGGCGTTAGGGACAACGAGCAGAGCAAAGACTTCGAGAAACGAAAAGACGGCGAGAGTGGAAGGGAAAACCAAGGCGCACGCTCCCTCGCCCAATATTATTACGTTACCATCTGCAGCTAAGCGATAACAGAAAAAAAACAACAAAAATAAAGAGGAAAAAGCGATATCGTGGGTATAAAACAAAGAGCCGAAAAAAATTATTGCATCGCTGACCTGAGCTGCAACGACGTCGAATGGCGAGGGTGCACTAATCGAACGAGACAGGGTCTCCTCCAGTTTCGGTAGGCATGCAAAGACACATACATACAACACGGCTCGCTCCGGTTGCTCCGCGTACACTCTTCGGAGAGGCTAAAGCCCAGCGCTATCTTCCTCCTCACTATCCGCAGTAGCGCGTAGATTGCTGTCGGTAGCAGCAGCGAGCTATACACTTAACGACGGCAAAAGGATAACATGGAAGAGCTGGAGAGGGGGATAAGGAACGGGGTGCGGGCGCTATAGTGCGGGGGTGTCATAAAGGCAATGACGCGGGGTTTCGGGGCGCAAATGAAGAAGCCCACGGCGATAGCGGGGGTCAGTCGCGAAGGCAAACAGTGTGACCCATCACGCCGTTCTCACGGGCTCGACACGAGGGGGGGCTCGACGGAGTCACGAACGCCGTCTCGCCTCGTGATTGGACGATCCCGAGAGGCTCGACCTACGGAACGCCGCAAAGACGTGCTCGCTCGCTTCCTTTCTCTCTCTCTCTCTGTTTCTTATCTCACTCGTGCTTGCTTTAGGGTCCTCATAATTACAACACCACCACCCCCAGTTTATAACACGCCGTGCGTATCTTGCCCCCTTCTTTGTTTTACTTTGCTCCTTCTCTCTTTCACTTTTTCATATACTGTATCTTTCATTTGCACTGAGGGATGACTAGAGAAGGCAAGGACGCTGTAGCGGGTTCGCGCAGGCCGAGAAAGCCGAGGGGAAAGTCAGTGTGGATATGGTGTTGAAGGGAGGCGAAAATGCCAGAGGCCCGTGTACTGTGCGTTGTCAGTGCACGTTAAAGAACCCCAGGTGGTCTGAATTTCCGGAGCCCTCCACTACGGCCTTTCTCTCGTCTCTATCTCTTTCACTCCCTTTCCCCACCCCCACGGACGCTTAGCCGTGCTCCCTACATGGGCTGCAGAAATTAGCGTCCTTTCCTAACCGAACCACAATCATCATCATCATCATCATCAAGCGATTTGGCATCACGAGATACACGTCACTTTGTCAAAGTTGCGGCAGCGCCAGCAGCGTCCGTTAGTCAAGCGCAAGTGTCTAAAATAAGAGGCTGTTGCCGGCCGAAACGTAGGAAAAATAAAACAAACTACGAAACACACACACACATACACACACACACACACACACGCACACACAAGACAGAGGAGACAGAGAGCGGAAAGGTTTATTCTCCGACGTTGCAGCCGCAGTCGAACTCAGGCCAAATGAAGACTTTGATATAAAAGACGCAACACGACATCGCGGTTGTCTTTTAATGCGGACAGTTTCGACCGGACTGTATGCATCCGCGTCTAAGCGCTGTACGCATTCGGAAACGAAAAGTCCGGTGAATAATTTTACGACCAACTGTTTTCTGCGACCTCCTATTTATTCTTCTCGCAAAAAGAACAAAGAGATGCCGCACGGCATTACACAACGACATTGCCGGCAAGCTAAACTGCAAGAATTCACGAGGCCGGCCGTATTTCCGTGCCGAGTATCGCGGCGAATCCCACACCCCGTTTTAGCCGCTCGTCGGTTCCTCCATGAACGCTGGCGGCTTCGGGCGCCTACGACGCAAGAGAGCGGCGTCCTTTCGCTGCCCCCTCGTTGCGGGCTTTTACGACACTGCGAGGCTTTGCGCATTGCTGGCCGGCGACGGCCTCGCACGTGGGCGACCCGCGTACAACGTCACTACAGCGCCGGCGACTGTATACGACAGCGACGGCCGCGCTGCCAAGGCGCCGACGGGAGGTTGCGTAACCGGAAGCCGCTCTCTCGTGGAGCAAAGAATAGAAGAATACGGGGTTACGAGTACATCGTCAAACTGGGAAGACCGCGTTTATGAAGGCCGAATATCCGCGCGACACCCGGCTCATCACAACCCTCTCTGGCCAAAATGACAAAAAAAAAAAAAAAAAAGGTAAGGAACAGTCGACGCGCACTAGGTGTGACACTACCGTTGTTGTGGGCAGCACCGAAAAGCCTTTGTAAGCACAATTGTGTAGTAGGCGCATTCCGCCAGTTTAGTGTATATCCCCAGCGATCAACACTCTAAGGGATAACAAAGGAGCTTAGGTATAGCTAACCACGGTGCTGAATATTACGCCAGTGATGTAACGAGGTAAAAAATACGGTAGAATGACAAAGAGATCGAACACCTACAGTCTGTGTTAAGCGTACCATGTAACGATTAATCAATACCATGCAATCAAGATCAGATAAATACCATGCAATGGGTGGAACAGTACAGTTAGAAGAGTATGCACATTTTCACAGAAGGCTCCCAGTCCGCCACCATAAACCCTTCTGGAGAGCGCTAAATATGCGTGAACCCCTGAAGGAGCACTGCCGAACCAGTGCCGTCGTTTTTCCCAATTCCATGCTGCAGTTCAGACAGGAGGTGCTCCCTATCTCGAGCAAAAAGAGCCTATAGGTGCAAGGGAGTTTTCGATTCTACACTGGACTAAACACCTGCCAAGTACATACGACCGAGGCAAGGGAACAGCACAAAGCGCGGAACAGGAAAGCGGTGGTCTAGCTGAACGGGTCGCAGGAAAATTGAGAAGCCCTTCCCCTATCAGGAAATGGTGGCAAACTGAGCTTGGTGCGCGCGCGCATCTTTCTTTCTTTATGTATGTATGTATGTATGTATGTATGTATGTATGTATGTATGTATGTATGTATGTATGTATGTATGTATGTATGTATGTATGTGCTTGCTTTCGTACTATGTTTCTTTCTTTGATACTTTCTTTCTTGTCATCTTTCCTTCCTTCGTTCCTTCCTTCTTTGGTAGAAGATGTCACGGTTTCATATGGCTGTTATATGGCTCATATGGCGTGCAATGAGGTGCATGCACGTGTTTCGGGTGTGCGCTCATTCATGCCTATAAAGACCCCGCTTTAAAAAACGCGTACAATGAGCCTACAGCGGTTGACTCGGTTATCTTGGTGGTCTCGCAAAGTGGCGCTCGGTGATCGGAACCATCAGCCCGACAAATCTTTATTTTCAGTTTTACTCGAAGCAAAAGCGAAGAAGGAAGTGTGCGTGCATGCACCGCTTTCACGATGATTATTGTTTTCTCGCACGACGCCAACACCGACGGCGACGTGAGTCATCCAATACAAGCATGGCTTGATAATACGAGATCATTTAAAAACGGCGGTGAAGCAAGTGCTGTGATGGGAATACAAACATCACAGAATAAACGTAAATGCGGCCAAGTAAGACAACACGTGAATAGGAGAGCCCTTCTTCGCTCTATGAACATGATTTGGTGACAGTGTTGGTACAGTGGTATGCATGACCATGATGATGCAAATATGACAAGCGGAACTGAATAGCCTGGTGCGTCACAGACGCACTTTATTACAAGTTTCTAGCAAAACGTAAGACGCGCGTAGAAATTCAAGTCCTTTCATTAAGAGACAGGTCTAGGTGAAAATGGACGAAGGAAGACAAATACCAGAATACAGCGGCGCGTGATAATCCATGCGCACATGTTTTCGTTCTACCTTGCCTACGGCCCATGTTTGGATAATAATGAGTAGCGCATAAACGCTACATAAATTGACAGGCGTAAACGGGCATCGCATAAACTATGCAGCGAGTCCTTGGTGGAGTCCCGTTGAGGCACCACTAATTAAGAGCGATGCAAGCTAACTTGAATGACATTGATTATACACTATATACAATGTGGTAGATGGCCGCGTCTCGACCATGCAGTCACTCAGTCCCGGCCAGGCAGCCGAGGGTCGTCGCGCCCAGCAAGCCAAACCCCGGGCCGGTGTAAAGCGCCGTGCCCCACACGTTCACATCATCGTCCTCCTGGGTTTCCCCTGTTTTCAAAGCCTTAGTGACTGTTTTTCCTTCCATAACATGAAGTGTGTTCTTCAACTACATATCCTTAACTGCATACACAGGACGATCGTCACGTTAGGTCCCCCCGATCGTCAGTTTGTAATATTGACTGTGCAGTTTGCGACAAAACCAAGTTCCAGTCCTAACAATAGCAACATGCAAGGAAAATAGGGTTAATAATCGTGTACGTTTCGCTTCATTCATTAACGTACTAACAGCGTCAAACGCCGTGGTCAAAGCCCCACCAGGAGGAACAGAAAAATAGTATACCCTGCAAATACATGTCTTCAACACCGATCCCTTGCTCGGCCTGTCTTTCAAGTGCATGTAGGGTCGGAACAACGCGCACACAACGTCTGTGGGCGATCGTAGCCGTAAGAAATAATATCGCGTAGCCTACATTCCCATGTTCCCACATTTAAATAAAAAAAATAAAGAAAATAAATAGAAAAAAACGCTCTGATGTTCCAGTGTGCGAGTTCGAGAGCGATTTGGAGCTGCGACAACGCTTCTCACTTTTCCGCGACTCGACGATCCATGTAATGGCATCATCAGAGAGCGTCCAAGCAACACCCGGAGACGATCGAAGACGCCTTCGACGCTCTTATCGCGTCCTAGTCCAAAAACAATGTCTTCCGCCGCGAGCTATCCTGCCATCAGTATATATCGGCGTCCTTTTGGCGCTGTGTATAGTAGCTTTTCGAACCCAGCACCCGGGTGAACTTGCGTATGTGTCTGTCTAGCTTCAATTCCCTCTCAGCAACTATAGCTCCCCCCAGTTCCCTCCTTCCGCACACACATATTTTTTTTTTTGCCTTTATTGCTGTTTTCGCAAAACACGCCAATGATGCCGTCGTACTTGATCGCAAGCACTCGAAAACTCACGATCGCGACATGTTCTGCCGAGCTGCACAGCTTTCTTCCGCGAGCACTCGCCGAAAGATAATCGAAACCAAGCGATGTCGTAATATTGGTCGCAGTATCGTAATGCCTCCGGCCAATATTACAAAAATGAGTTATTACAAACATGAGCTTTTCTTTTTAAAATACAAGCCTTCTTCCGTATTGAAGACACGGGGCCCATAGAGTCCACACAGTGTTTAACTTATCTGTTTAAAGTTATATGCAGTCAGAGCAGCAGCAGCAGAAAGGCAATTTCCAATGTCACGAAAAGGAGTTCATATTTTATTCATTTCAGCGAGCCACTTTCCGTGATTCCGCCAGTTTCAAGAACACAGCGTTCATAACCAAGTACCACTTCCGTCGGAAGGACACATCCCCCATGAGCGCGTACCGGAAGCTTTGAGGCCGAACACCGGCACGTGTCTGCAGATTTGGAGATAAAAGAATACACGGACAAGTCGCTTCTACTGGAAAACATAACATAAAAAAACAGGAAGGTGGGAGAGGAGGGGGCGGGGAGTTGAAGGGGTTTTGAACGTGTCTCTATCCGTGTAATATCTTCTTGCCACATGATAATATTTTGGTTCCATTTTGTGGCAGCGAACTGAATTCAATCTAAAAGCTTTGATGTAGCGCAAAAACGACACACAGACACGAGAAGGCACATATCGACGCCACACAGTTGTGTGTCCATATGTGCCTTCTCGTGTCTGTGTGTCGTTTTTGCGCTACATCAAAGCTTTTATAATGAACCACCAACAAGCCCACATCGCAACTCTCGTGAATTCAATCGTTCCGTCTAATCTTTTTCTTTTTTGTCTGCGCGAGTGCGTCAAAAGAGAAGGGGCATTACATCGGCGTACTTAATCACTTTGATAACAAAGCACCATCATCGTACAGTGCGTAGTCAGCATGACGAAAGTTATCAAAATACGCAACACAGACCGTTAACACACGGTCACAGGACCCCCCTTTACAGCTTTAGGCATAAATCCATGAAGCATGTCCACGTGCCCTACAAGCTTTTGAACGGAACAGTCTGGGCGCACACAATATATGTTAGCCTAGAATGGGTAATACGACGCGCATAAGAAGTACAATATCATTTTAAAATTGGAAACGGCTGCACTCGCAGTATTCCCGTTGCAAGGCTTACAATGAATACATCTATTGTTACACGAAGGCGATCGTCATTTCGAAGCTCACAAATCCCGCAAGAAGCTTTCCAAGTGCTCCGAAAAAGAAAAAGAAAGCGCGAAATTATTCGATAAGCCAGTTTAAGTACAACACAAACAACGCAACAAGCACAGAGACCTTTATTCAAACCTCGGGTCAAATTCTGGCGCGAGCGGCTTGCTCAGTGGAGCGCGATGACGGCTCCTGGCAATTCATTTCAGCGGGATTTCGCCCGCAACAATGTTTGCTCTCGTCAGACTGAAATGAGGATCTGCGGCAACTTTTGCTCAATACCCGTGTTGGACGGGAATACGTTGGAATTCGAAAACGCTTCGTTTCGGAAACTGCCGTTGTTTCGGAGTGCCGAATCCTAAGCCGCCGCATAAAAGGCTGGCAGCGGGGCGCCGGCTTAATTGCCGTATCAACCGAATGCAGCTGTTCCTTTGACGTCACAGCTCCAATATTGGGCGTCGGCGCCACGTCTTACGCAATTCCGGGCCATGCAACGTGACTGGCAGTGCGAAGGGTGTCATAACACATAGCGGTGACAAGAAAGTTGCCATAAATTGATTTCAGCGGCTTAGCCGTCGCCATAGCCTGGCCTGGTAAGCTTTAGGACGCAGGTTCGATTCCTGGATACAGTGGCCGACTTACGAGGGGGGAAGGGGGGGGGGGCGGTCGAAATGCATAAATACGAGTGTACTGGTATTTGAGCGCACGATAGGGAACACCCGGTGGCCAGATTTGTTTCGGAGAACCCCGGAATATTTAAAAGAGTCGCCATACAATAAATATGCGCAAACGACTAACATTAAAGGGGTATGTAAACCGGGCTGCAAGCGAACGCTTAACCACAAAATGTAATCGCAGAAAAAAAAATCTTTTACAAAATACGATGAAATCGGCACCACGTAACACGTATTCAAATACAAGCAGATACAAATTAATATAAAAAAACAATAACACAAGCGACAACTACAGGCCCTAAAATTATATTATTTCGAGGGTTTTCTTTCATTTCTTTTTTCCTTCTTTTTCCCCGCTGCGACTGTTTCGATGTCTAGTAACACGTTTTTACATTTCAACGCTTTGCACAGATGCTGTTGTCTGTGCCGGTTTCCATACTTGATACAACACAACAACAAGTAATAATAATAATAATAATAATAATAATTGCCGCACATCTGCCTGCGTCGCTCCAAATGATGTCAAAAGACGATAGTGTTCTGCCGCCCCTGATCCGTGACACCCTCTCTCCCCTGCCCACCCCTCACGCTCTTTCTCTCCCCTCTCACCCTCCCACAATGGATGCAATGGTGTTGCTGAGTTGAATTCAAATTTCCCGCGTTCGCGCTGCTCTTGCACAATCTGCTAGTACCTTTTATTACAGTTGGCTTAGAGCCAGCCACAGAGCCGCAGCTTCTGTCGACTTGTTTTTAACGCGTAGAGCTTCCGACACCATTTCTAACGCGTTGTTTCTTTTTTTTTCCATTTACTAACGTAAAAACCAGAGCAATGTGTATTCTCAATTAAATTAGCGCTGCGGATCACGGTTATATACATATATTTCACCTCAAATAGGTCCGATGTATCTTTGTGCTGTATAATATTGACGTGCATGAACCCGCACCATCAGTGGCAGAAGCTCGCTTGGCTTTGGTTGGCCAGTTGAATCGGTTTTGGCCGGATGGTTGAATCGAGTGACAGACAGACGGACGAAGTTTTTTGCGTTTAGATAGCCCAAGAGAAACTATCGTCTTCAATAATGATGACACATGTAGCTACCACTCTACCACTCTCTTCACCTGCGAGCACATCAACCCAAGGAAAAGCACCCTTTACAGGGGCTCAAAGCTGTACTTTAATCGGGGAGACGAAGCGATCAAGGCGACACGGACATATTTTCCTTTCGTAATCCCGAAAGACTGCTACTTCAGAGAGCAAATATGAGTCCAGCTACCTATCAGACGTGTTGAGTAGCATAGTCGTACAATTCCGCATGTAATCGAAGCTAATCCGTCAGATACACAACGACGAAGGATATGCAAAATTTTGCTGAAAGGGATCAGACCCAAATTAGCTAGGTTTAGTACTGCGTACTTAGCGTCCACGAGGACTTTCCGTTCACAAGGACACCTTGTTTCCCATAACACAGCATGTCCAACTACTCGGCGCGTGCGCCCAATTTTCAATGTGGCGTTGTCACGCGCAATGCCGATGCGGCTTCCGGCTGCTAGGTGCGCAGTACTCAAATTGTAATGCCCGTCAAGGACCTACGTAATGCGTGTTGGCTCTCGTGGTGTGCAGTGACGCATAAAAATGGAAACAGGCTGTCAAAGGCTAGAAAATCATTAGCGTGCAGCTGCGAGAAGCGTTTAAAATTTGGGGCTCTACACTAGAGCACAAAGCTGAGACAGAAGATACTCATATTAGGCCACGCGCAGCGCATCACGGAAAAAAAATGTGGCTGGTCCCTCTGTAAGATGAATCGGTATAACGCGAAAGTAAATGTGTCTTAACAAAAGCAGTTGAATGTTTATGGTACATCGATATGAACTTGCCCGTTGCTATCGGTGTTTCACTGGTACGGCGACGTCCGACGTGGATGAACCCCCGTTCACGCATCGCCCCCGTAACTTCTACGACCGACGTCCGACGTGGATGAACCCCCGTTCACGCATCGCCCCCATAACTTCTACGACCGTGAACACCGCCTTGTGGTAACTAAGGTAGTTCGAGTAATAACTGGATGCAGTAGGTAACAAATGCTGCGCGACAAATGCATAAATCATGTTTACTGACGCCACATTGACCCGTCGACGTCGTTACCGTTCTTGGGCGCTTAACGCAGCAGTTTTATTGTTGCCATTATACTCGAATAGTCGGCGCGGCAACGCTGTCTGCGACGAAAGGCGCACTTTGGAACGAACGCGGAACGGTGCCGCCATCCGAGAGGAGCGAAATAAAGCCACGACCGGACTGGAGAGGAACGCGCGCCTCTTCAGTCCGGCCTGGATGGCGGCACCGAAGGCACCATAGAAAATTTCCTTTGATGCGCTGGGAATCGAACACAAAGCCCCTGCCTCCACGACGAAAGGTAGCCGGTTCTCTACCAATGCGCCATCGGCGCACATGCTTGAAGCTCCAGGAAACGCGGATTAAATTCCTATCGCTCATTCCCTCTGTCTCGATGCACTCGTGCGGCTCAGCACGCGCGCGTCGAGGCACACTTTGTCAGGAACGGTGTCGCCATGCAGGAGAGGATAAGTAAAGCACTGCAACTTCACTTCACGTGTGCTTGTCCAGCAACGCGTGTGCTTTGATGCGCACCTTGGAACGTGCCCGGAATGATGCCGCCATCTAAGAGAGGTGAAGTGAAGCACTGCCGCGCGCGCGGTGTCGGGCCAGCGCATCAAGGAAGAGATGAAGAAAAGAGAACAGAACGAATAAAAGCCGCGCTTGCACATTTTCGAGCACGCGCTATATATAGCGCGCGTGCTCGCGTGCCTTCGCGCATGATGCATGTGCGCGCGTGCCTTCGAGCATGATGGCAACAGGAAAACTACTGCGTTAAGCGCCCAAACACGGCAACGACGGTGACGGGTCAATGCGACGGAAGTAAACATGATTTACACCTTTGTCGCGTGGCATTTACTATCGACTGTGCCCAGTTATTACTTAAACTACTTCAGTTGCCACAAGGCGTTGGTCATGGATGTTATGGAGGCGATGCGTGAGCGTGGGTTCATACACGTAAAACGGCGCTTTATCAGCGAAACACAGATAGAAATGGACAAGTTCACCTCGATCTACAATAAACGTTCAGCTGCCTATGTGAACACACATTCCACTTCTGTGCTATACCGATTCCTCGGACAGACGGATCCTCCACATATATATATATATTTTTTTTCATGAAGGGCGGCACATATCCAAAGTTGGTCATGATTTTGCAATGTCGTTCAACCTACTAATCTTGTGCTCATAGTTTTGGAGGAATGCAGGAATAGATGCACAACACTTTCATACTCGAACGTTTGAGTACAAGACTCCAATGAAGCACAGCAGTGTTGGGCTCTGACCAGAGCAGGAGCCTTACGCTCCTGTTGCATTCTTTAAAAAGTTATAGAAAGTTATCCTATTCTTGTACCCTTGTAAAACGAAAATTACAGGGCCTAAGAGGTTGAACAGATTTGCAAGGTCAATGCCGCTTTATATTTGTAACACAGAAATACACGATGGACAACAACACCCTAAACTGTACACATATGAGTGGCAATCCATGACATCTAGCATCACACAAGTAAAGTTACGAGTTCACTGAGCAAAAGAAAACTGGCTATGAGCATGATTTGACAAGAGCACAAGCAGTGAGTGCAAATAGACACAAGAAAAACAATACATGGCTCAAAATAGTCCTGCAAATAATCTGGCAAAGAAATAATTTCGATAACAAAGGTTTGGATTACGAGGACGACGAATGTCTCCGCCGCTTAGTGAGTTTACTAGCGCAGATAGAATGCAAAACAAAGATCGTCGTAAAAATGACAGGGGTGAGTACAACAATCGTTTGTTTTTATGGTAGCATATACACATAGTTCAGTAATCCCAAGGGCATAAATAACATACTGGCTTTTCCGTCCCAAAACCACGATATGATTATGAGAGACGACGTAGTGGATGGCTTCGGAAATGACCAGCTGCGGTTCGGTTACTTAACGTGCACTGACATCGCACAGTACACAGGACTCGAGAATTTCGCTTCCATCCAAATGCGGCCGCCGCGGCCGGGATTCGATTCAGCACCCTTCGCACGAGCAGCCGAGTGCCACAACCACTAAACCACCGAGTCTACGCTAAGACGGAGGGAAGTCGTACCCAAGTTATTATTGGTTTGCGGTGGTAATATTAACCTGACGTCACTCATGTCGGCCTGTTTTATGTCCCCATTGCGGAGACAATTCTCGTCAAAGGATCTCGTAATATTGCCGGCTTGCGCCAGCCGACATCGCCCTACTGCCGCGAATTTCATTACTTTCATCACACCACCAATGACACTTTGTCGCCGTCGGTCGCACTCTACATTTATTGGCGCCCATTGGGTAACTCTAGTAGGCAGACTTATCTGTCCAGAGCGTTACATCCCCCACCCAACACCATTTCTTCCTCATCCTATTGACCGGAAATGAGAATCTCGGTTACGTCGCTGCATACTCTAATCTACACGCTTACCTTCTTGCTTTGTCACACACACACGCACACACGCACACAATATAAGTACTTTTCTCTTTTTTACTGGGATGAAAACACAAAATGCGCTGTGGACGATGTAACGAACCGCTTATTGTCAAACACATTATAATAACATGCGCGGGGTTAGCGAAAAGAAAAGTTTGCGTTTATGCACTATACGAAACTGACACCGCTCGATTCACCTTCGGCGCGATCAGAGCGTGCATTAGTGCCCGTGGCAGACGTGCGAGTATTTGAAGAGTCTACGAGCATCTTCACTAAACACCATATGAAGGCTTCATCCTTTTTGTCCATTTCCCGTAACTCCTTCGCCCTACACAACACTGGTTGATTTAGCGATGTTAAACATAACGAGGAAACAAACTATGACTAACTACTTAACTTTTTTATTTCGTCGCTCGATCCAGGTCCCTGGCGCTTTCTCAAACTTGTATTGTCAATCTCCAACTCCTACGCTAGCGCCAGCATTGTGCAATGACATCACATCATCCGAAATTGAGTCATTCTTTGAATAAGGGCGCAGGGCAATCAAACTCGCCTCGAACTGATTTGCGTTGCGATAAGGCAGGACTGGGACTGCGGAGTACGCCTTTCTCTCGAAAGCAACTTTCGTGGCGTGTACGGGCGCGTGAGCGGTATACAATGGGCCTCATTTATGTTTCAATAGCGCGCCAAAATGTCAAACGTTGCAATTCCCCTACGAGGCGGAGCGTGGTACAACAACAATTATGATCGCTTTCTCCTCAGTTAGAACGCTCGCCCGGCCTGCTGACATTCGCGCGGTCTTCTACAGAAATCGATGCGAAGATAAACCTAGTATTTGCCCATTCACAACAATGTTGTATCGATTTTCACTGTAACGGTTACGTACGGTCTCTCTGCGACAATGAAGGAAAAGGAAGGGAACATTACGCGCGTCCCACCTTTCACAGCGCGGTGGACCAAAGTGCACACAGAAACGTCAAGTATTACAAGTCACGTAACATTGACCCAACAGACGACGCACTACACTGCGGACACTATACTCTGACGCGTGACCAGTCAACTCGACAAGTATATAGACTCTCAGCTCGACGAAAATCATTCTTCATAGACCGCGTAAACGTGCCCGTACGCGTACATTGTCACCGATCGCTGCGAAGAAAGCTCATCGATCAAATATAGACAACGCCTGAAAATAGCGCAAGGACATAAGGGTCTGTGTTAACGACAGACACGCACGGACAAACCGGCGAACACTGTGTCAGCGTCGACCTACAAAGGTGAAGACCGAAAATGGGCGCGACATGTATGTACTAGTCTTCACGATTTTACGCTCTTTCTTTTCTTTGTTCCGTTGGCTTAGCCCTCGGTTTCTGCCGCAGCCCGTTTTACATTCAACCGTCCAGCATCCTAAATGTATTGCGATTTCCCAGCACAAGGCAGCGAGATCGCGACTGCGACACGGAAGAGTATCGATTACTCGCACTCGCGGGAGAAGCGCTGCGACGCCCGACTGCCGCGCCCTCCACGAACGGCGGAGGGAACTAGCGGCGAGTAACGACGAGCCACGGTGCGGAGGTCGCGAGAAACGCTGAAAAC
Source organism: Hyalomma asiaticum (assembly GCA_013339685.2). Lineage (NCBI taxonomy): Eukaryota > Metazoa > Arthropoda > Arachnida > Ixodida > Ixodidae > Hyalomma > Hyalomma asiaticum. The sequence continues at coordinate 6,561,392 of CM023491.1, forward strand.
ACTTCGCCTCGCACCCTATAGAGGCCGCCACGCGAATCACTTATTCTGAGCGCGGGAAATCTAAACTCAAATTTGTGCGGGTTATGCAGTTAAAATACAACACCGTTCACAATGAATTGTACCTTCACGTCCTTAAAGGCTTTGAAGAGACAAACAACGGACTGTGACAAAAACAGAGTGGATACCAAGAGATGCAAAAGGAAGTGCCACAGGAAAGCAAGAGGTTTTAGATGGAGCGATGAATTTAAGCGATTCGCAGGTACAAGGCGGAATCAACTCGCCGAGAGCTGGGCGACTTATAAATCGCTGGGAAAGGCCCCCGTCCTGCAGTGAACTTTAACTATAAAATCCTCGAACTTCATTATGCAAAGCAAAGGAGTGCAAACACGGACACGAGAGTAGAGAAGACTACAAGAACGTCGACTATCGACTGAACGATGAACAGTTCGCATGCCTTTACGTGATTAACCCTTACCAACTCGTTCAGCTTTGTATCGTTTTAAGCGCGAAACTTCCCTTCCCATCAGTCTTAGTGGCAGACCTTTCACTTCCATTTGATTTGCTTGGTTATGCGCACCGCATGCGTCATAATTTCGGGGGCCTTACGTCCCAAAACCACGGTAAAATTATGAGTGACGGCGTAATGTAGGGCACCGGACTTCAAACGTGCACTGACATCGCACAGTAGACGGGCTCCTACCATTTCACCTCCATGTAAATGCTGCCGCAGCGGCCGGGATTCGATCCACCGACCATCGATAAAGCAGAAGAGCGCCATATCCACAGACCACCACCGCGGCGTGTGCACCAAATACATAATCTCATTGCTTTTAATCAGGGGATGTTCACCTTTGCATTCAGAACTACGCACAATGTACTTTACTACCAGCAGCAGTTGGAATACCCAACGATATTGACGCGTGAAGGCAGCATGTGCTGGGCACTTCAGGTGCCCCGGCTGTCGGCATCTCCTGTGATCTCCCGCCGTCCTGCTCACGTTCACAAAACAGCTATTCAAAACAGGGCCAAAACTGACGGAAACCCGTTAAAATGGATCCAGATCAGAATTGATTGAAAGAAACCAGATTGGTATAATAAAAAGAAGGTACATGTTAATAGTAAATACAACATAAAGAGATCAAACTAAGGGAAAATAATTTGACAACGCCGACGAGAAACGCAAGAGAAACACCAGAGACACGCAGGGGAATCGCTGCGCCGCAGCAACACAAGTTTTAATAACCAAATGAATTCCTACGAAACCGATCAGTATCGGTTAAGAAAACTTAATTGATCCGGATACAGAGACTGCACATAGCCATCATGTGTTTGTATGTTCTGAAGGAACGCGATGTGACAATTCCGTTACGTCAACTGCGTTAGTCCCCATTTGATGGTGACATCCTGTGGATTGGGGCATTTCTTGTGTGAAAATGTGCCATGTACCTAGCACTCAGGTCTATTTATAGGTCGTGGTTCTATCGTCATTCTGGCGCCATTGTTCCTGAATATTCGTGACGTCACATGTTGGAATGAACTTTTACTAAACACAAGAATGGCAAAGAAAAATCAGTTTGTTATCTAATATAAAGAGTACGCATTAAGTACAAATGATCGAATAATGAGTTCAAACCAAGCGAAAGTCAGCCGCAAACGTCGACGATAAACGCAGGAGAAACACAAGGGAAACACATGCGACTCACTGCTCCGCACTTCGTGCAGCTCCCACTGTAGTCCAACTGGCTTAGATTTTCATAGTCTTGCTGTCGCTTTCGACGATTGCAATCTGGCCGTGATAATAAATGACAAAGGGCTCACGCCATCAGCAACAATATCTTGCTGTTACATAAAGATCACTCCTGTTCAGTGCGTCCAGGAATGCACTGGTGAACAATATTGAGCACTTCAATTCTGGCGACAATGTAAGTTTCGCAACGTAAGTTTCGCAACGTAAGTTTCGCAATGTCTATAGGGATATAACATGCAGATCTTTCACAATCAAATAGTTGCCGCTCTGGCCTATTGTCTCCCAATGGTAGTCCTGACCTGAACTTATTCATGAAATATGAGCATAATAGCACATTTCTTTCGGCATCGCCGCGATCTCAGCTGCAAATGACGTTGTCTGGTGTTCTAGCCGTATCTTCGAAAGATGCGACAGTGTTGCATATTAGCGCACTCGGCTGCTGATCCGAGGGTCGCGGGATCGAATCCCGGCCGCGGCGGCTGCATTTCGATGGAGGCGAAATGTTCAGGCCCGTGTGCTGTGCGATGTCAGCGCACGTTAAAGAACCCCAGGTGGTCGAAATTTCCGGAGACCTCCACTACGGCGTCTCTCATAATCAGAGCTGGTTTTGGGACGTTAAACCCCACAAATCAATCAGTGTTGTATATTAGCGGCAGTACGTGGCATATAGCGAATCATCCGTACATATTCATGTGAAGTTCCCGTACCTCTTTGGTGAGCTACGAGGAACAAATATTTGTTTGAGGCTTTTTATATGCGTAGTCTTTTCAGTTTTGCGCATCCCTGGCACGAACCATCGCATACCACATATACGATTGTTCACAATTGATTTGTGTAGGGGTATAATGCGAAAGCGTCACATATCGAATTGACAGAGTCATCAGAAATACCAACGCTTGAAAGTGTCATTAAAGGACACTTTCAAGCGTTTCAAGCGTCATTAATGACGCAAACCGTGGATCAGCGACCTACGATGGTGTTCGTGTCCGGCATACACGAAAAAATGCTCCCGTGTGTCCCTATGAGAGATCACTCAGCAATGAGGCGCAGGCTTCAGTCAAGTGCGTAAACAGTCGCTGTGCAACGCACTTTGCTAAGGCATCTACGCGGTACCTGAACTCCGAGGCCTTGCAATGTGGGTGAGCAGCCGTGACACATGAGTGTCAGAACATGTACTCTATTAAACACGTAGGAAACAAAAATAGCTTCGTACAGCAGGCGCGGGGAGCTTTATGAAATGCCTGGCACATGTGACAGGCCAGCCAGTCGCGATTCCGACGTTGGCATGTGTGTTTCCACGAGAACATGCCAGGGTCAATAACAACAATGAGAGACATCTGACAAGTAATGTAGGAAAGCTCCGCTTCATCATCAGTGATTGGGAAGTAAGTGGCAGGTGATCTTCCGCATTAAAGCCATTGCGACTCATTGCGTCGTTGTCAGTTGGATCCACTGGCGGCGCGAATAACAATGCTGTAAGGGCGACAAGTCGTCACACTTTTCCAAGCAGTACCCACCGCTACAGCTGGGATCGAGCTCGTAACTTTGAGCTCGCCATAGCAACGCCATCACAGCGGGCTACGGCGGCGGTATCACGATGATACAATGTCGAAGTCAACACTTTTACTCTTTCGTTGCTTCAGCCTGATATGTAATAATCCGCTGAAAATTTGACAATGTACAGGGTCGTCCACTCTTGGCGAGAACACAACTTAGGGTGGCCGCGCACCGAAGCTAATTTAGAGCAGGCGCACAGGTGCTTGAAGGCAGGTCATCGTTTTCAACAATCCTTCTATGGCTTCAAGCCGCTATCTTGCCCTGAAACACGGTAGTTGTCCCTGCGAACGAAAGTCCACTTGTAACGTTGGCTGTACCGACATTCCTTGGTTCTGATAACTATCAATGGTAGATAAGAGGAAGAAAATGAACGTATAATGATCTGAATAAGAGAGATGGAGTGTCCCTTCTTTCATCCGAGACGGAGTTGGTCACTGCAGCTCGTACTGACAACGCAGCCGGGGAGTAATACCGCCATTCTCCGGAGAAAAGGCCCGATCAGTTTCTGCTCCTACAACACAAAGGCACGTGGGAGGCATTTCGTTATTTCTTTCGTTCGTTCTTGCTTTGCACTTGTTCGCAGACAGCTCCGTGCGTTTCCTCTGAGAGAAGGTTTTCTCTCACCTCTATAAAGGGGCGATATTGCAGCTGCGTGTCAGCTGGAAACACACCTGAGCCAAGTTCGAAAACCGCTGCTGCCATTTAAGGTCTCGCCGGCTTGCCGATCCATCTTGGAGTTTGCCTGCATGGCATCATGAACTTCATTTCGCGCGTCGGCGCATGTCGTCGTGAACAAACGGTAGATCTACGCGGTGTCGCGAGAGAGTGAAAACGCATTGTTTCGGCACATCCCAATGAGACGTGATAGGTCTTGCATGCCCGTAAGCACAGGAATGAACAGCAAAAATACTAATAAAGAGCGAGAACTTTACTTAGGTATTTCACAGGAGGTGAGAACCTCACGAGAATGCAATGAAACGTACGTTGCTGCCCATTTAATTGCATGAAAAAGGGCAGTAGGTAAAGGTATTCAACAAATTTACGGTAAGCATATGAGACGATATACACGCGTAGACGCATTCGCACTGGTAGCTTAGCAAACAGGCGTCACGCTACTAAGTTCGAGGAGGCGGGTCATGTGCAAGAACACGCTGTGCATATAGATTTAGGTGGATGTCAAATGACCTCAAGAGGCTCAATAGGCACCCACCGCTACGGTCTCCCTTACAATGACATCGTGGTTTTCGCAGGTAATGTCTCAAAAATAACGCCGATAGGAATAAGTAGTTATTAGGTCTTGTCAAGAGCACAATGAAATGTCGCGATCAAAAATGTCGGCCACAGATTAGCGTGTCGCTGTCGTCAAATCCGGGCACTGTTTCTGCTTCCTAGATGTCTTCTTGCAGTCGCTGTACTCAAGGAAATCACGACGGATGTCTCCAGACAGCGATTGCAGTCGTAACGCAGCAGCGGCTCTGCGCGATATGCGTCAGCCAATTCGGCACACAGCGACGTTATATATTCGCCCGAGCGCGAAGTGCCATCCGCTGTGCGCCGCCCTATATTTAGCTCGCAGTGGACGTATCTGCTGTATGATCTGTCGCAATGTGCTCGCATTCCATATCGCGCGGCATCTCGCCAAAGCGCATGCATGTCGACAGTACAGAGCGAGCACTCCCCCGGAAATGTCAAGACGCAATCGTACGTAAACCGAACCAGCGGCACACACCAAAGTTGGACGAGCGAGTGCTCGCGAGTCGAATCGCGCTCCTTACTGCACCCCGGCAACAACCGGCCTACCCCCCTCATTCCAAGGACGTCGCAACCATCTTTACCAATGTTTGTATCCTCATAATGATTATGATGATGACGACACCAACCCATAGGACTCGTACACACGCTGAACCATTGCCCATGTATAGCGCAGTTTAGCTATTATCTTGAAGTGGCGTCTTTGATAGCAGCGTAATGAGAAGCATATCATGCTGGTGATTTCTACGTCGAATCTTTCAGGCTCTTCATGCATTGATACCCTACCACGTCAATTTTGGTGCATACCAAGTGAACGTCACGACCAGGAGAGCACGAAAACGAACAGACAGACAGACAGACAGACAGACAGACAGACAGACAGACAGACAGACAGACAGACAGACAGACAGATAGATAGATAGATAGATAGATAGATAGATAGATAGATAGATAGATAGATAGATAGATAGATAGATAGATAGATAGATAGATAGATAGATAGATAGATAGATAGATACGCTCAAAGCTGTTCATGTTTTCCAAGAAATGTTCGATATAAAAACAGACCTATAAAGTAAATGTGCAGAGTATTTCCACTTCGTTGTCCTCGCCCTTGTTTCAGCGGCCGGGTAAACCATGAAACATATATGAACAACTCATTTCTGTATATACCTGTTTGTGTATGTGTGACTGTACGCGCTACTTGTGTTAGAACGTGATCGCTGCGTGTACCGTGATCGTCTCCCTACACGTGGAGGAGCAGGCCAGGCCTTAAACAGGGCTCAAATCTCCGGAGTAACCATAAAAAATTTGCACCCCTCTCTCTCTCTCTGTAGCTTGGACAGTCTCTTCAAAACCTCAACACAGGCATGTGGGCGCAAACTGCCTTGAAGATGAGAAGAACACCCACCTGACGTGTCTCACAGACGTAGTGTCCATTTTCGTTTTGCACTGTTCGTCGTGAGCTACGAATTTCCCGCGCTGTGCGCCACAAGTTTACCGCGTTCACAATTGCTTTCAAAACAAGCGTCGCTTTCCGCCGCGGCTTCCACCTAACCATTGCTCTCTGTAGCCAGTAAGCAAGCTATCATAAAAACCGTGACCTGTTCCCGTCCTTCACAAGTTTTGCCCAGCTTTAGAATTGACTCTTCTTTCTAGTTGCAAAATTAAAAAAAAAAATACATTGAAACCACTGAAACATTCAAGTTATTCGCCGTCCCTTGCGTTTTGGAAAGCCAGCTTCATGTTATTTTATGTGGAAGCAGGAAAAGAAGAAAAAGAATAAGATAGATGAGTAGGAGAATGAGGGAAAAGACTGGCGCCCACCGAAAACGACGCAGCTGGTCTCCTATACTCGACGGCATACAAACGATGCCATTCAATGCCTGTTCGCGGACAGACCCCCACTGAAGTTGTTGAGCTGACAACCGACGGCAGCGAAAAACGGGAGCCGTCGTGAAGTCGTAAACGACCAAGCAGTAACGCCGACAACAAAGGCCCAGTAACAGTCGTCACTCGTCCGAGGCCTATATAGTTCGGTGCATCAAACGCTGCCGGGTTGTGTACCCTCATAATACAACTCTCGCGAGAGCGCCGCAAATAACGACTGCCGGTGTTCCCATTCCCCAAAACGGCAAGCCAGCCACTCCAGAGAGAGAAGCAGCAAGAAAGAGAAATGAAAAGTGGACCTGCACTATAGCGGCGGAGTGCTTTGACGCTGGGGCTGGCGGAGCGCCTTTGGAGGAGATCTCCCGCAATCGTTCTGGCCGAAAGAGGGGCGGGAGGGGTGCTGGAAGGAGGGCGCGGTAGACAGGGACAACCTCAACTCTCTGTCGTCGAGCTCGGTAGAGCCCAGCCGCGATTCGCAGAGCGACGCGTCGACGGGCTCGTAATGTGCCGTCTGATTGCGGGCGATGAGCGCTCTGCCGCGGCGGTGGCCCAGCCGACCGCAGCGACGCCGCCGACTCTTCCGTCCCCAAGCCTCTGCCAAGCTCAAAGCGACGCGAAGAGCACACGCCTCTTGAAACGCGGTCGCTATGCCCCGCCGGTCCGCCACGTCGCGCAGGGCGCGCCGGCGAAACGATGGGACGGCAGCGCAGACGCATTCGCGGCGTGTAGTACACGGCGCCCGAAAGCTCTTTCTGTAAAAGCGTGCAGCGCAGCGTACAGCGGAATACACGAGGCGAGACGCTACGAAACTTGTGAAGGTGGCCGCCCGGCATGATGCACGGAACAATAACGCCAGTGCGCTGACAGCTGAGCGACAACTTGGGACGATGATCAAGAAGACCCGAAAGATGACACAGTGTGTAGATATAGACAGACTACCCGCTACACTAAGTACCAGCGGTACCTTGCAGAATAGTAAAGAAAGCTTACGGCAGACACAATTACAGCAAAAGATATTCGCAGCCAATACTTATACAGCCGAACCTCGTTATAACGAAGAAGCATCGGGACCAAATCAGTCCGTTATATCCGATAACTCCTTTAACCGTGGGGATAAAAACGGCGACCTTCGGATCGCCGAGTGCCATAACCATTAGACTACCGTGGCGTGGCCTGCTCTCCGAAGTACTGTGTGGTTAAAGGTCCGGAACCTTTGAATAATAACGCCAGTGAGAAGCGCTTGTCCTGCGCTTCTTTCATTCACCCCCTTGTTTTAATGCGGAGATCACGATGAACCGATTCTAACCAGCCCAGCAGTGCTGCTATAAGTACGTTCTCTCTGTTGATCAGAACGAAAGGGGCATTGAGACGAAAATTCATCGCTTGTGGAGAAAATATTAATGTTCACTGGGTATTGATGTCAAAATTTCTGAGAAAATGTCTCGGGATGCTGAGGTTTTGCCCCTAAAGTCAGCGACACAAGGGTGTATCTGCGTGGGAAAGCCAGGCTGTCTAGGCAGAAATGCTTGATGTCACGAACATAAATAAGCGTCGCGTTCCGTTCTGTTTTGCCCCGCCTTGGTGGCCTAGACTCTAGTGACTATGACAGTCAGCTGCCGATTTGAAGGTTGCAAGATCGAATCCCGGTCACAGCGGCTGCATTTCGATGGAGGCGGAACGTTGAGAACCGTGCAATGCGCGATGTCGAAGCACGTACAAGGAACCCAAGGTGGTTTAAATTTACAGAGCCCTTCACTACGGCGTCTCTCATAATCACATCGTAGTTCTGGCACGTAAAACACTAGAAATTACGTTCTATTGTGTTTTGTTACCCAGTGGGGCAGTTGCGGTCGCCAGAACCGCTGAAACCAATTTCGCTGTTTGCACGGATCACTTGCGCAAATTCCTTTCGCGTGCTTGGGCTACTGGTGCGGGCGGAGTTTAAGTTGTAATTGGCTACAGGTTTACACTTAGACCGAATGACGCCGCAAGAAACCCGCGTCAGCGTTGTGAAAACGCGTCAGAGGGTACAACACGTTAGCTCGCACGACGGAAATTACGAAGGAAATTACCAGCACTGTGGACAACGCGCTTAATCGCATGCGGAATATTCTTAAAGGTATTGTTTTCCACCTTAAGAGACTTGGGCCTGTGGTATTGTGATAAGGCGTCAGGCTTCCGTGTTGTATGCCTGGGGCTCAAATCACACAGTTGGAGAACATATTTGCGTTTGTTCAAAATATGTATATGGGCTACCACGACGTATGTATGTATTAGCCCTCTTGCAGTTGTCGCGCTTCGAAAGTGTAAGGTGCAGCCCGCCTTTCTTGAAATAGCATGGAATGTTGGGCTAGTTGGCACATACGCATTGTAGCAGCGCAAAAGAAGGAACATAAAACACAAGACGAACGCTGACTCGCAACTAAAACAAAAATTATTTGAAAAAACACACAGGAAAACGAAACAACCGATTGATAACCGGAAATGGGTGAACTAGTCAGTAATCTAAGTACCCCTTAACAGTACATGTACAGAGCAAATATGCAAACTCTTTGTCACTTAGGTGACAGAGATGGCTGACTGACGCATGTGTCTCCCGTTCTTTTTATATGAAATGCTTCCATCACTTCACGTGTTACTTTGCATCTATGTGCTGAAAGGCATCTTCGCCTTTCTTGACACAAACATGCCCAATAATGTGTGTCATTCCGAACTCGCACTCGCGACCAGTTTGCTTGTTCTTCACCGTCGCTCTTTGACGGAACGTCACACATTTACCAGATGCGGCGTTGTTATAGGGTGTACTTGTTACATAGCCAGGGAAACGAGCAGTGGGGCCGCACCTGTAGCAAGTCACCTAACGGGCCAATATAGCTCGAGCAATGCTGCACGTTTCTGCATGGACAGGCACGGTTTCTGCCAGCCGCGTACTACGTTCTCGCATCCGGCGGTCCCCTCGCCACTCATTATGCGGCGACGTGAAATGGCTGCTCTCGTTCGGGCGCGCGTTGCGACGCACAGGCGACAGCGCGTCGGGGTCGCCTGCGAGGGTGACGCCACTTGCGTCGCATTGTGCCGCCGCGGTGTCGTTGAACGCGCCATTGTGACGACACGTGCTGCTGCTGTTCCCCCGGAAAGAGTCCCCTTCATCCGCCCACCCGACGGACGCGTGCTGTCAGTGCGTCCTCGATCGAAAGAAATGCGGCGCCCGCGGACAACACGCGCTGATTCTTGATTGGCTCGGACAGCAATTGTACGGACGTCGAATGAACAAAACTAAGTGTCCGCACTTGATGAAAACAAATCAAACTGAGTATTATTCACACATGATTACAAAAGATGAGAACAAATTACTTGTACAGATACCCTACGAGCCCTGGTTCAACATAGAACAGTGTGCAAATGTCGGAGACGGACATAATTAGTAATGTCAGAAAAGGTTTTATACATGTCCGAGTTTTAATCATGCACCAGTCGAACGAACAAGCAAGGTTAAAGTCAAGTGTTGTGTTTATTTCTAGAGAGATACAATATTCCGGGTTAGAACTCCGAAGAGCAGAAAGCCTGGTGTAGTATCTTCCGAATTAAAAATTTAAACGGTCTTAACGCCTGAAAAGAACGAATATAAAATCAATCAAACAGAACGCTACTAGGCTAATCAACAAAGAATCTTACTATATTTTGGTGCGTGAATAGTGAATCTTAGAACCGAAGCTAATACGAATCAAACAGTGATGAAACCGAATCGAATACGAATCAAACAGTGATGAAACCGAATCGAATACGAATCAAACAGTGATGAAACCGAATCGAATACGAATCAAACAGTGATGAAACCGAATCGAATACGAACAAAATACTGTTCTACTAGATTGCGAAACGAACGAACGAACGAACGAACGAACGAACGAACGAACGAACGAACGAACGAACGAACGAACGAACGAACGAACGAACGAACGAACGAACGAACCGAACGAACGAACGAAACGAACGAACGAACGACGAACGAACGAAACGAACGAACGAACGAACGAACGAACGAACGAACGAACGAACGAACGAACGAACGAACGAACGAACGAACGAACGAACGAACGAACGAACGAACGAACGAACGAACGAACGAACGAACGGAACGAACGAACGAACGAACGAACGAACGAACGAACGAACGAACGAACGAACGAACGAACGAACGAACGAACGAACGAACGAACGAACGAACGAACGAACGAACGAACGAACGAACGAACGAACGAACGAACGAACGAACGAACGAACGAACGAACGAACGAACGAACGAACGAACGAACGAACGAACGAACGAACGAACGAACGAACGAACGAACGAACGAACGAACGAACGAACGAACGAACGAACGAACGAACGAACGAACGAACGACAGAACGAACGAACGAACGAACGAACGAACGAACGAACGAACGAACGAACGAACGAACGAACGAACGAACGAACGAACGAACGAACGAACGAACGAACGAACGAACGAACGAACGAACGAACGAACGAACGAACGAACGAAAGAACGAACGAACGAACGAACGAACGAACGAACGAACGAACGAACGAACGAACGAACGAACGAACGAACGAACGAACGAACGAACGAACGAACGAACGAACGAACGAACGAACGAACGAACGAACGAACGAACGAACGAACGACGAACGAACGAACGAACGAACGAACGAACGAACGAACGAACGAACGAACGAACGAACGAACGAACGAACGAACGAAGCTCTTGGTCGCGATTGAGAATGAGGTGAACTTAATGGATGCGCTACCACTTAGTGTTTGGTGCACAATAGGTCGGCTAAGGTGGACTTTTGATTGACTGGACTATAGGTCAACTTCAGGTGGACTGGCCGACATCTCCGTATCCGATGCGGGTATGGGTCACACGCTCTTTCTTTCGTGCGTGTGACACACCCGCATGTGCATGGTAGGCTCCCACCTGCATAAGTCAATGCGGTGCGCAGCTGCATCCACTCAACCTCAACTTTCGCTTCACTGAACTCGTTATTCCAAGAGTTGATTGGCCCTTTCCTGTACAGAATGTATGCTCCGATTCATGTATATCCGCAGAACATCCAACTTTAGCCATTGCCACCTTTTTAAATGGTCTTGTAATAATATCAGAATTGATAGTATATAATGGAACTCAAACTGCAGCGATAAATCAAGCACCGTATACTTCTTTTGATATATGACAAGCCTGTGTGCAATTACACTCATGTGCACACAAAATTTTTATACAAGTAACAACTATGTGCGAAAAATTACTAAATTTCGTGTCGTGTTATTTACCGCAGCTAGGAAGAGCCACCTTGTTCCGATTAGTGAAGTTTCAAATTATGAGACAATAAACGACACGTCCCGTCGGGTCGCTTAATTACCCTCGGAATGCGGCGCATAGAGTCTTTCATTGCCCGAGAGACAATAAGCGACACTGCGTCGCTTACTGTTTCCCGCTCACTTGTGGCAAACGGAACTTCGGGCGAACAGGCCGGTCGGTGTTCAAGTAACAGGTTCCATGAGTATTGCTACGATGCAAGGGATTATGCAGCCGGCTGGTTTCTTGCGGTGCAATGCTAATCGTGTACTTGCACACTTTATTTTGTAGGGCGTGTCATTCTAGGTCGCAGACACAATCAGTTCGCGAGGGAAATCACCTCAGCGAAAGCTATCATAAGCCTTGGCACACGCAACGATGGTGGGCTGGCATGCGTGAGCTGATCATCGTTAACGCTGACGGGCAATTAAGTGGCATATCTCGGACTGCTGGCACATGCCGCCGCACACTGTCTTTGCCTGGTTGCTCTAAGCACGTAGCGATTTAGGGGTTCACCTTATCGACGACCATCGCCTCCTCCTGTCGCGTGACGACGCTTCATGCCGATGTCAGCGACGCGCAAGAGAGGGCGCCACCGCCTCGCCGTGCGCACGGTTTCTCCTCCCACGGTACTTCGACGCACAACGAAAATCGTTGGGTTGCCCGTGCTGAGCACTTTCTCAGGTTTCACTGTAGCGGAGGGGTTTAGCTGTCCTCTTACCATTTGCGATGGCAGTCGCTCCCTTGTAGTACGCTCCTCTTGCACTGACTGCTCCCGGTGTGTGCGGCGGCAGTTCTGAGTCGCTGTCAGCCCAGCTGTGCGAGCCAAGAAGAAAAGGTGCGCTGCCCTGACGCCGGCTTAGATGAGGAGGCTACAGCGAACGGACAATTTTTGTTTGTTTGTGCTTTCTCTTGCTACATGGTTCGTTAATGGATAATTAGTCTTTTGCTTCACAAATAAATCATCAATCAGTCCGAAGTTAGCGCTCACCTGGTTGTCCTGTCCCCTTGGTTACCCCTTCCACCCTTGTTACGTTTACTAGTTCCGAGCTGCGCTAAACACTTGAACGTTATGAATAGTTTGAGCTCTAGCCTAACCACTTCAGCGCCCCAAATCAGGGCCCCTTTAGAAGAACGCTGCGACACTTTATAGTAACAAATCTACGCCGATCAATCATGGGGGCTCCTGCGACGACGTGAGCCGACTATAGTATTGTAACAGCACTGAACGAACCACGGAATTTTGAAGTTTGGTTTCAAATGCAGCTAGAAACCGCCCTGCTCTGCTTTAAGAAAAAATGACATCATGAGGAGCACAGAATATGACGCTTAATGCATAGCTAGCATTGGTGGTTTCATGACGGCGGGAACATCTGCTACAATGCTTCACTTGTTTGTTTTGAGTTCAAGGAATGAAAAGAAATAACAACTGTCATTGATTAAGGAAAAGACGATGCATCCTGCAGGCCCTGTCGGGAGCATTCTTGGGCATCCGTCGAAATAAGGGAAAGTTATTGAAAGCGTAGGAAAGAGGAGACGGCCGTACTGAAGGCCTCCAGAAATTTCGACCACCTGTCATTTTCGCTTCCATTTTAGAGGCTCGTGTGTATGTGTGGTGTCAGTGGAATTTCCGGGACCTTTCATTAGGAGCACAAAAAAAAAAATACAAGCGACGCATATACGTGCTCCTCGCAATTTGTGGCAACAAGTGCAGGCAATTGCCAGCTGTATTCGAAACCGAACAGCAAATTCCGCGGTGCGTTCACTGGAATATGAGTTGGCTGGTGTGTTCATGCTAACCTTCGCTAGTGAATGGCGTTTTTTTTTTTTTTGTACCATGTTCAAAAAATGTTGCACCGCCCTTTTAAAGGACCATGAACGTATCCCGCATTCGTGCAGTGGTGGACGGTGTATAGCAGGTGGCCGATCGAACCTTTGATCGGTGCATTACCAACTCTTTCTCTTTTTCTGTGGGGGAGACGAGTGAATTCAGCGAAGTTTTTCATACGCTGCTACCCCAAAGCAACTATATATGATATTTTCGGTTATGGGTCCGGTGCGATTTAGAGTTGAAAAGAGGGCCACACGTTCGAAATTCTTGTTTTATTAAAGTTTCGGCTGGTGGGCCGGCCTTCGTCAGAGAAGACAGTACAAAGGTGCACACCCTCTCAAATGATCAATGACAGTCACGCGCGCGCGTGTGACTGCGTCATTGATCATTTGAGAGGGTGTGCACCTTTGTACTGTCTTCATTCTGACGAAGGCCATATATATATATATATATATATATATATATATATATATATATATATATATATATATATATATATATATATATATATATATATATATATATATATATATATTTCAAATGTACGAACGGCCTCGGGTTCTTGACCGTTAACACCGCTGCCTTCCCGCACGCATTCTCGACGCTGTCGCCGCCGCCGTATTCTCGATCAATCACTGTCGCAAACAGCGCTTTTGTACGACGTAACCGTGGCGCCTACTTGTAGCGATCACACGCTGCCGTCGCACTGGAAGAAAAAAAAACTAAGGCCATTTTCGCGCGTGTAAAACCTGAGCAAACGGCGAAGCTGGGGGAAGGGTGTCTCAAGCCCGCTGTCACTGTCACGCAGCACTATCCCTTCCGCTATCACTATCATGCGGCAGCGGGCAACGATGTGCAAGGAAGGGCAAGGGGATTCATACAGCACCACGGTCCGCCACGGTAGTACAGTGGTTATGGCGTTTGAGTGCGGTCTTGAAGGACGCGGGTTCGATCCCGGCCACGGCGGTCTTATTCTCGGTGGAGGCGAAATTGCCACAGGCCAGAGTGCTGTGCGTTGCCGAGGCACGCTAAAGAACCGCACGCGGTAAAATTTCGGGAGCCCCTCAACTACGGCGTGCCTCGGAATCGTATCGTGTTTTTCGTACGAAAAATCCCAGAATTCGCCCCGTACAGAGCCGAGCGAAGCCGAGATATGCGGCCCCGATGTTTGTTCTCGAAGGTTCATTAACGTACTTCGCCATTTCTGGTTGCGCCCTTGTTTTTAACACGGCAGTGTTTTATGGTGGGGTCCACCGCGACCCCACTACGTCACTTCCGTAACGGAAGTGATGCAGTAAAACATACACGTAAGAACAACAAGGAAAAACAGGCACAAAAAATCTCTGATGCTGCGCTGGGAATCCAACTCGCAGCGCCCGTCTCCAAGACGAGAGGCGGCCGATGCTCTACAACTGCGTCATCGGCACACGCATAGTGTCCTCGTTTCCTGCGTTTCCGTTGTTTTTCGTGCTCTTTATATCGCTGCACTGAGCGCGTTAGGTTCCTGCATTAACAGCTTGATTCTAGCTGGTTTATAATTAGAACTGATGTTGAGAAAGGTTTAGCGGAGCATTGGTGAAGCTGTTTAGCAGAATGCTGATCAATTTTAGCAGCGGCGTTGTATAAGGTCGAGGTAAAGCATTACAATATCGAAAGAGATACGGGAATGAAGGAAGGAATCAGAGTATGAAAGGGAGAAGAGAAAGAAACGTATGAGGTTGCGTAAAAGGAAAGAAAGGTCATAATGTCGCGAGCAGTATTGTTCTCTTGTTCGTGTGACTGTCGTACGCATCCCTATTAGTTCAACTATAGAGTGGCGCTCGAAGTTTGTTTCCTGGTGTAAGAAGTAATCGATGGGGCTTTACGTGTCAAAACCGCGATATGATTACGCGGAGCGCACCGTGGTGGAGGGCTTCCGAGCAATTTTGATCGCCTGGGGCCCCTTAACGTGCACCCGAACCAAAGTACAGGGGTGTTTTCTGCATGTCGCCTCCATCGAAATACGGCATCCGCGTCCGGGATCCGACCCCGCCACCTCGAGTTTAGCAAGCCAACACCATAGCCGTCAATGTACCACGGTGAGTTTGTATCCTGGTGTCCTTGTTTTAGTTAGTTTTCTTAACGCGACGTACAAAATATGACTACACATGACCGGCCGAGAGTCTCAACGTGCACATCAATCACTCAGCTGTTCGTCAGATCACCATCAGCAGCCTATTTCAGGTTCACTGCAGGACGAAGGCCTCTCCCAGCGATTTCCAATCCACCCTATCCTGCCCGAGTTGGTTCCACTTTAGGCCCGGAAACTTATTAATTTCATCGCTTCATCCAACCTTCTGCCTTCCTCTGTCGCGTTTTCCCTCTCTTGGTATCCATTCCGTCGCCCTTACTGTCCATCTGTTATCTTTCCTCCTCATGACATGTCCTGCCCAGTCCACTTCGTTCTTTTAATTGATATAATAATATCAGCTACTCCTGTCTGTTCCCTGATCCATTCCTCTCGTTCTTTTATCTCTTAGCGCTAAACCTATCATTTTTCTTTCCATTAAGTTAAAGAACCCATTGAAGGTGGTCGAAATTTCCGGAGCACTCCGCTACGGCATCTCTCGTAATCATACCGCGGTCTTTGGAACGTTAAACACCAGAAATCAATCAATCACCTTCGTCAGATTCACCCGTCGGCGACACGTCCGCGAGAAGCACCACGAGATTCTGGGGTGGCGCATCAAGGGGTTGCATTACGGCATGCTTTATCTCGACAAGAAAGCACGGCGCCGCGCATCTTGACAAACTGTCGCTAATAGCCGCTCGCGCACGCACAAGACGACGACGTCGACATGCAAGCCGAAACTGGGCCAGCTCTTTCTCGCGGCAATCTGGAATCACGGGGAGAATGAATGGCTCGGGCGCGTGTGTATGTGTACGTCTGTGTACCGAGGAGGGGAGAAGCGAGGATCCATCGAGCCGCCACAGCGAGCACGAGGTAGAGAGTACACACACAGACGAGACGAACCCGATGGAAAGCTGCTGCTGGTGCTGCCGCTCGAAGCAGGGACAAGCTCATCGATCTCGGGCAGAGGGGGCAGCAGGCAAGTGATTACGCAGCCCTCCGGCCTCGGTCGCCCATTAATATCCCGCTGGCTCGTCGGGCCGCCGACACCGGACAACACTGCGAGTCGAGGCCGCTCTGCTTTAAGCCCCCCGTGAGCGAGCCACGTATACAGTTACACGGCGGTGCAAGCGGTGTTGTTTTTTGTTCTCACCAGAGCGTTGGACAGGGGGAGTTGCTCGGTATTCGGCGTAAGAACGGCGTAGCAGGGACGGGAATGCAATGTAGAGAAGTACACAGGACAAGAGCTGCACTCCCGACCGGCCTCGGACGATTCAGCATCAGTCCTTAGCATATACAACACTGCCCTTACTTGCGTAACTCTACGCGTGTGGGACATCCCCGATGAAGTGGATCGGCCAACTCCAGGGCGGTTTGCATCACTTTAACAGAAGCTTGACAACAAGGAAACATGGCTCGCTGAAGCAATACATACGTGATAGGTCACCATTGTTGGCATTGCACGCGAGGGGGGATTCGTGAAAATAGTACGTCACGTCATGTCTAAGAACATGACATGACAGCCATGGTATCAATGTCATATCATTTATGTTCGCCATGTGCTAAGTTAACGACCTGTCTATGTATACATCAAATCAACGACACAGAGACAGACAGACAGACAGACAGACAGATAGATAGATAGATAGATAGATAGATAGATAGATAGATAGATAGATAGATAGATAGATAGATAGATAGATAGATAGATAGATAGATAGATAGATAGATAGATAGATAGATAGATAGATAAGGCCGTTGGTTTGCAAGAATTGCTTCGCATAAAGGGTTGATTAACACTTCCGTTAGCGCTTGAACACAAAGCCCCGGAAACCCGGATGCCTTTCACGGCTCTTTCAGGGGTGCCGAGATCGCGACAAGTGCGCTCGATATCGACGCAAAAAAACGGCAAAAACAGCGGTGACGACGGCCTTTTCGGCGACGTAGAAGAAAGCGGTTCGCCCTCTCCCGGCACAGCGAGGCCGGCCATCGGGCCGTCAATCCCGGGGCAGAAAGAAATTGCTTTCCCAGTCCTCGTCAGTGGTCCATGTCCGGGTCGGAAAAGGACCGGAGCGGAGGTCGCCTGCTCGCTGACCAACTTCCTCGGCCAGCCCCCTCGCTCGGCGTGCACGACTAAATCTTTCAGCGTCCGGTTAGGTAACTCCGCCAGTTGTTGGCGCGGTTACGGGGAAACGGGGTGCCGTGTTGGCGTCGCAAGTATCCGGCTGTTACTTCAGCGATGACGAGGTAGACCTTCTAGAACAGGAGAAAACAGGATGCACTGTAAGAGTGGAGCACGTCAATAGATCGTCTTAAAGGGGACCCGGAATACCCTCTGAACACAGAAAAATCGTGGGGTGCCCTTAAAAGTTGAACGCGACATCGATGCTTGGTCCCATTCTCACGGCGCTCTCTTCCGCTTGCCATGCTCTTGAGTCGCCTATATAGCCACGGAAATATTACGAAACCACTTGGCAGAGAGTGCGAGTGACTTGCGTTATTGCGAGGTCACCCTCGTGGTCCTGCGCCATTTGACATAGATGCGCCATCAAACCTCGCCGATAAAGATGGCACCGTTATAACTGAGACTTGAGCTAGTTGGTAATTGTTCATCTTGAGGTGGGTGTAACGCTACACGAAACACAGACAAAATATAAGACGCACCTGTACGCCTCTTTCTCCGCATTTCGTGTAGCGCTGCACCCATCTCAAGATGAAGAAGGCAGGCGGACCTGCGGAGTGGCCGAGCGCGTAGTGCATCGCGCGCAGGAGAAAAGGGTCCCAGGTTCGATTCCCCGGTCGCTGAAGGTTTCTTTCTTATTTCTTTACATTGCATCTACCTCAAATTTTCTCTCACAAGCAACGCTGATTTTTCGCTCACAACCAACGACGCCGACATCGGAATTTCTGCGAAACGAGCTCCTTAACGTTATCGCTTCAAAACTGTGCCGACCTGTCGCAGATGTGCCTGTAAGCATGTGAGCCAAAGATTATCCCACTGCATGTATCAAATTTGGCTTCACACACATCTCTTTCAAGATTATATACAGGGTGTTTTTTTTAGTTGCAACACATTTTTTTTAATTAGAAAAACATATATCGTGGGAATGTCTTGTGTACCATTCGAGTATACGGATTGGCGGCCTCTAGATACAGAATAATTTCCGCACTTGTGTGCATAATTAGCGGAATTACGCTACTTAACTCTTTAATTATCAGTAATTGGTGGCTACAGCAAATGAGTACTTTGGAGCCTGTCCTCGACACTACCTATCCCAACGATCAAATTTTGAATAGTGCCATGTCGGAGCTACACGAACAATTAGTTCCCCTTGGCAGGCTCCTTGAAACCGAAACTGGGCGCAAAAAGAGCGTCTGTGACGTCGATGTCGCCGTCTCCCCGGATTTCGTCACCCGCCCGCGGGGCCCAACGCCGCAGATAACAAGGAGATAACGCAAGCTGCTTGCGCGGCCGGAGCGGCGGTGACCACGGGCGAGTGGCGAGTGACGAAAGCCGTGGGGGCGGCGACATCGACGTCACAGACGCTCTTTTCGCGCCCAGTTTCGGTTTCAAGGAGCCTGCCAAGGGGAACTAATTGTTCGCGTAGCTCCGACATGCGCTCCGCTATTCAAAATTTGATCATTGGGATAGGTAGTGTCGAGGACGGGCTCCAAAGTACTCATTTGCTGTAGCCACCAATTACAGATAATTAGAAAGTTAAGTAGCGTAATTCCGCTAATTATGCACACAAGTGCGGAAATTATTCTGTATCTAGAGGCCGCCAATCCGTATACTCGAATGGTACACAAGACATTCCCACGATTTATGTTTTTCTAATTTAAAAAATGTGTTGCAACAAAAAAAAACACCCTGTATATGTTGTACTCCGCACCCCATTGGATGCTCTATTTTTTTCGCTCTTCACGTCTCTTTCGTTTAAGTTATTCCTCCTGCTCCTGCTACTACTACTACTACTACTACTACTACTACTACTACTATACTACTAATTGTCTACTCTCTGCCGAGTTTGTCTTCCTCATTCTTTCATTTTCTTCCGCTTACGGCACTTTCCTCCGTGTAACTCATGCAGCCGCGGCTGTTCAAGCCTTCTCGCTATCGAATTCAGCGGCGCCGTTCGTACTCCAGGCTCACGTCGTAATCTCGATGGGAAACGCCAAGAAATGCCCCCGATAGCCTTGTGACAGTTTCGCGCCGCCGAAACCGGTCCGCACTGCAGCGTCGTCGACGGCGCCCTATCGCAGTGCCCTTTCGCTTCGGCGAGTCGCGCGCTGCGCCGACCTCCGCCGTTCGAGGTCAAAGCGGTGCTCGTCCCACGCGTTGAACCTGACACACACGCAGTACACATACTAGATCAGGAGGTCGTCGCTTGCACGGAGCGTGAAGAAAGTGGATGACGGCGTCCCGTATGTTCCCGAGTGTAAAGCTCGGTTTATACGATGGGGAAATGTTAATCGGAAGACTATATGAACGTCCCTTTCGTATTTCTAAATTTCGCCTCCCGTCGAAATGCGACCGCTGCGTTATTTCGTGGGAATGCATGTATGCTCGGTAAAGTGAATTTTTTATCATGGTTTTTCCGCCGCCGTGTTTTACGTAGCAACAAAGGAAAAAAAAAGGGGGGGGGGCGGGGGGGCGGAGAGAGAATGACTCATTGAGGATGTTCTGTCATGTCCACAAGATATGTACGTGTATCGCTTAAGGTGATATTTATCGTTCACAATGCTGAGTAATGCACACGTAGCGTCTGCCGTTTTGAGGGTATATGTACCAGAGGGGCCTGCGGAAAAATACATCAATTGTTGAAAGTAAGCGCTTTGCTGTATCAGTTGTGTCTTTCTGTTCTCCGTGTCAGTTCAGCGTGCGCTACCATCAATCACGAGATGCTATACCAACAAGCCCACACAGCCACCCTCATCATCCAGAGGCTGCGATCGAACGACTCGGTTCGTGCGTAAACGGGAAGAGCCATTGACGTCCAAGGCGCGCAGAAGCGCGACCACGCGTGCTATTCCAGCTGCATCGGCGGCGGAGACCATACGTGCAATCGCTCGGCGCCGAATAACGAGTCTGGTCTGCGCTGTTGCGCATGCAAATGATGTCGTTTCGGCGGAGAGAATTTCCGCGCACGAGGCGAAACATAATGGAAGCGTGTAGTCGTTACGAGGGACGCCTAGCTTACAGCACGACAAGACAGGGCCCCTGGCAACACGAAAACATGCTCCGGTTCTGGCGCATGCGTGCAGTAGTGACAACCAAATCAGCGATCACACGTCAGTGCGATGCGGGCACCTGCTGAACACAGATTGCTGACTGACTGATTTCTGGGGTATTAAGTCCAAATACCATGAAATGATTATGAGAGACACCGTATTGGCGGCCTCCGGAAATTTCGACCACCTGGGGTTCTCTGACGTGTCAGACAGTACACGGGCCTCAACATTTCGCCTCCATCGAAATGCAGCCGCCGCGGCCGGGATTCGATCCCGCGACCCTCGGATCAGCAGCCGAGTGCCATAGCCGCTACATCACCATGGCAGGGCACTGAGCACGAAGATTGACGCAACGGGACGATATGAACGTTTTTAAAGGGGTCCGCAGCGCATTTTCGACATAGTCTGAGAACCGTGCCAATCAACTGTGGAGACTCCTGGCAACACGTGAACCAAATATCAGTGCACTGCCTGCGCCAGGGAATTCGCAATTTGGTTTCAAACCTATAGCTGTAGGAAGTCGCGTGCTCTTATTTTGTTCTGCAAGATACTCAACGTTTTGTTTATTTGATGAACTCGAAAGAAACAAATAAAACATTACGGAGGGCATTTCCACGTTTATGAAATCCCTAATGCTGGTTCTACTTCAAGGGACGGAGTCATTGTTCCTTGTGACGTCATATCTTGAAAGAACAGGTGGCGGTTACCAACCGCGTTGGAAACCAGACTGCGAATTCTCTGGTGCACGCAGCGCACTAATATTTGGCTTACGTGTTCACAGGAGCACCCAAGACTGTTGGGCCCCGTTTTCAGACTGCGTTAAGAAGAGTGTTGCAGAGCCCCTTTAAAGACAATCAATCAATCAATCAATCAATCAATCAATCAATCAATCAAATCCACTTTATTTCCAACTCACCTGTCGGGGGTCCCCCAGGCAAAAACCTGTGAGAACAGCTTGACGGGACCTAAGCAAAGATTAGCATAAAAGAAGAAACAACAGTGATGACAACGGCAGCATCACGACGGCAAAAGTTACGTCAACATTGTTTTATATTACTGCACTGTATCCATCCTACATTAGTACTCTTTTTCCCTCACGTCCCAATAATGAGTGGAATAACTTACCTTTGTAAAAGCCCCATCAACATCGCTTTCAGTAGAGGCGAAAATACTAGAGGCGCGCGTAGTTTGCGTTACCAGGGTTACGCTGAAGAACTCCACGTGGTCGAAATTTCAGGAGCCCTCCACTGCGGCGTGCCTCATAATCGTATCGTTTTCTCAGCACGTAGAACCTGATAAATTATTGTGATTGCAATGACGAGTACTTACGACACACGAGGACAGCAAGACACCAAGCATATAAATGGCAAAATGTTGAAGTCCCCTTAAAAGCGAAAGCCCTTTGACACTGACTGCTAAAGGCCCTTTTTGCAAATCTGTTTTCGCATCCCCGCTAACGTGTGGCGAATATCCACATAAAGCAGTGACCTCCAGCATATTAGTTAATGCATAAGTAATTGTTAACATTGTAGCAAGTCTGCACTACACGCTTTGCGTGCTTCCTCTGGTCACGCTACATTATTTGTACCACCCTCAGTGACGCTGGGTTCTCGACAAGGTCATTGCCAACCCTGTCAAGGTCACCTCCGAGTGAGGCACATAAGGCTGTCGCCTTAAGTGTCTCCTGGGAACTAGCCAACGTTTCGACAAGTGGACTTCGTCAGGACGTCCTGACGAAGACAAGTCCACTTGTCAAAACATTGGCGCCAGCGACATTCTCTGTTCTCCATAGATTTTAGCGACCTCTTCATCGATTCAAGCCTCCATCTTCCCCCGAGCTTCTCTTCTAGCTTGGATTTCAACACACAGAACTGTAGTTCCTTTTGCTTCTTCCGCTTTCCAATCTGCGCGAAACTCAACCTAGCTCACAAATAAACGCGTAAGAAAGCGCCTGCTTTACGGGCAGACGGCCATCACGGCGAGATCCAAACCCGTTCAGCCGCCATCTTATTATTTGGACAGCAAAGTGGGCTGCGTCGTTTCTGTCTTCAGAGGCTGTCCTCTCGAAGCTGTCTGTTTCGCCGTCTATGTGAAAATATGTCCTCGTAGCCGTGTGCTTAGCCTTCTACCGTGAGTATTGGAACACACGCTAAGATTCATGGATGAGGAGCAGTGATAGCTTTTTCTCTTCTTTTTTTAGCTCATTTCGCGGTGTTATTCCTCGCGGTGCTCCTCACCGTAAAATAGTATGACATACAGACACGATGATGAGCCAGGAGAAAGACGTCGAAAAAACTACGTGAAGTGCCTCAGCGAATAGACGCTTTACTAGTATAGCACGGAAAACACAACGGCCGTACAATGGACACAAAAAAAAAAAAGAAAAGGAATTTAGTTTGCGTATACTGCACTATACTTGTGCCTTGCGCACATAGGCTGACCGACAACACAGACTACTAAGCCCAAATATACATTGTAAAAACCAGCATGTTGCGGCAAGAAGAGGAAGATAAACCTTGAGTTCATCAGATATACAAGTACAGCTGATCGTGATAGAAGAGATCGAACAAGTGCAGCAGGAGAACGTACAAGGTAAAAAAAAAATGGCACTCAATGACGCAACGCAAACTCAAGCGGTGGTAACCTCGGCGACATACCCCCATTATCTGTTCGATACGCAACAAAGCCTCACTTCCAAGGGAGCTCACAATAGAACAAGCGCGCGACTGCGACCAACCGCTTGGCCACAATCAAGACATTGTTGGAAGCCATCCAGGCGGACAATAGAGTAACATTCCGGTAACGTTGTTTCACCGCCGTCGAATGTGCCCGGCTGAACGAGTCCGCATTTAGCGATGTTATCCCGTGGAAAAAGACCGCATGCACGGTCCAAGTGCGCCTGATAAAAACTCCGCACTATGTCCCTGGGGTGCGTAATCTCTGTACTTCTACATACTTGACATATACGCAGATGAAACAAGCAGCGATAAGCATCTTAGACCATGCGCGTGATCCTGCTCGTGGTGTCTGACTTAACCCATACAACCTGTAGTCGCGATTTCAAGCAAAAAACATCGATATCGCTGTCTTCTCCCTCTCTTAAAACAACGCAATTGGACGCAATTAGGCATCACAGTCAGAGACACAAAGCCCAATTTTTCTTTCTCTTTTTTTTTCACTATATCTTGTACTTCTTTCTACTCGTCTTTCTCTTCCCAAACTCCCTCCCCACGCAGAGCAGCATGTCAGCGATATTTCAACGCCGGCTAAATTCTCTGCCTTTCAATAAAGAGCTCTCTCTCTCTTTCCTGGTCACGTAACCCCAAATTTTCAGCATTGGGAATCTTTCATGCCCCATCTGCAGCGGCGCTGTGGCTATAGGTGCTCAAAATTGATGGAGTTTTACGCGTCAAAACCACCTATGACTATGAGGCACGCCCCGGGGTTTCGGAGTAATTTTGACCAGCTGAAGTTCTTTAGCATGGACCTAAAGAAAACACGATTTCGTTCTTTTATTTATTTCTTTCTTTTGCTTTTTTTCCCGTTAGCTCCCATCCAAATGTGGCCGCCGTGGCCGGGATTCGAGCCCGCGACGCAGACTTGCGCAAGCCAACATCCTGTCCACTGAACTATACCACAGCGGATCACGTCCGCGGGCAAAACGACGCGTAGGACAACTATTTCACGGCGGTGGGATAATCCCGGGGACAGAGTGAAGGGCGTGCAGCACTGGCTCATACGCAAAATAAAACGAGAATTGAGCGAGCCAAGCGAAAATTAAAGTGAATCAAAAGAGCATTAGGTGGACTAATTGTGACACTGTGGCAATCGAATATTAATTAAGCGAGTGAAATTTTAATAAAAGTGATACATCTTAGGTGCACTATGGACGGAAGGTAGAATGCATTCAATTAAGCTGCACATGTCTGACAAAAAGTGCTCGGTCTATCGAGTCGCCTCGACAGAGAATTTCAGGCGGGCCGATCCAACCACCGCAGCTTCGCTGGTAATCCTTCTTCACAGAGTGGAGGACAGTGAGTGGAAGATAGTGAAGTTTATATAAACAAACGTTCTAATGACGGTCAGCGTGTGAAAGACGCCGACAAGATAGCACGACGTACAAATTACACAAGCTCTGACCGAGGAAGCGCCGATTTCGGGCCCTTTCCCGTCCACATCGTCATCACTGCTAACCTCTTTGATGCGCTGGTTACAATTCACTCGCGACGACCTGTCGCGGTATACCTCTGCCAATCGCCGGCGTGAACCAGCCGCTACGGTGCTGCTCTTGGCGCTGAAAGTTTGACAAACTGGTTGCCCTGCAGCAGGCCGGGATGACGTCGTCCCTGGGCGCCCCTGATAAATTCGTCTATATTAAGGCACGCATACCTTCGCGTAGGCGTGTGCCGTCAACCGCAGAGGCGACGCTATAGAGCTGACGACAGGGAAGAAAGGAAGGAGAGAAAGAGAGAGAAAGCGGAGGCCCGAATTAATATTGGACCCGGGTCAGCCATCGATCCCTTCGAATACGAGGCGTAAAAAACGAGGGTGGCTAGGAGGAAAGCCAGTTCGCCCGCTGACTGGCTTTCACCTCCTCCTCTCAACACGCACGTCGCATGCAGGAAGCAACCCTCCCTTTCGCCCTTTCACACCTCGTTCAACCGAGGCCGTATCGTTGCCCGCGAGCAAAAGCTGACGTAACCAGTTTTTGCTATAGCTCTTGCACAAACAGACTTCCGATAGAATCAAGACCAGGGCTAAGGGAATAATAATGGCTGCGTTTTGACGCGCAAAAACCACGATACGATTATGAGAGACGCCGCAGTCGAGAGCTCCGGGAAACCCGTCCACCTGGCGTTCTGCAGCGTGCACTGACATTGCACAGCACACGGGGCCTGTTATGTTTCGCCTCTGGAGGCGGGCAGTGTCGCATTTCGATAGAACCGAAAAGAGACCGCTGAGAGGTGGCAGTCGAACCAGTGTCTTTCAGGTCAGCAGCCCAGTACCGATCAGCAATGGCGGTTGGACAGAGGGGGCACAATCTGCATATAACGAAATACCTCGTAGTTCGCTTGCACGGCAACCCCCGCCGCGGAGTTCTAGTTGCTATAGCGCTTGACGGCCGCGAAGGTCGCGGGATAGGATCCCTGCCGCAGCGAACACATTTTACGTCCGTCGAAGCGGTCCGGGTCCCGCGCAATGTCGGTGCACGTTAAACCCCAGGTGGACGAAATTTCCCGAGCTCCCCCATTAGAAAGTCTCCCGTTATCGTGGTTTTGAGACGTAAAACACCAGACATTACTGTTTTTGCATAGCAACCTCCTTTTCCTGGTTAAGAAAGAGTCGTGTTTCCTCGCAAACGTCGTGAACCGCAATCTTCTGTCGCCCCAGGGGTACTTCATAACTGCGTGTACAATTACATCGGTGACAAACTCTGATAAAAAAAAAAAAGTGTAGCAGCGCTTTCCGCGTTGCCATTCCATGATTACACATCCCCAACCAGTAAGTTTTCCCAGCAAGGTGTAGGTACCAGAGAGTTAGCACTCCATGCTAAAATAAGCGCAAGGACTCTCCAAGCACAGGACGCGTAAAAAACGAAAGGCAAGCGCTCCTCTAGCGCTTGTCTCTGCTTGTTAGGTAATGGGTCTTGAAAGTTATCGCGGTTATTGCTCACGAAATCACTGCTTGAGACAAAAATGTAAATTTTGCGATGATAGAAGAGCCACCCTACAGCTTATATGCTTTGGGACTGCGACGTAGTTGAGACGAGGATTGCAGCCCCCCCCCCCCCCCCTTCACCCGGTGAACTACAGGGGCGCTACGGAGAGCCAGTCTGACTAGCTCATATCTCTAGGGCCAGCTAGGGGCCGCGCAGCAGCAAGCCAGGGAAGCTATCGAGAGACAGTGTCTCTCCTCTGCCCCAGGCGCGGCCTAGACCCAGGCCATCAATTTGCCGGATACTGTTCTCCCACTCGTATACTTCCTTGGGCAAGCTTTCCGCAGCACTTCTAACAAAAATGATACTGTAAAAGTTGGTCATCAATCCCGTTAAGACTGTTTCTTCGGATGCGATCAATCTACATTACTGTGCAAGCACGAAAACCAAGTGTCGCAAAGAAATCGAATTAGTGTCCTCAAAGTGATAAAAAAAGAACGAAAGTTCGGCCGTAAATCCAACGGTAAAGCAGGTCCACTCAACGTGAAAGTGTAGGAAGTGGGGAACAGTGACTTGCCTGCGTTTCCCATGTGTTGTGCTTGTGTTATGTCGTGGTTATGGCGTGTCGTGCTTTCGCTAGGTCGTGGTTATATCGTACTGTGGTATATGTTTGTGTGACATTAGTTATGTGTATGTTTTGCGTGCTTATCATTTTATATGGGTTGTTCTATTTATGTTGTCAAGCTGGGTGCATGTTCTGTTATTATACTGTTCTGCGAGTAACGCGTCATTTAATTTTGACGCTAAGGCATGGATTGGCAATGTCATGGTAATGATCCGTTGCTATTGTCTTGTGAACGTTGCTGTCGGGGTTTAGCTTGTGTTTATCTGTTCTTTGTCTTGAGTTTATTTGTTCTTTGGTTGCAGTTATCTGTTCCAAAATGTGGCAGCGGGGTGTGAGGGGAAGGGTGCGATCGAGGGCTACAGCGGGTCCTTTATATCTCTCTTTCTTTCTTTCTCTCTTTTCTCCCTCTCTCTCTCTCTTTCTTTTTTTCTTTCTTAGCACGACGACATGAGATCAGAGGTGACGTCAACAGCCCGGGCCCCTAAAGTGCTCCGCACTTTAAATAAAAATAAAAACCTCACTAAACAAGGATGCAGAGTATGTTCATGCTGGTAATAGCTGATGAATCAATATTTTTAAAGTGGGACACAAACACCGGCTATATCAGAAAGATACGTCAAAGGAAATAAGTTTGTGGAAACGACTGGTTTATACGAAACGCCTATTCCTCCTTAAATTGTGTAGCGTTCTCACGTCTCCCAGAACCTATATACGTCGTTGCGCTAGTCGTCCAGCATAGCACTCGGTTCATCCTGGCTGGGTCAGTCGACGGCAATAACAACGCACATAAAATGTCGGCGCCTAAACAAAGTGGCCGAGGTCCAAACGTCCCTGATGCGAGTCGTTGCCCGCCTATACATAGGAGGCAGTTGCGATCGTAAACGTCGTTGTTAACGTTATCCAGTGTCTTTACATCGTTACTAATGGTTAAGCCTATGAAGACCAAGGTCACCGACTTCGGCGCTGAGAGCTTTGTGCGCCAGTAGCTTGCTCTACAGGGACGCTGAAGCGAAAACATTAAAGTGGTCCAGACGAACGAATCGTGCTGCGGGAACTTTTATTATCGTTAATTTCGCCGTTCTTTGTTCAATGTTAGGTGACAAAATGGTCAAGGTATCACTTTTGAATTTCGCGCCACTCTTATTTGTTTTTGGTATGCTGGCCACGTTGATTCAATAAAATTTTCTGAAGCACGGCTACGTTAAGTCTCTGGCTTCCTCAGAACACAGCGTATATCATATTTACCGATTAATATTTATGCAGGCCTTAGGAGACGCCGTCAAAACATGTGACGTCACGTGTCTTAGTGAAGCAACCACATCGCGGCACCGCCATCCGTATTTCCTTTCAAGAGCGTGTTTTAGCTGGCCTACACAGCGTATTCTAGTCATAGGGGGTGGCGCTTTTGGTATTGCTAAAACGTAATTTACTTATGAAAAAAGGTTTTTTTTTTTCTTCATCACCCAGTTAAGCGTTGCACTTAATCACTGCCAATAAGAAAATTAGACAATTTTTTTCTTTCGCAAATTGCGCCGATATGCCGGAGCATAACTGAAGCCGGAGAGGGCAAACAAAGAGCTCAGTCTTGAATGGAGGAGGAGAGTGAGAAGGAGCAGAAAAGAAACGGGACTTCAGAGAGTGCACTTACGCGAGAGAGATACGATGAGTGAAAGGCAGGGAGGTTAACAGGACAGATTCCGAACTTTCGGTTGCATTTGTATGAAGGGGGGACAGCGGAGCTTGTGTGCGTCTTCAAGCATGAAATCGGGAACACACGAGCGAAGTGTTACTGCCTCAAGGAAAACACGCGGTTGCGGTGAACTGAGCGCGGTTTTCCGCTTCTGAAGTCTGGCTCTCTGTTTACTCTTGTGTGCGGTGTCCCTCTCTTCCACCTTCAACTGTGTGTGCGTGTGTGTGAAAAGGGGGGGGGGGGGGGCGCAACTAGTTTAGATGAGTGAGACAAAGGCACAGTAAAATACACGTACACGATACCAAATAATACACGCGTACTATTGCAACAGAAAGCCAATAGAGCGAAGAGTTACTCAGAAGTGGCTATAGTGCCGCTATCAGCAGGTAAATGTGGAAGCCATCACACAAACCATACAGTGCATTTGCCTTTCTTTTTTCAACTCGATCAACGGTATAGTGTGTACATTTCATCTTAATTATACCATTACGTCATAGTCTGCATGTCCTTCTTTACATCAGATTTCTCTTCTCCGCCTCCACTTTTGAGAGTGGGGAAGAAGGAGCAATGCATGCGTAAACATCACGCTAAGGAAGGTTCGGTAAGACATTTATTCTCTCTCTCTCGATACAATACGTTGACTGGATATATATAGTTGGCGCGAGAATATCATTTCTTTTGAGCACAAAATAAAAAAAAAGACAAAGACAAAAAGGACGACACGCCATAGCACTACCCTCAACCGAGATCGTTTTTATCGCGTCATTACAGAAAATAAAACAGACTAGGAGATCATGTGCAGTGAGAACCGTGCGCGGAAACCATCACAACAATTGATCAGCACTGCGCACTCCCGAAACGGAACCTGAAAAGCAAAACCTCGCGCTATAAAAAGCTAAGGGGGGGGGACACACTCATCCACTGTAATCCAAGTAACTGTATAATAGACGCTTTAGATAACTCTCGAGCGGTGGTTTCACGGCTTGGCATTGCCACTTGCATCGTCCGCAGCATTGAGCTCGTCGGGAACCTGCACCTGTCGGTAAAACTGTTCGTATTTTCTGGCCCAGATACACTTTACAAGATCACAATGAGATGCTACAGGCCACACCTACGCCACACAGTCCACAAACTTCGGACGTTTCTATTCACGCTGTTTGCTTCCTTCAGAAATACTGCTTCACACGCTGAAAGCTTCAAGGTAGCAGAAGAGAATATAGCGATTTGGTATATTATGACCACGTCCTTTAGACTATGGGCTACTATGAAAATATGGCGCAAATTGTCATCTCTTTCCTTTTGAGTTACGCAGTTACTTTCCCGCCATTTGCCTTTCAGTTTCAGAAGCAAGACATCAAGACTGACGTCACCACGACATTCGGGTAACCCGCTGCCTGCAACCTATAGAACACAGTAGGACAATGGAGAGGGCAGCCTCTCGACGAAAGAGTGGAGTGTTATCGGCAGTAACAACGTATCGATAATCCATGCGTTGGTCACAACCGCTTGCCGAACCACGCGCGCTGGTAATGGTTTCCCTCGTAATGGCGTTCTTCCACGATCGCGCGAGCGCGCGGGCCGAACTTTGTGCGTACGGCTTCTATAAGGCTTGCCGTCAATGGCTTTTCTAATCTGGCTTTAGCTCTGGCTTTCGCTTCGGCTGCAGCAGCACGTCGGAAGGAAAGGCGGCGCTGTCGTGATTTACAAGAAAACGGCGACCGTATTGATTAGGGGGGCGGTTAATGGGATTTTTTTCTTTGTTACGATCAGCAGGAAGAACAAAACAATTGGGTAGCTAGGAGATGGCGCGTCGTAATGGGTGATCGAGCAATCGATAATGGGGAGACAAAACGCACAACAGCGAGGACACTGTTAAAATGCCGACATGTTGTTTGGAACGGGGAACAGTGGCATCCACTCGGCACGCGAGTTGCTCGCACTGGAACAGGAGAAACATACCAACTATCTACTAAAAGACACATTAATGCGGAGACAGGAAGCGAGGTCCTCGTTCGATCCGTTGTCCCACGCTGCCTTCAGTTTCAAATTGGGTCGCGCACTTGGAAATGGGCGCGCGTCTTTCCCACTCAGTGAACCGATCAATGTTGATGTCCCTCGTAAGCGACGCCACAATAAAAGAAGCTCGCTGGCCAAAGAAGAGAGTAAAAAACATGCCGGAACAATGCGCTGTGAGCACGTGGGAACTACAATGCCCCTAGTGCGTACGATTTATTCAAGGCTAAATGCACTCTGGTTGAGCAATCTTTATATCTCCCAATCAATCAATCGACCTAAAGGACACAAAATAATTTTATTTTAAGAATTCAAGAAATTCGAACAGAATAATCGGACCGACTGTCTCCTAATTGAGACCATTACAGATTTTTGCCGATTTCTCCAGTGATTAGCACTTACTGCACAACGCAAGAGTTTGCGACCGCTAGACCAAGAGGCCAACGAATACTCGAGTTTCTCTTAACATCTAGAATAAAATGAAAAATAAAATAAATTTGCAGATTTCTATCTCATTTTCCCAAGCATTCACCTATACCTTGGAGTGAACTTTAAGCATGGGGACAGGGAAACACTTGCTTTTCGGTGAGTGCTCGTTGTGCAGCGAGCTGCGGCACAAAACGTCAACCTTCCATGCATGAGCTGGCAAGTCGCGGTGCACACACTGCGCGCTCACGACCGTGCCTGCCAAGAATTGCATCCGTACGCCCCGCGGAAAGAGGCTCAAATCTTGAACCAAATGTTGACTACTATTATTCTCGCCGACGCAGCGCTCCAAGCGTGGGGGATGGTGCTCCACGCGAGCGCGTTGGTGTGTGACGTCACTGACAGTGACGTCGACCGTACGGAGACATGTCCGAACCATCAGGAAGCGGTGCTTCTGGCGGATGCCTCCTCGGCGCGAACGGCTGCCTCGAGCTCCACAGCGCGCGCTCTGCACACTGCATCATCGCAATATGGAAACGGTGTAAGTACTAGCCGCTCTCGCCTCCTCAGATCACGGTTTCGCGCCGCTTCGAACATCTTTATCTCTGTGTATATTAAACGAACTTAAAAAAAAATTCTTGCAGTATGAACCACTCTATTCGGCACTTAACATACGCTTAACCACACGAGACACGGCTTGTGTTTGCTTCGCTGTCTCTTCTTTCCAGCTAGGCTTGACAGTTTTCTTTTAGAGCACGAAGCAACTAGTCCATCAACGAATCCTGTCATGCCGCTTTTGCAGTTGCCGAAAAGGCGCCTTTTTACGAATATGCGTCGCTAAGCGACCGCGTGCACCGAACGAAGTGTCCTTATCTTTAGACACTGTCATTTGCAAAGTAAAAACCGCGGGCGAAATTACCTAAGCAGAGAAATGTCCCTGTACCTGGAAGTCATCATCGATCGGTTCTGATCGATGACCACTGTGCAGACAGTGAAGTGGCCCAGCTGAGGGGAATACGGAGGCTTGAACTGACGAAGAGATTTTTGAAAACGATGAACAGGGAATGTCGCTAGAGCCAGCGTTTATACATAGCGTGTTTCATTCCGTGAGCACATGCGCTGTGAAATGGCTTACAGCGACACGAGGCACTTGGCCAAACACGACGTCGGCTACGAAGCAAGTATCGTCGTGCGTGTTCATGTGGCGCTCAGAGGAACGCGGTGATGCGACAGGCTGGGCTGAGAGAAGCGCAAAAAGCGAGGCGACTGCTTTGTCGAACACTGAAGCGTGTAACCGTACTGTTGCGGCATCGTACTGAAAAAGGCTTGCGGCTTCCTTAAGAGTGGTGTACAACTGCCACTACACAGCAAGTTTCCTACTTAGTCTTCGGCGAAGTGCCTTTTGAAGCTTAAAACTGCAGAAAGCTGAGCGGAGTTGGTAAGGATTCCTTATAAAGGGAAAATGAGTGCAAAACACGGACACATCGTAAGAGGACCGAACAACACGTGTTCTCCACTCCTTTTCCGATGTGTCCGTGTTTTGCACGCCGTTTCTTTCGGCAGTGAGTGCGTTATGAGTTTCAAGTTAGCATGACCAGGCGGTGACTATGTGGCACTGACGTCGAAATTGTCGACGGCCAGACACGCCTATAGGCCTCGGCTTCCGGGACGGTCTGCTCCGTGTCTCTCTCCGTGCTTCGCGTTGCCTTCGAATTCAATGTACGTAAGGAGACTTCTTCTAAGTGCACGTTTAACAATATTAAGTGCATCCGTTTTTCTGAGTAGAGGTGTTTTCGAGTGGGACTCAATAGAACAAGCGTCGCCACGCTGCCCTGGTAGCGGCACTTTCAGGAAACCGGGCACAGCACAGCACAGGTGCGTGATCAACATCGTAGAAAATCGAAACACGCTGCGCACACATGCACACACGAACAAAGCCGTATAAACCCAATAACACACGGCACCAAAGCACGCTACAGCAGCGTGGCCAAGCTCGAATCAACTCCACTATATATACAGACACGCAAACTCTCGTCATCAAAAGTCCGTCGGTCATCTCGAAAACACGCGTCAAGAAGAACGCAAAGAAAGCAAACACTGCGAGAAGTGCGCGAGATGACAACGCGAACCAAAATTATCTCGGTGAAGTAATGTCCCTTTGCCGTGCGATAGGAACTCGCATTAATGCATGCGTAACAACGAAAAGGACTGTCGTATAAAAGTCACGAATTGGAGTGGAACAGGCGTGCATAAAAGTTCCAAAATGTGAGAGACGTTGAAAGGGAGACACGCCGAAAAGAGCGCGGTAGTGCGGTAGTACAGGGGGGCGGTCATCATGCGTCGCTTTTTGTTTCCTTGAGCGCAACCCACGCCCCCGTCTCTCTCTCCCGCTTATTCCTCATTCTTAGTGCCGGTCGCACGCCATACCGCACGCGAGCTCCAATGGGCCAGCACGTCGTGGCCCGGCACTCATGGTCTGTAGGGTCGATCGGCGTAGAGAAAACTGCGCGTCGTCGTGGTCGCATAACTCAAGTGAAGCGGTATAGTAGGCGTACGCACCACAACATGCTGGCCGGACATCGACCGATCGCCCCGTTGTCCTCTTGTGCGCTCCCCTGCAACGGGTCGATATACTTATCTGCGCAATACAACGGGATATGTCTCCCCGCCTTGGCTACAACCCAACCGAAAACCCGCTTTTCTACAGCGGGCACCAGCGTATACCTTTCTGCATTGTCCCTCTCCACATACAGCACGCGCGCGCAGAAGCACTCTTCGGAAAAGTGGAGCGCATCAAGCGGACACCGAAAACGACACCGCATATTACCGTAATCGAACTTCGGCGTACACAAGCCGAGCCGGATGCATAAGCCAGCAGCTACGCAGCGGTCGACAACAACGGTATATTCGCGAGTCAGACTAGGTAGAGTTGAAAGGACAAGCGGTCACGCAGTATGTGCACTTTCTTAAAAATGGTCCAGGAATATATCTTTTCGACAAGGCGAGGCTGTTTTTGTTTAGATAGACATTAGCTTTGAGACAGCCGGGAGAGATGTCAAGAGAAAGAAGAGGATATTGGGCAAAACACAGAGACAAAGGGTAGACAACAAGTCAGCATTATTAACTATTATCTTCTCTTATGTCCGTCCTTGCACGCCTTACCCTATTTCAGTATGTTATTAAGCTGAACGCAATGTATGCCTCGTTATGTCTCACGCAAGGTGACCTTCAAACAACGGCGGCAGTAGATTATGGTACAGCAATCAGCAACCCTTTCCTCTCGAGAAAATGGGGAAAGCGAAGCATGTCGTAAGCGTGCCTGGCCTGCCTCATTTATTTCCCGGTGCTGCTTCGTTGTTGCTGTTCAGGAGTCAGGCACGGTGGTAAAAAATCCAAGGCATTAATATCGCGCATGTATGTTCTTACAGGAGCGAATGTGCGGTCTAGTGGAGGGGGAAGGGGGGGGGGGGGCAGGGTTCGAACAACATAACCGGTAATCAATTTTTATCCCCACCAATGCGATAGTTCTTTCCGTTGCTTCATGACAGAGCGCAAGGCGTTTCACTTTTCTGGGAGCAACTGGTTTTGGCTTGACTACACCGACGAATACTATGTATACGCCGAAACAAGCTAGGCAACTCAACCTTCGATTAACAAATATACAACTCATGTCTCATTCATTTTGTATATACCAAATTAGCGTAAAATGTTAGGAAGCTGTGACAACACAACTTCGTAACCGATACGTCGCGACATCGACAGTTCCCCATCCTTGGCAATTACAGATCGGCTAACGACAAGAACACAAGTGACTCATACAGGCATGAGACGCGCGTCTTTAAATGTTACATTGACAAGCTTAACTTGGTCTCCGACTGCCCAATGCTTCGGGATGGCCTATCAGAGGCCTTAAGACCACGTAAGCCGGCAAAAAATGCGCGATATCATGCCGTCGCCCGTGGACGAAACCACTACAGAACCACGTCGACCGGGGAGGACCATGCCGTCGCTTTTGGAACAGACGATTATGAAACCACGTCAGCAGGGGAGAAAAATGTGCGACCATACCATCGCACTTGGAACAGATGAATGAAACCACGTCAGCAAGGGAGAAAAATGTGCGACCATACCGTTGCTCTTAGAACAGATGAATGAAACCACGTCAGCAAGGGAGAAAATTGTGCGACCATACCGTCGCTCTTGGAACAAATGAATGAAACCACGTCAGCAGGGGAGAAAAATGTGCGAATATACCGTCGCTCGTGGAACAGATGAATGAAACCACGTCAGCAGGGGAGAAAAATGTGCGAATATACCGTCGCTCGTGGAACAAATGAATGAAACCACGTCAGCAGGGGAGAAAAATGTGCGAATATACCGTCGCTCGTGGAACAGATGAATGAAACCACGTCAGCAGGGGAGAAAAATGTGCGAATATACCGTCGCTCGTGGAACAGATGAATGAAACCACGTCAGCAGGGGAGAAAAATGCGCGAATATACCGTCGCTCGTGGAACAGATGAATGAAACCACGTCAGCAGGGGAGAAAAATGTGCCGTCGCTCGTGGAACAGACGATTATGAAACCACGTCAGCAGGGGAGAAAAATGTGCGACCATACCGTTGCTTTTGGAACAGATGAATGAAACCACTCAGGGGAGAAAATGTGCGAACATACGTCGTTTCTGGAAAGGGATGAACACGTCGCAAGGAGAAAAATGTGCGAACATACCGTCGCTCTGTGAACAAATTATGAAACCACTCAGCAGGGAGAAAAGTGCGAACATACGGTCGCTCGTAGAACAGATGAATGAAACGACGTAAGCATGGGAGGAAATCTGCGAACATACCGTCGCTCTTGGAACAGATGATTGCAACCACGTCAGCAGGGAGGAAATCTGCGAACATACCGCCGCTCGTAGAACAAATGAATGAAACCACATAAGCAGGGAAGGAAATCTGCGAACACACTGTCGCTCGTAGAACCGATGAATGAAACCACGTCAGCAGGGGCGAAAAATGTGTCACCATGCCTTCGACCGTGGAACAGATGAAAGAAACTAGGTCACACTGGGCGAGAAACATGTGACCAAGCCGTCCTCAGGGAACAGATGAATGAAACCACGCGCAGGGGAGACAAATATGCGACCATGCCGCCGGTCGAGGAACAGATGAATGAAAGCACGTGAACCGGTGCGAAATATGTGTGACCATGCCGTCACTTGTGGAAAAGATGGATCAAACCACACCAGCCGGGGCGAAAATGCCCATACCGTCGCTCGTGGAACAGATTAATGAAATCACATCAGTCGGGGCGAAAATGTGTGGCCATGGCGTCGCTCTTGGAACAGAAAATCATTAAACTACGTCGACCGAGGAGGAAAACTGAGACCATGCGGTTGGTCTTGCAGCTGACTATTATGAAACCACGCCGAGCGCGGAGAAAGAAAACGGTGACCATGCCATCGCTCTTGGTACAGATAAATGAAACCTCGTCAGCCGGGGCGAAAATGTGTCATCATGCCTTCGCTCGTGAAACAGATGTACGAAACTACGTCCCACTGGGCGAAAAATATGTGACCAAGTCCGTCGCTCCTGGAACAGATGAATGAAACCACGTATGCAGGGGAAAAAAATATGCGACAATGCCGTCGGTCGAGGAATAGA
The DNA here is from genome assembly GCA_013339685.2 of Hyalomma asiaticum. Classification (NCBI taxonomy): domain Eukaryota; kingdom Metazoa; phylum Arthropoda; class Arachnida; order Ixodida; family Ixodidae; genus Hyalomma; species Hyalomma asiaticum. The sequence continues at coordinate 6,598,447 of CM023491.1, forward strand.
TGAATGCAGTAACGTCAGTCAGGGCGAAAAATGGGTGACCATGCCACCACTCTTGGAACAAATAATGAAACCACGTCGAGCGGAGCGAAAGTCTGCGACCATGCCGCCGCTCTTGGAACAGACTATGATCAAACCACGTCGACCGCGGAGAAAAAAACCGTGACCATGCCGTCGCTCTTGGAACATAAAAATGAAACCACGTGAAAAGGGGCGAAAGATATGTGACCAAGTCCGTCGCTCGTAGAACAGATGAACGAAACCACGTCAGCGGGTGAGAAAAATGTGCGATTGCGTCGTCGCTCGTGGAACAGACCGTTATGAAACCGGGTCAGTCGGGACGGAAAATGCGCGACATTCCGTTCGCTCTTGGAAGAGACCATTTGAAACCACCTCAGCCGGGGAGAAAAATGCGCGATCATGATTTAGCTCATGGAAGAGACCAGTGTAAAACGACGTCGGCCAAGCCGAATACATAGCTGCCGCTAGGTAGCGCAAGGCCAGATCACAGCGAAGCTATCCGATAGTTTACTGAAAAAGGTCACTTGATAGTGGTGTTACACTCTGGCGGGGACGTGTCAGGTGACATTCTGTTCCGTGATTTTGGCGAGAACATGTAAATTGATCACCCAAAATCACGTAACACAATTTCGCGTGACATCATCATCAGCCTGTCTATGGACACTGCAGGCCAAAGGCCTCTCCACAGATCTCTATTATCCCGGTCCTGTACTAACTGCGACTTCTTGATCTCACGTGACATGTTCATGCCACGTGACGTTTCCGTCAGAATCACTTAATGTCACGTGACACGCTCCCACCAGGTCTCGTAACGCAATGTCACGTGATATGTTTCCGAAAAAATCACATGATTATCAAGCGACCTGTTTCAATAAACTATCGGCCAGCTTCGCTATGATCTGGCCTTGCACTACCTAGGGAAAGCTGCATACTTTTTTGGATTAGCAGCCAAGTACCTTCTAGACGACCGCGCCGGACTTTACAGTGTTGCAGGGTGCACCCCGACCACCTTAGTCCTGAATAGCTCGCCTCTAAAGATTTTCTGAAGAGACACCTATAATGCCTTAAGAACATTGAACTGTAGCTTGTTGACAACGCAGCTATGCGACAACAATGGGGCCCCGTAAGCCTTCGGAGCGTTGAACGGAAGTGCTCCCTGTGCCAGCTGCAGCTCCCACACGAGCGTCCACAAGGCAACAACGCGCCTGCGTTTCATGCAGCTGCGTAGCGTCGCCTTTTGTTTGCGGGCCTCACGAATTAGAGAGCGCAACGGCGAGCGACTTCAATGTCCCGCTCCGTCCCATTGTTTGAGCGTGATGTCAGTTCGCGTGTCGGTTTTACATCCGCCCTCGTCGGCCCAACCTTTCTCTCGCACAAGCCGCCTCGTCGCTCCAATCTGGTCGCCGTGTGTTTACTGCTGCGCAAAGCCATGATTGCGCGCCGTTGCCTTGACGACCGCGAGCACGCAATGTCGAACTACGCACGGCATTGAAACGAACAGTCTGTGCCTTAAAAAGAAAGGGCAGGAAAAACAAAAGGACAAATAAAGGTTACCGATGCCAAGTTCAGAAACTATGCGGTATGTAGGAGTCCAATACTTTACTTGCAGCAGAGAGGAGTTAGCAGGTAGAGAAACCTATTGCAAACGTTGCTCATAAAGCGACAATAACCTGAAAGAACTAATCAGTCTAGATTATATTATGTCTCGAAAAAGTCTGCTTTCACATATTACGCCATCAAAGGCTGACTGATAGAAGAGAAAATGAATGTCAAAGTATCAATAAATTTGACGTCGAAATATCCAGACACGAACGTCAGCGGAATGCCACGGATTTCAGTGTATATGAAAAACACATACAATAAAAGGCTGGCCCGATATCACCTCTTACGCTTGTGGGGTGAAAATGGCGGGACGGGAGAGAGAGAGAGAGAGAGAGAGAGAGAGAGAGAGAGAGAGAGAGAGAGAGAGAGAGAGGGGGGGGGGGGGGGGCTGCATGGACAACTTAATGTTTATAAGCACGCGCATTTTAAGCTACGAAGGAAGCGACGCCCTCATGGCAATCACAATTCAGTTTCACAAGCATACTTCGCTTCCAGTGGTGTGCTTCAACTTTTACCAGACGAGATTATACACGACGGAACGTGTTGCTAACTACTGTTCAAAGTACAGGCGATACTGCCCTACTATAACATCGCTTATACGCGAATTAACTGCGCGGCTTCTCGGTTCGTCTGTTTAACTATAATGTGCGCGGACTTCCTTCAGCTTTCCGTATAAGCACCGCCAGCAGAAGTTTCTATGAATAAACAAATAACAGTAGCACATGCATAAACAACGTTCGATCGTAAACGACTGCCTGATGGCGTCGACGATGCCGTCCAGATGCGTGCTCAGATGTTTATTACACGGTCCAGTGTGCTTCCCCGTAAGGAGGCGAACCGTGGAGGCGCCTACAATGCTGCGCAATTTAGCTACGTGCTTCTTATCCAGCAACGAGGAAGACGCGGCCTTGTCGCGAAACGTCGAGGCCGAACGCATAATATACCCGCCGTACATGTTTGGCCACAAAACAGAGGCAAAACATTTCGTACTAGAAAGTGGTCACTTGATGCGCAGAAGGGGGTTTGATAAGATCTCGCGGGCGCTTCGAGGCAAGCGTTGTCCTTTTCTACTTTTTCCTTATCTTAATATGCAGAACTACCACGTATGTGCTCTTCTTAACGTATTTCTCCGCCTTTTATTGCCTAAGCTGTCTTGTTTCTTTAGTGTCGTTATTGTAGCCGCTATGCGTCGGTGTTCCGGTGATTGCTGCTCCCTTAACATACGCGAGTTCGATTCCGGTCACGTCGGCCGTATTTCGATGGAGGCGAAACAACAGAGGCCCGTGCAGTGTGCGACGTCAGGGCGCCTTGTATAACCCAAAGTATCTGCAATTTACGGAGCCCTCCGGTACGACGTGCCTCACCTTACGTAACAGAATAATGAGTAGGGGAGGGGCAGCAGTAATGACGCAATAATTAACGTTACATTACTACACAATGTTAAAACACCGCATTAGTAACCACTTTTGTTTACTTAAACTTTTCTTTTGCTCCGTCGGCATGATTACTCATCTGTTGCAGTGGGTACGGGTACAAGTTCAGTTAAGTCGCAATCACGGTTCAGCTAATCTGGATTAAACGAGCACAAAGATAAACGCAAGAGGCAGCTATAGCAAGGTCGCTTAAAGATAGCTCCACGCATATTTGAAGGTATAACTAAAGCTTCCTGTCGTTTAAATTCTTCTTGAAGCACTCCGCGTGACATAAATACCTTTACAGAAAAATGCAGTACCGCGCATCGAGTCAGACGCTCGACAATTCACCGTGGTTCCGCTTTCCCGCAACACAACCAGTCGTCCCTCTCGCACAGCGCTCACTATATAGCTACCCACTCATTCCCTGCGGCCGCAGCAGTAGGAAATTACAGCCGGCGCTACTCGGTGATCAATAACGGCGTTCGTCGAAGCCACATCGCGACGCTAGGCTTGATTGCTCGTAATTGCATGCCACAAAAGCGCGACACCCATGGAAGAACCTGCGTGCTACATATATGGCCGCCGTCTTCTCTTTTCAATAGATACTATATTGCGTTTGAACCCGTGCTCGAGAAAGTTCGGGCAAGAGGCGTCCTCACGCCGGCCGTCATGACAACCTAGAAATCGTCGAACTAGAAATCGTCGAACTTAGCAATGGATGATGCGTGTGCTTACATATATACGGGGCAATAACTCTGAAGTTCACTTAAAAGGGCTACACTTATAAACTTAAGACGTAGAGAAAGTGGAAATGAAAAATTATAGGCGTATCAGAGTGGGCACAAAAACCTTAGTACAAAAATCAAGAAGAAATGGGCGTGGACATTGTTGCATATTAGAAGAAGAGGAGGACGATATGGACGAACGCCTTGAAGTGCAAGCGGCTCGCGAAGCTCGCGTTCTTCTGATTTTCGAACGACCTGTAACATGGACGTAGTGTAAAGCCGCCCTTTTCCCTGCCCTTCTACAGCGAAGATTCCTTTGTTCTACAGTAACGTAATGAGAAGGCAAGATATCCGTTGGTCATTAAGGGTAACAGAGAAGCGCGCAAGGGGGCGGTAGAAAGCTGGGAAGAAAGAAGGCGGGGGGAGGGGGGGCAGCAATGATATCCAGAAGTTTGCGGGGATAACGTGTCCACAGTGAGTCATGATCGGGTCAATTAGAGAACTAGGGGAGAGGTCCTGGCCCTGCAGCGGGCGTAATGATTACGATGATGATTGGTGATACGCGTGCATATCGCTTTGTTCCAGTGGTAAAGGCAGATGCATGTCACATAATATGGACATGCACGCGGGTTCGCATTCAGAGCGCTCTCGTCTACTACTGCAAGCCGGGCAGCTCGTTGGATAAATGATAGCTGAGATCCCACAAAACACTGTTTCGATTCATACACAGCACGGGCCTTTCAGTACATATATATAACACATGAAGCATTATGACTTCATGAAAAGTACGTTTGGCAAACTAAAAAAGGAAAAGAAAAGAAGAGACACTCTTCCATTTAAAGACCCTCCCTCCAGGTTGCGGTATTTCGCAGAAATTGTCATACAGGGAAGCTATCTCGCGCACTTGTCTTTCAGCAAGAGCTGCTGTGATGGTCAAGATTCGCGCCGCCCAACGTGTTTTCCAGGCATTATTAAGGCGAAAGCATATCGTGTACCGTAGCAAGGTGTCCTCGAAATATGTGTAGACGTAGAAAAATCCTGTCTGGATCACTTGGTACGTATCAAAATTGCCACGCGAGGGCGCGAATGGATGACGAACGTGACTGACATATAGGTCATGACATGCTTGTCATTTACGTCACGATTAGTGATCACACAATCACGTCTGGCGCATACACGCATTCCTCGACCAGGGATATGCGAGTGCGTATCACACACGTTTTAACGTTAACATTTACAGCCGATTACGAACTACACTCACGTGACGTCAAATTTAGAGGCAAATTAATGCAAACCGCATCAAAGAATCTTCGTGAAATTGAGGAATGCTTTTCGCTGTCGTCTTACCGGTCGACAAAGGACCCGTGAATTTTTAAAACCACACGCACGGTGAGAGAAAGGGAAAGGCAAACAAAAGAGAGCTACAAGGAAGACAAGGCCACTGGCACAATGCCAAACTATGCACGGAGGCGCCCCTAAGCGGCTCTCGCATATTAATAGCTCTTCAATGAGTGCGCTGACGCATTCCATTTCGTAAGAAACGTCATTTCCTCAAGACCGTTCGAGGAAGAAAAGAAGGTGAGAGCGGCCTTTTGCGAATTACCGTATAAACTCCCGCAATAGCCGCACGCTTCGTTGCACGACGCGCAAAATGTTTCGCTGTGGCACTGCTAACGCACTGTCGCCATGTTAACACAGTATCCGGTGCGTTAATGTCATTATGTTGCCGCGCTGATGAGATGAGAACAATGTGGTGGATTCTAGGTCACAACGGCCGCATTTCGATGGTGGTGAAAAAAGAAAATAAACATACCCCAGCGTATACTTGGATTAACTACACGTTGAAGAACCCTAAGCGGTGCAGAATTACAAAGGAGCACCTGCTACGGCGCGCCTCGATATCATATCGTCGTAATTGCACATCATACCTCAGAATTGAGCTTTGTCTTATTCATATCAGCGTTCTATCACCTATATATCTTGGCATGTTTGGAAAATATAGCCCTCCCGATAACACAGATAGTTTTTGTTGAAAAGACATAAGTAATGAGCGTACTGCGCTCAAAAAAGTAACCCATTCTACCTAGAAAGGTGTGTTACACAAGTTTATATCGTCAGTTCTCTTGTATTTTGCTTTCGTCCGCCGCTTGATTTCGTCGCATTTTCAATGCTAGTTTAGTCCAAATTGCTTCTTGCGCCTCCGTATGGACGAGGACATACTGATCTTGCGTGCTCAATAGTCGACGATTGCAGAAATTCTGGTTATTTTGGTACGTCATCACACGGGTCATTTCGCCCATATTCGCTCGCGGATATGTATCTCTCCGTGTCGCGGTATCGCTGTGTACACTGATATAATAATTGCCAAATGTCTTACGTGCTGGTGTTTTACAGTACCCGGGCCTCTAGCATTTTCGCTCCATCGAAAATGCGACCGCCGCGGACAGAACCCAACTCACGCCCTTCGGGCCGGCACCCAAGTACTACAACCACTGTAAAACCGCGGCTGACTATGTAAACAGAAAAATCCCCAGAAAAAGTGAGCGGTATACTTTCAGCGACGTTGTCTCCTACACGCATCGCATGAGCTCCAACGTCGTCTGTGTACACAAGAGAAACGCTCAAGTCTCCACGGGCGCTGTAAAGATGCGCTATGAGGAGAACAGAGATGTGTCGTCGTGGTCACGTTTCCTCGAAGGAAAAAAAAAATTATAATCAAGCCCCGCACAGCCCGGAGCACTTTTCACGCTACGCACGGGCCAAGGCCATCGCGAAACAAAATAAAAAAAAGAAATGCACGCGCCGTAGCACCGGCCTCGTCGAACTTTCTCAATCCTGAAGAAGGATATGTTGTCGCGCGGGTTGCTGTTCACTTAAGGACATAATTTAGCGCAAAAATGTGACCACCTGACAGGAGCAGACAAGCATGCGTGGTGTGTTGCGTTCCCCCTCTGCGATGGTCTGCTTCACGTGCTAAGAGTTTAGGTGTTTCCGGATGTTTCTTTTTGTTCTTTAATCCCAGAGCAACAGCTGGCAGACTCTGCCAGCTGCTGAGAAACTCCTCTCGAAGTGGGGCCGTCTCACACGACAAGCGTTTAGGTAGCATGGGCGTTGGTAGGGGGATGCAATACGGCACTTGCACCCTCCCCTCCCATGCCGCAACGCCGCCGTGTTTATTATTGTCATGAAATCAGGAAACATTAGAAACAGAAAACGTCCTACATTCTTTGGCATTCTGTTATTCGTGCGCTGTGGAGTCCCCAACACCCTCCGTCGCGGTGCGACACGTTTGCACCGCCCCCCGCCCCCGATTAAGTCAAGAACCTTTCATCGCCAGAGAAAGGAACGTAGCGCAAAAATAAATAAATAAATAAATAAATAAATAAATAAATAAATAAATAAATAAATAACAAAGAAGAATGGTGGCCATGAATTTCTTTGGTGTCCGCGCCTTGCGTGATATCAGGCGTCAATCTGTCGCGTTATCCGATGGTCATAGATCCGGTTCCTACCGATGGCACGAGTGTTTTTTCGTCCACTTTTATTCACTTTCATTCACGTCATAATTACAACAGTGCAGCTAAAAACTACACTTATTTTCCCTATATGCCTACTTGGCTTCATCGCCTCTAAGATTCATTAGATTGTGCCTAACAAAGAAACGAGCCCTTAATCCATTCCCCTTTCGTTATGTCCTTTACCTGGCTGTGGTAATCCGCTTGATTGCCATCATTTCCATATGTATGTATAGTTTCACACTTGTTCATTTTATTGAATAATGTAAACTGTATTACGTCGGCGGCTTGTTTTCGGAGACAACCCTGCTGACACGAAAGACGCGGGTTCGATCCCGGCCTCGGAGGTCGCATTTCGATCGCAGCGAAATGCTAGTGGGTCGCCTACGTAGATTTAGGTGGACAGCAGAAGCCAAACATTTAGAGAGCCCTCCTATACGGCGTGTTTCATAATCATGTCGTGGTTTCGGCACTTAAATCTCCGGCAGTTATCTCAAGTGAAAGTTAATTATTTTATGACTAGCACTCCTTCCTGAGAAAGAAAAAAAAAAGGGGGGGGGGGGGGGCGCCACTACACAAGAAATGCGTCATATAATGCATAGGGGAAGTGCCATTGTTATGGCGCATGACGGTTTAACCATTAAAACCGAGCTAACGTCGCCAAACACGGTTTTAACACGAAAGAGTACCAAAAGGAGAGGGAAGAAAAGTAAAGTGGAACTATTTACGACAACATTCACACACCCTTTTGCTGGCCCTACATAAATGCCAACTACCTCGTTTCCGCGCCACTCGCCACATGGATGACCAAAGAAGAGTTCCAAGTCACGTGGCGAAACAACTACGAAGGCGAGAGCTGTACTTATATCAACAAACGCACGCTGGGGGAGCAGCGTGCGCGCGGGAACTTGCCCACGCAGATGTTTTTCTCGTGGCGCGGCTTGCGACCTTCGCCACTACGTGACAACGGTAAGGAAGAGGCGTGAGGGGCCAGGCGTGCACGAAACCACCTACCCTTTCTCTTGGCTCAATTGGCTGTCGACGCAGCTTAAGTTCTCGCCTCATTAGGCGCGTGCCGCCGTGTTGTGCCACTTTAACGTCGCTGCGAGCACATGAGGTCGTGCCTAGAAACGCACCCTTCATGTCAACGGCTTAGGTCTCAAGGACCAGGGACCATCTGGATAAAAATGGGTCGCCTCGATGGCACCGCCGCTAAACTTCCAAACGCCTCCCCGCTCCTATACAACAAGTGAAATCCTGGTTACTGGAGATTTTTTTTTTCTTTCTTTAAGGGGGGAAGCAGCTTAGGACCTAGCTTTGCCATCGACCCTCGCTGTCACGGTATATATAGAAACTTCTGTGTGGGACCATCCTGTAGGCAGTGCAGTCAGACAGTGCGTGTGCGGACCAATCCTGGAAGCAGCGCCCCCAGACAGTGCATGCGAAGGTCTGTCGTGTCAGAAGCGGTCCTCACGAGTTTCTGCTAATGCGCCCGGGCTGTCGGTGTCTTAACGTCGCCGCCGTGGCCACGGTAAAGCAAGCCCATCAGCAGCGACTGACGTGTTCCTGTGGGAAGCACCTTCCCAGCTTTCACGTTAGTGGAACCGCCATGATCTTTTATTTCTCTTTCGTAAACCACCCAAAACAGTTGTTTAACCCACGGTAGTCTAGTGGTTGCAGTGCTTGGCTGTTCAGCCGAAAGTCGCGGGTCCGAACCTGGGTGCGGCGTTCGCAATTTCTATGGAGACGAAAACGCTAGACTCCCGCCTACTCCGTCTTATCCGTGCACGTTAAACATGCTCAGGCGGTCAAAATTTCCAAAGCCATCCCCTAGGGCGTGCCTCGTATACCCATAGTGGTCTTGCCACTTAGTACCGCGACGATTATTATGCCCTTTAAGCCCAGCTTGATGCCCAGCTTGTCGGAATCGTTCACATACCCACAGTTACCTAGAATGGTTGTTTAGGAAACGCGTGTTGTGCAACTTATCGGTATTGCCATAAACGATATATATATCGCAAAATATGTTTTATATCTCTTAATCAAGGGTCCCCTCGCAGTCTTTCACTATGTGACCCTTGTCTGGATATGATTAGTTGTAAGGTATAGTCCGAACGAATAACAAACAGAAGCTGAAACCATGTTCAGTTGACGCCTACGTGTACATTGCTGTTCTTAAAGCGCTGCAAGAATCTCAGTTATAAGAACGTGCATCTCCGCGCGTTTCGTGCTCGGTCAACCTCGGTGTTTGCAAGTGCTCGCACGAGCCCCGCGCGTGAGGTGCCGCCACGCGTGCTTGCTGATGAATGCTAGTGGGAAAAGAAAAAGAAAAAGGAAAGGAGGTGCAAACTGGCCTTGAACAGCCGTTTACCATATTCAATCATCAGGCTGCAAAACAAGAGCGAGCTGGTAAAGGCATGGAGTTAACCAGTTCAGACGCTGCAGCACATCGACAGTCCTCGTTGTGCAACGTGCACAGATGATCACTCGCAGCCGCTCTAGCTCACCTTGACCGCAGAGTAACGTCATTTGACACAGTTCTTGAATGTCGTCTACAGAAGTCAGCGCGGTTGAAGGGGCTGCGAAGGCAGCCCCTTCAGTGCTCTTCCACTCTCTTCCAAATTCAGTGCTCTTCCACTCTCTGATGAAAGACGACCGGCGAAGTTGTGATGGCGGGATCGGACCGCCGCTGTAAAATTCTCTGTTGGCGGAACTCGACAGAGGGCCGCACTTTTCCCAACAACAAAAAAAAAAAAAATGAGAAATACGGTTGCCCTTAACTGATTAACCTCCCTGCCTTTCCCTCTCCACTATTTCTTCTCTCTTCTCTCCGAGTTTACGTCGTACACGAAACTTCGTATTCCTGTACGGAGTTCTGGTACATCTGTGTCATACTGAGGGTCATATATTTTGTTAGCTTATTTTCCTTGCTTTGCTTTCAACGACTGTTCTCTGGCGCCTATAAGCGGCTTTACTTGCCGTATCCGAATGGCAGACAGTGCTGCCTGTGACCACAGCGGCATTGAGGAAACTACCGCCAATGTCGTCAAAGTCCTCGCCACTGTTCAAAGGGGGCAAACTCTCGCAGCAGAATCTGCGCGCCTCGACGACCACCCACGGTCCGAACAATCCATCCCGGTATGCCAGGACAATCGAGCGTCAAATCAGAAAGCCGCGAAGGCGCTACTGAATTTTCTACGACTAACCGGCCTCATAGAATACCACTTCCCCAGTGCAGGGCGGCGAAATGGACTTCTAGTTAACCTCCCTGCCTTTCGAAATCTCTCTCTCTTTCTATTCTTTTTTTGCTTTGTTTTGCTTGCACAAGTGTGGATCGCTGGGCTAGTTGGTTGAACGTCTTCGTGCTTCGTCTTGTTTAGCGCCGTTTTCCATTTTCGAACTTGCTTTGTTTCCTAGACTCACAGTCGGTGCCACAAAAAGGTGTTAACCGCTGCTATTTCTTCATATCAGTAACAAATTTTAAAAAATATATACAAAGAAGAACTGTAGGCTCGAAACGCGCCTTGCCTGCTCGGATCGCTTTCCCATAGCAACGTTAGCGACACGACCTTTAACGCGACCTCTACATGTAACTGAAGCCAAGCCGTGTTCGCGGTTCCGTCTGCGTAGAATAACGGAAATCCGCCGCCAAGCAGCAAGACAGAAAGTGCGTTATGAAAAGAGAAAGAAACGCATAATGTGCGCTTGGGATGCGAGCACGATTTTGCGGTTCTGCTGTTCGCGTCGACGACGTCCAGCTGGTCGACGCGCTCTTTATCTTCGAGATTGCCGCGCGGAAGTCGTTCTCCACAGAGGCAAATCAACACAGCCATCTGGCTGCTGTCGCTTTCAGGGCGGGGTAGTCAGAACAGGCAACGACAAGAGGATGTCTTCAAGATCGCAGCATCCAGAACTATGTAAAAAAGAAAAAAAATGCGGCTGATACCTCTGTCGACGGAATCAGTATAACGCGAAAATGAAACGTCTCTTCGCATAAGCAGTTGAATGTTTATTGTTACATCGAGGTGAACCTGCCCATTAATATCGGTGTTTCGCTGGTATACGGCACTGTTTGACATGGACGAACCCACGTTTAGCATCGCCTTCATAACTTCAAGGACCCACCCTTGTGGCAACTGAGGTTTCCGTAATAACTGAATAGTCTATCGTAAATGCCGCGCAGAAAAGGCATCCATCATATTTACTTGGGCCAATATGACCCGTCAACATCGTTACCGTGCTTGGGCGCCTAACGGAGCAGTGTTCTTGTTGCCATCATGCTCGAAGAGTGGTCGACAGGGGAACGCTACCCACGACGAAAGGTGACCGGTGCTCTACCCCCAAAAATAGAGGAGGCGCTCCTCTACCACTGCGCTGCCGGCGCGAAGCTGTACGAACGCGGCTATGTTCATTTTTTTATCACGCTTCTTTCTGATGCCCACACGGCTCCGCACTCGTGCATAGAGGCGGACTTTGGAACGCACCTGGAATGGTGCCGCCATCTAGGTGCGTTCCTCCCGCCTGCGGACCTCACGGGCAAACAACGCATGCTCAAACAGTGATGTGATAACTGTAAACGACACGTACATCTTATCTACTAAAGCTTTTCTAAACAGACACGTCACAATATCGTGGCCCCTCGCTACAGTTCTGAATCGTGAGCTCTCAAGAAAGCGATACCTTGAGGTGCGACGTTCCAAAGCAGCGCACGCGATATCGATACCACGCCGTGTAAGAGCCTCCGGGTCATTTTTGACCACGTAAAGTCCTCTAAACGAAAGAAAACCAAGGTGAACTGGAATTTCGTCGTCTACGTCTCATCGCGGAACGCGTTCGCTAAATGAAGCCGCAGCCTCGTGGAAGGGACACGAGGTCACGCAGCTACTAAGCCTTCAAGGCGCGGGTGCGATCACCTCTGCCCGCAGCGTTGCGACTTGGCCTCTGGCGTATGTAAATTGATACCTGAACTTGTCAAAGAGCAAAGCTTCGAGACAAACTTAAATATGGAAGGTTTACATAAGCAGCAAATCCTCCATTATTGAGACGCGCCAAAAGGAGAAAGTAAGAATTTTGACGACCTAAAGTACTTTCATGCGGTTCGATCGCCCGTTCTGAAATGCGCCCACCGTGACAGCAAGTCGAACACACGTCATCACGCTTAGCAATTAACGCAGGACAACCACGGCGGGAACGTTTTAACTGCTGCGGTTTTACGTGCCAAGACCATGACGTGATGGTGAGACACGCCGTAATGAAGGGCTGCGGGAACTTCGACCACCTGGCGTACTTTAACGGGCACCGACACTGCCGGAATTGAGCACGATGTTTCAAAGCAGTGCGAAAGAAAAAAAAAAGGAATAGCTGAGAATCGTGCAGGGATTTTATACATTGGGGTCCAGAATAAGCAGTGAGGCTTATATTATTCCGAGCCTTGGAAGAAAAATAAAGCCAATGTTTTGACCAAAGTTGGCAGCGGTGACCGCGTTTTCGCAACGGCGTGTGCAGACATAGACCTCGTACAGAGCGAGCTGTGAAGCACAGACTTAATAAAACGGCAAGGGGAATAAGAGCCGCTTACCCACATCTGGCTCTGCAGAGATGTCGACATCGTCTCGTTCACGTTCGTCGAGCGACTCGGCGAACAGCTTGCAAAGAGGTTAATAAGGAACCGGCGGTGGTTTCGACAACCCACGATGTCCTAGCGAACCGCATTTCTGGACGTCCTCGGCCAAATCCCGGTCCTGCCACGAAATAAGCGATCGCCATGCTGGTTGTTTCAGCGAAGGCTTAAAGGGACACTAAAAATGAAACAGTGAAGCCGCTTAGACCCATGCATTAAATTTCAGAGAGTCCGTTATCGTTATCGTTACCGTTATCGTTTGACATTTTGTGCTTGATATTGGCAGAAAAGGCGAGGAGGAGTCCTGGAACCATTGTGAGGCGACCCGGCACGAAAGCGTTGGTACCAGACATAGAAGCAAAAAAGGCGAATGTCAGCGTTTTAGTCTTGAATTTCGCACTGATACTCGGACATTATGACGTTGGAAGAAGGCCCATTTCCTTTTTTCCTATTATCGGCCACGGTGTAAGAGCACATTTATTACATCGCGTTCTCGGATAATGCGGTCAATCAAGTTTTCCCACACACGCTGTGTTACGTCTCTAACTTCCTTACAACGTAATGTATCTTTGTCACCGATAGATAATTACGCAGGCCTTAATTAAAAGACTCTTTTGAAATCTATGACGCCATGCATGTTAATGCAGAAACTTCAGGGCAGGATAGCCGTCCTTTTTTTTCATGCAATAGCAAGTATTGACAGGTGATCTGCTGACAAGTGAGTTGATGACGTACATAACCGGGCGTCACGCAGGAAAGCAAAGTAGACCCGCTCTTGCTCTTCTACTATCCATTGCCGCGCTCGACACACTCTTCCCCTCAGTCCACTCTACATGATAGAGATTACATGGGAACGCCAACGTGCGATGAAGTGTAGAAAAGGTTTAGCTCGAAGTGGCGGGTTCGATACCCGCAGCCGCAATGGTGATTACGCAAAGGGCAAGAAAGAAAGATAAATAAAAGAAATAATTTGACATCCTTGCCAGTTACACCACGATTAACGATAAAAGCAGAGCTTCAATGTTCTCACGGTTTTCACAGCGTGGAACTGGCTCGAACTCTTTAAACATGTGTAGGTGTATAGATCCTTCGCAAAGTCGGCACATCCTCATTCCAGGGGGTTGGCCAAGAATCAGGTAATCAAAACGAAGCATTAAAGGTAGAATAAAAATACTGAAACTCTTTCCAAGAATTGATACGTTATCAGTGAAAGAGGGCAACGGGGATAGTGGTCTCCTCCCGTGCTGTCGCAAGCACGCTCCTCATTGTCGTAGCGTCTCTCCCCCGTTTCTCTGTCAGCCAGCCGAACTGGTTTCATCTTCGCGCAAAGTGGTCTTTTTGTGCTCTTGCGACCACAAACCGCAATCTCATGTATAGTCGAAGACCGCGAACTTCTGACAGGCGAAAGTCGACGGGCGCTTTCAGACGAGAAGCCAACGTAACTGGTATGCCTCAATGTCCTTCTCGGCCGCACTCTAAACGTAACGCTCGGTAATTGACGTATGGAGGAGAATGAGCGCCCGCACGGGCAGGGCAGCGAAGGCGACAAAGAAACCACCCGTTCGCCTTCGAGCTTAGTGGCATCCATCTACAACATGGATCAGCTTAGACTCAATAAGCTATTCGTTGACTGCTATAATATGCAACATGACTTTGCTCTTTTAGGTTCATATATCGGTGCTAGTGTTTTGTAACTTGCAGTGTTCACTTCTGTTACTTCTTATTCGTGTTTTAGTTTCGTTGATTGTGGGAAGATTTCATTCTACATTCGCTAGTTGCCGCTAATGCTGTATAATACTGCACGCCCCGACCTCGTTATCTTGCACCGTATACATATTGTAACCCACTACCCTATACAATTCTTCCGCGGTTGGCGGTAGCGAATGTAAACAAAGAAACAAACAAATTACTAAATTAATTAATTAGTTAATCGACAGTGGAGGTCGATGTCTGATACTTGAATTTCGCGCGTGGTCTTCAACACTCAATATATATTGAGTGTAAGGTCGGGAATTATAAACAGTTTCTTCTTTTGCATTTCGGCGACGCTGTTCCAATGAGTTTTGTGATACCTCCCATGGTTAGCCTCGGGTTCGTTTAACAAGAAAATGTAGTTAACTTTTACAGATAAAGAATTACGCAAGCCACCGAAAACCGTCAGCAGTACCCACGTCATTCAGGCGAATTGAGAATTCGAAGGCGGTGTCGCCGCCGGCAGCCTCCTTTTTATGAGCCTTCAGGCTTGCCAAGCGTGCCCTCGTTTACTGCAGTTGGAAGGAAGTTTACTGCAGTGGCCTATACCAGTGAAGTCACTTCGGTCAAAACACAGTGCAGTGTAGAGGCATGGTGTAGATTTAACCCCCCTCCCCCTTCCTCGTATAATTAGGGTGAGGGCAGCCCTGATCACCTGAGAAAGGAAGCCACGTGCGCACACCTATGGTCCTGCCTGAGGTCTATTGGAAGTGAAAGAGAACGATATTTCCTCGAAGAGCCGCTAAGCACACGCGCCGCAGCACGCAGGCGTTATCGACCTGTGCTGACAACACGCAAGGATTGCAAACACTGAGTGCGCGTGAAGATTATAAACGGTAGAACTCGGTAGTGGCGGTGTGTGAACCCTCTATCGTCAACCTTGTCAGCGTCACAAAACAGAGCTCTGTGCTAGTCCGGTCGCCTGCTGCAGGATCAAAAGAACATCGCATACGCGTAGTAATATTTCTGGGGTTTCACGTCCCAAAACCTCGACATGATTATCGAGAGACGCCGCAGCGGAGACAGAAAATTTCGGCCACCTCGGGTTTAAACACGGGCCTCCCACGTCTACGACGACACATTTCGCTTTGGTGTTATGACCGATATCTACGAAAGAAGATTCATGAAATAGAAAATTAGTACTAAACGTTACAGGCAAATCAGCACAGATTTCTCACAAATGAGAAAAGAAAAATATGTCCTGGTCCGGAGGGAGTGAAGGATCAGCCGTTGCTTCTTTGTGTCATCGATCACTCCATACGAAATCTGTATACGGAATTTCGCTCGCATATTTTTGCGTCACCGCGTCCCGCATGGCGCAACAGGAATCAAAGCCACGCTGGCCGAGGAGGTCAGCGACCTACAGGGCGCGTTTGACCAACATGGCTCCAAAGCACGGGTGGCCCAAAATGACATTTACGCGGCAATCGATATGCCGAGCCCGGCAACTGCGAGCGATCGAGGAAACAAGGGACAAAAGAGCGGTCCACACGCAGCGCGCCTTCGAGCATAGAATACGCCCGTGCGACGGATTCTCGAAAAAAACACCCTCGAATTCGTTGTACGCGGCGCAAGCGAGAAATGCCGGTGCACCGTGTTGAGATTACAGGAGCCGTGGACAACGCTGCCGCTGCAGTGCAGCAGCATTCCTTTTAAGAAACTTTCCAACTAATTCTAGCGAAAAGGGAGTCTCGGCGATATGTACTATACTTGTGGCACCAATATTACGAACTGTCATCATCCCTCACCAGCCAATCTCATGTCCACTGCAGGACGAAGGCCTCTCCCAGTGCTCTCCATCCTTGCCTGTCCTACTCGAGCTGATCCCATTTGATGCCTCCGAATTTCTTAATTTCGTCACCCCATCTTACTCTCTGTCGTCCGTTACCCTCTCTTGGTACCCATTCCGTCGTTCTAACTGTCCATCGGCTATCTAGCCTTCTCATCACATGGCCTGCCCATGTCCATTTTTTCTGCCTAACTTCGACTATTATGTCGGCTACCCCTGTCTTTTCCCTGACCCACTCGGCTGTCTTGCTATCTCTTAATGTAACGCCTATCATTTTTCGTTCCATTGCCCGCTGTGTGTTTCTTACTTCCTTTCTAGCTTCCTTGTAATGCTCCAAGTTTCTGCCCCGTATGTCAGTACTGGCAAAATACAGTAGTTATATAATTTCTATGTCAGTGATCAATGTCCCGCCAGCGATTCACAACACATCGGGGTCGGGACATGGCCTTCGAGGTGGCATGTTCAAAATCGACCGTCTATATGACGCGCTTCCGGCTTCGAAAATCGCTTTCGCCTCACGCAGCCAGCAGGACTTACGGCCTCTGAGATGTGATTTTTATTCAGGGAGCGTTGTCTCGAGAGAAGCAGATTGAAAACGCGAGGACAAGCTGCCCTCTGAAGAGCGAACAAGTGAATCGCTGACAAGGCGTACCTATCGTTTACCAACCACGGTGTACCTCAGCGGCTAAGGCGTGGGCTTGCGAGGTCGTGGGATCGAATGCCGGCCACGGGCGCAGCATTTCGATGGCGAAATGCAGAAAACACCCGAGTACTTCGAATGTCTTTGTTTACTTCTCAGAATGCTTACTTCCTTGAAGAAGTCATGTGGTCGAAATTGCTGCGAAGCCCTCCACTACATACAGGGCGTATATAGGGGCAATGTTGTCGTGGTTTTGGCTCGTAAAACCCCCTCAACAGCAGTTTCTTGCTCAAAATACCACCATTAGTCGACGCGCTCTTCCAGGAACGTGTTATAATATTCATTACACCGTAAACATAACCTCTGGTTAATACCCCTATCATGCACAAATTATGGTGACCAAATGATACGCACTGTTATTCCCAAAATGTTAAATTATCGAAGTGGCACTGATGTATAAATATAGAAAATATGACCACAAAAATGTTGTATCATTGTTTCTATAAATTGCATCGTGCATGTAATTTACCCTTTTGTATCTGTTTGGCCTGTTATTCATTTTTGTAACGCATGTAAACATAGTCTCTTCTAGCTTCTGATGTTTTTGTATGCTGTTCACGTTTAGATTATGTAATTATTTTGATTTACATTACCATATTTCTGTGTATTATGCTTCTATTGTCTCGTTTGTGTGCCACTGCTTCTGACTCACTTATTTTTAGGTGGCGGGAGCTAGTCAAGCTCTTTTAGTGCAGGTTTTACTCCCGCCATCCTTCATGTTGTACCTAACATGTAAATAAAGACTCAATTCAATTAAATTTTTCCGCGTGCCTTTTTGCAGGGAAATCTGCAGAAATTTTCGAAATATCTTGCGAAGAAAAGTCTGGAGTGGGTATTCTGCTACATATAGTCTGTGACATCACTGTTCCAGTGAATCGCGACGTTGAACACACTGCAGATGCAGCGATGAATTCTTTGCTCACTATATGTCGCAATGTACACATACGGGTCCGCTATTAAAGGGAACACTCGCGTGCAGGACATTTCCACAATTTGCTATAATTCACAAAAGTACAGTGGCGCAGATTTGTGGCAGGTGACTTCCGGTCGCAAGCTGTGGCTCGTTCAACACGTTCGTGCAGTGCGCGCATGCATGTCGTCAGCCCGTCAACCGTAGTTACTAGTGGCTCTAGTAGCATGGTAGTTGCTATGCAGATCTACTATTTCTGCATGCCGGCGACTTCAGCAATAACCATTAGAGTGTTTCCTGTAGCGGTGTACGGTAATGCATATATTCTGTAACAAGACATTTATGTTAGATTTAAAGCCGAGGGTTACGATATATGCGGATAAACTTCGAAGAACATACTTCGTTCCTTAAGTAAGGAAATGCCCAAGGATGCAGTGGACAGAGGCACCCTGTCCTATCGTTTCTCCTATGCTCCATGCTCGTGCGCTTCCGTACAAGCTGGAGAATGACATTCGACATTTGTGCTTGAATTTTACAGCGAAGATGCACAAATGGCTAGGGGCGGGAAACTGTGGTGGTCCGTGAGTGCGTAGAAGCTATTGTCATCATGAAAGAAGTACGCACGCACTTTTCCATCGCTTGCGCTCGACCCACGCTTCCCCTCAGCACTACATGACGGTGATTAAGCGAAGCCCAAATCGCGGCACCTGTGATAAACCCAAGCCAAATGTGTGTGTAACTGTAGTACCTCATTAAGAAACCCAGTGATAGAAACAGCGGGGTCGCACAATCCAGGCTCGCTGATCGATCACTTTCACGGAATGGAACGGCCGAACATCATTAATTTTTTTTCTTTTAACTGAACGGTGGCATGTTTACTTTCCGGCCAAATGTTCGCTCTTAAGCCGCAAGGACAATGCGCTGATTTCGACTGAAGTTACAAAGGTCAAGTGTAAACGCCCGTGTGTCTAGTTGGAATGTGGTCTGCAACTAAGCTTTTGTACGACCTCCATGGACGATTCAATGCAGTAAAACAGAAATGTCTTACGTCCACGGAGGACAAGAACAACTGGGAGGCAGCGTCACGTGACTCCATTGGCCCTGGCAAGCCAACATCCTCTGACGCATTGAGCGCGGCGCGCCTCCAGAGCAAGGATACGCCCACATAGTTGCCGGACCACTCGAGGTTCTTTGGCACGCGGTAACGTTTAGTGGCGCCTGACCGTACATGAATGTACCGCTTGCCTATCAGATGACCAGGACCCATTTCCCATGATTCCCTCCCATAATTCTTTTCTTGACTACATATCTATAGCTTTCAATATTGTCACGTGCCGACCTTCTTTGGTTTCTTTCCTTCCTCCATGCCGACGTCATTATTTCTGTCATTTTCTCTCTCTCGTTTCTGGCCTTCGATTCACGTGAATGAGCAACAACATGAATGCTACGCACACAAACTGCATATCCGTAATTAGTGTAAATGTGGAGCTGCAAATTTGCAATTGTGCAGCTAAAAATTTAACAGCGTGTCTAGCTGTGCAGTTGAGGGTCTCTCAGCCCCTAAAGCGGCATAGGGTGGGAGAATGTGCTCATTGGGCGAATACTGACAACTTGTTTGCGCGGAAGTAAATATGTGTGCACATGCGGTATTTTACATTTACTGTTGGGTGCCTTTTACATTTTCCCTTAGAAACTGACGAGCACCGGTCACCGCACTGTCGCACGGAGAAAAACACAGCTGACGGTTAAAAAAAGAAAACAAAAGAGAAAATGTTTTGGCAGCTCTGTTAACTACCTCTCTCTTTCTCTCGAATGGTGCATCACTCGGGTGAGCTGTTTTATACCGAACCATTCATATACCGCAGCTGCAGTGCCTGTAGCGTTCACGTACGTGCGCAGACCCTATAAGCGCTTTTGTCTCTTTCCTGCATATTTCTTTCTTTCTCGCGTAAAATGGCCTTTGTGTCGCCGTCAGATGCGCTACAAACGGGACGCGCAGAGTGTCACGGCGTCAAATTGGCGACGAGGTACGCACAAGCACGCCGCACAGTGAAATGCATTTCCCGCATGCAGCGCAATCAACCCGGCCGTGTTCCGCAGCTGGTGTCCCTCGAGAAAAAAAAAAGAAACAAAGTAAAGCGAGTGGAGAAAAACCATGTCACAGCTTGCACCTATGCCGAGCTACTATTACCTTCGAATGGGAGAGGATGTGACACACGTGCGGACGACTCGTTAGCCCAGCTCTATACTGTGACAGCCGCAAGAGAAGAACCGCTGCGGGATACGCCCTGTAGTGTATACAAGTAAAGTTTGTCACCATCATCGTTACAATCATCATGACCAGCCGCCCCGCTGCGGTGGTCTAGTGGTTATGGCGCTAGGACGCTGATGCGGAGGCCGCGGCACGGGGATCGCGGCCGCGGCGGCTGCGTTTCGATGAAGGCGAAAATGCTAGAGGTCCGTGTACTGCGCGATGTCAGTGCACGTTAAAGAACCCTACAAGTGGTCGAAATTTCGTTGGTCGAAATCGTTGAACAGGGAATGTCGCTGGAGACTAGTGCATGGACATGTTTTTTTCAGAGAGTTATTGCCCTGACGAACATAGGGCAGCAGCTCGGGGACATCACTCACTGACAGTTACTTATTCAATAATCCAGGGACAGGGACTTAGGGCAGCTACTCACTAATGTTACTCAAACGCATCACTCAAGGGAAGTTGTTTACTTTAGACTGTTACTACGAACATAAGGGAAGCTGGTGCCTTGACGAAGAGGCGGAATTGACCCATAGCAGTTACTCACCAACCCAGGGCAGTTACTACTAACGCTAGGGCAGCAACTGCATCAAGTTAGTAACTGCTTGCGAGTAACGCCAGCGGGTAACTGCCCTGCGTTACTGCCCTGTCTTCGTCATGGCAATAACGTCTCCGATATTGGTAGCACTGGTAACTTGGAGGCTAACTAGAGCGTTAAGCTTAAATTGAGGACGACACAGCGAGCTATGGAACGGAAAACGGTAGGTGTAACCTTAAGGGACAAGATGAGAGCGGAGTGGGTTAGGGAACAAACGCGTGTTGGGGACATATTAATAGAAATTAAGAAGAAGAAATGGACATGGGCGGGCCATGTATGCGAAGACAAGACAACCGTTGGTCATTAAGGTAACAGAGTGGATTCCTAGAGAAGGCAAGCGTGGCAAGGGGCGGCAGAAAGTTAGGTGGGCAGATGAGATGAAGTTTGCGGGGATAAATTGGGCCCAGTTGGCACAAGACACGGATAATTGGAGATCCATGGGAGAGGCCTTTGCGCTTCTGTGGGCGTAGACAGGCTGATGATGATGATGATGATTGGTAGTACAGACACTAACTCAGGGCAGTTATTAACGTTACTCACGTGCATGCAGTTAGTCGCTCATTAGCCAAGGACAGTTGCTATTAACGCTAAGGCAATGACTGTCCGCCATGACGAAGAGAAGCCCACTTTTTAAAAAGTTGGCTTCAGCAACACACCCTGTTCAAAGGCTTTCATCATCACTGGAAGTTCACATTTTCCCGTGAACTCTTTTCCTGTATACGAAAGATAAATGTGCCTTAAAGTTGTCGCTTCGTTGCTATGGGCGAGCGAGGATAAATGCTGCACGCAGTCATTCAGTTGACCTTCAGTTTCGGCCGAGTGCTCACGCGTGCAACGGGTAATGAATATATATATATATATATATATATATATATATATATATATATATATATATATATATATATATATATATATATATATATGTAGCCTCCGTTTATAAAGGCACTTCCCGAAGCAATAACCAACTTGGAAAATTGCGGATGGTGGGAGACGCTTCGATGACGAAACATTATAAGCTTTAATTGCCTATCCCAAAACGACGGGGTGGGACCGAATGTGAATGTTGTGTGCTTTGCCCGCGTTCAGTCTTCAACAAACAGAGCCCGGAAAGGAAGCGGAAATTGCCAAACAGAGCCCGTGCTTAGCATACTGCTCTACCCGCCTCAACTACGTAAGTCAATCATCTGCTGAATTGAAAGACACGCGTTCAATCCCGGTCGCGGCGTTCGCACTTATACGATCGAGGCGAAAGTGCTAGAGGCCCGTGTACTGAGCTTTATCAGTGCACGTATAGAGAACCGCAGCTGATCAAAGTTTCGGGAGCACTCGGCTACGGCGTGCCTCATCATCACGTCGTCGTTCTGGCACGTAAAAATTTAGCAATTGTCTAACCTATAAACACCCACGCTCACGCTCTGAATAGGCGATCAAGTTTACTGAACTATTTAATGTTGTTGATGAGATTTAAAAAAAAAAAAGAAAAGAAAAGGCACGTTACGACTGCCACGTAAGCTGCCTCGATGTCAGGATCGTCGCATTGTGTAGACCACTCGGTTGTCAGTCTACAGCGAGCCACTGAGGACAGTGCCACAATTTAGAGGTGCACAGCAGTTTTTCAAGCGTCCTGCCGCGCGTGAGCAGATCAAGACAGATTATCCGGTCCAGGGCACATCTCCATCTTGATGGATACATTATATGCACTTGAATTTTGCGATTGTTGGCCACCAAACTGCTTCATCACCGTTCAATATATACGCTAGCGTTCGGCAAGGAAGCCGCACTGCAGGTCTGTACTGTTGCTGTAACGCCAGCTACTGAAGTGCTGTGGGGTGCATGCGCAGACTCCCGTCGAAAAAAAGGAAAAGAGAACAATTACAGGAGTTTCAAGGGCCTCGAAAGTGCATTTCTCTGCTCCCGTCCCCAATCATCGTGTTCAGGCTGCCGACCTCCGCAGTAGGGTGGCCTCTCCTAAGCTACCACAACAGAATGAAACCAGTTTCAAGATTTGTGGGATTATAAGCGCAGAAGAGACACACGCGAAGTCAAGAAAAACACAGGACAGTAGCCTTCTAAGTCCTTCCACGCGGGAGAAGCCATATACAGAGATACCAGTACACGCGCACTTGTGTTCATGGCAGTCGTTGGCCTGATGCCAACCGTGGAGCAGTGATCATTGGAGGAGCTATAACGTTCCTTTAAGCCACTATAGACTATAGATGCACGAACTTATATATAGTGTTGCCCCAGAGTGATGGAACTTGCACCTACGCACCTCCTTATTCTATCGTGGCTCATCACTCTTCCCGATCCCCTGTCCCATGCAAAGTAGAAGACCTTGTCTAAAAGTAAATCTCTCTATCTTTCTGGAATGCCATGGATAATTGTTGTGGAGATAACGACAACAACACTAAGCCTAACACTTCGGCATGGAATATGCATTGTCCATTGTGTAATTATCCAGGCACTAAAAGGAGAAAAAAGAAAAGTCGTTGATTATTGCATGCGTAGTTTCACCGGAGATGGCACTTATAATGTAATATGACCAAATTTTATCACCCCCTGCCCCACCCCTTTCTCCTTATAGAGGAGAGGTCACGCACCCTTGGCTTTTCGAGCACGCAGTGGATGGGTGCGAGGTTTACACACTCACCCCGCAATCCCCAATGCCGCTTGAGCGCGCATGCACACACACACACCACCGTCATATCTCACGTCATCACCGCTCCGCGCAAGCCTACCATCGGTTCACCCACTCGCAGGGGGAAAGAAAGAAAAGAAAAAAAAAACACGTCTTCTAGAATAGCGACGCAGGTGTCACCGATCAGGAGACAACTCGGCGCCAGCCAACCAGCATCCACGGTCCACTGTTGAGGATTACCGAGCGACGACACCAATGGCCATATTCGCCCACAGAGGACCAGGCGCCGTCCACACGGACTCAATTTCTGCC
This sequence comes from Hyalomma asiaticum, assembly GCA_013339685.2. Taxonomy (NCBI): domain Eukaryota; kingdom Metazoa; phylum Arthropoda; class Arachnida; order Ixodida; family Ixodidae; genus Hyalomma; species Hyalomma asiaticum. The sequence continues at coordinate 6,622,295 of CM023491.1, forward strand.
TCGTCTGCCTCGGCCACTACCCTTCAGGAGCACAGGACCACTTAAACACAAGTACACTCATACGCTACATTAACACTACCTGCTATCTAACCTTAATCTAATTCACACTGTCATAACACAATCTTAATCACTAGCTAAACACTCCACACTAATACACAACGATAATACTTGGGGCACGTAAATGCTTAGCTATGACCGAACATTTAATTTAAGCAGCTCAACTTTTCCCATTTTCGCTCTTTTGATCGCGTTTAGTTAGCTAGCCCTATTCTTCTTTTTATGTTATCTCTAAAAGGAACCTTGGGAGACATTTGCCCTATTCATTTATTTTTAATTGCCTTAAGCCCGTTGTACCTCACGGTGGTACGGGCTACCCCACGTTATTTTCCTTTTTTTTTTCTTTATGGGAAACCAATTAACACGCACACACACACGCACACCCCCGAAAATTACTGCGGCTATAACAAACCCACAAATACTAAATTCGTACCACGCCCCCTATATAGAAATTATGGATAAACCCTTGGATGGATGTTATGAGAGCGCCTTCAGTGACAGGGCGGCGACCCCTGCGCCACCGAGCGAGCTCAATGTTGGCTTTGTGTGTTGACCAAACGCCTTTTCTTCTTTCAAGAAAACATTTAAATTAACAAATTAACTTCCTACGTTTACGAAAAAGGAACACTAATATTCATATACTGTATTTGTACGCTATATAAAGTTTTACTTTTATATATATTATTATATTTCTATATTATGTGTTACTTTTGCGACACAAATCCTCCAACCGTCTCTAACTGATCGCTAAGGTGGGCCTTTCTGGTGCTGTCCCTGAATCCCAAGGTTTCATGAGGAGGACGTCCTGACCTACATACCCGCGGATGTCTCGACATTCAATTAAAACGCGTTCCGTCGTTTCCCCAAGCTTTCTAGCGCTTCAAATATGCGCGCGCCGCCGGCCGAGTAACGGTAGATCCCGCGCTCCCTCCAATCGCTGCCGTCAGAGGAAGCACGTGACCCGCATAGGCCCCGCCGCCAAGCGGTAGCGGTCGCGTCAGAGGAGGAGGAACAAGCGCCGCTCTAAGAGAGCGCACGCGGGTAGGGCGCTCGAGTGATCACGTGCCGACGCTCCTCGGCTAGCGCGACGGTGTCGGGCGAGCAGCAACGGTATCGAGAGACGCGAACGACGACGCGATGGCGTGCGATGCGAGGGACGGCTCGCTTCGCTACCGCCAGAAAGCCACCAACGGCGTGCACCAGCCACCATGGAACGGAGTCCTCCAGGACGGCGGCAGCTACGTCACAACGCAAGCCAACGGCCAGCGGCCGCCGCTATCCAGGCACGAAAATCGGCTGCTCGGCCAAACGTTCTACGCGTGCCTTCTGGCCTTCTACCTCGCAACGACGCTGCTTGTGGGTCGCCTGCAAATGTCCCTGCCGGACGCCGTATCGTCGGACCCGGCCGACGAAGGACGCGTGTTTGTGGGTGCCAGGGCGAGGCAGAGGCTCGCCAAAATCGTGGCGATCGGCCAGCGCACCGTCGGCAGCCTCGAGAACGAGGTGATCGCCGTGGACTACCTCATGCGCGAGCTGGAACAGCTCAGGAAGCGGGCGCGGCCCGCGCACCGGCTCGAATTTATTGTGCAAAAGCCGAACGGCTCCTTTTTCCTCGACTTCATCGACGGCTTCACATCGAGCTACCGCGGCATACAGAACGTGATCGCGCGGCTCTCGCCCAGCGAGCCTGCGCCGGCGGTCGATCAGAAGCATTCCTTGCTCGTCAACTGTCACTACGACACGGCGCCCGGCAGCCCAGGTAAGCCCGCGCATCTCCTCAGTCACGCTCGATCCGAAGCTTCTCCTCCGATTTGCCATTGCCTAAAGTTGGCGTACGGTTCACGACGAGCTCGCGCGCGCCCGCTCGGGCACCACTCCGTGTTTCTTGATTGGCCGGCAAAAAGAAAACATCCAAGTGGCCCCCGTCTCGAGTGGTTCAGCAGCGAGGAGCGTGCAGCGCGAGAGCGTGGCAGCAGGCGTTTTCCGCTGCATAGACGACAACCACCCGGATTTCCCGAGCTTTTGTGCGCACGTCAAACGCCGAGGCACTTGAGAAGATTACGCCGCCGCACCGCCGAATAGAAAGACGACTCGACTTCGAGGCGCGGCACCTTTTCCGCGGATCCTTTCGACGGCGTCTGCTGTGGGGCGACCACGCCCCCTCGCACGTTCGCGAACAGCTGCAAACGCCGAGGCACTGAGAAGATTACGCCGCCGCACCGCCGAATAGAAAGACGACTCGACTTCGAGGCGCGGCACCTTTTCCGCGGATCCTTTCGACGGCGTCTGCTGTGGGGCGACCACGCCCCCTCGCACGTTCGCGAACAGCTGCACGGCGGTGCTGCTAACATATCGTCCCCACGATCGTTGTCTTCGCGTTGTCAGGCGGTTCCTCTGCGAGCGAAGGTCGCGCACCAGCAAGAGCCCGCTGGCGCTCGAGCGCTCGGAACGAGGTAGCCAAATTACGCACGGCCTTCGTTGACGTCCCGCTGTCCCTTCTGGCTCGCGCTCCACTACTGACGTAACCTTGCGGGGCTTAAAAGCGCCGACGCGCCTCTTCCGGGCCTCGTCGTTAAGCGCATGCGGTGCGCCGCCAAGCGCGTTTCTTTTTTAGTTGCTTCCTGTCCTGGCATAGCGACGCGCGCTCTGTTTCCGTGACTGGAATGCCTACTCTGTTGTCAAACGCTCGTGTGGCTGTGGAGGCTAGCTGCGCTATCGTTTTACGAGGGAGCCGGTGCGCTTTTTCGCATCAACGGGAGAAAGTTGGCGTGATTTTCGCAATAGCAGTGCACACTTTTAGAACACTTCAACGTGGAGAAATCGAAAGGGCAGACTGATATGAGCTATTTGGCGGGACACCGTGTACCATTGCGCAAAACACACACAGACATCGACTGATAAGATGTACGGGACATTGCTTCTCGGGTTTCTCTTTTGTCCACGTTTGTGTGTGCTCTGTACTACGGCATGCGTGATAAAGAGCTAGACAATAGCCGTCTAGACTTGGTGAGAGAACCTTCAGGATATGAAGCAACGGCAGAGTGCGTGTGTTATGTATCACAGTGGTATGTTTCGCTGACTTCTACCCAAGGGTTACATGATAATCGTATACACATGATATCTACACATGATATACACATAAATATTCTCGATTTTACTGTCCCGTGTACACATCATGGTTCATATGGACGTACTAGGTTATTGGCCAAGCTGTAATGAACTGCCAATTAATTAACAGTGTAATATTAGCCCCACAACTTGGTGCTATAAGGACATTTATAGTCCAAAACCCAAAGGTATCTTGTAATATTTTGAGTGACTATATTGTAAATTGCCTAGACTTGTTGCTTTATAAGCTGTGCACTGGCATTATGTTACCCTCGAGGTGTGCCGCATTTTGTGAATTACTTTCATACCTTGGCCATCATAAGGAGTACATAAGCCACTCGCCAACCATTATTTATTCAATGTGTCATACTCCATAAGAGATATTTAAAGCAGTGCCCAACATAGGTACACACTAAGTAGTACACTTTACAACGTAAGCTCTTTTGGGCTCGTTATAGTGACTGAAATTGGTGGCGCAGTCTTACATTATTGTCTACGATAAAGTAAGATTCAAAGACAAGATTGACAGAGCACGCAGCGAAATCCGGCTTAAACTGCCACTGTGTGCCATCTTATGCACGGGCCTGGGAATTTTGTTCCCATACCCACCTGCAGTATTTTTCCTTTACTAGTGGTTTATGATGAGCGAGAACATAGGCCACATAACCCCCTAGCAAAGCAAAAGAAGACAGTGTTTCCTTCAAAGCTAACGGCATACGCACCTGCCATATAAGCACAAAAATGAGAATTCATAACTATCATGACCAGCTCGATTTTGGTTGCAACACATTTTAAAATTAGAAAAACATAAATCGCGGGAATGTCTTGTGTACCATTCGAGTATACGGATTGGCGGCCTCTAGATACAGAACAAATTCCGCACTTGTGCGCATAATTAGAGAAATTACGCTAATTAACTTTTTAATTATCAGTAATTGGTGGCTACAGCGAATGAGTACTTTGGAGCCCGTCCTCGACACTACCTATCCAACGATCAAATTTTGAATAGCGGAGTGCATGTCGGAGCTACGCGAACAATTAGTTCCCCATGGCAGGCTCCTTGAAAGCGAAACTAGCCGTAAAAAGAGCGTCTGTGACGTCGATGTCGCCGCCTCCCCGGATTTCGTCACTCGCCCGCGGCGCCCAACGCCGCTGATAACAAGGAGATAACGCAAGCTGCTTGCGCGGCCGGAGAGGCGTTGACCACGGGCGAGTGGCGAGTGACGAAAGCCGTGGGGGCGGCGACATCGACGTCACAGACGCTCTTTTTCCGACAATTTCGGTTTCAAGGAGCCTGCCACGGGGAACTAATTGTTCGCGTAGCTCCGCCATGCACTCCGCTATTCAAAATTTGATCATTGGGATAGGTAGTGTCGAGGACGGGCTCCAAAGTACTCATTTGCTGTAGCCACCGATAACTGATAATTAAAAAGTTAATCAGCGTAATTTCGCTAATTATGCATACAAGTGCAGAAATTGTTCTGTATCTAGAGGCCGCCAATCCGTATACTCGAATGGTACACAAGACATTCCCGCGATTTATGTTTTTCTAATTTTAAAAATGTGTTGCAACTAAAAAAAAACACCCTGTATATTAAGACATCATTTCGTAAAAGATCTACAACTTGCAGCTTTGCCCAAGACAGCCATTACCAGAGGTGACAGGAATTGGTTATATATTTAACCAATTCCTGTCACCTCTGGTAATGGTTGTCTGGGCAATTATTGGTTATCTCTTTATCATGCATACGGTAGCACAGAGCACACACAGCCATTAGGAGTCTGGTAGTGGTCTGTGTCACTAAAAAGGTGCCTGTGCCATCAAGAACCCATAGATCGTTCGTGCGCTGGCTGGCATAACAGCTGGGCCAAAGGACTATTACTTCTAACTCGGGAACTTCATGAAAAATTACGCTGCTTGTTTCAATAAAAGTGAAGAAGCATTACATACCCATAATACAATTTTCGCTATGTGGTAAAAGTACATACTTAAAAGTTAAAACGCAAAGTGGCTTAGAATGATAACTTATATTTCAAGAACTCAATTGCCGTTAATTTTGCAATTTTATGTTCAACATGAAAAGAGGAAATGAATGTCAAAGCTTTAGTTTTGAAATCCGCGCCGGAACTTCGGCCTAGTGACGTCAGAAGGCCAATTTCTATTTTTTGTATTCTCGCCAAATTCGCTCCATAAAATATTCTGAAACTCCCTGTGCTATGTCTCTGGGTTCCTTGGGACTCAATGTATGTCTCCCTTACCAATAAATAGCTTTGTGGGACTTAGCAGATGCCGTCACCTCCCCCCCCCATCCGTGTTTTCTTTTTTCACTATCTTACTAAGGGTCTTCTTTATACAGGAATGGTGTATGGTATTGTGAAAAGCTAATCTGCCAATGCAAGAAAAAGTTTTTTTCACTTTTGTGCCCCTTTCAACATGAGAATGACGACTCATGCTAGTTTAGCACACATTTACTCATTCCCCTACCATATACACTGATGGTCATAGTGCTAGAAATTGATGTTAAAATCCATTATCAGTATATTTAAGGATGAAATTACATTGCTAGCTGTAGTTCTGTTGATTTTGTAGTGAATAAGGTCAGTGCTACTCAGAGAGGGAGGGTGCACTACTCACAGAGGAAGACTTGTTCACCTCATCACTCGCCAACGCTTGAGACTCAACTGTATCTGCTGTTCTTATAAAGGAAGAGCCTTCCCAAAACACCCTGTTTCAATTGAAATTTATTTTGCGGTGAACAGTGCCTCACATTAGGACTTAGAAACATGGAATGTACTAACAGATGGCTATTGTGATCAACATGCTTCTCAGACACGGCTGCATTAATTCACAAAGAGTTAATATTAGCGTTAATATTGGCATTTGTTTTTCAATTCCATTGTACCACACAGTGATCACAAACGCAACATAGTGCTTGGTACTGCAGACACATTTAACACTGCGCTTTATTGTAACCTGCAGCGTTTTCTTCTTTCATTTCTAGAAATGTGCGTGTACGATACTAATAGAGAGACGTGAGTTGGAAAGTGCAAGGGGAACTCCCACATATGATCTAAATGAAAAAGATAAAAAAGGATGAAAAATAAGATGCCCATCAATTAGTGGTTAAGGCAGATTTAGAGATAATCCGAATAAGTTTTGCTGTGGTTTAGGAAACCACTCACCAATGTTCTCAATAACAACCGATGATTCGAACTTCTTTTCGTAATAATTATGATTCTCATTAATTGGCCTAAACTTAATTATCTTAAGCTTACTTACAAAATCTTGCCTATAAGGGGAAATGTACGCTATGTAACACTTTCCTAGACTTAATTACTATGAAGTGCAATCCCGGCACTAAAGACCAAATGCTCTGATTTCGCGGGTTAGAACCGGCGGGCCACAAATAACCGTGTAGTGCCCTTTACTACGAAACTAAACACAGACCTTGATACATTCGTGCATTTCGTAAGTGGTCTATGTATCCCTAGCATTCAACGCCTACACGATACAAAATGGGTAAACAATCATAACATAAGGGAAAAACGTTGCGTAACATGAGGTTCAGTAACAGATTCAATTTTGGCGGGAACGCGATGGGACGCGATTGCAGCGCTTAAGTCCAAGCACTCAAAGTTATCACTACATGACAAATATACTGCACTACCAAAATGGCAACAGCATTCACAGGCCTTACAACAAAAGAAGTATACTACAGTCATTATGAAATGGCTGATATTCTGAAAACGGCTCACTGCGCAATATTCGGCTGCAAGCTGGACTCGTCGGATACGCTGGCATGCCATAAGGCTGGCTGTGCTTTGTGCATTATTTTACAATGTACAGACAGCGGTTACGCAAACGCATGCACGTTGAGAATGCGCATTTGATGCAGAAATACATAAAGCAGGCAGTAGCTAGGCGAAAGCACGAGGTCGCCTACACTCACCTCTTGCGAAGATCGCCGGCCGCGACATCAGCAGAGCCCGTGAACTACAACCGATAACGACGGAAGCCCAAAACACAACAAATCGAACGAATACAGAGGCCCAGGTCATCCGCAACGGAGTCTAAGCACCGAAATAAGTGTTTCCTCGCACTTGCTGCAACCGCGGGACCGAATGTCGCGGGTTAAACCGGGCCCCGGAAGCATACTACCCGGAAGTACCGGAAGCCGGAAGGCTCGACGTTTCAGCGTTTCAGCGATCGCCGCAGATGGCGTAAAAATCAACCGTGGCGTAAAACCGTGGCGCGTTCCATCAAGTTGCGCGTAGAGTGGAACTACTAAGCTAGTCCCATATTTTAGTTTGCAATTTTCCTTCTAGGGGCGCTCAACGAGACCAAAAATTTAATTTTAAAATGTATTCGAAGTGTGCGACAAACATGCATGCCGCATAATTTTTCTGAGAACGAGTAAACAGTCTTTTTTTTTGTACTTATGAGATAAAGTTATGAGCTTGATTGTTTGAATACAGGTCTTACGACAAGCAGCAGCCCATCGGTATCGATTGCGTTCTGGTCCCTTATTTCCTTACGAGATTCAAATTGTGTGGCGGCACGGCGATCATTTTCTTTGAACGCATCACACAGGTTCGCTGTAATCGCAGCCGGTTTATACTTTCAATAGCGCTGCCACAGCGGGAACGTGTGTGAAGACTGCAAGTTCTTTTCCAGCAGCGGCAGTTCGCCCTGTGTGTTTACCGGCCGAAACGGCTGCTCAGCTGGCACTGTTTATCAGGCAGCGCGCCCATTCATCACTGGTACTACGCACAGTCTGTTTAAGCAACACCCCACGAAAGCGGATTACCCTTGCAGCTCTTGCGCGTAGTACGCACCTGCGAGTAAAAATGCACCGTTTTGCATTCTCCCTACAGAATGTCTCTGCATGCAGGCAGCTTATCCAACTGGCCAGAAGCGCAGCTTGTGTGTCATTTAAATGTGCCACATTTGTGCGAAATACGTTGCTTGCTCTTTTACCTGAACGCGACAGAGGCGCTTGCTTAGATTAACATGGGGCACAGTACAAAGCTTAACTACGTTGCCCTCTTTCTGTGCACAAGTGAGTCCGCTGTGATCAGGCCACACAATCCACTGCATGTTAGAGTCCGTGCACTTAAAGTAGGTATAAGCATTGTACATTTGCATATATATAATTTTATGCATTTGTACAGACTTTAGAAAGACATATATTACATTTGCATATACATAATCATTTGTGCATTTGGACAGACTGATGAAAAAACTACATTTATGCAAGTGTTTACTTACTAGCATATCAAGTTGTTTCAGTGAGTGGCACTGTAAACGTTTTTGAAACAGGATACTGTGTTCAACAGGCCTGTCCCTTCACTAAAGGAAACATGGCATGCAGTGGTCAGCTGGGGCACAATATCTGGGACATTATTCTGAAACAGAAAACGTGGATGATGAGAGCAGGAGAATGGAGACGTGTGTGTCTGGACATTTTGGGCAGTGTTCTGTTGAACAGGCTATATAATGCAGTGCAGTACGTCGTAATGCATTTGAGAAAATTAACCGTGCGAAACGCACTTTGCATTGCAGTAAAGGGATGACATCCTCACAATTTTTCCACAAAGAAGGTAACACCGTTGTTTGTGTGCAAGCAGTTTGTCTTCAGTATGAAGCTCAACCACAGAAAAATGGCAGATAATTAAATTGGTTCTAGGTAGGAGACCCGAAGCATGACTTTGAGAAAAGGGGGGGGGGGGGGGGGGCAGAAAGGCTTGCTGACACAGGCACAAAAGATGGGGAACAGACAATAAAAATGACGCTGACAATAGATTCTGCAAACTCTTCCAACCTTGTATTCACGCCTAAGTTTTTCTAGGATGGTTCTGCACCTCACTTACGTTTATTTGGTGCCCTTGTAATACACGCAGTCCTTGCATAGTTCCCTCCAAGCACTTTTCCTTGCTTGCTTGACTAGTACTTCATTTGTCCTGAAACATCTGTTGCCGCGCTTAAACACTGTGTGCAGGCGATATATCAAAAGCACACAATATATATATATATAGGGAAATTCAGCGTAAGGGTTTGTTTTTGTGTTCATGATACTTTGCCAGCATGCTGTCACAACAGGACATTGAAGCTGTCTTATCTTGCGGACATTACATTTGAATTTTTCATACCTTTTGCTTAATAACTGAGCCCGTTCAATGCAGAAATGTAGTGTGAAACGACACAGTATACGGCCAGCCCAACTTCAACATTGCCTCATCTTATTTCCGAGTGCCTTGAGTGGTACTCTGAATGAACACGACGAGATACATTTGCTCAATTTCATCTTGCAATTTTATTAAATAAAAAGCCTTTGGGTTTCTTGCTTACAGTGATGTACTGTGCACTGCTTCATTTGCGACTGCCAATAAACACCATATGGTTATTTGTTTGGTGCTTTTACTGCCAGTTGAGGCCTCTCGGTCACCTGGCAACACGATACGAATGTTTGTACACACGTCAGAGTACCCTACACGTGAATACTGCCCCGAAAGGGCAGCGAGCGAGCACAGCGTCCAGGTGTAGGCGCCAGGAACGCAGGGGCTATATTGCATATAAACAATGATGATGATAGTACTTGCAGCACCATCTCTTGGCCCCATATTTTAGTTCAGGACGCCACCGCTACCCTTACTTTCGTTGCACTGTCAAAGGTAGTTTCCCTTCTCTAAGTTGATTATACTAGATAGGTGTTCTGTGGTTAAACATGAACCTATAGAGTTTCTTACAATTAGTAATGGTAAGAAACTCTATGCCTGAACCCTTAAATATGCCAACCACGCTTCTAGCGCAGCGTATGTATACATGCACAGCCGACGCAGTAAATGCATCTTTTAGGACATTGTTCAGCAACGACTGCATTGTACTCATTCGTGTACGAGTGAGCGTTTGATCGTTATGCTCTACTGCTCTTCCTAATTTATCCTTAGATGCCTATTGAATGGGTCTGCACACTCAGAACTACTTTCTCTTGTTACGATGGAGTGCAGTGGTACAGCACACTACTTGCAGGCTTGCGGGCGTTTTTGTTGTTTCGGTTTCAGCACGGCGCAAAAAAGTTAGGCGCTTGCATACCTGTGCACGCAGTGCAAACAATGGTTGACGGCTAAAATACCAAACTGCAACCGCACAAGACACGTGTTAATGCACAGATGTTCACTATTGCCTTTATTTAATGTTTTAACACACGCATTGGTTTGCAGGGACTCTTTCCTCCATGGTTTGTAGCCACGCAAGTGAAAACTTGCACAATTAGTCATTCTGAGCCACCTGTTTGCTTCAGCTGACACACCATTGGAGCTGAACCCATGTTCCAGGGCGTGGCTCTATGAAGCATGAATAATGAGTTATGACCTTGTGCATGGACATGCACGAATGAATGGCGCCGCTATGATTATATATTTCTGGCTTGTTGAAGATAAACTGTGCTATCGTGGGCTGTGTGTTTGTGTGTGTGTCAAATAAAAGAAATGTAATTTGTAATGCCTGTAAGCTCCTTTAATAACACATCAAAAGCTCTTGTGTTTAAGCCATTTAACATGTGGACACCAGACTTGCCGTCTAAATGCGCAATTTTTGTTGTGCCTCATGGATGAGAGTGAAAGTTAACCAGAAATCTTCACAGAATTAGCCATATATGTGGTTTTGTTTGTGTCTATGCACATACATGTTCTTTATTGCGAGCTGAGAAAAGCAAAAGCATGTTGTATTTTGCAAGTAAAGTAGACTGTCACAGCTGCATGCTTAGTACCGATAGTAATGTTCAGTTCCACCTTTTGTTCTGCAGCCAAGTATCTATAAGCACTGTAGTTCGCATCCATGGCAAGTCTCCCTTGTGTATACATATACAGTAGAACCTCGTTATAACGAACCCGGATATAATGAACTATCGTATATAATGAAGCAATCGCAATTCCCCTTGAAATTCCTATAGATGAAATTGATTGTGCTAAATTGAACTAATTGTTATAACGAAGTAATTACCACTCCACCTTCAACTTCGTTATAACGAGGTTTTACTGTATTGACATGCATGCAGTAGCAGTTTCTTCTGCACTAGAATTTCAGTTTTTATTGCAAACTAAAGAATGTACAGCACATGCAGGAGCTATCAGTGGGCCAGTGGTGGAGTTGCTTATAAAAAGTACCAATAAAAAATAAGAAACAGTTATGCTGAAACAAATGTAAGAGAACAAGACATTGCTAATGGTGATCAAATGTAGTGTTGGCCTTTGTATTCTAGGCCCAGATTAGGAATACCACACTCCAATCTATCTTAATAAAATAAAGGCTGATCACACAGTGAACAGAAAGGGGCATTCAACAAGATAAATATACTTGTTACATTGAACAATTAACTATGGGGAATTAAAATCATTAAGGCAGCTACCTACAATTAATCCACTCTGTGCTTGTGCGCCTGGCACCTGTTCTTGCAATCTAAAATAAAAATTTCATCCTGCAGTGGCATGTTCAGTAGCTACATATCACAAGGTCATGGTTTTTAAACACAGAAGTTTGTTGACCCACAGTAACCAGAATATAAAGAAAGGAGAACAAGTGGTTCTTTTCTAATACTGAACATAAAATGGTCAAGTTATTGACAGTAGAGTGCTCAAGTTTCAAGTTTATTATTAATACAAGTTCATGATACACAGATTGGTTACATGTGTTATAGAGACGAGGGTCCTGAAGTCTAAATGACTGCAGGTTAATGAGATTTGCACATATCAGGTATATTGGAACAGCAGAAATAAAAATATGGTCAAAGACCAAACGTATACGATGCTACATGGAAAAGAAGAAAAAAAATATGTATAGTATAATGAAAAAGACAAATTTTTTTTATGGAGAAAGACATAATTGAAATAGCATAAATAAACACAAGTAAACAATAATATGCATAAAGGTGATGAACTAGTTATACAAAATAAAACTTTTTAATTCGTGTTTGAATGTATGGAACGTGCATGGTGATTTAAGTTAATATGGCAAGTCATTCCAAAGAATAAATAGTTCATCGGTCTAAAGCACGTTAATGTTTCACCTTAGTGTCTTTTTAGCTTAAAATTAATATTTTAATCTCAGCAACCATAATTGCAATTGGTACATTTCTCCAGTATATTTCTCCAGCTGCTTCAACAAAAATTGTCGCCAGGTGACTGCAGTGCAAATCATATCTCTTGCTTCTAGGTCATCAAGTTGAAGGCCATGATCAAGTTACAGACGTATAAACTTTCTTAATATGATACAGAACTAAGAACTAAGCTGTTTCAAAAATTTATTTCACCCGAGACACAACTAGAAAATGAGGGGAGGCTTCAGATTTCATGATAAATTTTTGACAACACATTCTCCAATTGAAGATGCTGCTAAATTAGTCGAGGCACACGTCATTCGGTTCTGCACTTGAAATCAGGTTTATTATGTAATATTTCTTTAATGCCATCACAACATTAATTCGATTCAGGTGCCAGTGATGATTCCATCGGCTGTGCCATTATGCTGGAGATCCTCCATGTCCTTTCAAGGAGGAGGGAACCGCTGCCCCATCCCATCATTTTCCTGTTTAATGGAGCAGAAGAGAACATCCTGCAGGTTAGTGCACAGCCTTTCTTTCCTCTTCGTCACTTTAGCTAGTGTCTACATAGACAATTGGTCCTGTCATTCTGCCAGCACTTTCAGAGCACAGACAATGATCTGTCAGGAGGCACAATTCATCTGTCTGCTTGTCAGTGATGGCGGATGCTTCATAACCGTCACTATGTCCCACTTATGTCAGCAGGCCATTCATTCTGCCATTGCATGTGTGCTCTTGGCAAGCAATGTAGGCCTAAGAGGTAATCAAAGGGGACAATGGCCGTCCACCTGGAAGTATGCTCACACACACGCGCTCACACAATCTGACAAAAGCCAGGCCCTGGCTGCAATGCTACCAACTTTCCTCCACACGTTCCACCTTATATGTATACATAAAAAAAAGAAAATATCTTACTCTCATTTTTTTTTTTTTTATGGGGCCAGAACAATTCCCTTTGCAACTTTGTCATCATACAGTATACCTGTATGTAATAAACGTTAAATGTTTCTGAAAGACATATGCAGACAATAAATACATCTGCTTCTAATAACCATTGGGTATATAAAAGGTATCATGTATAAAAGGTGTCAAGTTCGACTTCTTTGTGAGGTTCAGCATACTGTCAGTCTACATGAAGCTCACTAAAACAATGTAACCGGGCTCATGTTGTCTGTTCCAAAAATTGCATAATAGCACTTGCATTGTGAGTTCTAAGTAAATTAGTTTGCTGCATGTATTTATCATACCCATGGCACTTCCTGATAGAGATATTAAGGGCATTCGCTCTGTTCCATGCTTTCTTTACTTTTTTTTTTATACAGTGCTCTCTAGCTGTTGCTGGTTTGCTTTCGGCCTAAGAAGCTGTTTATTTTGTCTTTGCTGCTTCTAGTATGAACAGATGTGCAACTGAGAAATGACAGTTTACATTCATTGATCGTCATTTGATGCTGGTGCTGAAATTGATTGATTGATTGATTGATTGATTGATTGATTGATTGATTGATTGATTGATTGATTGATTGATTGATTGATTGATATTAAAGTGTCTTACAGGGAGCTGAAAGTTAACATCGCATAGCTGGTGCAGTTCTTCAAGCCTCTAACTACTTTGTTTCAGAGATGAAGTCAGACAAAGCATCAAATAAGCAAAAATGCTCAACCACTCATACTTAGGTTTGAGGAAATGAATGATTTCACAAAATTTCTCAATTTTTCACTGACGTACGTTAAGAAGCCCAGCCATAGTGGTGTAGTAGCTATGGCATGCGGCTGCTGATTGGAGGGTCGCGGAATTGAATACAGGCCACTGCGGCTGCATTTCAATGATGGCGATATGTCGAGACCCATGTACTGTGCGATGTCAGCACACGTTAAAGAACCCCATGTGGTCAAAATTTCCGGAGCTCTTCACTATGGTGTCTTTCATAATCATGTCGTGGTTGTGGAACGTAACGCCCCAGAAATCACTTAATTCAGCACCTTAAGAAGCAAGACACACCTCAAGAACATATACTGCAGGAATTTCTCGCTATGCAAGAAATCCACAACTACCAAGTTCTTTACACGGATGTGCCCAGATTGTGTAGGAAACAGTGTGGTTGAAGGCCCGTGGAAATGTGTAGTTAGGCTGCCACCATTTGTCTCAGTCCTCACTGCTGAATGTTATGTTCTCTGGATAGCAATATAACAAAATTATAAGTGATAAATGCAAACGATCAATAATATATATATGTATGGATACTTCTAGTGCACTCAAAAGCATTCAGCATACAGTCACAGTATGAATCAATTGTAGGCACTATCCTAAGTGGGCTATCAAACTTAAGTAGCGAGCAAACCATTTGCTTCTGCTGTGTACCAAGCCACGTTGGTATCCCCAGAAATGAAATAGCAGATCAGTGTGCGTCAACAGCAAAGCATCTCGGCACTCTGAAAACTAACATACCTGTCAGAGATAGCATCCAGGCTGTTCACCAAGCATTAACCTTTAAATGGAAGCGACAATAGAATTTCAGACCAAATAATAATCTCCAGTTGCTCAAGCCTGTCCTAGGTGAATGGAAAACGTGCTGCCATCAAGAGCGCTTTGCCAAGTCGTTCTATGCACATAAAATAAATTATGTATTCACTGATGATGGACAACGCACATGCAATAAATGTCGCCAACATATTAATTACATGCCCTCATCCTGAAGCATACATACAAAAACACTTCCATGTACTGTACAAGTCGGGTACTCCACTTTACCCGATGCAAGTTTTAGGAGACAATCTGCTTGCACCTCTAAATAATGTGATTATTTTCTTAGAAGAAGCAAAAAAAGTTTTAAATATTGCATTTCCTGCTAATGTCTTATCACTCTGCCATTTTGTATTTTTTCCTATAAACATTTCACATCATTTTCATAGTTTTATTAATTATAGCTATATTATACATGTTTACTACACAAATCTTTAGGTCCTTTTACAGCCATTTTATATAAACCATTGTCTCGACCATGACACTGCATACACATTTTGGTGCTTGTATCAATAAACATCTCACATATTCATTTTATCATGTTCTGGCTGGCACAGCATAGCCTCAAGTTGCTTTTGTACCATTAAATCCCGCTTAACTAATCAACAAAATGCATTCATCAATGAACGCTTTTGACTACTGCCTCAATTTCTGCCTTTCTTTTTCTGTGCCTCAGGGTTCGCATGGTTTTATCACGCAACATGAATGGGCAAAGGAGGTGGCTGCTTTTGTGAACCTGGAAGCCTGTGGTGCAGGGGGAAAGGAACTGCTCTTTCAAGCAAGTAAGGTGTTTTTGCGTGACTTGCCTTGATAATACAAGGCCTACAGCTCTTTGCTGAGCTTGAGGCTCTGGGGTGATGTAATGGATCATATCACGAATAAAATTAAACTTAGTCGTATACAGTGGAATCTCATTGACAAAACCTCTGTGAGAACAGGGCTGGGCAGAGATGCTCAGAAAAGTATTCCGGAATACAGATATCACAATACATGGGTTTGAAGCCTAAGATGCAGATACCGAGATACACTTAATTATTTTTAACGTAGTGGGATACCACAGAAATACTATTGCAAAATGAGAAAGAAGTACCCCAGAGTACAGATACAGGAATACAAATAATAAATATATGCTGATGCTCTGCAAAGACATTACGTACAGCCTGATATTGTGAATAATGTTTCAGTCCGTTGATTATTACAATTCAAGCATATCATTCATATCACTATGACCGTGATTAAGGAATCAAAAAGCATATGCTTACAATACACACAATAGAAAAGGACATAGACAAGATCTGCATTGCTCAGAAGGTTGTTGCAGTAAATGCACTTAAGTGATAGCAGCTTCTCAAGTAGGCTTTCTTGTAGACAGCGTCGTTTTGGCCTCGGCACAAGGCTCGCAAACAAGAAAAGCCACTCTGCTACTGCATATGAGCAGATCCTGCAGCATAAAGTGATATCACTTCTCAGGTCACATGGTACCGAGAAACTCTGGCATGCTATCATGTAGGTCTGTTTTGACCATTCAGAAGACATAGTGTCTCCATCCTCCACTCACAAATGCCAGCGATGCACCTTTACTTGTCTTCCCACAAAAGAATCTTCCTTCCCCCCTTGGAAACAAGCCTTCTTATTTCTGACTAAAAGTAATGACATACCCGTGTAAGGCAAAGTATTGCAATACACTTGATAAATCGTAAAAGTATTTCGCTACTGAGATACTAATTCATTTTGTGAATGTATCTCAGTACAGGAATACTGACATTCAAAAGTATCTCTGAGATACTGTCGAGATACTGCTCTGCTCCCTGTGAGAACTATAAATAAAATGCGTCATCCAAAAATTTAGTCGTTAGGGGAAGCTCCAAAAAGTAAAGAATAAGTATGGTTGGTGACCAACTTGATAGCAAAGGCTTATATATGGCATCAAATGATACTGGTGCACATAACACAATATGCGAAATTGCCTCAATTGATGTCCTGAAAATTCCAGGCACCTCACTCTTATTGAGCAACATCGAGACAGCTCGTCAGTTTGCACTGAACTTCCTTTTCTTTTTCAATGTCTGTAAAGGTTACTTGAAGCTACTTGTAAACTGCAACATAAAGCTGCAACTTTCAGAAATA
Organism: Hyalomma asiaticum; assembly: GCA_013339685.2. Classification (NCBI taxonomy): domain Eukaryota; kingdom Metazoa; phylum Arthropoda; class Arachnida; order Ixodida; family Ixodidae; genus Hyalomma; species Hyalomma asiaticum. Next base: position 6,639,206 of record CM023491.1, read on the forward strand.
CCAGCAAAAGTGCATGTTTGCTCTCATATTTTTAAATTTCAGGTAAAAGTGAGATATCATTAACTGTATAAATATGCATTGCTTCCTTGAGACATTGGCTGGGAAAGGAAAGCAGATATAATGCTAAAATTTTTTTTCATAAACCCACTTTGCTTTCACAAGAGCTTTAGTTTCTCCCGACATTATCAGTAAGCATGTTATGGCAAGAGCGGCTTTTTCAATATTGCTATAGGGTAATTTATAGGTGCGTGCAAACATTCAAACTTTCAAATAGTTTTTCCATTTGCTTCTATTCATGCCTAACATTTACTATTCAAACTATTTGAAGCTTGCATTTAAGGGGCAAAATATGCTATGTCTTGTGACAAGTGGCCTGTTCCCACATATAGTACGCTTTGTTGCATAACACTTGTGTGCTTAGTACCCGCATTCTGCGGCGAAGCTAACACACATACTGCGGCAAAGCTAACGCTCGTGTACTGCAGCGAAGCAAAGACTCGTGTACTGCGGTGAAATTAGTTCAGCTTTGTGCTGCACAGTTCTCTGTTGGACTGTTCTTCATGGCTTTGGAATGACGCTGTGGGAAAACACTAATCACACAATAAATTCTTTTTCCCATGTTTAGCAGCACATTTCTCCATAATTTGACATGATATTATTAGAAAATATCCGAAAATTATTTGAAGAATATTCTATTCGATTTGCTTTTGAACATAAATATTCAAATTCGCTTCACACTCAAAATTTTGCTATTCACACTGCTCTAGAAATCTTTCGTCTCTGTTGTAGGCCCAAGTGATCCCTGGCTGGTGAAAGCATACGTCGATGGTGCTGTAAGACCATATGGTTCCATCGTTGCTGAAGAAGTCTTTCAAAGTGGCCTTATCCCTTCTGACACAGATTTTCGCATATTCAGAGATTTTGGAGGCATACCAGGCAAGTTTTCTGCCTTTGTTTACTGATTTTTCAAATGTAACTTGGGTGTATATGAGAGATGGATAACAAGATGAGTAATATGACATCAGATTCTGCAATTTATTGTTGTTTTGTTTCGTTGTAAATATAACCTGCTTTGATTTTGGGGATCACAGTGTCTATGTTTTTCAGGTTATATCATATAGTTCTGTATAAGGGCTAGAGTATTCATACAAGGACCCCACCTCCTACTTGGCAGCCTAAAGTTCTACGCAAATGAAAATTTCAATGAACTGTCACTTGATCCGCAAGAAGCATCACTGACACTCATTTTCGGTCCTTAACATATGATGTGTGGTGTCATCAGAAGTGATTGTGAAGGGTGTTAAGGAGTCTCCAATGCCATGAATGGCACCAAAAATGAGATCATCCATGGATTTCCTTGTGAATGATGTGTAAGAAGCTGTGGCAGCAACAGCAAAGATAAGTATCCAGGTGTATGGCACATGTACATTTAAAAAAATGGATAAAAAGTAAGAAAAGGATAGTGTTGTGGGCTTGGAGGATTTAATAGCTGCACTCAGAAAAAATTAGACTAGACTGTTGACTCCCATGTAAGAGCTGCACTCATCATAACTGCTAAGAAGAAAGTGTGACCCTTCCACATGTGTATATGGTGCATGAAATTCTGCACAAATCCCTGTAAAATATGCTTATTAGTCTAGTATTTCATCTGCAATGCAAGCTGTGCACATAAAAGTTGTTCACTGCATGGAATCTGTGCCTTATATTTCCTCCTATAATTTCTCTATAGGCCTTGATTTTGCCTTTGCCAAAAATGGCTATGTGTACCACACAAAGTATGACAACATGGACTACATACCAGATGGCTCAATCCAGCATGCAGGTAAGTGGTCTTCCCCTAAGTGTGGTCATGTGACACAATCTAGTATCCTGATTGGTAACTCAATCCCTAAGGCATTCTATTCTTGTGCATAAGAGGTTCTGGGTTCGATTCCCACCATCTTGCTGCTGCACAACATAATGAAACATAATGCAATAATGCTTCTGTACAGAGAGTACTAGCGGCAAATGAAATCCTTTCCATTACCTTGTGAAAGAGGGCGACATTATGTTGTTGTTGAGTTTCTTGCTGCACTCAGTCATAGTTTGACCTGCCTTCTGCAGAACTATGTTAAGACATTTTTGGAGACCCCACTAAAAAAGTGTTGCTTCTATGTTAGAGAGCCACATGTGGTCAGGATTAGTTTTTGATCATCCAGATAGCAATATTCCTTGAGTATTTTGATCACATAAGGACTGCTGACAATCACGGCGATTCTTCAACAATGATGAAGCAGTTACTGGTTTTCATTTCGAGCAAATTTTATTAAGTTTGATTGTCCGCAATAGTAATAAGACTATTTCGGAATTTTGACTTAATTTTTTTGTTCAGTCTTATGTTTTACCATTTACTTTCTCACACAGATCTTGTTTCTTTATTCCATTGTATTGGGCTGATTTTGCTTTCACATCAACAAATGTATGTAGAAGGCTAGTTATCTGACTTTATTGTAGTTTATTGCAATTTCAATGACACGCAATTGAGAAACCACCAAATCATCAGTGGCCTAAGTATCTGCAGTAGAAATTAAAATAAAGATGACATTTGAACTGCACATTGTATTTGCTTACAAGGCACAGTATCATTTTCGTAGCTTAGATACGAAGTTGAAATATTGCACATGAGATCCAACTTTTCTGACTTTCAGGGAGCGGATACACGCATTACCAGATCACACCCTGAGAAACTAAATTCAGACTGCTTTCAGGAGCGCGGATACATACATTACCATATCACACACTGAGAAACTAAATTTAGACTGAAAAACAGAAGCCTAATCTCTATATTGTCAGTAGATTCTATTCAAGCTCTGTTGCAAATGAAATTGCATCTCTGAAGTGTACCTCTCTTTAATTTAGTCTTCATGCTTGTTGGGCTCGCTTATGCTAGTGACAGACAGAGGTAGCATAACTATTCCACACTGGCCACCAAGGAGTGACTCAAGGTGAACAACGTTCACACAAACTAGTGTGATCTGGCCATCACCACACCAAAAAATGCAGTTTTTTTATTGGTACTGTTCACAGCCGCTTGAACCATCTTTTCTTGAGCACCTTATTGATTCACAAGTTTTACAATTGCGTTCACACTGCTGAAACGCTGAGCAGCAAGCAACTTACCGAAAAGTGCCGCTCTTCAAAACGTGACCTGTTTGCAACTACTTGCAGTCACTTTAGTCATGCAAGTGCTGCAAGTCCTTGGTGTGAATGAATATTTATATAGAAAAATTACGAACAATCTAGTTTGTGCAGCACTCTATTAAACAAACTAAGGGCACGGTAGAAGGGACGATTGTGCAACACAAGCATTCATTATGTTGTGTTATTCTTCCTCTTTTATCCCTTTTATCGTGCTGTCAGCTCGTTGGACAAAATTGAACCGTTATATTGGTGTAATGCTGACTCATTGTTTGCCTCTCACTGCACTGCACAGGTGACAACATTCTGGGCCTCATTCTGAAAATCCTGGAGGCACGAGAACTCAGTGAGGGTGGCTTGCTGAGAGGCAGTGGAGACACAAATGTCATCCGTGCTGTGTACTACGACTTCCTTGGCATGTTTATGGTTACCTACTCAGTCTCTGTGAGCAGTATTGTGGTCAAGCTGATCATCATTGTCTCGCTTGTTTCCATGGCTCTGCGGATGAAAGCTTCTGCAACTGGAGGTGGGTTGTCGGTTGAGCTAAATAGTCGTTGCTAAATGCGATCTGCATTAGACCTTTCCGTCCTAGAATCTCCATGTTGAGGTGGACCTTATGCTTTAGTATTCTGACTAGTACCACCAATGATGTAATTTCCAACAAAACCACTTTGAATAAATGTAATGCCCCCGTGTAACCAAAAACAGTACTGCAAGTCATACTGTCCTGAAGAGTGACAAGAAGAGGTTTGACAAGAGCTTAATGTGTTACTTTGTGTCGATGCTGTTAGTATTCTTTAATGGATCAGAAAGTCTACAACTCAACACCAACTAGCAGCTACTTGTATAGAATGTTTTAGATTTTTTTTTACAGTGTGTTACTTCATCTGTGGGAATTCTATGTTTGAAATAGATTAATTTTTCCAAGTATGATCATTCATGTCCTGATGCAACACTTATTCTGCAGGTTAAAAGATTTCCTGCATGGTTTTTGCCATGTTTAAAAACAAGAATGTCAGGAGGTTTTATGAATACTCATTCATAGTTCATTGCTAAGTCATTTAGAAGTCTGTTGTGCAGCATTTTGCACATAGCTTTCACAGCAGTGCACCTTTCTTGAAGTTATAGGCATTTCTTGTCCTTGTGGTCTAAGTGGAGGCTCTCTCATAATCAAACCAAAGATGCAGCTTTGACCAAAAGTGATGTCCATTGAGTGAAGGCAAACAACATCTGTAAATGTACCACTGGCCAACTTGGAGGATAATTACATTAATTCCTGCGGTGTCATGTTAGAGGTGAAATCATAGCTTATTGCAGTATTGGAATCACAACTGGGAACTATGTTTTGGAGCACAGAGGGCAGTCGAAATGAGGTCGTGTGGAAATAGTTTGTCCGGAATTCTTAGGGTAATTGTTACCATAAATAGACCATAAATAGGAATGTCTCTGTGCATGTTACATCTGCCATACATCAGAAAAATTAGTTTAATTCAGGCCCTTCTTGTGCAATCTGGCTTCCACCCTTGGCAGATGCCTAGTGGCTATGACACTTGGCCGTTGACCTGAGGGTCGTGGGATTGAATCCCATCCGCAGCGGCCACATTTTTGATGGAGGCAGAATGCTAGAGTCCTGTGTACTGTGCAATGTCAGTGCATGTTAAAAAATCCCAGGCGGTTTATACTTCCCTAGTACTCCACTACAGTGTATCTCATAAGCACATCGTGGTTCTGAGATGTAAAACTCCAGGAATTATTATTAATTGCCTTTTGTTTCTCCTCTTTGGCCATGGCTGTGATAGGACGGGAGCTGCACCGTCACGAGTTGGCCCTGCAAGTGTGGGGTCGTGTTCAGGCCCTCCTAGTGACGGTGTGCAGCTGGGGACTTGGTCTCATGGCTTGCATGCTTGTCGCCCTGACGCTGACGGTCACCAGGAGCACCATGTCCTGGTACAAGCAGCCATTCCTGGTGCTGGGGCTCTACTACAGCACCATGATTGCCACCCTCATGGCTTGCCACTGGGGCCTTACTGTGCTACGCCGCAGGCGCTTCAGGGCATCCACGACGGTCAGCAAGGTTTGAATAATAATAATAATAATAATAATAATAATAATAATATAATAATAATAATAATAATAATAATTACATTTGAACCCCCTTTTTATAAGAGACACTGATCAAAGAGACAGTTGCATATGAGAGACATTGTTTACTCACATGGTTGGCGGCCCTATCTCGCTGATTAGTTGGACCTCTTTTGCAACAGTCATGCTCCTGGGTACGGATTCGTGTAAAGGACACAATATTTTTAGAGTAACAGTTGTGCTTGTAACAGATATTTTAGCTGTAAATGCAGCGCTGTTGGGTACTAACTGCAGTTGATTCATTGCAGTGATGAAAGGAAATGATAACGAAGTAATTTTGAAATGTTGTGGTAGAGAAAACATTATAATAATGATAATAATAATGATAACAACTACAGTGATGATGATGATAATAATAACGGCAACAATAAACAGTTTCAAAAGGCTTTTTAAGACTACAAATAAGTAAAGAAAGAACATTAATTTTTTTCAGGCACTGCATGCTGCACATGCAGAAAAATGAAGCACGAACACTTGGGCAAGGTTACAATGATTGTACAGTTTATGCAACTTGTCATAAAAATGCGATTTCTCATTTTACAATTATGCACATTGAGTATATACAAAAAAAAAAAACAGTAGTACAAGTTGATTGTTGCATTGCTGCACATGCACTTCACCTCTGTTGGAGAGCATTTTTCCAGGTAACCACTTCTATCAAGCTATTGTTCAGCAAGGAACAAACATATTGTATTGTAAAATTCTTTGGTATTGTTGCTAGCACTCTAAAATGATATACTAAAGTTAAATAAATGGTGCAGTGACTCGTTACTGCTGGTGGATACTAACAAAACATATTTAATTTCATTTAATAGCCGGCATGACTACTCAGCATTCAAACACTTCTTCAATGACATCACCTCCACAGAACCTTACGCCAAGTACCTAGGCATTTGTCTCTGTGAAGACTTATATTTGGGCAATGCACGTAACTGAGAATGCTAACAACACTAACCCTTCTTTGCGTCACCTGAAGTAGAAGGTAACACATGCCTCTGCTCCTGTGAAATTACTAGCTTAAAAAATGCTAAGCCCGCCCAAAATTACAATCTGTGTGCTCTGTGTGGGATCCCCTTGAATGCATTCTAACCAATCTTATTTAATCAATATGAAAGTGTGCTGTTAGATTTATTTATTCTAATTGCTTCAGCACTACTAGTGCAGCTAACCTAAAGAGGAAGCAGGTGTACCAAGTGTTCAGGACGTGCTTTTGGGTGAGTTGGTTCAAGACCTCTGAAGGAAAAAAGCGTAGTGCAAACCAGCACAAGGATAGACAAGTAGAGCACGTGCTATTGTTTAAGAACAACCCCCAGAGGCCATTTGGCTGAACATTGTATAAGATGCACATGCATCCCTGAATTTGTGCACACAAGTTTCTCAGAAAGGGTGCTGGATAAATAGGAAAGAGAAATTGTTAAAGCTAATCATATTTAAGGTCCCTATTGTTTTTCTGTTTTTAATAGTGAAAAGCTTTATGTGCTGCCGATGCATCTCATTGGTCAGCATTGCTTTTGGCAGCCATATCCTTTTAAAGCTTCTACTTGAACGCTGCAGCGCGAGAATGTCAGAAAATGTTGTGCATATCAGTACACGTCTCCTTATATTTGGCGCATTCACTATCATATTTGCTAGAAGTGTGTATATTGACAGCCAGATGCGATCTGTGCACCCATACCCTGCTACAAGTGTTTAGGAAGAACACGGCTGCCGATGCAGGCTGTGTGCGAGAAGGGGCCACGATACAAGGTAGTCATCGCTACTTATAAAAAAGTGGAAAATCTAGGGACTCCAATTATATTTTTACGACCAGTGACAATTGCATTGGCATGCTTTCAGTAAAGCTTTTTGACCGTAAAGTTGCCTTCCTGGAAGGACAAGTTTAACCTTCCTAGTACTCTAACGATATGCCTAATATTATAGGTCAGCTTATTCTTGTTGTATTTTGCTTACACCTTCGTTTTATTTATGCATCCCTTTGCCCTTTAAGCTTTAAGTTTTGTTGCTCTTTCTTTTTTGTTATACTTACTTTTTTCTTTTTGATGCAGCATTTTGCCCTGTGGGCATTGTTGTAGGTTTTTTGTCTTTTATTTGCTACCCTGCTACGATAAAGGTTTTATGTATTCATTTCTGCTTTCTGTTCAGGTAGGCCCCTTGTCCTGTTTGTACGGTTAGCAAACACTCTTGGTTTTATGTTCATGCACGCTGCTTGTTTTGGTTCGGCAATATCTCTCCATTTAGACTAAAATCTGCTGCACATGCATGCGATCTTGAACAATGAAGTGTGGCTATGAAGTGGCTGTTTCTTGCTGTATGGGCTAGTGTTGACTATTAGTTTTCTGTCAGTTTATTGTGGATGTGATAACCTGTAATGATCTTGTACTCTTTATATATTTCCATATGTTTCTGCATCAGTCCCATCTACCTGTTTTTCCTTGTGCCGATTCGCACTATGTTTTTCCCTTCACAGGTCTTCAGATATGCCGTAATATTGCAAGGCTTTCACTCTACCATAACTTTTGCGATGTTTTGCCTAATTGTTCTTCCATCAATCGAGTTCATCGCATCTCTCGACACATCAGCCCCATGAAAGCGGTTACCCTGTTTGTGCTCACACAGCCACACACCGACAATAAGTTCTTTTTTCAAGACTGCCATTGATAGGAACAACCTACCCTCAGAAATTGTCCTTCACATCAACAATGTCCATTCCAAAGCTACTGCTGATTCACATTGCATAAGCATCAACTCAGTTGTTTGTTTTCCCCAACCTTTATTGTGAAAACTTGTGTGCAGGGTCCTTAAGGTATTTTCAGTACATAAATAGATAAATAAACTCTTGTTTAAATCAAATTGCATGCATAACACAGATAGTGGTGTGCATTCTCAGTTAGATACAAGCACCAGCAATTACTTTTGCATGTGTGATGATGCTTGTCTATGTCGCAAACAGACTAGGCCCATGAAATTGAGTTACTGCTAGCAACAGTAGTGCTCACTGTCACCATAAAGATTCAAATGTTTCTTATCTCTCTGGGCAAAATTGACCAAGTAAGGTGCTAAATTTTTATGTCCTACTTTGGCTTTGAGTTGCTTTCCCCATAGCTATGGTGTGTGGCTTACTGTGTAAATACAGTGGACTCTCAAAGGGATTGGTGAAGCTTTTTTGTCTTATCAGAATTACCCAGAAAGCAAAATGACGGCACTAGTGGTGCATACAAATATCAGGCACTTGTAAGCAGTGAATGTAGTAGATTTACAATAGGAAGCTAATTGCAAAAAGAGCACAGATTATTTGCCTCTGTATGATAGAAAGTGGTGGCTGGAAGCCTTCTTCCATGGTTTTATGCATTCAGCAACAGTGCTTTAATGTTGCATAAATTGGTATACCATCATAAATTAAGATACTTTCTTTTGTTATGTGTGTGCGTGTGTGTCTGAATGATTCAGCATGGGTGGTACTGATCTGGTGGCTCTCTGTCTTAAAATGGCTCCAGTACATGTGACCATGATATCCAGCTGTCACAACTCAGAAAATAAAACAAGCCTAGTGGTGACGATCACTGCAGAAGTTCGTTATAACTGCGAACAAGTTTGTATGAAGCAAATTTTTTTCCATGTATTGAGCAGTTCTGTTTCCATGTTGATTCTCTAAGGAAAGCCAGGTAAAATGTTCTCGTATTGTTCTGAAGAATTTGTCTTAACAGGGTTCTTGTTAACGAACGTTTGCTCTGTATGTGTTCATGAAAAGATTTGTAAATGTATCTGCAGGGGCTGAAAGTTCTGGGTGAAGGTGACGAGTGTGATGACTGGGACGTCCTCGAACGGTACCTGGATGCCACTCAGCTGCTGTGGCTGACATTGGTGTTCTGGCTGTCATCTCAGAACATACTGAGTTATTACATCCCAAACCTCTGGGCTGTGTGCACAGGCACAGTTGTGTCCGTACTTTCCCATTGGACATTGGGCATGGGCCGTAATGGTATGGATTTTTCAATGACTAGCATCGCTCCCTCTTCTCCTTCTTTCATTTCTTTGCTCATTCTGACAGGCAGTCAAATCATGTATAGGATCGCCTAGAATTGGATGCCAGGGCAAACAGATGGATTAAGCAGCTTTAGATTAAGCAGCTTTAGCAGCAGTGATGGGACATCAGCTCAACATGTATGTAGTAGCAGATATGATAACAGAAATGTCATGTTTTATTTTTGCTTTGTATTCCTATGTTTAATATTTCTGCGTTTTACTCTTCCTAGTCCATCTCAAAGTTCGTATTAGCACTGCAGAGAGCAACATATTTTCCGTGAGGGAATCATTATAGAGTATGATCAGGAATTTGTATGCGGAGCAATATGTTCTTCACATGGATGCCACCATTACGTGTTGCTATGCGAGGGCAGCCAGGTATCGAATTCGACATTGTCAGTGTGGTTGGCACCATGGGCTGCAGTTGAGAGAGCACCAGCTGCCTCAGTTTCCAAGGTAACAATGAGCAACACAAGCATTAGACCCACCATGGTAGCTTACGTGTTTCACCGCTAAGCTCGAGGCCACTGGATGAACTTCCAGCAGTGGTGGCCGCATTTAGCAAGGGCTAATATATACAGGGTTGTTCGGGCAACACGCAATTGCACCCAATTCTTACACCACGAATGTGTTTCAGGAAAATCGGGTGTAACCCAATTTCTCCTGGAATTATAATACCCCCTGTTCTTTTTAAGCTGCACGGAGTTTGTGAGTGTACACGCACTGTATCTACCCAACCTTGGGGCAACAAAGTTGCGTCCTGTGAACTCCAGTTATGTAGTTGGTTTCACAGGTTTCGTGCAGCACTGTGGACGCTACTTGGCTCTCATTTGTGAATTTAAACCTGTAAGTATAACCCCAAAGAACCCAAATTTCAGAATAGTTCAATAAAAGAACTCAATTTATCCCCAAATATCACACTGTATAGCACTTGATTTCTACCCCCCCATATATGAATAAATAGAAATGTCAAAAACGAACAACCTTGAGTATATATTATGTATGATCTATATCAACAAGGTCATTAATATAGGTTTAGGGGCGTAATGAAGCACCCAAAGTGCTCAAAATTAGACCAGATTACCCTCTCTACAGCTTACCTCATTATCACATCACAGTTCTGAAATTAGTGTTATTTCTTGAGGCTCAAATTCTTGGGTCGTACTGAATAGCTATAACAGATTAGATGAATTGTCTTTGTCATGTATTTTCAATGCTTTTCTTGTGAGGCTCTGAGTCGATGTTTTGATGTGGATTGTGTACTCTATGCAGGCAACAAACAAGGCCTGATGGTGGCCATTTTGGGGGCCGTGTTCCTTCCGCTGCTCCTTACCGTCTACCTGAGCTTTAACATTCACATGGGCATTATGCCCATCATGGGTCGTAATGGCACCCTGGACAACCCTGAGATTGCAGTAGCCATCATGTCGGGTGTCCTTGCCATTGCTTGCACATCATTTGTGGTAAGCATACTGTTGGACACTCTGAACCAGTGCAGCGAAATAAGGTATTGCTGTAGCATGGGACACATCAGATGAACTACTTGTAGCATTTTAAAGCTGGCCAAGACAACAATGCAAAAGCCAGTCATAATCTAAGCTGAGGCGAAATACACAAATAGAAGCCATTTCAGAAAGGCTTGATGGCACCTAACCTCTTTCAGTATGTAAAACTGAATACAGTGCTAGACCACAAGCACCTTATTTTGTTGTTGCTCATGTTATAGCATGACATGAGTTATTTATAACTGCTCTGTGAATTCAGCCAGAAAGGTACAAACTGGACAGCCAAGTCCTACATGTAGAATAAGAAGTGCTTGCTAAGCTTGCTACCATAGCACTTCATGTGGGTGGAAGACCTTGAAGTGTAGTTGTAGCTCTGATCTGGATTTAGCTTCGTGTATTGCAGCATAACCCTTGCATTATTAATGCAACAGTGACTTGAGGAGAGAGCTTAGGCTCCATATCATACAACAGGCGGCGTTTCTCAAGAAAGTACTTTAGTCAGAAACCATGTTGAAATGTATAACGTAGAGCCACATCCCAACTTTCCACCACATTGTGATTAAAAGCCGCCATAAAACTTCTTTTCCAATACTCCCAGCATGTTCCTGATTCATCCAAAAGCTGCATCTCGTACCACTTTTTAGCTATACCACCGAGATAGCGGTGCATGTTGTGAATCTTTTGTTCGTCAGAGACCCACCCATTTTTTTCACATGCGCATTCGTAAAAGCAAAGCCAGTAGTTGGGGCTTGTGCAGCTCTCTTCAAAATTACGCGATTCCACCATGTTTTGTTGAATCCTATGCAATCTCGATACATTCCCCAAAAGTTCTGTCTGGTGCATCATCTGTTCTTGCTGTTGCTCGATGACATTCAAGAGAGAGCTCACCTCCACTGACGATTTCTGTTGAACGGTGCATCGGTGCGAAGGCTCCAAGACCAGGTTCGCAAGCTCCTCCAGCTGCAGGGTCACACTGGCAGATCCAATCTGCAGGAGCTCTTCTCGACTCATCGAAGCTCCTTCCTGCACCAATTCGCCGAGGTTGGTGGTTGTGACATCGCGGGCAAGGTCCTTCGCTGGCTCACTTTGCTCTTAGTAACTGGTGAAGGTTATACCAGTTGATGACGTTTGGTTAACAAGGAAGGTCACCCACATGTCCATCCTGTTGGCTGCGCCAAAATGTAGCGTTCCCTTAGAGTGATAATTCGAGACATATATCGAGAGTGAGACGGGTGTTGTCCGCCATTTATTATTCACCCTAAGCAAGAACACTTCTTCTTGCTCTCCCTCCCAATGCTCTGTTCTTCGGTGTTTCCGGCACAGGCCGCTTCGTTTCATACTATTTCTGAGAGGATAGATTGGTACTGCTGGGTGCTTTTGCATGAATGGGAATGCGAAGAATTGGTGGCATTGGATTGGCACCTTTCATGGAGAGCTAGCATACTTGAAAATACATCCACCCACATATGCAGTAAATAGTGTTTTTTTTGTCAGGATATCCCTACGGATATCAAAACAATGTATAAATATTTTTTTTTTTCTGTCTTGTTAGTAAGTGAAGACACTTTTTTTTATCGAACAGGCAAAGCTTTTTCCTTGTTATAAAATTCTCAGATATGAACAGTTTAGTGGGCTGACAGAAACTGTGAAGAGATTCCATGCTCACTGTGCAAATGGCTTGATGATTGATTTATAGGGTGTTGCATCCTAAAACCTTGATATCATTATGAGAGACACCATAGTACCCCCAGATAAGTAGCCAAGTGCCATAACCATTAGACCACATTGCCGGAGTGTACGCACTGTAAAAATAAGAGAAGACTGTTTAATCGAAAAAATAGTGTAATTGGCTTTAACCATACATTTGGTTAAAGTCTTCTGTTATTGTTACATTGTCTGAATGTTTGAAATCTGTCTCAAAATTTAGTACAGGTAAGACCAACATTTTTATGTTCTTGAAAGATTTGTTCTAGGACAGCTCCATTTCTTCAGCCAAGTCCTGTTATAGGTCGTGCCGTGTCTGAGCTGCATATACCCAGTTAGGTATTGCTGTTGTAGTGCAGTACCAGCTATCAAAACACAGGCAATAATTAACCCCTCAGCCTGATTTGATTAATATCAATTGTAGAGAACATTGGAGTACTTCTCTTGTGTCTTCCTCCAGGTGCCACTGACTCATGTGTCACGTGATGGCTGGAAGCCCATAGCCGTCCTCTCTGGGCTTGTCATATTCTCTATGCTGGTCGCCATGAGCCCACTGGGGTTCCCATTCTCTGCTACTCCTGGAGATGTGGCCCCACAGCGAATGCTGCTCTTCGTGAGTCTGCACCAGCCTTTCTGTCTGCCTTCGCTTTTGCATGTATTTGTGTCTGTCTTCAGTATTCAGTAGCCAATCAGTATTACAGTAAAACCTCGTTATAACGAAGTTGAAGGGGAGCAGTAATTACTTCGTTATAACCATTAGTTCGTTATAACCAATATCAATTTCATCTATAGGAATTTCAAGGGGAATTGCGATCGCTTCGTTATATCCGATAGTTCATTATATCCGGGTTCATTATAACGAGGTTCTACTTATATATATTGTCCATGCTGCCTTGGGGCACCAATTTATCCAGGCATTAGCAATTTGACATGGCACATCAGTACACGTGAGCTAATTGCAAAACCCTGTACCAATAGAAGTCTCGAGCTTTGGGCACGGGTCAGAGCTAAGGATGATAACGCAGTTACTCCCAGAATGTTGTTGACTAAACAAACAAGGTTGAGTAAGCTGGCCTTACAAGCAGTGGCAGGAACCATACATGCTTTCTTTGGCAGGAGCTGCAGGAACTAACCACATAGAATTGTGTCATCTATGGTAGCAGTGCTCAAATTTTTTAAGGAACAAATATTTTTGAAAATGTTGCCATGACCGGCAGTCTCCCATTTCTTCTATGGACGACAGTTGTACTAGATGGACATGTGGTGATGGCCACATGCTCAGCAGTTTTCAGATCACCATATGGCTAAGCAAAGAGTGGTGCTCACAACATCTTGCAAATCGTGGCTGTGGCAGCTGGGCACAGTACGGAGATGCCAAATCATACTTGTGCTTTTGGGCGTTAATGGCAGTAACCAAAAAATCAATGAATCAAGTAGTTGGGCTCTGGGTCAAGTGCCAGCTCTCAAATGTTGACGGCAGCAGCTTCCATTGGTGTCGATGGCATGTTGGCCCTCGGGGAGGGAGGGAAGGGTCATAGCAACTGCTTTGTCACTGTGACCCTACATTAGTAAGATAAAATAACTAAGTTATGCTTTTCTCGCACAAAACAGGCATGCGTAGCCTTATGTGCAATACAGAACAGATGTACCGTACAGGGCAAAAGTACAGATACGGACAATAAATGTTAAGAATGAACAGTAGATAATGTACATTTATAATAAAAGTAATGATGATGATTATGTTGATTTGATAGGATGTGATAATGCCAGTTTCAGCTATATGCTTTTTAATGAGGAACTTTCATTAGACAGGACAAGTACAGAAGTAGACACACATAGGTGCTAGCGCTTTTGGTGCATGAAGGGTGATACATGGTGTCCTAATTGTGTTATTTCTAATTGTGTTAAACAGCAATGAAAGAAGGCTTTGTACTTACCATGGCTCTTTTCTTTCCCTCATGCTTTGTAGCAAGGTCAGATTGCTAAATACTGCATAGCTACTATATTTCCACTTGTCTGCAACAGCACAGAAGTAAGGCACATAGTTTGTTCACTGAATGTCTTACCGTTTAATCATTCAGCGTTACGCATAATATACTAGACGGACAATATGTACAAGTACAGGTAGTACTACACCTTTTAGGGGCGAAGCTCCTTAAAGCGGCACCCGTTCGTCCCTCGTCGTAGTCGTAGTAGTGCGTAACCAGTCTTACGCTTTGACCTCCAAGGTGGTGCCGGTGGGAGATTTCTCCTGTGCGTTGTTGAACAATAAAAAATTCGCAGCGTGCGCGTTAACTAAAAGCCGAATTCTTCTGTCTCTCATTCCCCATTAGCAGCCATTTCGTGCGTCCCCGATGTATGTAGTAGTAGTAGTAGTAGTAGTAGTTAGTAGTAGGTAGCCACCGGCGCGTGCCTGCTGGAGCGCACGCACGCGCCGAGGGCGAGCGCGTGGCACCTGGCGCTCGCCCTCGCCGCGAGCGCCGGGAGCCACACGCTCCCCGGCAAACTCGACACTGCCCCGGCAAACGCGAGAGACAACGTTGGCGCAGGCAGCGTCTCCTAGCGAGTTTCTTGATTGAGAAATACCGACTGCTCGCGTTGGAGAAGCGTTCACCGGCAAAACCCATATATATATACACACTGGATCTTGACTTGCAATGAAGTGCCGGTGGGAGATTTCACTTGTGCATTGTGCATAGTTGAACCGTGAGGATTCGTAGCATGCGCGTTAACTAAATTAATCCGGAACTCGGCACGATCTACGATGCACATCCCGAGCTTCGCCCACTCATCATCATTCACTCTGTGGATATGCTGTAATTTTTCTTCCTAGTTTCTACGTGGCACGTACAATTTCTACTCATAGAAATGCATTATATCACATACCTGGCTACAGCCACCTGTCAGTTAAAAGGTGCTTGATAACTACGGCTACTTGACTCGAGAAAGAGGGGATGAAAGCAAAAAGCATAATTCAGGAATGGCGGACCATTTTACGCGCAAAGAGGGCAGAAGGATGTTAAAGGTGTCCGATGTCCTTACACGCCTCATTTGATGGCTGAAAAGTTCGTAAGAACTCCCTAACAACCTTTCACAAGCATCCGCATGTTTTTTTTTTTTTGTATAATATTTTTCACTTAGTGTTAAATGATTATGGAGTACAAACTATATCACACCCTATATGCTGTTACATCTTAATGTGGATCAAAGTCATTGCCTAATATTTTTTTTTTTTCAGAATGTGGAGCGAAAGTTTTATGACAGACACCAGGCTATGGTTAAACAGGATGCGGGAGTGTGGGCTGTCCCTCTGGACTTCAATGGTCCACGCACTATTTGGCAGCATATAGGGACAAGGCGCAACATAAAAGAAGTGGACTGCAGTGAGCATGTCTACTGTGGCATGCCTTATTACTTTCCGGTCATCTCAAAGCTAAAGTGAGTGCATTTTGCGGAGAAGAAAAAGCACAATTGCAGTTATAACCACTATGTTTTTACTTCTACTGTCGAACATCCATGTAACGAATGCCAATATAACGAAATATCTGTTGTAACGAATCACCAAATGAAGAGTGTAATTACCATTGAAGTAGTATTAACAATAGGCTTTTATAATGAATTTATGCACGTAATGAAACTATCTCATTTCCCATAGGCTGTTACAATGCGGTTAGGTTGTACCCAGATTGATGTATTGATGGTGGTGGCAGCATAGCCTAGTTACTACATGCAATGCCAGCACAGCATTCTGTGTCAGTACTTTTTCCACTTGAGTATTGCTGAAGCACAAACAAAGCTCAGTACCACTGGCCCCTTAGTCCACAACTGCATAAAGATTGTGGATTCCCCATGCATTCTTTCACGTTATGTGCAGTTATTCCGAAAAAATATCTAATAAAAGGTTCTTTTGTCTCCAATCTGTCAAATTACATACGTATTTCTCAACTGTGTCGAAAAACCAGTGGTGGTATGTGTAGTAGTGGCATTATGTGCACTGTCATTATGTGTAGCACCCACTACTGTACTCTATGTAGAGGGAAGAATTTGCAGGACCTGTCTTGAACAGCCTAAATTTTACCTGTCTTGTCTGAACTACACAGACAAAAGGGCAACTTTAATTTAACCAATCCCTTTAACTGTACACATCTCACATGGTAAAATCCAGAGAAAATGGAAGTGGTGATGAATTCTCCTTAGAGAACAACAGTAGACTCTCATTAATTCAAGCTTGAGGCGACCCCAGAACTTTGTTTGAATTATCAGATACACGCAGAAGTATGGCCCAATGCAATAAACCAGCAAAAATGAAGATGGCCAGTTACCATGTGCATTGTTGCCACCTCAGTACTTAGTTAAGTGTCCTTTTTCTTTTTTTCTGCTACTAGTTTTGAGTACTTTGACAAGGGCTGACGGGTGATTGGCTTCATTTCTGGCTGTTAAAAGATGTATGAACATGAATGTTCTGCAAGAAGGAACCAAAGCAGCTGATGCTTCTTGTAAGAATACGCAAAAAGTATGAATTAACAGGATTAAACGACCGGAAAAGTTTGAATTAAGGAGCTTTTAAATACATTGAAAACATGGCATGCTAACTAAAAATTTGAAATTTGTTTGAATTAACCGAAAGTTTGAATTATTGGGAGGCTGCTGTAGTTGTCCTTTCAATTTCGCATTTTGTAACTTCATTTCACTTCACTCCTGAGTGTATCTGTGTATCTTCTCATTTGTTGCCACTTTAATATATCACCACATTTCTATATTCATCATTTACTAAATGGGATAAAGAGGGCATTTGATGAGGTCGTATGAAATGCTCAGATACATAAAGTCCAGTGCTGTGTATTTCGTCTTCCAGCTTAGCCTTGTTCTACAAGAAAGAAATAAAGGAAGAAAAAAAAAAAAAGACAGAACATGACCACAGACCATTTAAAATGCTCTTACTTAAAGTTGATTGTTGTTGGCTGTTGCCTTATTTAAACAATCCTTTGTTTATTTTTCTAGGGAGACCTACTTTGTTGACTTCCCGGGTCCCATCTTTGACAAGGGTAGAACATTCCGCCTCCTATCTCGAAATGTTACTAAGGCCAATATAGTGAGGCTCAGCTTTGAATTTACAGGTAAGACTGAGCGTGATTGCGCTTTGGTGAATTTATAATGATTTGTCTTTGTTTTCGTCCCCCTATTCATGCTCAGTTTAAGTGCTACACCTGAATTGTGATATTCACCATAAACAGCATACAAGAAACAAAACAGGATTGCAAAAACAAAAAACAAACAAAGGTGTATCAGTACATTTCTTGTGCAGATGCGTGCAAGTGTTTTATTTTAGCCAATGATTGGCTATTGTCAAATGTAATTATACTGCTCTTTGCAGTACGCGTAGAACTTTCATTGTGCATGTTCAATGTGTTTTGAAGACAGACCACTGATAATCACATCATATCCTTCACATATACACCACCCTCAAACCAGTGTGCACACCACTGACCACAGCAGAATGCATCGCAATGGGTACATTGTGTGATATATGCATGTCAGTGAGGGTACAATTGAGCGAACCAGAAGGCTAACAATTTGCAGCACAAGGGTGACTCAGTGAACAACACGAATTGCGTGGGGCACTCAAATTACGCACACTCAAACTTCTATCTAGTGAGCATGAATATAACAATTTATTGCACATTACAAAGCAAATTTAAATTGTCTGTTGCTGGTATCATGCCACAAATATGTATACTTTTAACAAACACTAGAATGTAATGAATGTACCTTGTGTCACGTCTAATTTTTTTTCTGTCTGTAGCTTGACTGTACTGGCCAAGAGTGTTCGTCGAAACTTATGCTCTGGGATCACTGTTAGGCACCCCGTGACTTGCAGGGAATGCATCAGTCAAGGGAAGCTGCTGGCTTCCACTTGTCGCACAAGCGACATCGGCACAATCACCCTTTGGAAGAAGCGAGGCAAAACTTCGTGATGTGTGGCGGCTAGGCTGGTGAGAGGAGCGAAGAAATAAATAAAAAAGAAAAGGAAGTTGGGAATTGTGCTTTGGCACAAGAAGGACGTCTCATTTCTCTATTACACGTGCTCTGCACACTTTCTTCAGTTGCCAGAATTGCCAGAATTAAGGGGGTAGACCACCTTCTATCTGCTTCAGTATCTCTCACCTTGTGATGCAGGTCCCAGCCACATGGGTCTGATCATGTCTCCCTCGGAAGGTGTAAGCCTCACTCGCTGGTCCTTCACCCCTGGCACACCGCACAAGGGCATCAAGTGGAAGAACAGGGACACCACGTTTGTGTACCTCTCCCAAGGAGTAGACATGGGACCCTGGAACTTCTGGCTTGAGCTGCAGGTAAGCATTCGGCAAAGTGTTAAGGGCTTGTAGTTATACAGTAAAACCGCGTTATCACGAAGTTAAAGGGGGAGTGGTAATTACTTCGTTATAACCATTAGTTCGTTATAACCAATATCAATTTCATCCATAGGAATTTCAAGGGGAATTGCGATTACTTCATTATATCCGATATTTCGTTATAACGAGGTTCTACTGTAGCACAGTCAAACCACAATGTAACGAATTACTAGTTATAACAAATTATCAAAAAAGCTTTTCCAATCAAAGCTGTGTTATGAATATAAGTTTTATGGGGTTTGCCACCAGACGGACGCTGAGAAGAAGTGACGACGACGATGTGCATGTGGAGTGCATATCGCACTTTAGTGCAAGCACAGGCCTTAACTTGATGAGACGCACTTGTGGGTGCACGCTCAGCCCTGAACTGGCCAGCTGCCCAGGACTGACTGCTGCGGGCTGAGACACGGCCATCTTCCACAGTTTGTAACGAACTCTCGGTTATAACGAAGCTACTGCCATATGAATTCGCTATAGCAAGGCTTGACTGTACGCTGCACAAGGGCATCAAGTGGAAGAACAGGGGCACTAAGTTTGTGTACCTCTCCCAAAAAGTAGAAGATCCAAGGCTCATTATAACAAAGTTCATGTTAGGGAAGAAAACTTCAGTGTAATTGAAACTGCGGATTCAGTGATACTGTGAATTAACATAAAGAACTTGGAAGCAATATTTAAAAAAAAGATTGTTTGAGCAGTAACTAGCATGTTCAATGCAGTCATGATGAAGGGTCGGAGGGCCAGAGAGTACATTTTATTATATGTTGATACGTTTGCCTGGATGGTCTTGTCTTGTTCTCGCAGCGGTGCACATGTGTTCTCATCTGAGTGCACGAATAATGGCTCTGGCTTTTGGCATGAGGTCACTTGAAGGTCGCAGACAGTGGGAGGTAAAAGCGTTTCATGCTTAAGAGGAGCATGACTGCTTTTCATGTTGAATTAAATTCTGTGCATCTTAACTGATCCCAAACCTCAATTTTGGATACTAGGCATAACAGTTTACATCAAAGCCTATCAGAAAACCTATGGAGGAAAACAAACTTCCACTGTGGTCTAAAATAGGCAAGGAATGCTGTGCAGATACGGGCTGCACAGCCTCCAACATTTGCAGAGCAACTATTTGATGTGGTCTTACCACATGGAGGTCATCGACAGATTATACATTGTGTCGGTGCTATATAATCTGAACACAGCACCTGGCCTAATGAGCATGTAGATTCACTGAAGACACTCGAAATTACCTGTGCCTCTGATTAATCATTTTCGCCATTTTTTCTTCCGCAGCAGATGCCAACGAATATGTGTAACATTGTCCGAGACTTCTGAAAATGTTTTATGATTTAGCATTGCCAAAAAAGAAAAGATAGCTGAAAGTACAAAGAAAAGGCATTTTTCTTTCCTGTCCCTTGCGCCTCTAGGGCAGTCTTTTGCAATTGGTGCACTAGTATGACTGAGGAGTTCTGTTCCAAGCAGTGCCGTTTGCCCTCAGTCTGTAGATTCCAGAGGAATAGCTGGAAGCGATTGTGACGAGTTCATCATTGAACTCGTACAGTTGCACTTCCTTGCAAGGCGCATGCTCCAGGGAGCAGGTTGTGTCGCTTGTAAGCATAGTGCCACGTTTTGATTTTGTGATTGACCCTTATTTTGATATGGGTACTGTAATATCTGAGCACAAAATAAGGATGCAGCCTGTTGCAAAGGGTTTGTTATGCACCTTTTGCTTCAATTTAGGTGATTTCCTTGGTGGACCATGTTGCTCGGGACGAAATTCATGTTTTCTCCACCACAACTTTATTACTATCATTTCCCCTGCTTGTATAACAAATTAACTTCAGGTAGCAGTCAACAGCAGACAATTTAGTTAAAAATTCTGTTAGCAGCAAGACTGTTGGCCAAAAATTAAGGATATTTTGTCCTTCATAACCAATTGTCTTCAAGAAGTGGTCTGTTGGGAAACAGGTTCAACTAACACAAGGGATAAGGCAGTCAAACATGCAAGCAAGCAATGTATCTTGTACCTACTTGTCTCTCATATCACTGTCCTTTATAAGGTGATTCCATTGTGCATTCAAACTTCAGTGCAAGGAATGGATGTGACAAATTGTTGTATATAATGAATCAAACCTATAATGTCTATTGGGCCGCTTTGTTTATTTGAATTATGTTGGACAGCACCGTTTTACCAGCATAACACTTTTCTTTGCTCCTGTGGTGGCAGCTACCCCACGGCTACCCAGCAGGCAAGTCTGTTATAGACATCGCCTTCCACACCTACCACCTTCAGAAGTCTGAGCACAAGCAGCCAGCCTTTGTAAAGTTCCTCAACGAATTGCCAGAATGGATTCACGCCACTGCCTGGACATCAAGTTCAGACTTCTATGTCTTCTAATGTGACCACATTTCACACAATGGCCAAGTGTGGTGCGGTGTGGATATAGGACAGCCTGGTGCACTGTCGTCATTTTTTAGATTCTGGAACACGTCGCCACCGAGAGGAATGTTGTGTGCTGGCCGTCCACAGGATTTGGACACTGAACATTGCTCGTGTGGACTGTGCAACAGCCGTGCTGTCAGGCTGCTATGAATGTGAAGACATCCTGCTAACGGACTTTGTCTTGACAAGGGGGCGGGCAAATAGTGCCACCTGTGTAGATACCTTTGTTGATTGTTCTAAGTAGGCCTCTGCTTGGCGAACACTACCTGCCATGGCGGTTACAAACATGGATATATAGATAAACATTATAGAGCATCAGATTATTGCTGCACTACGTTTTGCATTTGAGATTGCAGCAAAATATTAATGCTTCTGGTTTACAGAGGTATCAAGCATAGTGTTTATAGCAGTCAATAGATAAGTGTCTGCACATACAGGTGAACCACTGCGCATGAGAGCACCTTGCAATTTAAAATGAATGAATGTGGAACACTTTGTTGTGGAGTGTTTCGATAGCGCAAACTACAAATATTTTTCAAGCAAAAGTTCCTGATGTGCTAGCCAAATAACTGGTAACTGATTTATGAAGTTTACAAGAAGAGGCCTCTTAGAATGGTGTGTCACCCACACGCATTTCTTTTGTTATGTTGTTTGTTAGCCAGGGTGTCAAATGAAGCTTTACATTCTGTGGGTTACCTGTTTGGTGGAGCCGTTACCACGAGGGACCATTTCGCGTTATTCTGAAAAGTTTAGCATGGTCCCTGCTGTTAAGACTGAGGGATTATTTTTGTTCTTTGTAATTGAACAATATTTCTTTGAAAAAAATGTTGCCACATTGCATTCACACTTCTTGCAATACCGTTTCTTGCTGTTTGGTAGTCCATATAAAATGACATACTTAAGTTTGAACAAAAGTTGCTGGAGTTCGTGCATATGTTCTCGAGGTTTGCACTGTTTGTGGAGAAGTCTAGGGCATTTATCTGTGCAAGCAATGCCAAAACTATGCACTGCTGTTGTGTACTAAGGGGCAGTGTTCTGTGAACACGTAAGAGTCCAAGCACGTCTGTGAGACTGGTTGCCAAGACTGAACTTACTTGTGGGTACGGCTGGTGTTGAGCGAGAGGTTGTAGGAGAGTAATTTCTGAGATAGATTTAATGCTTCACTCAAGCGACTGTAGGATTAGCAAGAATGAAGAGCACCCGATAGGTGCAAACAGAATCAGCAAAGTTGAGAGATGTCATTAGCATGTGCACTGCCATTAAGGTCATCGACATTAGCAGTTTTTCCTTCCTCACAGATAACCATTCTTGGCCTTTATAGTGTGCAATGCAATTGTATCATTGCAAGGATACACAGACAGAGCACACGGGTTTCATGTGTTGTGAACTTGACATGGTGCTTCAAGCTCACCAAGCTTGCATGCGTACCGTTGTCCAAACTAAGTGTACACTGTTAAGATTTATCGTAGTCATGTAGACGGTGCAGCATGTTAATTTTATTATGCTGTGGTTGTTTCCACATTACCTACTACATGAGCACACAGTTTCAAACTTTATAGGATTTCACAAGAGTTCCTGCAATCACGTCAGTATATGATATCTGAGGATGACCTTGTTGCATCTTAACTTATCTGAATTTTAATCTATTTGAAGATTGGCAGTTGGGTTGTGTATAAACTATGTTTGAAGACTGTATCAGCTTGATTGAAGACAAAAAAGCCTTGTGTGGTGCATTCCATGATTTTCTGAGCTGAAATTTGTGTAAATTGTGTTTATATAGCAATCTTCTTGTGTACCTCAAAAGCCAGCAGTTTATTACCAATCCCGGTGGTTATACTAGTCTATGCTTGGGCAGTGCATTAAAACCAAGCTGTTAGGTGCACAGGGTAGGATCTACATTCACAACGCATGCCATATATTGTCATATCACAGACGTGTGTTTGCAGCTGGTGAAACAGCATTTAAGTTATAATCATTGAGCTTGTTGACTATGGGTTGCACTGGCTGATTAGTTACATTCCTTAAACATGCTTGAAGACAAGATGCTTTGCACATATTGTTTAAGAGAGTGTTGTCCTCGTAAGTATGCACGCTCCACATCTGTTAGGTGTTATACAATTTTGCTCGTGCCTTCAGTATAGGTTGGCGTTGCATTGTGCTGTTATTAGCCACATTTGGATGCATTCTAGTCCATTGCGCATGTGAACCAAACTGTTTAATGAGTGTTTTTCATTTTTTATGCCCTGGACTATGCAACATATCGTCATGTGTAAAACAAATTTGGTTGTGTAATGTTCTGCATACTCCATGGCCTAGTCACACTGTCATTCACAGAAAAAAAACAAAACAATGTGGGGTGAGAGGGGTATGGGAGGGTAACACGTTGGCTGAGCTCTGGGTTGAAAAGAAATTATTCATCATTCTTCATGTGTCATTCAGAAAAAAGACATCATCTCAAAGTTGGATGTGCTGTTCTCGTGGACCAATGTTGTTTAGATGTTTATTTACAGTTTACTGTATTTATGAAAGTGCTGACAGGTGCCTACTGTCACAGACTGTGCACTTAAACTGCCGTGCACTGGAGCATTCGTGAATCAGGGTGATAGAGGCCTTTACACTGCCAACACTGCTGCGTCCTTCTTCCTTTTAAACTTTGCTTTAAATTGTTTATCGCATTTGCAAGCATCCTAAGATGAAGGCTGCTTGTATATACCTAGCTGCCCCTCCTGGTACCGCCACACAAGTACGGAGCCTAGATGCAAAGCTTGTTCTGATTGAGCTGCAATTTTCCTTCCATACAATTTCCAGAATAACAAGGCTGGTTTGATAATAATGCAAGCTTTGAGTGTGCATTCATCACTAATGCAGTGGCCTTTTAAAGCTTTCTTCTTCTGGTCAGCTAACTTCTCTGAAACCAATGAGGCAATAGCTTGCATGTTTCGAAAAAGCCCTGTAATGCTGATACCACATGGTAACACATGGTAAGAGCAGTGAAATGTTGAAGGTGGTAATAAACATGGTGTGTTTGATGTGAATATACATGCATTAGCACACAATAGCTGCTATGTTTGTTTAGTTTATGTAGCCCAGAGCCACATTTATTGTGCAGGACACAACAACAACAGCACCTTCTAAAAAAGTTCAGGTTGCACGCACACCAAAGTGTCCTAGTTTAGTGCACCTGAAGATGATGCTGGGTACATTGTGTAAAAAAATAAAATAACAAAACATAGTTTCTTTACCTCAAATCCCGCCTATGACCTTCTTAGTAACCACGTCACTATTGCAGTTTTACATAACCTTAGTCAAAGAGCACCACTTATTCCCTTCTTTTTATATACATTTCCACTGAGAGTCTGGTTTTGTCCCTTCTTTGCAAAATTCTCCAGCTGATTTTCAACCAGTGAAGAAAGTTTTGGAAGATGTGTTGCGTGCACAGAAAATATACCACCAGCATTTCCTATAATGAAACACTGTTTTCACATGATGTACATGCAATTGTCAGCCTAGTCAATGGCCCATTAATGTCTTGCGGGCAGTGTTGGCCATAACGTTGCTTGGATATTTAGGCCTTGTGCAAATCTGGCACGTTGCATTACTCTCGGAAGCTATGAAGATTTCAATGCTTCATGTTTCCAGAGAGCAGCCACATGTTACCAGAAATGTGATTTTCTGGCTCGTATTTTATCGACCATCACATTCAAATTTTTAAACCAAACCCCCTAATGAAGAGCACAACGTGGCCGTGAAAAGAAGCACAACGCAAGTCACCCTGCAAACGACATGCTTCAGTGTTCAACAGGTTGTCTAGGATGCAACAAAAACAAAAAAAAAAAGGAAGTCTGTGATCTACTAAGAGATATATTCAAGGAGTTGTGATAGCATTTTGTATTGCTGTGTCTGTGACGTAGTTGCAATTGCATTGTACAATGGTGTGTGCCTTCTATACCTCTGTTACAATGCAGAGTCTGCTTGCTTAAAAACTTTTTTCCTAGCTCAGCGCTGTGTTTTTAGAGGGGCACTAAAGGCAGAAATAAGGTCAGGCTACTGAATAGCTTACGTAATGCACGTGACAGATAACATGCCCATTAGGGTGCAATTGAGTGTTAATAGTCAATGTAATCTATAGAATAGTAAACATGCATAATATAGCAACGTTCGGTGCCATGGAAAGGGAAACAGTTGAGGGCAGCAGTGGGTTATGTTATCTAGCAAGGTTACCAAACTTGCAGTCATGAAAGATGGCATTAGCTGTTGCATACTGGTGTAATCCGAGTTTTTAAGTGGGCAATTGTTCAGCAGTGGTCATCCAGGAGGCTGGTTGGTGGTGGTGGTGACAATGGGTGTGACCATGATGTTTAATAAAGAACACCAGTGTGGCTGAGAAACTGACTTTCACAGTGCAGAAAGTAAACTTGAGGCTCTCTAGAAGTGGTACCACAGTTGTGTCCACTCCTGGGCAAGTATTGAGTACAGCCGCTAAGTGCTCTTAAATGCAGATAACACTGAATGTGAACGAAAATAAACACCTTAGTCATACTCTTAAAGAACGCTGCACTATAGCCTGACCATTGTGCCAAAGCATGGCCTCCAAGACTCTCAGTGCAGCACAAGGTTCCTGTGCTGTTAATGTCCTACAGCCACATATTATATGAGTAGCCTTTTTGTGCACAAGTTAAATTTGGGAAGAAGCATTCTGCTGCCTTCAGTTGTAGTTTCCTGCTTGGTGAAATCCTCTTTTAGAACAGAATGCACACTGAAAAGAGATAGTGTAGTACCATTTGTAGTTGGTACTTGACCTAATTTTTGCCTTTAGCATCCCTTTATGGTTCCATAGAGGCCTGTAAAATGTCTTAGCTTTACTTAAGCTGGCTGCACTAATGCATAATAGTTGCTGCTTGTATCAGTCGAAGTAACCGCACCGGTGTTCAGCTGTGGCTTGTTTGCAAGGCCACAGTGGATGTAAAGGCATAAAAGATACACCTGTGTAGTGCCGAATGTAGCCAGTTTGCGTCAAACTGGTTGAACTTAAATTGCTAGATGATGTCTACAATGGACTTAAGGCTGGCTATGAGGGCAATGAGACTGTTGAGAAATAAAGGCTTTTTTTTTTTTTGTTTCTGGGAGATGAGTTCAATTTACTGTGGTATGCATGAAGCATAATTACATTTCAGAACTACTAACTGCAGGTGACCAATTATACAGTGAATTCTCAATGCTTTGTTGATATCCTACACAAGAAGTGTTAATATATTGCTGTTTTAATGCAGACTTCGATGAATAATTGTCACAGAGGTGGCACTGAATTCACAGCCATTAAGGCATCAATTTTTTTTAACGTGTCCCATCCCTCTCACGTCTGAAATTCCTTCATAGCAAAGCAAGAAGCCCAAGTACTGTCATCCCTCCCAATTGACATCATAAATGTCCTTAAGTGGCATATACCGGAGAAAACACCACTATGGGCTGTAGTATGCACTACATATCATCATGCCCTGAACTCTATAAGAGAGAGAGAGAGGTTTATACCCTGTTGGATGTAGGTTGCACCGAAACAAAATTGTCATGTTATGCATTTCATATTTTCCTGTCTCCACCCAATTCTCGTTGAATCCCATCCTTATTGGTGATGAATGGATACAATACTGTGTAAACAAAAGCATATTTACAGTACCTTCCGTGTACTATGCTCAAGGCATTCGCAAGTAGTCTCACAAATGGAAATAGGAAGGCCATTCATGATAGTTTCACAGAGCACTGTAAGCATGTGAATTGACTGCACATGACACCGTAGCGAGTTAAAGATGTAGAAGGAGAAAGTGAGTTCCTACAATAAAATAGTAACTTGGGCTAGTTGGCATCAGCATCGGTTCATACCAAAGGGTAACACAGCACCACAGCAAAGCAAAAGGACTGAAAGGCGAAGAAGCGACACGCACAACAAGTGCTGACTTACAATTGAATAGTTTATTGACACATCACATGCATTGTGGATGCTGTCTTGTCAATATAAGATCGAGTTAAGAAAACACATGCTGCAGAAAGGCAAATTCCTTGTCACACAAATCTACTGAAGCTTGGCTGATACAGTTTTCTTTTTCTTTAATGGTCTAATAGGCTTCTACCACCTCTCTGCTAATCTGCTGCTTATGCTTGTACACTATCTTAGTGCTTGCGAAAATGGGGGAACACCCACATGATTTGCAATGCATTGCAAGATTAGCACTAGCCACATTTTTCAAAGAAGTATTATGTTCTTTAGTCTAGTATTTACGCAATGTTGACTGTGGAATTCCGTACACACCACAGTCGCACTTCGTATACTTTTCAGACTTTTTCTTGTGGTGTCATTTGTCTGGTGGCATTTATATTGGATAAAAGGGATGGGACATTGGATTAATATGAGACTAGAAGAACATAATGCTTCTTTGAAAAATGTTGCTGCTGCCCTTGCAATGTGTTGCAAGTCACATGGGTGTTACACCATTCTTACAATGCTAACATAGTGTACAAGCATAAGCAGCAGATTGACAAAGAGGTGGTGGAAGCCTATCATACTGCTAAAGAAAAAGAAAACTGTTATCAGCCAAGCTTCAGGTGGTTTGTGTAAGAAGAAATTTGCCTTTCTGCAGCACATTTCTTAACTCGATCTTATGTTGACAAGACAGCAGCGACAATCCATGTCATGCGCACCTTTGTGGTGCTCAAGTTCAATAAAATATTGAATTGTGAGTCAGCGCTTGTTGTGTGTGTGTCGCTTCTTCACCTTTTGGTCTGGTTGTGTCTCTGTGACACAACCAGACCAGACAATCAGGCATGCCTTTCTTGTATTCGAAATCAGCAAAAATGCTGCATTGCGGACATTTTGAAATTAATCGCGTCGCAATTGACGAGAGGGCACAGCAGTAATCTGTTCTTAAACACCTCGGCGACCCGACAACCCAGACGACTCGGCCATGCTTTTGTAGTAGACCAAGGGGTCCCGAGTTCGAATCCTTAAGCGTATAAGAAGTTTTTTTTTTTTTTTTTTTTTTTAGCACTTCTGCCTTTTACCCTTTGATCCTTTATGGTCTCTCTACGCTCCTGAGGTATCTTATTTGTATCGACTACTTCTCTTTAATAATCATACCCTGTCCTGATTAACCCACTCACTGCAACACCTCTGAAAGTCTCCTCCCCCCGGGGAGCCTTTGGACAAAAGATGCATATGGGCGCCCACCATCACCGTGCTTCATCTACGTAACTCACTTGAGCACCAGAACAGGAACTGGCCCCCTTGGTGCAACACCATGGCCAACACCTCCCAAGTTACCGGACCAACCAAACCCTGGACCTACGACGACGACATCAACAGAGCTTCCAGCCACGGATGCGACCACACGGGTATTGGAACAAAAGACTCAAAGAGCCTCTGAACTCGGACAGGCCGTCATTGGAAATTAAACGTAGCGACTCTTAACACGCGAACCCTTTCAAGCAAAGCCAGATTAGCTGAACTACTAGAAGAATTAAGGGGTATTAATTGGGATATCATTGGCCTTAGCGAGGTTAGGAAACCAGGAGAAGGGTACTTATCGCTTAATGAGGGACACGTTCTTTGCTACAGAGGACTACCAGAGAAGCGCGAATACGGCGTGGGGTTCCTTATACACAAAGACATAGCAGGCAACATCGAAGAATTCTATAGCATCAACGAAAGGGTAGCAGGGCTCGTGATAAAATTAAATAGGAGATACAAACTAAAGCTAGTACAAAGTTACGCACCAATGACCAACCACAGTGACGAGGCTGTAGAACAGTTCTACGAGGATGTAGAAACGGCAATGAACAAGGTACAGACCCAATATACGATTGTTATGGGGGACTTCAACGCGAAAATAGGAAAGAAACTAAAAGGAGAACGTGCCGTCGGTAATTACGGAGAAGGAGATAGGAATAGCAGAGGGGACATGCTAGTAGAATTCGCCGAAAGAAACCACCTCCGTGTAACGAATACTTTCTTCAAGAAACGTAAAAACAGGAAATGGACGTGGAAAAGCCCCAACGGAGAAACGAAAAACGAAATAGATTTCATAATGTGCACTGATCTAGGTGTAGTACAAGACACAGAAGTGGTTAATAAGATTAGAATTAGTGACCACAGACTAATAAGGGCAAAGATATCCCTCAATCTAAAGCGAACAAGGACAAAGCTAATCACACGGAAACAGGCCAACCTCGATAGCGTCAGGGCGAAAAGAGAAGAATTTAGCATTGCACTTAAGAACAAGTATGAGGCTCTAGGACAGGAAGATAATGAGGATATAGAGAAGATGAACGAAGACATTACTAATCTGATCACCGAAACAGCAATCGAAGTAGGGGGCAAAGCACCAAGACATGTTGTGAGTAAACTCTCGGAGTCTACTAAAAATCTAATCAAGCAACGCCAACAGATGAGAATAACTAACTCAAGAGACAAGATAGAATACGCCGAGCTATCTAAGCTCATCAGTAAAAGTAGAGTCAGGGACGTACGTAACCATAACGTGAAAGAAATAGAAGCAGCCGTCAGAAAAGGAGTCAGCATCAAAACAACCAAAAGGAAGCTTTGTGCGGGAAAGAACATAATGCATGCAGTGAAAGATAAGCAGGGCAACATCGTTACTAACTTTAGTGGCATAACCAAAGTGGCCGAGGATTTCTATTCCGAACTATACAGCTCAAATAGGAGTCTCCCCACCATGAGTGTATTAAATGCCGAGCAAGACTACGAAATCCCATGCGTCACTGCGGACGAAGTTAGGAAAGCAATACAGGGCATGTCCAGCGGAAAAGCGGCTGGAGATGACGGCATAACCACCGACTTGATCAAAGATGGCGGAGACTTCCTTATTGGAAAGCTCGCGACACTATACACTCAATGCCTCAAAACTTCAAATGTACCCGAAAGCTGGAAAAACGCAAATATTCTATTATTACATAAGAAGGGAGATGTTAAAGACTTGAGGAACTACAGGCCGATCAGTCTACTCTCAGCACTTTACAAAATATTCACAAAGGTTATCTCAAACAGAATAAGGGCCACACTTGAATTTAATCAACCTAGAGAGCAAGCAGGGTTCAGAAGAGGATACTCTACCATGGACCACCTGCATGCGGTCAATCAAGTAATCGAGAAATCCGCTGAATACAACAAACCCCTCTATATGGCTTTCATAGATTACGAAAAGGCTTTTGACTCGATAGAGATACCAGCAGTTCTGGAGGCACTACGTCGTCAAGGAATATGTGATAGCTATATACAGTGGAACCCCGCTGTTACGTTCCTCACTGCTGCGTTTTCCCGGCTGTTACGTTGTTTTTCATGGGTCCCGGCATAGCTCCCATAGGGTCCCATGTATTGCAAACCCCGCTGTTACGTCGCAACTGTGGGCGTGTTCCCGCATGATGCGTCGCAACCTGGCACGCCGTATCCGCCCGGGCATCGCTATTTTGATTTTACTTTTGACAGTCTTGGTCACGCTTGCAGGAATCGCCGCCCTCTGATGGCTGCCGAGATAGCGCTGGCGCTATCTCGGCAGCCATGCGATCGCTCGGCAGCAGAGCGACACCCCCCTCCCCCCCCCCCCCCGCTTTTGCGTCTTTTCATGCACGTGAAAGACGGGCGGGGCGTTTCCTTCCCGCTTCGAGGGCAAGCGATCTGATAGGGGTGATGTTATCGCTTCCGAGCGACGGAGATGTGCCTGGCGCGTTTGACCTCTGCTTCAGCCGTTTTCGTCGCCCCCACTTGAGTGCTTTTATTCTAGCGACCGCACTTTGGGCTCTGGGGGCTTCCGGAGAAAAGAATCGGAAAAAGGAACATCGCAATCGCAGCCCATTTTGCGTATGACTGTGCTCGCCCGCGCAGCGAGGGGTGCGGCCGCGCGGCTGTCCAAAGTCTGTCCGTGCGCTCGCCGGCGAGCTGGTTCGGGCCGGACGGCGAGCGCAAAATATACGAGAAAATTTTTTTTTTTGTATTGCTGGCTAAATGTCAGGGGTGCGCAAATTATGCAAGGGCGCAAATTATGCGGGTAAATACGGTTAACAAGCACTGAAGACGGAACGTGAAGGCGCTATCGAGCGATCGCGCGGACCCGACGCGACCAGCCACGCGCGGGGTGCCGGAGCAGGATGCGGGCGACTTGCCTCCAAAATTGGCGCGTCACGCTGCTACTAAACCTCAATGATCACAGTTTTGATTGCGATCTCTGAGGCCATACTTTCTCTCATCGGGGCGCCGAAGGCTATAATGGCGGCCCATTCACTGCGCTCGACAGCCGCAAACGGAGTCCGAATTATCGAATTTAGAGCTAGAAACTGTCCGAAATATCAGCCGGTTTTATCACAATAAGCCTATGTTGGCACTAGCGGTACTGCGCGGCTGTCCGGATTATCGGTCGGCGACCTAGATGGCTCACCTTGCTGAAATAAATTGTTTGAAATCAAAGCGGCCCTGTTCTCATTCATGTTGGGAGCTTTCCTCACTCTTGCGTTTTCCCGGTTGTTACGTTTTTTTCCCCCTGTCCGCTGAAAAACGTATGAACGGGGTTCCACCGTAAACACAATAGCCAACATCTATAAAGATTCTACAGCCACCCTGCTCCTCCATAAGAAAAGCAGAAAAATCCCAATACAGAAAGGTGTCAGACAGGGAGATACAATTTCTCCCATGCTATTTACTGCATGTTTGGAAGAAATCTTCAAAAGGTTAGACTGGGAAGAGACAGGGCTCAGGATTAACGGCGAATATCTGAGTAACCTGCGATTTGCAGATGACATAGTACTCTTTAGCAATGATGGCGACGAATTGCAAAAGATGATTGAAGACTTAAGCCGAGAAAGCGCTAAGGTAGGATTAAGGATGAACATGCAGAAAACAAAGATAATGGTAAGCGGCACGGCGAAAAAACGTCTATTCAAGGCCGAAACCCATACATTAGAAGTCGTAGAAGAATATCTGTACCTAGGACAGCTACTTACTGGAGAACCCACCCATATAAAAGAAATCCACCGTAGAATAAACATGGGATGGCGCGCATATGGCAGACATTCACAACTCATGAACGGAAACCTACCACTATCACTCAAACGGAAACTATATAACTACTGCATCCTGCCAGTACTGACTTACGGATCAGAAACCTGGAGAATTACAAAGAAGCTAGAGAGGAAGTTAAGAACCGCGCAGGGGGCGATGGAACGGAAAATGATAGGCGTTACACTAAGGGATAGGAAGACAGCCGAGTGGGTCAGAGAACAAACGGGGGTCGCCGACATAATGAACGATATTAAGAAGAAAAAATGGACATGGGCAGGCCACGTGATGAGAAGGCTAGATAACCGATGGACAGTTAGAACGATGGAATGGATACCAAGAGAGGGTAAGCGCAGCCGTGGGCGGCAGAGAGTAAGATGGGGGGACGAAATCAAGAAATTCGCAGGCATCAAATGGAATCAGCTCGCGCAGGACAGGCAAGGATGGCGAGGACTGGGAGAGGCCTTCGTCCTGCAGTGGACATAAAATTGGCTGATGATGATGATGATGATGATGATGTGTCTCTGTGATGCGCTATTGCACTTTCGCGCAAGTTCCTAGTTGTGCCATAGTACCATGCAGTGTGGTGGTGGTGGCACAGCTACAACCATGCCATCCCATCATGCAGCTAACCATGATTGCTGCAAGTGGTATTGCACGTACACATTTGCTTTTGTTTATGTTGCACCACATTACTTGTACTATTCAATTGCTTCAAACTAGTCTTATTTTTGGTCACAAAAAGTCGCATCAGTTCAATCAATGATTAACCCAACCCAGCTAGGAAACTCCGTGACACGGGATACGTGCCCGGACTTAACCTTCACTTGCAACATAAGACATGCAGACTGGCTCAACACCAAGGAATCCCTCGGTAGCGACCACTGCATCCTAAACATTACACTACGCACATGCCCCCTCAAACATGCCACAAGGCAAGCCCATATCCCAGATTGGACCAAATTCAGGAAAATTTTCACACTTGATCACAGACCCATTTCGGAGCAGGGTTACTCAGCATGGTCCCAACTCCTGCTGACACAACTTCGCTCACATGAAACTCACATCCAACTGTCAGAGGCCGTCACAGACGTGGATAACCGCCTCCTACATCTCTGGGCAGCACGTCGCAGCCTTGTTCGCCGCTGGCGACACCATAAACACAGTAAAAAGCTTAAAGCTCAAATTTCCGAGCTCACTCACAGAGCGGCTGAGTGCGCGGCCCAACTCGTCGACTCCAACTGAGTGGATAGATGCAACGCAGCTGCGCGACAGATGTCCAGCCGCAATACACGGCACCTCTTTCGAGCACTGATCGATCCAACCCAAACATGAACCGAAACACAGAAACATTTGCAGAGAGCCATGCACGCTTTCCCTGCAACACGACACAACTGGCAAAGAAACTTCGGGGCCAATATCTGTGTACTGCCCAAGACAACCGTGGATCTGCATAGTCTTATGCAG
The DNA here is from genome assembly GCA_013339685.2 of Hyalomma asiaticum. NCBI lineage: Eukaryota > Metazoa > Arthropoda > Arachnida > Ixodida > Ixodidae > Hyalomma > Hyalomma asiaticum. Next base: position 6,673,124 of record CM023491.1, read on the forward strand.
GCAGAGAGAACACGAAGCTAAATCAACCGTTCCAGCTCCATGATCTGCGGGCGGCTCTTACCAAAATGAAATGAGGCACTGCTCGGGTAGGGATAAGGTCAACGTCAAGCTTTTGGCGAACCTGCCCAACCCAGCATACCAGTCCCTCATCGACTACATCAATGCGATTTGGCGGGGGGACAGCCCCCTACCAGTCAAATGGAAAACAGCTCTGGTAACGTTTATTCCTAAAGCAGGCAAACCAATTAACACAGATGACCTCTGCCCCGTCTCTCTCACCTCCTGTGTGGCCAACTAATGGAGACGATGGTGCGGGGCCGGCTATCTGCATATCTTGAACACAAACATGTCTTTGCGGACACCGTGTTCGGATTTCGCCCACACAGATCTGCACAGGATGTCCTCCTGCAACTCCATCGGGACGTCCTTGACCCTCTCGAATGCCCCTATAATGAGCGGGCAGTACTCGCTTTAGATCTTAAGGGGGCATTTGACCAACGTAGCACACGACATCATACTCACTAACCTAAATCAGACCGATTGTGGCCTCAACACATTCCGATACATACACCAATTTCTCACCGATCGAAATTCCTACATCTGCATCCAAGACAAAGAGCACGGCCCTTACCTACTCAGCACCGGGGAACCCCCCAAGGCGTGGTACTTTCCCCACTGCTCTTCAATCTGGCCATGATGCACCTGCCGGCCCACCTGGATGGTGTCGCCGGCGTGCAGCACGCCCTGTACGCCGATGACATCACCCTGTGGGCCACGCAGGGCAGCATAGGCGACATTGAAACAAGCCTGCAAACAGCAGCGACGATAGTAGACCGCTACGCCCGCCGCTTAGGTCTTCAGTGCTCCCCTCAAAAATCGGAATTCGTGCACCTCCGCCCCTCGGCGAAGTGCACAACTCAAATCTGTCCGTCTCTCAATTGACAGCGGTCCCATACACGAAGCTGACGAGATACGGGTACGCGGACTCCACATCCACAAACACAGGCGGCCAGGTACTACATTGGCCAAACTCCGTAAGGTGAGGGACCAGGTGGGCCGCATGGTCCGCCGGGTTTCCATAACAAACGCGGGGGGTTACGAAGTGCTGATGCCTTGCAGCTGGCAAACGCCTTCGTGACCAGTCGAATTCTTTATTCGACTCCTTACCTTCACCTATGGAAACAAGAGGAAAAAGCTGTTGAGGTGATCCTTTGCAAAATTACTAAGCGTGCCCTCGACCTTTCCGTCACCACTTCCAACAGCCGTCTTATGGCCCTTGGGGTGGTGAACACTTTCCGGGAGCTTCGGGAAGCGCACCTTACAAATCAGTACACGCGCTTGTCGCAAATGGAGTCGGGTAGCCGTCTTCTTGCTCGACTCCATATCCAACACACCATTCCCATGGAAAATAGGTTTTGTATCCCAGAACTGTCGAGACGCGCCCTCCATTTGCGATTTCTTCCAGCCAACATGTCGCACGAAGGCCGTAATGGCGGCGCCTGGCACGGGTGGAAGCTCTGGCCCGACATTATGGCAACAAAACAGGCGTATACTACGTGGACGCCTCCGGCCCTCACCACGGGGAATGGTACACGGCCGCAGTAGTTCACAACAGCACAGTTAATTAACGGCCTCACTTTTAGAGCTCCCAATGCAACACACGCGGAAGAGGCGGCCTCACATTCCGACTCAAAATACACAATTACTGACTTGCGAGGGGCCTGTCGGAACGTCATACAACGCTGGACCCCCTTTCTAGCCTATCAAATTTACCAAAATTGTATACAGGATATGGACCCCGCACACCGTTACCTTATATGGGCCCCTGCTTCTCAGGGGTTGGTAGGAAACGAGGCAGCAGACGCAGCCACCCGCGCACTCTCTTTCCTGGCTGTTTTCTCCTCCCCACCCGATCAGGAAACCCATTTTCATCCTGCCTATACCTTCAAAGATATTGCAGAATTCTACCAAGATTACCATTGCCTTTACCCCCGCCCACGTAAAGGCCTTAACAAGGTGGATGAGCAGCTCTTACTCCGCCTTCTCACCAATACACTGCTGTGCCCGGCAACACTAAAACATTTTGACCCCTCGTTTAGCGGCAGCTGCCCGCACTGTAGTGCGGTGTCTTCAGACACCTACCACATAATGTGGGCATGCCCTTCCAACCTGGCCATTCCCCCCAAGCCCAACCCAACACGGGAGGACTGGGAGGTGACCCTTCTCGGTTTCCACGACTTACAGGCCCAACAAGCCTTAGTCAGGCGCGCATGGGCGGTGGCTACCGCCACTGGAGTCCCGAACTAGAGAGCTCCACCTAGTGTTTGTGATGACCAGCGTTTTACGGCTTGGTCCCAGCATACCTCCTGTCCATCCTTTACATTAATAAATGTTTTTTACCACCACCAATCAATGATTATTTCAGTCTTCTCACATTCGAAACTGAAGTTGGCCAAAGAAACAGCCTAAATGACTGCTTCACAAGATTCGCAAGGACCTCGTTTTATTTATTCATATCCCTCATTATACAATCCACAAAGATGCAGTACACAGAATGTTTGTTTCTTGTAGGAATAGCCACTTTATTTTCACCAATATATACAGATGGGCAGTCACGTGGACTAGCAATGGATAACAGATGATACTGTGTGCATAGAGGTGCGTGTGCTACAACCAAAATCATTGCTATATGCTTACTTCACTGTTCTCAATGCACTTGTGTGTAAGACGACATCCTTGAGATGGGCACAGTTCACCAAAGCACAAACTGATGGATTTCCTGGAAAGCAAGTGATATTTATTTCGTCCAGCTCACTTTGGGAATGTCGTAGTGCTCTGTCAATGAATCCAAGTGCCGGTTAAATTCCTGGAATAGAGAAAAGCTGGTTTTATCAATGTGTACCAGTAAATATAACACCAGATACTAGTTCTGTATCTTAGTGAAGCCCTCCTATGTAAACTGGCTCAAAAAGATGCTATAACACATAAAAAGCAACTAGTGTAACAACCATAAGCTAACCAGACAGTATAGTTAATACTCGTCCTATCAAGCACTGGTTTTTACTTTGAAGACAACAGAGCCACTCCACTTGCACATTCATAAGGCAAAATATAAAAGGTCAAAGCTTATCGACACCCTCCATCAATTTCAGCTGCCCATGAGCTTTTCGAATTTCATGTCACATCCCACATAGTTATCAAGTGAGTATACAGGTTAGAAAAAAACTAATCTAAAGAAAGTTGCCACAACTTGCCTCCACCCTTTGCTTGTGTGTCTTTGATGCTTTCTCCATGATCCTCTCAATTTGCTGGAAAAAAAAAAAAAAGAAAATGGTTAACCACCATAACTCTCATGGTTGGAAACACTTATTCATTTATATATTTACTTGTTAGATACCCTTTGGGCACCCTTGGGCCCTGCATTGGTGGGACAGACATGTTCAATTAAGAGTTTACACAATCCAGAACACAGAAAAAAGAACAGCAACTACACAATAACAGAAATAGAGAAAAAAAAACATAATAAAAAGAAATGTTACATAATCTGCCAAGATATTAAAAATATTATGCTAGTACAGAGTACATAAGAAATGGCCTCTTCATAATAACAAATTTTTGATCTTGTTCAGTATACCAGTGTTTCCACAGTATTCTTGTTAAATACAGGCAATAAAGCTCATTAGAGTTTATTAATTTGTCATGCCTGAGTACCAGAACCTACGGTGATTGCATGAGAGTGGTAGTGTATTACCGATAGTTTTTGAGTATCACTGAATGAAGTAATCATAGAAACACACTGAAACAACATTGGAGGTCCTGTTTAGAGGGCTCATGAAATGTTTTCCGATAGTTTTGTATGATGTGCGCATTCGAAATCTTGGCCCTCGAATCTGTAATATACATTGTTTTGTCTGCACTGTCTGGACTGATTTTCAGCGACAAAAATGCATTTTCAATTTCCCTGTGCACATTTCCCTCAACTCTTCAGCTGACATAATCTTAGTTGCCATCGTAGCCTCCCAGACTGGCATGTCCTTGGAGACCATAGGAAAACAAACTGTGCTCCAACCTAGCTTCTGCATGGCAGCACCACACAGGTGCGAATATTTTATTACTTTCTAGCTTTTGCAGAAATCTATTCCTTTAGAGCAAACGAAAGTTAACGCTATGTTCACATTTTTAAATGTCTTCAGACAATGCCGCTAAATAGTGCATATGCCAGCTTGTGGTGTTGCATGGCTGTTTCGGGAGCACAAGGACTCTAGGAATTCAAAACGGGCGTTATCAAATCTGCACTGCATAATGTCGCAAAATATTCAGCATTTGGAATGTTTACTGAAGCAGTGAAAATTATAGCCAAGCCACTCGATATTCTTTTCACGACCCCTATAAGAAATATTTCGCTCCAGTTCCAGTATCTTGAAAGAGCCCATTTTGACAATACATGTGGTGTTCCAAATCAAACACCACATTACAATGCATTAATTACTATTTAGTAAGCAGAATATAATGAATGAAGTCAAAGTTCCGTAGTTTGTGATCATGGACCATTTTGATTTCATTAATTCTGTCCAGCCCTAGCAATTGCTATGTCAAGCCTCGCACACATTTGCGATGGTGAGCCTTCAGGGCATGCATGCAGTGCTTTCATATCACACATCACAAAACCTTTATGCAATTTCATGTATTCGCAGGGTCGACTATACGTTATCAAAATTCTATGACGACTTTCTGCTGTACATAATTACGGATATTCTAAGCACTACAGTCAACACGGTAGGATCGAACAGGCTATCGGTGTTGATCCTGTGCTTAAACGAACAGCACAAAAAGAAAGAAAGATGAAGCATTACTCGTTTCTCCTGCATCTTCAAGAATGCCTTCTCTGCATTGGTCCTATGTATTTCTTTGACAACAGGTTGCTTCTGTTCTCCTTCCGGTGAAGTGACGCTTACGTGCTCCAAAGCCTTCTTGAGATCCTTGTCCTTTTTCTTCTTTCTGAAAGAAGCAAAAATAGACGTTAAAGAAAGGACTTCAACGCAGTTCGCAGACACCATCGCTTGCAATCTCAATACGCTAGCGTTGACGGCTCGGTCAGCTGTACGTGTGGCATTGTGCGTGTCACAGCTCGGTCAGCTGTGCGTGTGGCATTAAAGTTTCGATGAGTGTGGCATTCGATGCGTGTGGCATTAAAGTTTCGCGGCGCGGCCCGGGGCAAATCAGCAAAGGGCATGCGAGCAGTCAGCGACGATTTCTGACATGCTTCGTCAACCAGGCGCAGCTTCGCGTTTCCGCGATGCAGACAAGTTCGGCTGGCTTACTTTTTAATCCCCGAGGAACTCTTGAGCTTCAGCGGAGCTTTTGTCACCAAGTCGTAGTCGGACATGCTAGCAGATCGACAAATAAAGGCGCAGAACTACGACACCAGCAGTATCCAGCAGTTTCATGTAAACGAAGATGACGAACTATGCCGACTAGGAGATGGCTTCGACTTGGCTGCGTGCAGGCCCTGCGGGCCTGTTCCCTCCTAAGAGGGTCTGCTTTCTTGCACAGAAGAATAGAAACAATACATTAGAACAAAACTAGCCATTTGGGTCAATCGAATACTTATCCCCACCTAACCATTACTGGTACCGGGGCACAACAACGCCGGCTCCTTGGACATTATTCTGCTTAATACAGTACTACGGCATCACATAAGTTGCTTAATCAGCTTGCGGTGTTCCAATCATCGGCTGCTACAGTGCTTCCGTGCTATCCGTGTTGAAAGCGTTGCGTGCTGGCAATTTGTTAATGTTGTGAACGTTAATGAAGCGATGTTTCTTGTGGAACACAGTACTAGGACATCATACGTGTTGTGCACATCTTTCTGACATATCATAAGTGTCCTGAGTGTGTCGTAACTTCTGGGAATCAAGGTCGTCGGAGAAGTTGCTGTTCGAAAGATGTGTCTTGTTTCGATTTCGTACCTGACATTCTTTGTTTAAATGAAAATGTTATACGCTGCTTTAAGAGTCGGTGGTGCGCTCTGCAGGCATCACCTTTCCCTGATCAAGCTCTCTGATAGGAAAAGGTGAGCGCTTCATTGTCGCGTGGTGCGCGCGTTCATTTCCTCTAGCCGCGTCGACGGTACGCCGTGTTCCAGAGCTATGCTAATGTGATATGTTCCGCTTTCGCCAGTCCTGTTATGTAAGGGTATTTTAGAAGGTCTGCAGTGTGTCGTTCAAGACGATCACCTCGGGGCGCACATTGCGCGACGTCATTGTCTGGCTGGTGATCACGTTTTTCCTGTTGACGGCGCGTGCTGACCAAGTAGACAGCCATTTTCAGATACTCACAGCCATCATAAATGTGATCATAAACATTTTCATTTGGCTGTGACCCTAAGTACTTAAGATGCTAGAATTGAAACTAAGGACACATGTTCGCCTCAGTGATAGTATGTGCGTGTTATAGCGACATATTCGGAATACGGGCGTTTAATCATGACCAGGTCAGCGGAATCGCAGCAGCAAATCGAGCCCTGGACTGAGGACTCCACCTTCTGGGATAACATTACCAAAACTGCAATTAAAGTTTTTCACTACTACTACTACTACTACTACTACTACTACTACTACTACTACTACTACTACTACTACTACAACCACCACCACCATCACTACCACCAGGAATCACTAGATCAGGTGGCGCTCACTACCACAAACAGCAGCTGCTGGCCACTCAACTCGGGCTTGACAGCCCTGACATTGCACGGAACAAGAATTTTCACAGCAAAAGCAATTTAAAATGTAAGAGATGCTGCTGATACAACAGTAAACTTTCTACATAACATATGTAAGACTAATTGTGAAAGTAATCACTTTGGAAGTGACAAAAGACGAAAGGTTCAAAGGTTCACTTCCTTGTTAAATGAAGGAAGTAAGTTATGAAGAAGTATGAGCACATATAAATTATGAAAGATGCTTTTGCACATCATTTTCAACTAAGATAAGTTTATGTGGTCTTTGCAGTATATTTATTTGATTTATTTATTTGAAATAAAGCTATCAGCGCACTTAAACACGAACGCTCCACACCGTGGCCTGGACCAGGTTGGGAGCTGTTTGTTTGTGGCTGCTGACGATAGCTGGAGCGCAGGTAGATTTGACTGGTCGACTTTTTTTTTTTCGCTTTTGTGCACTTCCTGCCACTCAGACACAAGCGAAAAAAAAGTCAACCAGTTAAGTCTTGTGGGGATCGCCGCCAGAGAGACGCAGAGAGAGGACGACGATGATGTGATCGTGCAGTGGTGGCACGTGCTGGTGCTAGCCCGGGCCTGGAGCCCGCTCGACGTGCGGCTGGGCGCAGCAGTCCTGGACTATCTGACCAGGACGAGACGCGCTGCTGGGTGCGAGCTCAGCGCCTTTCCGCTGGCTGGCTAGCTACTCTCTGGCTATCATCAGCTGCTGCAAACAAGCAGCTCCCAACACTTCGTGGCACTGGCATCAGTCCAAGCCAGTTCAGACTATGGTGCAGAGCGTTTACGTTAAGCGTGCTGAAGGCTGAACCTGCAGGGCTCGAAGGCATTGTTTCGAGGGCTCGAGACACAGGGATTGCTTGAAATCAGCCAAACAGACAAATGAGCAGCAAAATTAATGCAACTACAAGAAACAAATCATGCTGCTATACATCCAACAGTTAAGCTCAAGATGACACTTCATTACGTCATTCAGAAATGTGCTGCGTTAACAGCTATGATGATGGTGTGCGGCAAAAATGAACAGTGACAGACGCCTGCTCTGCAATAAATTTATCTTATTTTAAACTGATTTTCTTATCTTTCCAGTGTGGCCTCCTTTTGCAAGCTCTCTATAAAGAACTCGTTAGGAGGACTCACTAAAACATCCACGACATCACTGACACCTGGGTCATCTCGATGTCATCATCCCCTACGACATATCTTTGTGCTGGGTGGAGGATGCACTGTGACGCTCTCCATTGCTCTGGGCCGATGCCTCCTTGGGACAAGAGCGCAGTGCGCCAAGCACAACACGAGGCTGCCTTGATGCTAAGAAAGGCAGCACAGCATCTTTTGACTGGGCTTCTTTCTTTTGCTTCTTGAAGCCAGACTGGCTGCCACTTCTTGTAGCTGTTGCAGTAAGTGCATCTAGCTGTTTGTTGCACGCCATTCGTTGCCACTGTGTCTTGCCCTATAGAACCTCGATATGACAAACATGGACATAACAAATTATTGGCTACAACAAAGTAGATGATTGTTCCTGTTGCCATTAAGAAGTTTTATGATATAAACTTGTAAGAATTACCGGTATAATGAAGCTTCCTTTGTGTAATGCATACTTTATTATATGTTTTCGCTGTATATTGTGTCTGCTGCTTCTAGTCTTTAAATCATTTATTAATTAAGCTTCTATTTTGCAAGACATATTTTATTGCAATGGAGTTTGACTGTATTTAATGTACCATGCTTTATTTTGTTTCTAGCCATTAAAGCAGTGTTATTTCTGAAAGTTATTATAAATGTGGTTCTTCCTGATCAAGAACTGGCTGAATAGGATTTCACTCTTCTTTCAAAACTCAATAAAAAGGGAATGTAGTGGGGGGAGGGTAAGAAGATTAAGAAGATTAGGGACTGCATTCTGTTTGTCCAAAGAGTGATTGACGAGATCCTTTTCAGTTGTGGCAAGGTGTGTGTAAGCCAGACTGGCAGGTGGTTTAACATATGACTTCAGGAGCACCATAGTTCTCTAGTAGGTGGTCTGTATTACAATATTATGCTGCGTTGCCAGCTGTCTGAATCTAAAAAAGATAATTCAGGGTTTGTTTTCAATAAGGTGCTGGGCAGCACATCGATGAGCCATCTTCCATGCACCTGTTAAAAAATGATATACTGCACCAAGACAACTGTTGATGAAGTCTTGGCAGAAGCTGTTTGTTCTGGTATTGGGCTAGGCATGACGTTGCTTATTAATAGATTATCTTAAAAGGTCTGCCTGTGCTGTATGACTGTTTCCTTTTAGTTCATTGTTTTTCTTAATTTCTTTTTAACCTGTTATTAGCTTGCTTTCTTGGGATTGCTCGTATAGGATGAGAACATAATACATGTGTTCATCTCAGTAAACTTTGGTTTGAAGTTGGCGGTGTTTCATACTTGACATCTTTTTTTGTGCAGTGTTTACCCTTGATAGTTCCTGGCCTCTTACAGACATATGGAACGTAAGAGAAACGTATACAGCTTGCATAACTTCAACATAAGTATGAGTTGATATGCACATACTTAGTCCATGAGTACATGTACTTGAAAGGAAAAGCTTATTTTAGTGAAAGCAAGTGCAATCTTCTTTGGAAAAAGTTGACCTATATGGCTTCCTTTACATACAGCATCTTTATAGGTTGTTTCTCATTGCACGAATTTAATGCACTGTGCGAAATGTGCTTCCTTTTGTAAGGTTTATAACTTGCTGCTTCTGTCCCTTTGGTGTCCCACAGAGTGCCTTAATTGTTGCTGCTCTCAACATTCAAATCCCGGTGTTCCTGGGTGCAGTTGTTGACGTCCTGAGCAAGATAAAATCTGGCAGTTCAAGCCCTGGTGCAACTCCCATAAGCTTTTTTGAGGAAATACGTGGGCCAGCAATGCATCTTTTCCTCATTTATGTGATGCAAGTGAGTATGCTTAAAGATGGCTAACTACTGAGCCAGTGGGTTTTACGTAAATATTAATGAGAATTACTGCTCAGAAAGATTCCATACAGGAAGTGGGGATGGACTCAAGTGCTTATGGTGGGTTGCCGCCTACTACATGCATTTTTCCAAGGCTAATTTTCGTCAGTAATTATGCCACCGAGCGTGTTCCTTATCTGTGCTACTTATTTGTTTGCAGTAGCCAATTCTCCTAGAACTGCTGCATTTCTGTGCTTAGGTGTAGCGTGGTGGTAGGGGGGGGTGTTCAAAGCCTTGTTGGTTCATTCATTCATTCATTCATTCTATTGACCTCTCTTGAGAATTACTACAGTTAAGATGTACTGTATTTCCTCCTTGTCAACAAACTGCTAATTAGACTGGAAGAGGCACTCTTAAAATACATGCCTTCACAGGAGGTTAGTGTGAAGACTTATAGGGGAGTCACATGTTGTCTTACAGTGTTCCATATTATTTCATATTTTCTGACCAAGACTGTGCTTATAAAATTGGCCTTATGGAATATTTAAGGTTCAGTTTAATATTGTGCCTTTTCATACTTGCCTTGAAGCATGTGTTCTTCAACACTCTTAGATCAATCTTAGAACACTCTTAGATATTTGTGCTTTCTCGTTGCCTTTTAGAGCGTGTTTACAGCCATCTACATATCAACACTGTCCTTCACTGGTGAGCGCTATGCCACGAGGCTTCGTCAAGCACTGTTCGAGTCTGTGCTCAAGCAGGACATGTGCTTCTTTGACAAGACAAAGACTGGCGAGATCATGAACTGGTGAGGCATGGATCTAGAGGCAAAGGGTCCCTTTAATACTATTCTTTATTGCTTGCTATTGGAAAGGTGTCAGATGAATGAATCACATTTGGTCAAAAACATTCTTGTTAGTAATGACTTCAAGAGAGTGTTGTAGGCACATTTTTTACTTTTTGTGGAGGTTTTGCTGGTGGGTGTTGTCTTGTATCATTCTATTCTATGTATCCTATGGTGTACAAAAGCTTTGGGAGGGGCACATATCCAGTGCGCCACTGTTTTGCTATGTCGCTATCTCTGAGTTCTGTCTCTTTCAGTTGAACACTGAAACTGAACCTTTCTTGAGTCGATAAAAACTTGACATTCACTAACATAGTGTGCCATTAGATTATCCCCACTGGTGCATTAAATCCTTAGCCAAAGGTCCCTGAGAGTCTCACAGTAAAGTTCAGTTTTGTACAAACTAATTGTGTACTGTTTTGTCATTGCAGCCCCATCAGTCTCTCCATTGCCTTTTACAGCATCTCCTTTTCCTTGGCATGCATTTTGTTACTCTACACAAAATATTGAGTTATCTATTCTGTGCATACCATTACCTGCCCAACTGCACCTTTAAAGGTAATGCTGAAGTTCAGCTTTCCACACTTTAATCAAGCAGTGAACAGCGAGGTAATCAGATTTAGTGCTTACATTATTTTTGTGTAATTTCTTTTTCACAGAGACCCAGTTTATAACTTCCTTCCTTGTTATCATCCTTTGCAGCCTCAGTGGAGATGTACAAGAGTTCAAAAGTGCCTTCAAGCTGTGCATATCACAAGGCATTAGGAGTGTAGCCCAGGTGCGCACTTATTTTTTTTTTTCCTACCACTGTGCCATCTGGCTTCTTGTAGAGTTGAAGCCTGTTTATGTTTGTTACAAAGTGCAAACATTTGTTCATTACAACCACATAACATTACAATCACATAACAGGCAATTAATCCATGAGTATATAAGATAATAAGCTCCTCATCTTTAATTGAAGCATGCAGGAGGAAAAAAGAAAATAAGGTCGAGAAAACTTGGTATGATGGGTGCCATAGCCACATTTGCTGCAATATGTATATGGTACGATGCCCTGCCATTTAGCTGGAGTCAAATGTGCTTTTATAACAAATGCTAATTAATGTTGGATATAATGCTGTAACACTGCTAATCTCGTGTTGGATGGACTATTTTTTATAATGATGTCTGACTGTAGCACTGCAGAAACTAACGCAAAGTTTTTTTTCTCCTTCAGACTGTTGGGTGTGCTATATCTCTGTATTATATCTCACCGAAGATGACCATGTGGACTGTGGTTGTTCTGCCTGTGATGTTGGCGACAGGCACCAGTATTTGGCTCACTTTTACGAAGTCTCTCGAGGAAAGCACAAGAACAGGTGAACATGCAGTGCCAGTCAGTAGTTTTATTCCTGACCAGCACATAAACTGTGTGTGATAATAGTACTAGTCTAAGTTCGACTTTTTTGTAAGCTTCGCTGGTACGCTGTCAGTCCTTCTGTCCTCGTCAAAGTAGTTGGTTGGAACCTTCCTCACTATGCTTCTTTTTTGGTACAGTGGTGAAGATTGAACGGGCACCAACTCGTTCAGTTTATGTATACGTGCCCTGCGGCATTTTTGCATGCAGTCGTCAAGTGACATCAGTTAGGTAGCTCATTGCCTCAAAAATCGGCCTGCTGCAAAAAATTTTCAAACCCGTTACGTATCAGCAGAGTTACAGCGACAAGCTTGAGGGGAGTTCTACCGCCCGAACGTGTTCAGTCTCTTTTCATGCCTACAACTGCACTGGAAGCTGCACAGAGGATGGTGAAAAGGGGCAAGAAGCCACGCTAGCATGCGTCATTACCTCAAACATTTTATCTTCTCTTTTTCTTTTGAAGCACTTGTGCTTCTGCAATGACGAAAACCTCACCGCCGAGTCACCGTGGGGATGTGGCACCAGTCCACGGCACCCGCAGTAACCCCCGCTAAGAATCAGCCAATAGCAGTTCTCTCACACATTTTACAGCATAAGCTGTCACAGGCTCATTACAGTGACTGAAATTGGTGGCAGTGGCATCTGCTGCCACTCGTGTCCATAACCGCTATCAGCTTAGCGTGAAAAAAAAGCTCCATGTCTGTGCGGACTTGAGCACCACTCAAGTGATGCTACTACAAGCCTCACAGAATCTAACCAATTGGTTGGGCAACTTGCATTATCAGCCAAGGCTCTCATATGGTAGGAGAGATAGTGGCATCTGAACCCCTGGCTCTGATTGATGTCTGGGGTCTTACATCCCGAAACCACGATATGATAATGAGAGACGCCGCAGCAGAGGGCTTCAGAACCCCTGGCTCTCACCACATGGATTAGCATTTTATGTTTTCAGCCACGACTCTGATCTGTAATAGTGGACATTCAAGGTCAATATATGTTGCCAGCTGCCAGCTGTGCTTTCATGAATGAGGATGAGGAAGAAGGCGATGGCGATGAAGAAGGGAGTAAGAGGATGGTGATGACGAAGAAGAAGAGGAAGGTGATAGGCGAAGCAGAAATCGCAAACGATGGAAGGGGAAGGACAGATGGGAGGAAGAGGAGTAAAGTAAGAGTGAAAGAAAAGATTGACACAGCACGCAGCAAAATCCAGCTAACGCTGACACTGTGCTGCATCCTCTGCATAGGCCTGGGAGTTTTTCTTAGCCTGTGCCCTCATGTGATGTGTTTTGTTAAGAGAAGAGCAGGCACTTTCCCTATGTATTTTGAAATCAAACTATATTCCCTGCCACATGTGGTGCAATAATATTTGGCTGGCATGTTCACAGGAGCCTCCATGATCGGTTGGCAGCACTTTTTTGCTATGTTCAGAAAGTGTAGCAAGGCCCCTTTAAAAATCTAATTGCAGGTTTTAACATACCGAAAGTGCACCTGAAACATGGTTTGGGTGCATTCCGCCTGCATTCGGTTCAGGAACGCATTAGTCATGCACTAGTCATGAGCTTATATGCATCCATATATGGAACCAATGTGTATTCATATGGTTCACTGTAGAGCAAGTGGAAGTTTTGCTCAGTATTAGATGACAGTATTGTGTGAAATGTGCAGCAAACTTCAGCATTGAACTTCTCCTTTAACCTCCCTCTTCTTCATAACTAAAAAATCCATGTACTCGCTCTGAATGTGTTAGCATTGTAGGATAGCTTCATGTACTTTGCAAGTCACCATGTGATTTGGAAGTCACTTCACCTAAAAGCATTGGGAAATCCCAAAAATGATGCTGTATAGCGCAGCTTTTTAGTGTTCCAGTAGTCACAAAATAGAAAGCTAGAAACTTGCATATCAGAGACGTCCCATAAGAACTACTTAGACACATGTGCATGATTCTGTCCTATAAGTTGGAGTACTGGAATGCTGTGCTAGAAGGGAGGTTTTAGCCCATGATTGGTCACATTTCTTTTCAACCTTATAAGCTAACTTCACTCATCTTGTTGGCAAAAAACATAAAGATCAAAGCACAGTGTAATGTTGATGGTACATTGTGCATAAAATTGCAAGTTGTAACAAATACAAGGTATTAAAACATCAGTTTTTGATAAATGAGTACATGCGGAGTTGCCCGTTGAAATGAAATGGAGGGTTGGATGGAAGCCCTTTAGTTGCCTGTTACAACCGTCAGAATACCCTAAGTATTATTTTACGTACTTAGAAAGATGGCAGTGCTAGGTTGTGGGGTTTTGGCCTCATTTTTTTCAGTGTTGCTTTGTGGAGAAAGTGTTGCTTCAAGGTGTTGTTTTTTGTAGCTATTGTAATGTGCTTGCGGCCTTTCTTGTAGACTGCTAGAGCAGCAGGCGTGGCTGATGAAGCATTGAGCAACATCAGGACAGTTAGGTCATTTGCCATGGAGGACACAGAAGCTCAGTGAGTCTATTGCAGTCCTTGTTGCTCTCACAGTGCATTATAAGCAAATGAAATGCTTGTGCATGATTCAGGCCAAGCTTTAGGAAATGCTTTTGAAACTTAGTCGTTAGGTATGCATATATAGTTTTTGCTAGTAAGTGACAAGCTTCTTGTCTCATTTTCCTAGACAGATAGGTAAATAGGAAATTCGTGCCGAGTACAGAGGGCTAAAATTATTTATAGTCAACCTTTGTTGTAGTTAAGCCCGTGTGACATGAAAAAGCTCTGTTATATCTGATAATTTGTTAAAAACGTAAATTTGTAACACTGCATGAATGGCTATATAATCTTTAATTTATTTTGTTATAACGAGTAATTTGTTAAATCCTTATTTGTTATATGAGATTCAACTGTATGATAGTGGTAAATAAGGTGAGGTTAAGTTGATACTCCTTAAGTGTGCATGTTGACTCTTTGATTAATTTGTTGATTAATTGAGCAAGCGTCTATATCCCCCACTTTTATTGTATTTTTCTCAAGGCTCTTTAAACGTGAAGTTGACAAGGCTGAAGATTTACACACTGCACTTGGCATTGGCATTGGCTGCTTTCAGGGACTAACCAATCTCAGCTTGAACGGTAAGCCTAGTTTTTTTTTTGGCTTCAGTTGTTATCAAACCCTTTGCTTTTAGTAGCCATCTGGTTAGTGAGCCCTTGGATTAATCAAGGCTTTAGTGAATCAATCCTTGTAGAAGAAAGAATGTGTTCCTTTGGTACCTCCATTGGAGTTTCATTTCCAGGCCTGATCACATTATCTGGATAATTGTAAGGATGTGTTTAACCCAGTTACTCATAAATGTTCCTTCGTATAGTCTCTGCTGACATGCATTATTCACAATATTGCAAAATTTGTGTGCTAGACATGCCCATGCTTTCTTTTTTGTTTGTTTCAGAAAATTAAGCCTTGTAAAGTTCAGCACAATCTGATTCATATTTAACAACTTTGTGATTTGTTTCTTGCAAAATAATACTGCTGAATGAGTGCAAGGCATTTGATGTTGTTAAGAATAGACTTCGGCAATCATTCGTTCAACTTGATGGAATGAGAATGTGGTTCTCCTGTTAGTTATGTCCAGTTGGCTTTACCAAGCACAACCAGTACTGTATGAATAATGGCATCATCTCATTAGCCACTTCCGTGTGCTCTCTCTGCTGTGTTTTTTCCTTTCCGTCGTCATAAAATTTCTTTTATGACCGTCTTCCGGAAAAATTGTTCAAACACTTTCAGGTGCTTTTGAACTCTCTCTGTGGTTTCATGAGTCATTCTGATCACCATTCTATTATGTACACTTGCATGGCTTTTGCAGGTGTTGTACTCGGAGTGCTATATCTTGGAGGCACCATGATGGAATCAAACAACCTGAATGCTGGCCAAGTCATGTCTTTTTTCGTGTGCAGCCAGATAATTCAGAGGTACGCCTGATGAAAATGTGACACAACTCCTTGGGTTTAACACACTTAAACTAGGAACCTTGTCCCTGCTACTCATTTATGCTATGTTCTTTTCCTTTTGTTGATGCTCTATGTAGTTATCTTGAGGTAGCCCTCAGCTGGTTTACCTGGCTTCTTCTGGCTGGCCCAGTTTGTTAAGCTTATAAATGTGACATGCAGATTTAATTTTATGAAAGATTTGGTACTGATGCCTTGCAGTGTTTAGTTAATCCAAGTAATAATGAGAGGGAAGTTTTTTCTGAAGTAAACTATGCCACTTAAGAATTTAGTCTCATTTCAATATGACTTGCAAGATTTTATATTTGTCTCATATGGCTTAATTGTTTGCAAAATTACACCTATCAACACTTCCATTGCTTTACGAATGCAGGTTATTTTGTTATCACAAACCATGCACAAAAATAACAAGAGAGCACTTTGAAAAACATAGCCAATCTTAATACCAACATAGTTATGTGCAGTACGTGTTTCGGAACAGTGGGAAGTAGCAAGAAGTCATACCAACTATGGTAAGCAAATGCTTTGATACCAACTAGTACCTTCATTGTTAAACTGATTACGACAAAAAGGTGGTATTGATATTGCAAACATAACACTGCAAGGTCATCGTGGCATGTTTGTATGAATGTGCTACAACATTATTTATATAATTAGACTTTCTATTTGCACAGATCCTTCTAGTGTTTGTGACATTTATGTATGTTACCTTTTGTCATTTTTTATGTAATTAATTTCCCCTAGCTAAAACTGTTTTGCATCAAGGTTTCCTGTTGTACCAACATTCAACAATCTCCCACCAGCATGTATCATTATTTCTCGTGCATCTTTCGTTAAATGTGTTTATTCTCTGTCTAACTTGTTCAGTCTGTTTATTATTATTATTTTTTTATCCTACACAATGTCTATTGCTGTCATTTCTATGGGCTGCTCAACTCCATCGAGCTGCTCATTGCAGTTGCATTTTGGGATGGCTGTTTTCTTTCATTGAAAGATAAATAAAACATTGAATTGAACTAAATATGTTATTTTAATAACATGTGCAGGTCACTTTCTCAACTCTTCGTCCTCTTTGGGCACTATGTCCGTGGCATCTCTGCTGGGTCAAGAGTCTTTGAGGCGAGTCTGAATGCTTATTGCAGTTGTGATAACTTGAGGTGATGTCAATAGACTCGAGATGATGAGCTTGAAATTTATTGACATTTTTGTGCAAGTCACGCAGGATGCTCATGAATGCTGCAGCTCTTTAGCTTCATATGAGAGAATATATCACAAAAAGTTTCTTTTTTATCGGAAAGGTCTGTCCTTGGAAGTTATTACCTTGGGTTCATTTTGCCAAAGAGCTCAAAACCCATGGCTCAAATTCTGCTACAGTGTAAGTTTAGTCAATTAATGAGCAGTAGCTCTAATCCTTCATTGATGGAAGGAAATGTGGTACTGAAAGAGAATAAATTGCACAATGCTAGGCAGGGACAGAATTGAAACTGACAGGGCTGATTGGAATGCTGCTACAGTTGCTCCGACCCGCTACATTTAATTAATTCTGTTGCATCCACACTACGAATGAGAGAAACTGCTCCATTTCTGCTTCAGGACATGGCCCCTCAGGTTTTGAGCAGGCTTTTTCTGTCGCATGCATGCTTGGAGGCTAGGCGCTACACTGTGGCATTTGTGGAATCAAGGCAGTGTAACTGCATTTTTCATGGCCACCACACATTTTGTTTTGTGACACTGCTCACCGATTAAGTCCGAAGAACCGTCCAACACCCTGTACTGCAGTTGTCACTATGCAGAGGTTAAAAAATCTTGAAAGTCACTTTTTGACGGATCATCATATAAATTTTTGGGATAACTTATTTTTTGATAACTTATTTGGGATAAGGACATCTGATGAGTAATCATCATGAGCACATCAAGGTTAGATTCTTTTGGAATTGTGGTATCTCAGAAGAAGTGGCAACACTATTTGTTGCCTACAGAGATCGCTTTTAAGGCCTTGCATGTGATCTGACTTCCATTTTTTCTAAACATTGTTTGTAAGAGAACCAGGAAGACCTTAGGTTTTCAAGCCAAGTGAAGCGAGCTTATAAAGCTAAGGCAAAGCTAAGCAAAGAGATGCAAGGAATATTAACATGAAAGAATTAAATGCAGCAATAGAGAAAGGTGCCAGCATTAAATCAGCCAGAGAAAACTGTGCTTAGGAGAAAATCAAATGCATGCATTAGAAGATAAGCTTGGTAACATTATCAATAACTTTAATGAAGTAGTGAATGTAGCAGAAGATTCCTGCTGTGAACTGTAAACTCTCAAACTGACCAAGCAACCTTAGTGGAAATCGAATCAGAGGAGGGCACTAAAGTTCTGTGCATAACCACTGACGAAGTCAGAAAAGCCATAGAAGGCATGTCCTGCGAAAAAGCAGCAAAGATCCATAATAGCCGACATGATCAAAGATGGAGGAGACATTATATTTCAAAAGCTTTTGTTCCCCTTCACGAAATGTATCAAGTCATCTAATGTACCACTCGGCTGGAAAAATGCTGATATATAATCCTAATGCGCAAGAAAGCTGGCATAAAAGAGTTAAAGAATTACATACCAATTATCCTGCTCTTAGTAATGTACAAACTATTTACTAAAATAATCTCTGCTGGGATAAGAGGAGCATCCAGCTTTAACAAACTTGGAGAGCAAGCTGGTTTCAGGCAAGGATACTCAACCACAGCCATGCTATTAATATAATAATTGAGAAATTCGCTGAGTACAATAAACCCCTTTATATAGGCTTTATAATCTACAAGAAAGCATTTGATTCCATAGAAACGCAAGCACTTCTAGAGGCTTTATGTTGACAGCTGGTACCCAAGATATATTTGCAAAACAGCTACGAAAAATCTCTGCAGTTTAAGCTTTGCAGACGACATTGTGCTCTTCAGATGCTGATGAACTGGTTGATGACCTAAACCAGGAAAGTGGTAAAGCAGGACTAAAAAATGAATAGAAAAAAAAAAGAAAAATTATGCTCAACAGCACTGAAGTGTTTATTCAGTTTGTTTCATGCTGTTCATCTTGCCAGTATTGCTAAAGCTACTGCTTGTGGCCTGTGTTTATGTTCAACATTGGATACAGGCACCATGCCCCCTAAGTCTATTAGAGCACAAATGTTTACAGAAATTTATGCAGGGCTAATAAGACCAGGGACCTTTTTATAGGAGTTAGGCATGTTGCTTTCACCATGAGTGCTTTGTCTTTCAGGTGAAGCTGTTGCTTTTTTTTATTCACTCTCTTGAGGCATTGCAGTTGGTTTTTGAAAGTTGAATTTTTTTCCCGATAGCTCATCAACTTGAAGAGTGAAGTGGCCATAACAGGAACAAAACAACTAAGCCTCAGTACACTGCGTGGAGACGTTGAGTTTCGCCATGTATATTTTGCTTACCCAACCAGGCCAAACCAAGTAAGTCACCAAGAATTGCTTCCATTTCAATAAACATGTTTTATTAGTGATTTTGATCACATAGTCGTAAGTTGGCTTTATCTCAGAGCTATATCGTAATTTCGTCTTATAGTCTGTGCTTGTCTGGCTAACACTACAAAAGAACAATTGTGCAGTTACAGCCATCCTTATCTCTAAGGCAAAGAGTACGCCAGCAAACAAACACATGCCATGCTTAGTACTGTAAGCTGCAAGTGGTAATGTTTTGTGGGTGCTCTATGGATACATATACTATGCATATGCTAGTGCTGAATATGTGTGGCTTGATGTAATCCATATCATAATTTATCAGCAACAAATTTTTCTTTCCTTTTTTTTTGGCATTGCCTAATCAATCAATGAATACATCAACCAACCATTAAATTAATATAAAAGTGTGTACAAGTGAACAACATTCTTTTTTCTAATGTCAAACACTTGTCCTTATTGTGCAGCCATTAGTAAGCTCATATTGCATTACACTCAATACTTTACCACGATCCCTGATTGTCAGACAAGTTTCTGTGAGAATTTTTGGCAGTGGGCAGATGTATTGCTGGAGGCATAAGAAAAATCACTGCATGAGTGTTGAAAGAGATAGTCTTCATTACCAGTGATACACGGCCATGAGTATAAATGACTGGTGTCTGTAACACTCAGCTCCTCCGAATAGATATGACTCTCACCATTTAAAATGCTGTGTTATAAGTGTCTTGGTTACCAGCTACTCTAAGTAATAAAGTAGAGCTGTACAAATTGCAAAATTTTGACTGCCAATTGAATTGAATATATTTCAAATAATGTTAAAATATTTTAAAAGTAATACCATGTTAAATTACAGAGAAATGTGTTGCTACACATGGGCAACAGAATTTTATTTCATGGCTAGTGTACTCCAACAATGTAATCCCTAGAAAAAGAACTGTGCATATGCATGGGTTAACTTCATTACATACACAAGTGTTAGCTTCGCTGCAGCACGCTGGTGTTAGCTTTGCCTCAGTACGCGACTGTCAGCTTCGCCACAGTACATGAGTGCAAGCTTTGCTGCACTGCACGACTGTTAGCCTCACCTCAGTATGCGAATGTTAGCTCTGACGCGGTACACAGCTGTCAGCTTCACTGCAGTACATTACTATTAGCTTCGCTGCACTACGCAAGTGCCAACTTCACCGCAGTACGCGAGTCTCAGCTTCGCCGCAGTTTGTTAGTGTTAGCTTCGCCGCTGTATGCGAGTCATCTGGCAGTTCCATGGAACCAGTTGAAGTAGGCCTTCGAGATGTACATGATGGCTTTTGGACTTAGCTACTATCCATACAACACAAAGTGATTCTGCTCACACGTCTTGGCATGGAAAGGCAGCAAATCTTTTCTATACTGAAGCAGTGGCCTTGCCATTGAGCTCTAATACCATCACTGCTTCAGCAGTTCAAGTGAAGGTGATACCACACAACGAAAGAGGAGTATGGCTCTGCAATTTGCTTATTTTCTGCACATTTCAAGCGTTCAGTCAACATCGTCATGGCTGGTGATGATGGTGAAAGAATAGATGGCTGCTTTACAAATCCTCATTGCATACTCTAAATTTGGAAGCCTTACTGGTGCGATGCTATGTGATGACCTTGTTTCAAAAATGACAAATAATAATGTACTTGTGCGGATACTTTTTGAAGACTCCTCACTGACACTCTCATAAGCTGTCATGCATGCAAACCGGTATGAACAAGCAGTGAGCTAAGCTAAAGAGTTCAGCGATGATGCTTCTATTTGTCGCATTAAAGGAAGAAGCTTTCATCAGACATCAAAACAGGCAAATGAACATGCATGTGGTGCCCCTTGCAAAGTCAAAGCATGCCTTAAACTTTGAGCTTACTACTGTTGTGGAGCAATGTGCCATCTTGCTAGCAGCCATGCATGCAAGGTGTACAAATGTAGATGTAGTTGCTGCGAAAATATCGAGCACCTAGATGTGTGCGAATCACCTAGTCATTCAGCGAAAGCTCGGCAAGTTGATGATGACAACCCTACCTCAGACAGTAGTGAGAATGTAGTCTATGTTGTAAAGGGGCACAAACAAGGAAATTGTGCATCCGTCCTCGTGGAAGATCAGGCTGTATCATTTCTTGTTCATATGGGATCACCTGTTACTGCCCTAACAGAAGACCTATATCAAAATCGTTTTGCATGCGCTTGCACTTTGAAGCCTACCTCAGCGCAGCTTTTCAACTACTACAGGTCAAAAATAAGAGGTCAAGGATACTTTATTGTGTCAGCTACGTTTGAAGACAGAAATGCTTGCATTGTCCTGTATGTTGTGAATGAAAGCACCTCTGTACTGGGCATAAATTCCACTGCCGCACTAAAAATGAAGATGGGAGGAACAGGTCTGTGTCGTGTGTTGGCCACTGGTACTCCTATACTGCCAACCGGGACATGTTCAGAATATGAATGTCACTTTGACAAAAAGCTCAAATATGCCAAGTTGTTTAAACACAAAGTTAATTCGTGAGTCTGTTTTACCTGCAAGATCACCTCCATGCTCACTGCAGCCAAGAGAAGTGCTGAAGAGCTCAAGGAAGTTAGGTAAACCAGCAACTACTTTCTGAAACATGGAGCTGTTAGAAACTCGGCCCCCAGAAAAGTGAATTCAGGTGTGCAGGACAAAGTGATGCACACAAGTAAAGAGACGGCAAATAAACTCAAAGGAACTGGTTGATGACACTATTCTACGCAACTAGACGCCGTTGCGGATAGTGAGTAATATATATTTCTGCCAGAGGCCTTCCTCATGCGCAGTAAGATCATGGATGATGCTAGTGTGGGTGAATACACCACCACCAGCACTCCTGGCAGAGATATTGTTCATTAAGACTGCCAAAATGTTCTTGGAGATGAGTTTAACCAATCACAGTGACTTTGCTGTGGACGTGCTGTCTACATTAAATCAAGGATCCTGTATGTATCCTGATGCAAACATACTCTCTAATAACCGGGGAATGTCTGAGCGGTGTGTGGAACCAAGCTTCATGGCAGGGACTTGGTATAAGCAGAGACAGTGGCCCAGCAACCAGCCCGACCAGCAGCTCAAGTGACAAAGAGACCGATGTGGACAATGGTGAACAAGAATTTGCGGTGAGCTACATGCAACGAATAGGGGAGACCACTGGTGATCCTTGTGATGATGATACGCAGTTAGTTTTTCTGTAGGAAATGGGAATGAACCTCTCTCAGAAGCACAGTTCTCGTTCTCGCAGCATATGCGAGATGTTAGCTGTTCACATCGTCAGCAGAACATCAAGCATTGCGGAAGTGTTCGGCTAGCAGATCGAGCAGTTCAAGTGCATCTGGGAGCTCACGAGAATTCTCTACCAAGGCTGAACATCCTCAGCTCCCTTTTTCTGCACCATCACACGTTTCCAATGAGCCAGTTGACACAGCTTTCATGCATAAAAGCTACTCCCGAGTTGAATTCCATCACATTGAGAAGACTTGTCTGCCGAAACTGAAATCCCACAAAAATGAATTAACTACCGAGCAATGTTCATGGAGGAGAGTGCCATGGAAGAAAGCTGAGTTAAAAGGAAGCTGTGTTTAAATTGAGCAATTATGTGTTACGTAAGCACTAGGTTTTCTTCCTTTAGCTGTTGGGGAAATGTTTGATATAGAGGAAGACAGAAGCAGGTCGTGGCAAGACAATAAAGAAGGAAGGTGCAGTTGATGCATTACATCGATTGCATCGTTTCTCTATGATCTGCTAAATACAACAAGTAATGGAAGGAAACAACAGATTGGGCCCTGATGGGTTGGCTTTGTCTACTGCAGCAAGTTTTGTGTAATTCCAATTTATCTTACATAAATGTTCATTACGATGCTATGCACTGGTTCAAACTAGTTGGTAATCTGTAGCTATGAGCTTTTATTGCAGAGTCTGCAATTAGGACACAGTGCTTTTCGTGCCTCTGCGTCCTTGTTGCAGATTTGATGAAGCTGTTTTCTTGCCATTTATTTTTTCATGGGAACCAAGATGTGCGTCGTTTTAGGGGCGAAGCTCCTTAAGGCGTGGGTCGTTCATCACCTGTATGTATGTATGTAGTAACCACCGCTTGCCCTCAGCCCACTACTGCATAAAGGCAGGTATGCGGCACAGAAAGCGGGTATGTGTGTCCAGGCTGCTACCTGGACAAACGCATCATCATCATCGTCATCATCATCATCATCATCATCATCAGCTACCTCTTTCCTGAAGCCATGCACTACGCCACGAAGCGCACATGGAAACATGCACCACGATGACACTAAATACCCAACATTAACGAAAGACTGCCCATTTCTAACGATGATGATGATGATGATGATGATGCGTTTGTGCTAGCGCGTTATGGCGCATGTAAGAAGCTGGTGTAAGACGCTGTGGCCTCTCCGCCTTATACTCTTTCAGCAGTCATGTGATGGCGTCGGCAAACGCGGTGCACGTTCCGACCTGTGTAAGCGGCTGCGTAAGACGCTGTGGCCTCTCCCCCTTACTAGAGTGTACTGCACGTTTCTAACGCGTTTGTGCTAGCGTCCCCTTAAACGCGAGATCCCAGCGTTCGAATACAGTGTTTCTCACGTCTTTACATGATGATCGACTGGGCGAATTACACGGAAGATTCACGGTATACCGATGATTCCCTCCGGAGCTTCGCCCACTCATCATCATTCACTCCGTGGATATGCTGTGATTTTTTTTATCATTTGTGCATGGCCTGAGGTCATATTTTGTAATATAAATCATTCCGTTTTCCATTCCTCCATCTTGAACTATTAATCCCACTCATAACAGTTGTGTTGCAGTGTATTTAGCAGTGACAGGTAGTGAAAGCAATGAAAAATAAAACTGTCGTAAAATACATCCTCTGAGGGCTGTTGCATAGCCTGTTGAATAAATAGAGTTCTTAGGTTGGTGAACCTCAACAAGTTGTGAAAGACAGTCTAGTTGGTACGTGGCTAGTTGTTGAACATGTTCTTTGTGTTTCAGACTGTTCTTGAAGATGTTTCCCTCAAGCTTCCAGCAGGAAAAATAGTAGCTATATGTGGACCATCAGGCAGTGGTAAGTTTTCCAAGATCGGTGTGATGGCACGGTCACCTTTGCGACACATGCTTTCATGTTAGTCCTTTATGCTGACATTATTGGGCTTTGTGATTTAACTTGTGCATCAAGCTGTGCTGGCCTTCATAGCTTAATGGCAGAGTGGTGCTTTGATGTCTTGCATGCAGTCTTCAACGTGTGGTCATTTCGTTTGCTTTATTGTGTATCCAAGGCCAAGGATGTACTTATATCAAGTGTGATACAACAATTTTTTTGCTACACTTGATGCATCTGCACCTGATTCACATGCATCTAGTACACATGCATCAAGTGGAACAAATAAGTAAAGTAAAAAAAAATACAGAGGGAATAAAGATAACTTGAATGCCTATGATTTGGGCGCATTGAAGTTATCGTAAATCTATGTCGTACAATCGGCACACAGTACACACATACGCTTCTCCTTTTATAGACCATACCATGCAGAGTAACTGTGATATACAATGGATGTCTTTCTTGACATCCTTACTTTAACCTATGGGTGCAACTGATGCTTTTTCCATCTTTGATTTACAATACAGGCAAGTCCACGATTGCAGCTTTATTGGAACGTTTCTACGATGTGACGGATGGCTCCGTAACATTAGATGGCCATGACTTGAAGGAACTTGACCCCGACTGGCTTCGACGCAACGTGATTGGCTTCATTCGTCAGGTGCTTTTCCATTGCTCACTCTCGCCTATACCTACAAGCATGACAAGCATTTACGTTTCTGATATGCAGCAGAGATAATCCCTTTAGATT
This sequence comes from Hyalomma asiaticum, assembly GCA_013339685.2. Classification (NCBI taxonomy): domain Eukaryota; kingdom Metazoa; phylum Arthropoda; class Arachnida; order Ixodida; family Ixodidae; genus Hyalomma; species Hyalomma asiaticum. The sequence continues at coordinate 6,698,335 of CM023491.1, forward strand.
GCTTCTGTTAAGGCAAGGGTTATGAAACACTCCATTGTTGTACTTGATTAGTCAGCTCTAACCTTCATTTTATCAAGTGGAAACCTAATAGCAGTTACAGTTTTCATTTATTTGTGCAGGCTCGCTTCAATGAAGTTATCTTAAAAATATTTGATTTTCAAGCATTTGCAACAGAGATGTAGGTAACAAATATTTCGTAGCCTTCAGTGGGTTTGTTAACGGTTAAAATCTTCTACTTGCAGCATGACATGGCAGTGTAATTGCCTTGAATCATGCATTAATTAAAGCAGGTTGTGTAATCTGAGGTAATCACCATTATAATCTTTTGTAATTGCGTGAGTTGCCGTGTGGTATAAGATTTCACTTGAAGATTTTGGTGACATTATGTTCTTAAAATTATGGTGCACTGTGTCACTTCTTTTTTCCCACTGAGTTTGTTGCTGGAAAAAGTCATTAGGCTCAGTTATTCTGCAACATTTGCAGTTCCCAGAGAACAGCATATAATTTCTGTTTTTGTTTCTTGTTAATCCTTTGATTTCTGAGCATGGTTGCATCATGATAAAAGTTGCATTGAGTTGTAATTTTGAAATTTTGACACATATGCAAAAAGAAAAAAAGAACTGCCTCTTTTTTTTTTGTTTGTTTCAACAAGAGCAGTAAAAATAACATGGGCATTCCTGCTGCTGTCATTTTTGTTAAACGAAAAGTTTAAAAAAAAAGTAGATTTAGGGTAGGTCCACTCATCTAATAAATTTTTCAAAAGTTATGACAATCAAATGGTTAAAGGAATTTATGTGCTACATGGAATTGTGAATATAGAGCCCCTTTTAAAAGTTGCAAAACAGTACAGGAAGTTTTGTCTTTTCAGGAACCATTGTTGTTTGCCACAACAATAAAAGAGAACATCCGGTATGGCAAGCCAGACGCAACTGATGAGGAGGTGAGATATCAATCAATCAGTCATTGAATGAAAGAATTAGTCAGCCAGTCTTTATTGCACATGTGGTAAGGCAATACAGTACAGGTTAATACCCAAAAGTAAGTCCAAAGAATGCAAGCCGCCACTAGGCTCTCCTGTGAATGCAGATGTATTTTATATAAGTGTACACTTTATGTAGTGGTGCTGTGATGTAATCAACAGTTTGTGTCGAACACTGAGATTTTTCTATCAGTCACATAAGGGAGAACATACAAAATAGAAAAAAACACGATTTGAAGAGTAATGTGGGATTTCGTATGAGAGAGAATGAAGTACACGTTCCCACGATTTGTGTATTGTTGTTGTTGTTTTATTTTACTGTGACAAATTTATCATGTACTAATGGCAGAACAGCTATGTGGCAACTGTTTGCTTAATCACTTTAAAGATGAGGTGTTGGGAATTTGCATGAAAATTAAAGCTGATCTGGATTTTCTTAGTGCTTCTCATATCTCCCTATGTTTTCATTACCAAAATATGCATTATAAGTTATTAAACTAGTCTTAATTAAGTAGTAAGGACTCATTTAGTCATTTGTCTTTCTTTCCTCATATTTTTTTACACTCTCTGACTGTCATGCACAAATGTTTGCAACACTTGGTGGTATACACAATTTTCTGCACTGGCGCATGGGCACTGCCATGTTTGATCATGTGATCTTAGTGGTCTTCCATTTGCTACCCTTGTTTCTACTTCAGCATCACCACATTAGCCACGTTGCTAGCGGTGTGTTCACTGCCGTCGCAAGCGACCACACCACGAACTTTTTCTCTGCATCTCACCGTTGGTCACGGTACTCTTAGACGTTGCTCAGCAACGTACAGGGCTCGGCAAACAACGCTAACGAGACATTGCTTACTACGCTTTCCCTGCAGTGGAATGGTTCTTCCAGGTCATGCCCACATGATCTGCACCATCCTTTCCACGTCGAAGGCCACGTCCACGGCAGCCAAGGCAAGGGGATGGCCACGGTGCGATGGCACCACCTTGATTTGATTGAACAAACCAGATGTGGAAAATCATCTATAACTTATGTGTGGCTGTCATGCCTTCAAAGTTGTATCAGTGTTATTTGGGCCAGCCTGTGTCAATGGCAACCAGTTCAAGAACAACGTTAAGATAAAAAAAAGGAACACATCGCACACAACAACTAAAGGCTAATAAGCAGCGTTACTTGGTCATTCTGTGAGTGCATCCATATCTTGCACACTTTACTTTTGTCCATGTTTCTTGCACTTTGTTGAGTTCATGACATTTCCCTTGTAGGTGTACAGTGCTGCGAAGCAAGCTAATGCTCACGACTTCATCATGTCGTTTCCACGCCAGTATGACACTGTTGTTGGGGAACGTGGCATCACTGTCTCCGGTGGGCAGAAGCAACGCATTGCAATTGCCAGAGCACTGCTCAAGAACCCGCAAGTGCTCATACTTGATGAGGCCACAAGGTAGGCTCTCAAAACACATTTTTCACTCATCTTTAGTCATTTAGCACTGCCTTGACCAGCACTTTCATTAGATGCTGTGAAACCTCATCGTAATGTAATATACCTTTGCTACGTACAATATTCATTGGTAATATATGTGAGGGTATGTTCATTCCATGGTAATCTGAGCAAGAAAGGTATTATATTTAATTATTTATGTTCAATTATTTTACAGTGGAGCTGTTAAACCTTTGCTGTGTTGGTCTTGTCATCCGCAGCATTGTCATGCTGCGCTGTAAAATAAAGCAAAATAAACTTTCTGGGCGAGTCGAGACTTGAACCTGGGTACCCATGGTCCAAAGGAAAGCATCGTAACCATTAGTCTATATACCTACGCTTGCAGAACGTGCATTTATGGGAACCATGTGATTGCATTGTACTGACGTCTATGACACAACATGCTATGGGTGTGAGAAAAAGAAAAATGGAGGCAAAGGCGAGAAAGAAACAGAGAGAGAGAGAAGTAAAGAAAGAAACAAAAGTCTTGGGTTGCGCAGAAAGGACCTGCACTTGCCATAGACCCTCTACCAGAATGAAAGAAAAGGCTCGGGTTGTGCACAAGGGAAAAGTAAACCCACACTTTCTCTTAACCTACACCCCACATCATTGCCCACAGCCCATTGCTACATGATAGTGATAGTGGTAATGATAGTGCTACATGACAGCAATGTCACGAGGGGTAGGGACTGTACAGCTGGAGTACGAAGAAGAAGGTGGAGAAGAGAGTAAAAAATTGCAATGAAGACTCAGAGACAATTAAGAGACTGATAAGCAATGTTAAAGTGCTTAATAAGCCAAGCCTTCACACCTTCACCGGTAATTGGTGTTTGCGATAGAAAAGCCTGTGACTCTTTTTTTATATTCACATTTTTTTTAATTATTGGGTTTGAACTGTGCTGGAATAAGCATATTATAAAAGCACTGTGCAGACTATTTCACAGAAAACAGTAATATATGTGAAAGGATCATGGTCAATAAGCATAAAGTGACCAGAGGAACATAATGCATACATGTCACTAAATGCACATCATTTGGCTTCCTTTTGGATAAAGTGTCAGAAGAATTTTCCCAGTCGTAGTATACATGAAAGGTTCATGGTCAGTGAGCATCAAAACTTGCAGAATCGAAAGTGTTTGTCTGCTATGTGTTTCTGCATATTTTTATTTTTGGCTCATTACAGTCAGTGTTTTTACTGTGTGACAATAGTGGCTGTTCTGATACATTTGAGTAGCTCGGGCTATTGTGTTATCATTTCCCAAGTAATTTCTGTGCTGTGGTTTGTTCATGCAGTACATCTCTGAATTTTGCCTTGCTTTTTCTGCATTTTCTGATGGTTTGATAATATTTATGATCATTATTTATCTTAAGAGACAAGGCTTTTCTTGGGGAAATATTCTCCTTTAGAAAAGTGGTTGTCTATCACCCTCTAAAATACCTAAATTGAATGATGTCTTCCCAATACTTAACGTAATAAATTCAGCTGTTGATAAGGCATTAAGAAGTTCGCTTGAGTCTCTGAAATTTTCTTTGTCGTTCTAAAGGAAGCTGCTTGAGCTCATGATAGACCAGTAATTTGCAGCAGGTGCCATTTGTTGTGGTATGGCTTTTGTATTGCAAGCTGGTATTGAAAGCGTAGCATTTTTGACTGTCTGAAAATGTGCACGTCTACAAACTATCAGGGTATCTCGCATAAATTTATTGGTTTAACAACCTGGTATCTGTATGATTGCATTGTGTACAGTAAAACCTCGTTATAATGAAGTTGAAGGGGGAGCGGTAATTACTATGTTATAACCATTAGATCGTTATATCCAATATTAATTTCATCTATAGGAATTTCAAGGAGAATTGCAATTGCTCCGTTATATCCAATAGTTCGTTATATCTGGGTTCGTTATAACGAGGTTCTATTGTATTATTTTTATCTTTGTTTTCAGTGCACTGGACACGGAATCGGAGAAGGTGGTCCAGGCAGCCCTAGACAGGCTGAGTAAAGGTATGTCATTATCTTAGATGAGCTTGTAACGACCTGTTGTGTGGCATGAATTGGAATGACTGTCAAAAAGCCTACTTTATGAAGCTGTGTACACTGCATATCTAACTGCTGCTTTTTTGAGGCATTCTTGATTAACATGATATACCTTATTTTTTTCAGGTCGAACTGTTCTTGTCATCGCACATCGGTTGTCTACCATCAGAAACGCTGACATCATTGCAGTCCTGCTTGATGGGAATGTTGTTGAGGTGACACACAATTTTGTGCCTGAACTTCACAACTGTACTTCAGTGAGCGTATTTGTTTTACAAGTTCTGGACGGCTCAGCAGGGCCCCAGACACCTGTGGCACATTTGTTTTTCGCAGAGGCCTCCCAGAAGCCCCGTCTACTGGCTAGGGATTGGTCGGATTAGTGTTCGTTTATCACATTCGCATACAGTAGAACCTCGTTATAACGAACCCGGATATAACGAACTATCAAATATAACGAAGCAATCGCAATTCTCCTTGACTTCCTATAGATGAAATTGACATTGGTTATAACAAACTAATGGTTATAACGAAGTAATTACCGCTCCCCCTTCAACTTCGTTATAATGAGGTTTTACTGTACTACGTCGCCTGCGTGTGGCCCTCGACCACCTGAATGATTTCGTTCAGTGAGCTGGCAAGCCAGGTATACAGCAGGGACTTCTAAATCACATGATAATGCCATCATGTCTGTCAGCGAGGCATCCACAGGCTGCCCCTGGGCTGCCCCAGATTTTGCTAAATCATGGCACTGATGCTTGCTTTAAGCATTGACAAAGTTAAACAAACAAGCAAACAAACAAACAAACAAACAAACAAACAAACAAATCGTTATTCATTTACAGTGTAGAATTTATGTGGTTTGAGACATTAAGTAAGAGTCTTCTTGGAAGCACTACACTAGCCCTTTCCTATTTGTCTTGTCGACTGCCAAACTGGCAGTTGCATATAGCATGGTATAGACGCTTTTACCAATTCACCAAATCTGCTCATGTGATAATCAAAGCAGTGCTCTGTATTTAGTGCCCGTTCACCCTTCACTCTGTTGCTTGCTCATGCAGCGGACAGCCAACACTTGCAGAAGGGTCAATACCTGGGCGGGTTGGTTCATGGTACTTGCAAAAAAAAAAAAATTAGCAGCAAGAAGGATGAGACAGAGTGAAGAAGGGACACAACCTCAGTGCTGGACTAACAAGTGTGCTTTATTTGAACAAAGCTTTCTCTCAAGAGGACTTTTAAATCATGTACAGGAACCAAGACTGGTCACTGTGTCACCAGGAGAAACAACATCTAACAATTGGCCAATGTCTCAAAATACTAAATTTCTTCTCCAGCAGTGATAATGAAGCTGTACTTACGTATTTGTCACCTTACTGCCTGATATGCAAGTTAGAAGAGAAGCTCAGGGGAAGATGGAGGCTTGAATCGATGAACAGATTGCTAAGTACGATTTAGAACAGGGAATGTCGCAGGAGCAAACGTTTCAACAAGTGGACTTGTCTTAATGCCTGATGTGACATGTGTCCGGGATTTCCCGCTCCTCCTTGCTCTTTCCTCTTCCTAAAAAACTGACACTGCGAAACTGTGCGTAACATCTGCAAAGCGTGGCAGTGATCGACCAGATTGATGCCATCATTTGCACTCAAAGAAGCGGAATGCTCATGCAGCCCAATATTTATACATCGGCCATTCCCGCCAATATAACCTTTATCGAATATCAAGGGAATTTTATAGACTACATGCGTGGCTCAATTAGTGAAGCAATTGTTGTGCTGCACAGGGCACGGTGGACGGCTTGTCCTTCCACCAGCCACTCGAGAACGTAAGCTGGCAAGTTTGCAGGGCACTGAAGGTACAACATTCCAGCTACTTTTTTTGCATTCTGGGAGATCTTATGTAGGTAAAGCATAGCCTCAAACGGTTTTCGCCGGATGTTTTCTCCATCTTTTTTTCTGACCTGATGGGGCTTCTTAATTTATTGAAACCACGGATTCTGCCACCATGTAGAAGAGTTCCTTGGGAAAAGCAGCCGGTTCCAGCTGCACAAACTGATTGTCTGTGCTGGTCTTCATAAGATGTGGGCAACTTTTCTTGAGCGCATATAAAAAGCAGTTTAATGCTATTGCTCTTTGCACAAACTTTGAGTGTACACACTTAAATGGTAACCACGCTTTCTTGCTCCTAGGCATAAAATACCAAAATAAATGTCCATTTTCATGAAAATTCAGATGAAGCTCTAAAGATCTGATCGAATGGTTCCAGGGGAGTTCATGTATGAAACGAAGGGCACTGGAGGCCGTCTTAAAGATGTCAAAGACCTTGGTTGCAACACCAGTTAGGGAGTCAGATGAGGAGAGATTTAAAATAACCAGAAAATCATCCACATATGTAAGGATACAGCAGATACATTCAAGTAAAGCCTCGAAATTAGTTGTCAAACCTACCAAAAATATTTTGCATGACATGAACCTATACATATGCCACTTTGTAGGAACATACAGCCTTTAAACTCTACAACCCTAGACGAAAGATATGCATACACTTATCTTAAAAAGGCTTCAACACCCATTCCACAGTCATTTTGGAAAGATATCATGCGAGCTTTGTCTATTAGTTCATGCACTGCCACAAAGAGTGCACCATGGGGAATGCTGTAAAATAAATTTTCAGTGTCCACTGAAAGGGCAAAACTGGCTCCTGGTATGCCTTCGCTTCCCCTATCACTACTTGGCACACGATAGGCAGTGCAATCTGCACTTAAAAAAATCTGATCTGTCTCACTCGAGGCAATACCATCAACTGTTCTCTAGTACTAAGGTGTGCAAGCTGCACTCACTGTTTGAAAATATGGTACATCCTTCCACGAAGAACATGTAAAATATATACCTTGCATATATATACCTCGCACTTTTTCATAAATTTCTGAACCGTCAGTCTCAGTAGTTTGCCCTCCACTCACAGAATCTTGATAGACTCATGAGAAGTCATTCAAAATTCATGGCCTTTTATTAGATATACAAACATGTTTAATTTTCATAGTTTCTGTGGCACATTGTGAGCACGGTAGTGCCGTATTTCTGGTAAAGCTCAAGGGTGCTGAGCTTTACCAGTTATTAGAGCAAAAGCTTTATGACTTCTCTTCTCTCAAGGTCATTCATTGCATCTCGGTGGCCTTGAGGTGCCAGATTGCAAGTGTGTGGCATCATGCCACATGGTCCGCTGTAGAGTGATGACGCAGCTGCGTTCGCTTGCAGCTTCACTGCTGCAGTACTGCGCTAGTAGGCGGTGGTATAATAGTGCTTTGCTGGTGTTTGGTCGCCCAGTCTCATGATGGATGGCACACTGGCTGGGCCTGTGGGTGTGTGCTCACAGCACAAGCGACAGGCTTAGTCCACTCATCCAGCAGATATAGCTCGACGGCAGGCTGTGAAATGTTGAGCAAAGGCAAAGCTGCCTGCTGAAACGCCAGAGCAAAAAGAGGCCTTATAGCACATTATAAAGAAGCCAAACGTACCTATTTATCTTATGTTATGACTGCATTTACGTGAGTTAGGCCTCAGCCAAGTTTTCTCTATTTCAGATTGGAGACCACAAATCTTTGACACGGTTGAAGGGTGTCTACTGGAAGCTCACCCAACACCATGGGCTCCAGAGGGGAGTGGGCTGATAGGATTAGTTTCTGTCGAGGGCTAATGCAGTCTATGTGTTGTTTGTTTTTCAGAAATATAAACATACCAAGTCTAAACATATATTTGTTTTTCAATCTTACTTTCCTTTGTGACCTGTATATTATAGACCTCTATACTTAAAAAAAAAAATGGTGATATTCTTACCGAGACATTCCATAGGTATTTAAAGGGACACTAAAGTGAAACGTGGAAATGGTTTAGAGTGATAGATCATTGTTGGGCAACTCTGCCGTTGTTAATTTCGGCGGTTTTGTTCAGTATTAAAAGCGGAAATCAAGATTGAAGCTTAATCTTTGTTTCAAGAGCCCCTTACCAGGTGACACAGCAAATTTGAGAAGCTATTCCTTATACAGTAGCGAGCGTTCTACCGAAAGAATTTTCGATTTGGTTCAGTACAAGCGGAGAAAAATATTTTGTAGCAGCGTGCGCAAGCAAAACAAGAAAAAAAAATATGATACGAGGAGTCGAGTTCCACACCCTTGCCACTTGGACTGTCTAGCCTTCTCAAGCCAAATTCCTCCCCTGCCTTTTCCCGCACCGGAGCAGAGAGGTCATGCCCCCCCCTTGACGACGCATATACGTATGTGACGCCCCTTCTTCTTCTTCTTCTTTCTGGTGTTTACGCTTCACAGCGACTTCGTGAAGTGTCTGTGAGCGACGTTACGACACCGGCGCCAATGTGTGTGACGTAGGCACATGACGTAGGCGCTTGCGGTCGCGTCCGTCATCCTCTCCACGTTCGAGACTGAAGGACGCGAGAGGAGAGCAAGTGGCCAGGAACGCTTTCCGTTTAAAATTTCAACTGCTACCGTGGCGCGTAGCGATGTAACCATTGGCGGGCACAATCGGGAGTGTACAATGTATGCACTGCGCTTTTCAGTTCAAAATGGCCAGGCCTGCTGAGGGGCCCTTGGAGAACATGACGTCACGAACACCATTCCTTTGCCTTTTCTCACCAAATTGCCCGAAGCAGGCCTTGTTAAGTCTTCGGCTTCACTAGGACGCAATGTGTATCTCGTTTACCCAAAGCTGCGCCATCAGAAACATGCCATTAATTTTTTCAATGACCGAATGAACGGTGTGTTTAAACCAAAACAGGTAAACGCTTCGTTTAGCGTATGCAGTGACATCACAACCTCCCCGGAACCAGGAATACGAAGCTAGTGCCAGAAATATTGAAGTGGCGATGCCGTCCGACAATATATTGAGTTATGCCAGCTTTTCTGAACTTGACAGCGACGGTTTGAGCGCTGAAATATCACCGTTTTGCTTTGACCGCGCGCCTGCTCAGGAAGGCAGCGTGTGATAAACAGTGTGGCCCGCGTGGAAATCCACGGAAAACATAAAAAAAATTGTCAGAAAAACTAAATGACTAGCAACCGCGTGGCTTGGTATATATTATTACACTACCAATGAGAACGTATACTGAACATTTCATTGAGGTCAGTGGAATGAGAAATCGCCGGAGCTGTGGCGATTTTTTTTTACATCCACTGATCTCAATGACTGCAGGAACGCAGTAGTGCGGACTTGGGCTGGAATTAGCGAGCTGGGATGGCCTGTTCGATGGGTAGGATGGGTCAGCTAAATCAGCAGCTTGTCCCGAGATGTCGAATGAAGAAAAAAAAAAAAAAAACACCTGTGATAGAGGCATAGACGAAAGGTATGATGACAATCAAGAAGCAAAGGGAAATAGCGAAGTGTCGATTTAAATGAAGACTCGCTATTGTGAAAGGTCCTCCTGTGGGGAAGAGAAGTCAGCCAGGTCACTGACAGGACACTGCAGTCGTGTGCAAAAAGGCGTATTACCGAGCTTACAGTGGATGGTAGGTCATTAACATAGCTAGATTAAAAATAATAGCAGCGGTATTTTTTGTTCAATTGTTTTGAAGTGCACACTTGGAGAACATTTTGCCTTAATGAAAGTGCTTTGGCTAGGATACTTATTCACTAGGGTCGCTTATACAGCTTAGCACTGCAGCAGCACGATAACGTCAAGCTTTTCGAATTTATTTACTATTCTATGTCACCCAATAGCGCCCAGCGATTGGTCTAAATGTTCCGGTGATGCTCGGTACGCTTGTTTGTCACGGTGGAACGAGTGCCACGAAACCGCATCATCACATTGACGTGCAAAACTGCTGGCGATTGCCCCGTTTCGATCGAAATATAGTTTGTTTCAGGAGTTCCGTGCAGCATAGCCAAGGCTGCCAGTCCATCGAGCGCAGAATTCTTCGGAAGCGAGACGAAATGTCATTGTTGGGACACGCACGCTCCGCTTCGTTTTCCTCCTTGCAGGGCTGGATGGATGGATGCTATGAGCGTCCCCTTCGGTGACATGTCCCCTTCGGTGGGGCGGTGACATGTGCGCCATAACGGGGCGGTGACATGTGGCTCGTAAAAAAATTTAAGAACTTTTCTTTTTTTTTTTCCCCTCTCTCTTTAAGTTGTCCTCATGCCTTTTAAATCTACTTCAATTAAATCGATCATACTATAGCCAAAAACGTAAATTCATAACCCAGTTCTCTGCCCCTTATGGCAGAAAGTCCTTATTTTTCCTTATAACTATTTTTGTTCGTTCTCTCTAGTTTTCTGCCACCAGTATTCTAACCGTCTCTTGCTTATTTCAATCGCGGGTACGTTCAGCTTTCCGTTGTTCTCCCTAAAACCCAAGGCTTCATGTAGGGTGGTGCCCAAACGTACACCTGGGTATGCCCAAACGCGCACCTGGGGACCCCTCCGCGGCTTGTCATCTGCCAATGGCTGGCGCTGCAGCTGCCACTGCAGCGCCCGCCATTGGCAGATGACAAGCCGCGGAGGCACACGTTTAACACGTGTTCGCCGTCCGGATTGGCCGAAGAGGGCTGTAGCTTCCACAGTGCTGCACGGAACTTCTGAGACAGACTATAGAAGATGGTTGCAGGTCGAATGTTCTCATGGTGGATACTGATAGCTGGTGGAGAGAAATGATTAATTGCCATATAATTATATTTTGTATGACCACATGAGGGCCTTCAAGTTGTTTATTTTTCTTTAAAGCAGAATTCAGTGTCATTTCCTATTTTCCGTATCGGAATGTGAGCACTCGCAAGCTATTGCTCGCATATGAGTTTGTTAATGCATAAGTTAATGTAATGTACGTCTGCGTAGTGTTCATCTTGAACGTTTTGGGGTTTCCAATTACCACTTGATTGAAAGCCGAAATGGGCGTGACTCAAAAGTTCCTGACTGATTCAACGTGTCGTGGAAGGCTAACGGTGAACTAAAGAAAAAAGGAAAGAACGGAAAAGAGGATCATTGTGTGTTCCTATGTTCTGTTTAAAATTTAATAACTAGCTGCACAAAACATTGTTCACGAGTAATTGCCTGCAAAAGCCCTTATATATCGGTGTATTTGTTTGCAATGTTCCACCATTGTCTTTGACTGTACTTACTGGCACACGACCCCTGATTCCTGAGGCCATGCAGAGCAGCCTTGCACTCTGGATTGTGCTCACTTCTGGTATGTGACTATAGCTGCATCGGAGCTGTTCAAGGACGACCCTTCGCCGTCCGTGCGGTGCCACGCATGAAGGCCCCACGCTCACGGCACACTGCTGCATGATAGTGACTATGCCAATCGCGATAAAGTTGCCTGTTCGATACCCCCGCAGCGCGAAATGCAAAGGAAGAAAGAAAGAGAAAGGCAGAGAAATAAAGAAAGTGAGAGGAGAGAAATATTTGCATGAGCGCATTCTGGAGGATCAAGTTTGGCCAGTAGACAATGATTTATTTAATGGTGGAGTGCCGAGACACCGCCAGTACATAAAGGACATAACGTATGACAAAACGTATTTCATTGATTGTGACATCAACAACGAGACACACTTGGCAGTTACGTCATGATTAACTATAAAAGGGCTTCGCTGTTCCGATGCTTTTACGGCACGGAACTGGCTAATCTTTTCCTTTTTTTTAATCCTTCGTGCCTGGCACCAAAGTCGGCAGGTGGCGCACTGAGTTCGAGTAAAGAGAGGGAGGAAGGTCAAAAGAGGACACGATGTCATCTCTAGCAGCGCCATCTACTCACGTAAACACATACCGTCACCAGGTAGAGCTAGCCGTCCGCTTGGCGTCAATGCGGGTGGACGACACTATACGACACTCGCAAGGGCGCCACGCCAAGCCCAGCGACGGCCTCTGTGGCGAGGAGGGGGGGCGTGGCCGTACAAGCACCAGGCAAGGATCCACTGGTCCAGAAATGGGGGCCCGAGCGCATGCTGTGCTGATGTCATCGGCTATCTTTTTACTGGGGGAAAGTGGCTGCCGGCCGTGTCTATTTTCGGGATCGCCCACCGCGCTACCTGCCCGACATACCCCTAGTGCAGCTGCTCTCGGGCGACAGGGAGCCGCACACTCCCTGGAGCGGCGACGGGGCCGTACGTGTCGCATACGCGGTTGTGCGTGATCTTCTCGTCAACTGCTTTTATGCCATTATCCGCAACGTCAAGTTAAAAAGAAATGACATCCGATTTTTTTTTTTTTTTAGCGGCGTTGTTGCACGGTCTCCCAGGTAAAATTTTTCGTCGTACATTGTCATATAAGACGCCTTAATTAGGTCTGTCTGTGTGACATTGTTTTCATTATTGTTATTTTTAATAAGTGAATAAAAGAATGAAAAATATATTTTGACGAATTCGTATATGGTATCCTGTAAAGCGTGCTTTCATTCTTACAACGAAGTAATGCAACAAAGCCAACTTTACGTTTACTTGTGCGTACTATAGGTTGGATCACCTATAGCTTCCACGCAATTCAAAGGAAAGGAAGAGAGAGAGAGAGAAACACGTAAATAAAGTCTACTTTAAGTGGAATGGACCGAACAATGCAAGACATCAGCAGCAAGCCTGCGCAGAAACTTAAGGAAAGACACGAACACATAGGCCTAGCTTAGTCAGAAGCTGTACTATTCGTAGGGTCACGCTGTTCGAAGTACGTGACCACAAATGTTATCATGTTGATCCTGGACAGTACAGTTGCACCAGAGTGACGTGTAGTGGCGATCACAACGAGCAAATCGAATGAGGGGGGGGGGGAGGCGTTAAGTTTGTCCCATACTTTAACGTTACACTTAGTTTTAACTCTAAGGGTGTCAGTGGGAGTGCGAAGGCGGGCGGCTTCTCAGTGACATTTTCCTCCCATATTGGGGACCCCTGCGCACGCCTGTGGGCGCAGCTCTCATGACATGACCGAAATAAGGCCGCTCTTGTTTCATGACATTAGCCAGGACAGATCTTTTTTATGACTTGAGATATTGGTTCGCTTCGAAGTTCAAGAAATTCTCTGAACCCTGCATCAGCTCTATAGCTCGAAAAAAATCCAGCTTTCTTCGCCCTTCCTTTCTTTCGCAAGTGCCACGATTACCACCTACATATCGCCATAGGGAAAACGAGGGGAGCAACTAAGGGAATTTTAGGCTTGAAGCTGACACTTCCTTCTTTCGCGATTTTTGATAGCCCACCCGTCGCCCTCTTTATTTCCTGTAGTATGATACAACTTAAAAAATGACACAGGAAAGAAAGCAGCAGTCGAAAGCAAAGGGAGGCGGATCATCGCCCTGGTCAGTTTTAGCACGCCCGCCAATCAGAAAAAAAAAAAAAAACTACTTCAGTAAAATAATAAAGTTCTTGACTGACTGACTTCAGTAAAAGGGGCGGAGTGATTTCAGGACCCCAATAAAGTTTATTACCTACCTGCTTACGTCATGCAACCTTTAAAAATGGCGTCGTGGGTCATTTCGGTGTCAGTTCAATAAAGAGGGAGGCTTATCTTGTCCCACTCTAACAAACGAATGACAACAATGCAAATTTATGCACTTGCTTTTTTTCTTTTTTGCAGTTATTGTCTTATTTTGCTACATGGAAAGTTTGAAGTGCGGACTATTTGCAACCTCGCGGGGGGAGAAAAGTGTTTGGTGGTTATGAGGGCGCAGGAGGGACTCGACGGCAGACTTGGGTTGTATACGACCTTAGCGCTGTTCTTTGACGAATTCCTTTTGTAGAGTCATCATCTGCATTCATTTTGGGTCCCGGGAAAACTTGACATAATGACTACGGCTCTGGGCAAATGCTGTGTGTGCCCTCGACACCTCGAGGGCGGCGATTACGTAAGCCGTCTGGCACCTCGATGGGAAACGAGTGGAGGGACATTTCGCCTCCTTGGAAAACTATCTCAGATTTCCCCCGCGCGCCAAGACGATTGTGTACGAAGGTGTGCTACTACCGCCACGCGCGTGGGGCAAGCCCGCTAGCTGGACCAGCAAGGGCACTGGAAACAAAAACAAGGAACAGTTAATCCAACGGGGAGAGAGAGCGAAGCACGGTGGAGAGAAGGTCGGAGGTGCGTAGGCGACCGTGAGGGGAGCGCGGAAACAGTGCCCCGGGCCGAAACACTGACACCACCCGTAAACGTTGGGCAATGGTTCCGCTCACTCTTTATTTTCTTCTTGTTTTTTTTTTTTTACCTAAACGGACTGAGGCCAGAAGTGGGGCCGGAGCTGATTTTGAAAGGTTCACTGCTGTCCAAACCAAGTAAAAACGAGCTCGTTTTCCTTTTTTTTTTTTTGTATGCGTTGCGGCAAGCTGCTAACGGTAGGAAAAGAAGTGTTCTGGCAGGAGGAGTAGAAGAAGAAGAAAGGAGGAGGATGAGAGAACTGTAAATTTTGAGTTCGTTCTGGGTCATTCGCTCATTGCGGTCGTACGAGAAGTTCTCGCTTTTCTCTCTCTCTCTCTCTCTTTACGAGGGAAAAGCGATAAAAAAACGAACACGATTTTGGCTTCGAAAACTCGCGCGCCCGTACAAGAAACCCGGAGGGAGCTAAGCCAGTCCGGGCACGCTTTGGAGAAAACGTGGGGGAGCATGGGCGCCGTCTTATAAGGCGAGCCGCGGCCTCTTCAAGCTCTTGGCTTCAGGCGTCAACCGCTCTCGCCCTTCTCCTCTCAGCCGGGATAGAGTTACGGGCGCTCCCTTTCTTAGGCGAGCCGCCTCTCTCTGCTGTCTCCCATTCACCCATCCTTCTCATCCCAGCAAAAGGAGGAGGGCTAGCCTCTGTTTTCGTTCGCCGTCGCCGCCTTTCGGGCTGCTGCTCGGGGCGCGAGCGCGGCGGTTATTTCCGAAGTTGTATTTCGAGCAGCGAGCCGCTCTTCCTGACGTTGTGCACGCAGCCCGACCGAAGCTGGCGGCAGACACACTGGGAACAAGCGCGGCTGTGCACCGATGGCTATAGCACGCGTCGCGGGCGCAGGCGCTCAGGAACGGTGGCAGCCATTTTGGTGCTTTGCTTTCAGGGTCCAGAAAGGGCACAGATGAAGTAACGCACAGTGGCAAACTGTTAAAAAAAAAACTTCCTTTTCGCTGTTTAAGCGCGGCGACTACCCTCAATCTTTAATAAAGATGCTATACCACAGTGTCGGAAGTTTCGTTTCGTCATGATGGTTGCCACTAAATAAATGAAAGAAGAGAATCACCCGTCGACACTGAAAAGCGTTTGCGTTAGATTGTGCTTCCACTAGATCAAATCGCGCTCTTAGAACGTCCAGGATGATTTGCGATAACGTTGCGTCTTATGTTTCAGTGTTGTTAACAGTGAAGAACCAAAAAAAAAAAAAGGAAATATTATTTGGCAACTCTTATCGGGCAAAATACTATTGTGGCAATGTCGGAGGGGCTACGACCATGCACGCCGTAGTCAACGACCCCTTTGAAAGACAAATTCTCAGCAGACAGAGGATAGACATAACGAAGTGCCTTTTCGTGTGCCTCTCGACTCGTCTTATGCACGCGCGGCGCTGTACCGCTTCCTAGTCGGCGCGTGCTTAAAATTAGATAACGCATTCTCCTCCTCCGGAGGGCGCTTCGGACGCGTGTGCCGGGGCCGGCATTTGGGGAGCGTTTCTCGGTCTTGACACTTCTGCAAAGCCAGGCACGAAAATTTTTGCTCAGATATTTTTTCCTTTCTCTCTGCACCTCTTCTGCACCCTATCTCACCACCGAGGCCTCAAAAGAAGCGTGTACTCCCTCTTGAGCTCTCTTCAGTGGGCGAGAGCGCTCCATCGCTTTTGGTTTGAGTTTTTTCTCTCCACGTGGACGTTCTGTCGTCTGGCGTTCCCCGGGCGCGTCAGCAACGCGGGTGAGCGTGTCGAGGGGGAGGACCGGGGAAAGAGGTCCAGCTAGAAAGAGCTTCGAGACCTTCCTCTTGGGAGCCGTTTCGCGCAGGGGTTAGATAGTGCCGCTTTCCGTGGTCCTCCCTTCTTTTTTCCTCTGGTGCTAGAGAGAGAGGAAGAGAACACTTCCTGCGCCTCCTTACACCTCCTCTGTGTTGTGTGCGTTGCATGTTGTTCGTGCCCTGCCCCAAGAAGTCGAACCCCGCGAAACTTCCCCCGCCCGACCGACCGACCGACGAGCGGACGACCGCTCTGATTCGAGGAGAGCGTTTAGTGCTTTGATCGACTGCACCGCGCCACCCGACGAGCTTTTTTATCGAGCGTAGCAAAAAAGGTGAGTGCCTTCGCCACGCCCCTCCTCTTGCTGCCTTCGCGGAAGCACGATTTGAAGTGTGCGGCATCGCCGCGCGTGCCTCAAAGATGGCGACGCCCATGTGGTCCTGGTGTCTGAGCTCCCTGGTTCTTTTGTGCTCCGCGCTATTCGGTCTACACTGTGCTTGCCAGTTCCCTGCTTTCCCAGTAGCAGGGATTCTTGACCTGTGCGACGCTTTTCTAAACCTGATGTTCTAACCTCCGGACACTTCCGCCACCGCGATCAAAGATGGCCGCCTCCAGGCGGCACCGTGCCGGCCAGCTGATCTATGGCTACAGCCACAAACCAGGTGCCTCTGAGCACCCAACGGCGAGCTGCGTAGAGGTTTAGACAATTAATCGGCCATCATTGTCGCTTCTCACTAGATATTGGGCAGAAATCGAGAAATATAGTGCAGTGTTGTTTCCCGTCGGACCAGCGGCACGCACGTGGTTTCACGGGTTCCACACGGCACGCTACCTCGGTTACGTGTGCAAAACCCGCAACAGCGGGCCGTGTGCAAAGCGCCTTCGAGGTGCACGCTTCCTCGCTAAATGCCGGACGTTCGCTACCGTTCCGTGCAGACCTCTATAGCTAGCCTCTATAGTTAGGCCCGCAAACGTCTTGCGACGGGCCTGGGATTATTTTAGGACCACCTCACTGGCTCCCCATTTTAAAGCCTTAGCAACGGGGACATGAGCGTCTGCATTGTCTTCCGGAGTCGCTGTTTAATAAATGGATTGAAAATAAGATGCCTTCGAGAGGCAAACAGGATGTGTGGGTCGAGGCGTGTTTATATCTCATGACGTTGAATAAACTGCATGCATGCAGGGCCATAAGAAAATTGTAAAACGTTTCAAGAAGCTTCACATATAAAGGGGCCTGTTTCGTATTTTGTTCTGTTGGGCAACACACACACACACGTAGAGAGGGAATAAAATCAGCAGACCTCACAGTATCAAAGCGCACTCTCCGCATTTGGTTTACATTTGATATCGCTTTGTATATTCTAGACAATGAGACACTCATTAAGAATTCTATATATCTTACGTTATTTCAAGATGAAAATGGTCGAGAACTCGGAAGGAAAACTCACCCTTTTTGATAACTCGACTTATGCAACAATTATTCACTGTACCACACGTGTATAATACTCGCAATGACTTCCACTGCTCACACAGAAGAAATTTGTAAGACAAATTAACTGCAACACTTGTCTCGATGATTGCGGTTGTCAGCCTGACTTATGTTCAATAGCTCGAAGCCTCGGAGACATTTCCCGACCTTTCCCAACCCGTCCTGTCCTGCCCCAGCTTATTCTATTTTACACCCGCATTTTTTTTTTATTTCACACATCCGTCTTGCTCTCTATAATCCACAGTCACGTCTTCCCTTCACCTTGGTCGATCTAAATGTCTATCGGCTATCTGACCTGTCCTGTCTAGAAACGTTTTGCCAAGTACATCCAGGTACATTACGTGTCCTGACCTTCCTCCTCATGTCGGCTAGGACATAGGCTACCGCTGTCTGTTCTGTTATCGAGTGTATTGTCATCCTGTCTTCTACTGTTGCGCCTATTATCTTTCGTTCCATCGGCCGCTACATGATCCTCAACTTCCTCTTGAGATCTTTTTTTGTTGTTGTTATTCTCCAAGTTCACAGGAACATTTCATATGCGAAGCATGTTTTGGCGTACTTGAGCAACTTTGACCATACCTATCTACCTAGCTGCCTTCGTCTAGGCGCCCTTCTGGTCGTCTTGTCCATTTGGTACATACCAAGATTGGGACGGTAGGCTATCAAAATATGACGAGCATAAACCACTGATAGGCATCGGTAAAGGGATAAACCTGTCACATACGCCATGATTAACGATAGTGCGTGGCTTCACGGTCCACGACTCTGTTTATTCGGGTATGCGCTTATGTTAATCAAAGACCACCCGAAATAGACTCGCAAAAATTTCATGAGAACACAATTCGTGTGGGTTAAACAAAAAAAAAAAAAACACCGTCTGTTCCAGCTTGCGACTGAAGTGCAGGCATAGCTAGCGCACCGACATACACAAGCGGCAACCCTCCAAGCGTTAGGGGGATAGGAATCGAACCCGGGACATCGAGGTGCCATGGAAGTACGCTAACACTAGTCCACGAGGGCGCTTCCTACGCTTTGCGTATGTATTGTAAATGTATCTATCGCATCGGTACCTGTGGTGATGGGTGCTTGTGCTCCATTAGCACACGGACTCTGATCCTACTCGCAGCACTTGGCTGAATGCCAAACAGTTTGGCGTAGGCGAGTTTTTGGCTGATTGCTTTACGTGACGTTGGTTCCCACAACGCGTAGGATCCGCCGCCTTTCCTTTATTTGTTTCTCTCTCTCTCTCACTCTCTCTCTCTATCTTTTTTTTTTTTTTTGTTGAGGTAGACGGGCGGCATTGCCTGCGCGCCTTGCCTGCCGCTTCCGATGCACACAATGCATTCATTCTGTTCTGGTTGCGCAGCAGCAGTAAGTCTCACAGTGCGCCGAATGGTAGTGACACATATTTTTAAAAGACGTTAAAAGGCAACGATAAGCAATCCCTCTACGACAAATGGTACGTTAGTGTTCCGGAATATATACCAAACGCATACCATTGTTGCAGCGAGAAACGATAGAGAATGTTGCTGGAGCCGAAGTGGACTTGGCTTCGTCAGGACGAGGACAAGTGCAATTGGTCGAAACGTTGGTTCCAGCGACATTCCCCGTTCTCCATCCTTTTTAGCGGTCTGTTCATCGGCTCAAGCATCCGTCTCCCACCGAGTTTCGGTTCTAGTCTGGATTGTTGCCGTGAGAGAAGTTTTTGTAAATTAAATTATACAGATTTCTCTGGTTGGGTAAAATAGTAGCAAATATCAAAATTATACACTCCAGCCAATAATTCTTTAGGTACCGACATTTAGAAGGCGATGTTGCTTCTTCGGTGGTGACCGTTTTGTAATGCGCTAGCTAGGAGCAGAATTTCTGAACTTTCACGGTCTGCGACTTTTAGATTCATGCACCTAAATTCCGTGGCGTCATGTGCATTTCGCTGGAGTTTGCTCGCAGTCAGGTTAATGCGCATCGTTGAATAGTGACACCTTGAAGTGAAGAACAGCCTCCAAAATTGGAGGCTCTCTAGAACTTTACCTGCTGGTAAATGATTTAACATACCGCGAGGATACTTACAAATTTGTAATGTCAAATTGATGTTTGCTTCCGCATGAGTGTGTGGGAGTGTGGTGTATGAAAGTTTGACCTTCGTATTCTCAGCTATGAGGCTATGTCCGTGCCAGTTAGGTGCAAGCAACATTTTGAATAATTCTGTGCGGATATTAACCACACATTGATGCAACACTTTAGATCATTCATCCTCCTCCTCCACCTCCCCTTTTTCCCCTTGCCGAGGCTGAAGGTTCCATTCAATGAAGGGGGGTTCGAATGGTCACGTCGTGGCGGCGACAGTTGTCTTCAGCTGTATCTGTAAACGGGAGGAACTCCTAGGGTGAAGTAAAAGGCTTGTCCTCTAGCTACCCTCCTATTAGGAGTTTTTTATATTCCTCATCTCCGTAGTAATGTTTTTACTCCGGCTGGCGGGAGTTATTTCCAGGCGTGGACGCAAGCAGCGAAATCGCGTGAAAGACCACGAAGCACGCATTTTACGTTGGTACTGACGAATGAGGACACTTATTTATACTGTTATCAGAGAGCGCCGTGTCTGCCTCGGCATTGTCGAGCTCATTCCCTGGTATAGAATACTTTCTTGGAACACTCCGAGGCCTGAATGGACAACATATGGTTTACCGCCGTGAGTGCGTGGTTGGCAGCCAAGTAAACCTCACGTTTCTGGCATTTGTTGTTGGCTGTTGCAGGAGGCTCTCGCGCCGTCTTCTAATTTGGAGCTCTGTCGCATGGTTTGCTTTCCGTGAAATAAAGAGAAAGAAATAAAGAAAGGAAGGAAGGTAAACCAGGTCGCAACGTGATTTGCTACGCTACTTGGGGGAGGCGCCCGAGCAGGTTGTGTCGCGAAAGAGCTCAGACATTTGAAATAACGGTGCGTTGTGGCATGGGGTGGAACTGTGGTTTCCGAACCCGACGTTCTAAAGATTAGGTCATAGCAGCACGGGTATTTATTTATGAATTCACTCCTCCTTCGCTGTGAAACAACGAAATAAGCTAGGGGATGGATAAAGGGCCCGTTTCTTCGTTATATAAAACCACATCAATCCAACAGACAATGAAGCCAAGGAAGGCATAGGGTTCGTCAAGTGTAGTGTGATGTGGCAAATTAGGGCATAAATGGAGAGGAATTGAAGTGGACGAAAGAACAGCTGTCGTCGGTTCGCTCCTTACCGACAGCAGCTGTCTGTTTTTTTCGTCCACTCTATTTCCTTTTAATTTATGCCATAATTTCTACACCACATTTAAAAACCACAGTTGGTATATCCTATTCATCCTTTGGATTCATTGCCTGTTGGCTTCCTTAGGTTGCTCGTAACCTTGCGGTATCACAGTCGATGATTGACAGTACTGGGAAATGTAATTTTTCTTTCTTTCTGGATTGGATAAAGCTTTCTCTTTCTTAAGGCGAGATCATAATGGACAGGCTTTATTGTTGAGCTGCACTGTAATAGCACACGCCGTGGCGGTTGCCATCGGCCGACAGGTGCAGAAAGGCAATGAGCGATGTGGAAAGGAGGCTTAGGGCAGACGCAGCTGATGCCGATGCCGCTGGCGTCGCGGCATTCCGTCCCGTCTAAATATAAACCCCTATTTTCCCTCAGCCGCCTTGATCTGTGGCCCCAACGCTGCAGGTTGAACAACCCCCAGGTGTGTCCTCGCCGCCTATCGTGAGCCATTCGTCACTCGCACGCACAGACACAATCACGCGAGCAGCCTTTTCTTCCCCGCACGCGCGGCCTTTCGTCTTATCGCCCCAACGGCGACTCGCTGCTCCCGACCTGTCTGACGTCGCTGTCTGGCAAAAGCCGCGCCGTAGGCGCTTTCTGAGAGCTGCCGGCCTATTTTCGGCCCCTTAGAACCAGCGTGGCGTGGCTATGGCGGAAGGTGTGGACACTGTCGATACCTTCAAGACCCATGTTTTATTGGTGCTAAACCATTATATAGATCTCAAGCCGAAAGAAGATTGGTATCCCGCAGTGATTTTAATGGCACCAGACGTTACCAAGACGAAGTGGCGGCGTCATTTGGTTTGATGACACTTTTGGTGTCGCCATGGCGACGTCATAAAGTGAGATCACGCTATGACGTCACAATGCATACCCATTGGTGATGTAACCGATGCGGTCACGTTCGGGTAAAATGAGGTCCGATCGGTTTGTCGTAGATGTTCCTGCAAAGTCATGGACCTTTAAAAAACAAGAAAGAAAAGAAGACAACTTCTCCTCTTGCCTGAGAATAGAACCCGCATTAACAGTGGTTCCAAACAAGTACGCTACCCCTATGCCACGGCTGCCTTTCTTCCTCATTTATTACAGGGAAGTCAAAACATTGCACTGACGGATAAAATTTTTAATCAGGCATATTCAAACACATATCAAATACAATATCAGTCAAGAACATCACGAGAGCGTATCATAATCGTTGTTTTAACACGTTTAAACCCCAAATATTGTTCCTGCTTTTTTTTTTTTTTCTAATTGCGAGTTGAATGCCTTGGAGATGCGTCTTACTCGCATAAGACACCCTCTCTTTCAAGTCTACTACTATATCCCTGTTCGTTATTTACCTTTCTTCCATTCCTCTTCGTGGCTTTCCTGTAAAGCTTGCGGGCCGTCTCCCGTTTATAATAAGAAACTCAGCGCACCTTAGTTAGGCATAGGCGCGGGAGCCAGGCATATATACGAGATATGTGCTCGCTCATAACAGGGTACGTAGCGCTCTTCCCTTATCTGTCTTCCAGATGCATATAGCTTAAAACGCTGATACCAGCTGCGCTCCCAACGCGTGTGGGCTCTCGTCTCCCCAGCGCACGCCCGTCTGTCGACTGTGAGAGCGGCGCCTTTGTGGCAAAAAGGCAGCGGCGAGCTGCAGCACGCGACGCAGGGTGGATGGCTGTTTCGGGCGTGATCTTTCTCTTGCTTCGGCCGGAGCATTCCGAAATGCTTATTTCAGCCCTGGTTATCCGCCGCAGCGGGCTTGGTCGCGTTCCTCGACTGCTACGCACCCTCCGAGGTGGAAGATTCGCGGGTCCGCCGCATTCCGCGACTAAATTTTGCCAATCTACCGTCTTATATAACCAGGCTGTATATGGCTTGGTCCTGCCGCGCCCGCACGCGAAACGGCACGTAGAAGAAAAATTTCACAGCGATAGGTCGATCCCGCAGGCAGAGTGCAGGGCTTGGAGCAGTGGCTAATACGCCAAATTAAGATGCGAATTATGTGAACCAATTGAGAATTAAGGAGAACGAACGACGCATTAAGTAAATTAAAGGTGACCGTGTTATTTAAATGGAAATTAAGCAAATGGGATGTTAATCATGAGTGATTCGAAGGTGCCCATGGTGAACCAAAGGCATAAAGCATTTAATTAAGCTGTATACGGCTATGTTCTGGGCAAAATTGCGTCCCTCTAGTGAGTTTGATCGGCAGAGAATTTCACAGTGTTAGGCGATCCCACCACCAAAGCTTCGCTGCTTGTCCTTCTCAGAGTGGAAGGGCGCATGAATTTTCTTTTCCCGCCTGCCTCGCCAAAAGACGTATGACCTGATTAAAACAAAGCAACGCTGTGGAAGCATTAGACTAGTGAGAGAATTAATGGCTGAAGCCTTCCACAGTGATCACAAATAAGACACCACACGTCACAAACCGTTTTTCGCTGAATGAGTCGGGGCAGAGTTCTAATGGTTGTGGCGTTGCGCTAGCGAGAATAACGTCCCTGTTTGATTCAGATTGTCGGCGACAGGTAGTCTAAAATTAAGTATGATTATTGGCGACGTTACGTTTCATACTACTGGAGCTGATTTAGAATGCTATAAGATCTAGCAATTTATTTGTACGGTATTTGTGCTACCTTCCTTTAGAAACGGGCCAAGCCACCAAGGTCAACGTGCGGCCCGCGCATGTGTCGGCAATGGCAGGACAGTACGGCAACACCGATGGCGGCGACGTTATTGTACGCGAGTGTAATGATTTTGAATGATTTCTTCAACAGATCCAGCCGCAGTAGTCTCGCGCATATTTCGTCAGTGTTCTAGTGACCAGCGAGAGCACCACGTTTTTAAGCCGAACAGCTGCAGGTTTCCGTAACCCCTCTACCCTACCCGGCTATATACGTGCCGAAACCATGATAAGATTATGAGGCATGTCGTACATGGATGTCTCCGGAAATTTTGCTTGTCTGGGGACGTATTCTGAGAACGATCGCCTTTAGCGATATTGCCA
Organism: Hyalomma asiaticum; assembly: GCA_013339685.2. Classification (NCBI taxonomy): domain Eukaryota; kingdom Metazoa; phylum Arthropoda; class Arachnida; order Ixodida; family Ixodidae; genus Hyalomma; species Hyalomma asiaticum. Next base: position 6,722,488 of record CM023491.1, read on the forward strand.
AAAGTGTCGCCCTTGGTGCGCGCTGATTGGCTGGTCGAGGAATGGCGACGAAGTAGTCTCTTCGCCATTGGACATGCGATGCTCTACGTCACGCGAGGCCACGCTGTTTCTCTTGGCGAGCGCTTCAGGATACGGTCCCTGGGGTTCTTTTAACATGCACTGACACCACAACACACGGTCTCAACCATTTCGCCTCGATCAAAATGCGACAGCCGCTGTCAGAATTGAACCCGCGTCTTTCGGCTCAGCAGCCGAACACCACGACCACTTTGGAATGAAAAATAAGCATTCACCTATTTGCAGCACAACGCTACAAGGAAGTACTTAGAAATCAAAGCTCATTAGTTAACGAAAAATTCATTTTGGTCCGGGTTTCGAACCCGGGACCAACGCCTGTCCCGGGCGCTCGCTCTACCAATTGAGCTAGCCAGGAGGCTAGCAAAAGGTAGAGCGAGGGCGAATTGATCAACAACGCGGAACACGTGGGCATGAACATGTCGATGAGTTCTATGGAATTACTGTTATCCCTCTCGATAAATGTTGCTCCACCTTGCGGAATTTTGCGAAACTCATTCGCCATAAAAACCATATACCACTGTACCATTGGCGCGGACAACCAGTATGCATTCAGTCCGGAGATAAACGGCTTTCACCCTATGCTCGGCAGCGCTGCACACATTTAGCAGGACCGAGTATAGCAACCGACAGTGCGTGGGCTGACTGCGTTCCTGCTGTCTACTTCCTTGGCTAGCCATTCATTTCCCGCTTGTTTTTTCTTTACGCGTCTGTTTCCCCGCGGTCTTTGTGATAGGCGTATCGCTCTTTCTTTATTTGAGCTCGGTTAGAGAACCAAAGGGACTGCCGTCCTGCCTGTCTTGTAGAGGTGTCGTCCCTCTCCGGCCCTGGTCGGGAGCTGCATTCGTATGCGTCTTCCTGTCGCGTTCTCTCTCAGCGGTTCGCCGGCTGCTGTGCTCCGTTCTGCTTGTGTGGTGTGGTTGTCTGCCGGTGGGTGTGTTCTTCGCCGCCCCAGGATTTAAGCCTAAAAGGTGTACGGATTTTCGATCGGCCAGAGGTGAGATTATCGCTAACGACTTTTATGCTTATCGCGGTGTCTTATTCGCAATGATGTGATTACGAAGGCTGAAGATGAACTGTAGTGGCTTTGGCACAATCGTCGATAATGCGAATAGCACACTTGAGACACGCATCGATCAGGTTTGGAGGAGCGCATGAATATCACGGCGTTATGTCTTCTCATCTTAACCGCCGTTGTAATCCCGACCATCTTATATTAAAATTGATGTTTCAAAGCGAGGCATTTTTTTTTTTACCTCCATTACCCCGGTTCGGGTGTGGCTCCTGCTGCCGCTGATTAGATCAGTATCCAGGCGAATATATTTATAGATATGCGTGCAATGATTGCATGCGAGTGGAACGCATGTGACTGCGAACAGGTTTACAACAACGTAGTGCTTGTGCGCTGGCATATTGCACGTAACTGCACCTCCAGGTCTGCGTAACAAACGGATAACTTTCTACATTAATTCTGAACACGCAACCACATGGAAATTCATGCATGACAATCGTATATGCCATGTGAGTGCTACTGCCATGGAAGGGACCATGGGCCTCCGTCAAGCTGCTGCGACAGCTTTTTGCCCAGGTGTCCCTCCAGTTCCTTTTGTTTCTGGTAAATAAAATTGATTGATCTGATTGATTGATAGTTTTGATTGAATCATGCACAACGAAGAAACCTGGAAGCGTTGTGAACCAAACGAGAAAATGGTGTCACAAGCGCGCAACTACTTCGTGTAGGTTGCTTTTCGGAAAACGATTTGCGCGTCTAAGCACCTTACGTGCCAGCATAGGCGAGGATTTGTGTATACTACCAGCGTACAACCGCGCAACCATGGTTTAAAACAATGAACAATCAAACGCAAACTTTTTTAATTTCATCGCTCCATCTAACCTTTTGCCTGCCCCTGTTTCGCTTTCCCTCTCTTGGTATCCACTCCGTCGCTCCTGAACCTATCTTTAAACGTGCCTGTGTTTTTGAATTTGCCCCCAATAGCCTCTGGGCATCGAACCTATGCTCTTGAGATGCAACGCAGTGACGTAGCCGCTAAACTGCCACAGCGGGGTTCCCAATTCCACTGGATCAGTATAATTTTGTTCGGGCGATACATACGGTCGATTATCTAGTGACCATCATGAAGCATGAAATCACAGTGGAATTTTGTGGATACAGCTTCCTCTCTCTCTCTCTCTCTCTGTTTATCGACAACCTGCAGTAGACTGTCAAACGTGTCTTTGATTATCCTAAGGTGCCACGTGACATATCCGCTCTTATTCACGCCACGTAAACTCATAGTGACATTCTTAGCACATTCCACATTGGCTGCGAGGCATGCAGTGTCAACGGGGCATTAAAAATATGTCCCCGTTTGTTCCTTAGGCTTCGCTTCGACACTTTAATTCTGAAGACAGTGACAGCCGCGAGGAACGAAAACCAAGTATCTGCGCGACATAGAGCTAAACGTTATAAAGTTTCAATTGACGCCGTGCCTAAATGGCTTCTCACAATGACTCGTGATTAGGACCGAACCATTATTTCCCATACATGAAAGGCGGAAGCAGAATCACGAAGTGTTGCCTGTAAGTTCGCTCTGCCGTTTACGGTGCGGAAGTTTCCTGCGAAGCCGCACGATCTCTGCGAACAAAATTCGCATGTCATAGCGGCTGACTGTTTCGCAAAGAAAAGCATTGTACTTTGTTTTATGTTATTCGGTTGCTAGCGTCTTTACTGTGTAGGTTTTTTTTTTTTTTCTGTAAGGGCATTTTTAGGCTGTGTACGGTCTGTCGTCATTTTATAGAGACTACGTATACGCATTCGATATAATACAGGTGCATCCGAGTGGTTGAGCTTTGTTTTTATCTTTTCGTCTTGCTCTGCATTTTCATGCCTGTCTGAGAGAGAGAGAGAGAGAGAGCTCTTTTTGAAAGGTGCCTGTCTGAGTGGTTTTGAGTTACTAACTCTTCTGCAATACAAACTAGAAGAGAAGCTCAGGGGAAGATGGACGCTTGAATCGATGAACAAATCGCAAGGCACGATTTAAAACAGGGAATGTCGCGGGAGGCTCCCGCGACATTCCCTGTTTTAAATCGTACCTTGCGATTTGTTCATTAACTCTTCTGCAGCCATTTTACTGCGTTTAGGGCTTCCAATCAGCAACTAAATAAACCGATGCGTCGTGTGATTTCTTGCTCTCTGTTCATTGTGATTAACTTGACAGATGCAAGACGAGATAGGAAATTAGCCCGAAAAGAACTAGCACACCGCTTAGCTCGGCTACGCCGCCACGAATCGGCCAGGACTCCGCGCAACCCCCTGCCCCCCCCCCCCCCCACACACACACACACGGAGAGAAAGAGAGAGAGAAACACGCCGCACATACATGTACTCCCCACAATATACACGTACACAAACCCACATGTGCACATGTACACAGAATCACACGTATAAGCGCGCGCGCGCGCGCACGCACGCACGCACGCACACGCACGCACGCACGCACGCACACACACACACACACACACACACACACACACACACACAAACAAACTATTTCGGCGGCAGGAACACAGGGGTCGCATTGTTTGCTCGTCGCTGTAGTGACGGAGCGCGGTGCTCCTTCGTGCGCCGTGCTAGACGCGAGACACCTGTCATCGTGGCGCACCGTATTGCGGTCGGGGCGGGACACGATGCTCCGCTACGCACTGACGATTCGCTCTCTCGAGCTTGTTCACCTTCCTTGACATCTCTTTTCTTTTTTATTATTTATTTATTTATTTTTTTGCGCTCCTGCCTTCTTTCGCCTCACCTGCGCGGCTGCCATGGCTGCGTAATTGCGTGCAGTGTCGTACACCGCACGTGTAGGATCAACTTTGGTCTCCAGCATGTTAGACTATGCAGAGACGCGATGCGCTTTTAGTTTCCACTGATTCCCGGCAGTATTTCGCTCTTGCATTAATTTCGAAAGGTGTACTGTGGATGCATAGCGGTCAATCGAAACTGCGGTATTCGAGAGACAACGGCCGACGTAACCAGGTTTTCGGGATAAGTTTATGTCGCGACATCTCTATGGGGGTGGCCGGTTGCCCTACCGTGCCTACCTACAAGAAATTGGCAAAAAAAGTTATTGCTGACGAACAAAAATAGTCATTAGAAATAACTCACAGTTCTGTATAGATGAGCTCAACAGGAACATTCTAATAAGGTTCCAGTTAACACTTAAAACTGCTTCAGATGAGCAATTGTTTCTATTTTCATTACATTCGTGGTGTCACAACCGCGGTAGTAGTGGAAGCAGTGAAAATGTGCGTTACGTGCGATGTAAAACGTACCCTCGTTTGCCACACGTTTATGGCTTTAGAAAAAAGAAAAAGGAAGGATGTTCGGCGCTTCCACTCCGTCAATGGTAGTAATCAGCGAAGCTGAAATGCGCGGCCCCGGTGTATATCACTAGGGCAGCGCATTCTGTTTCGGTTTATCGCATGTAATTTATTTAGGCCGTACATTGGGCTTCCAATAACTGCCATCATGTATTATTGGGCTCAAGGCGAGAGGGGGTCGAGCGAAATAGAAGAAAGAAGTGCAATCTCACTTTCATGATGATGATAGTTTCCGTGAACGCACTGACCGCCACATTTTTCCAACCCTTAGCCATATATACTGTTTCGCTGTAAAAACAACAGTATACACGGACGCCAACTGTTCGTAGCTGTTCGGCTATGCGTGGTTATTGAGTATTCTTCATTCTTTCCTTTTTTGTTACTCGATAATATGATTTTCCTGGACAGACTATAATAGCGCGGACTTGAGAAGGGCACAGAGGAGGCGAGGCAACAGAAGCGCTTCTCCCAGTTTCATTCCCGTCTCTTGTTGACGCTATTACTCTGTCGTTATGTTCCAACAAGCCCGAACTACTCCCTTGTGTACTTCATGGAGGGCTAGTTGGTCAATCATGCTGTGAGAAAAGGCGCAATTTCGACACCGCGGAAGCATGGTCCTCTTGATTTATCTGTGTCTGCTCTGCGCAATCACGCATATCAGGTGCGCCATATAGGCCGAGGCATGAAGGTCAATAAAGCTGTTGGTTGTGGCGCTGGTCCTGTTGTCTGTCGTGCCTCCGCGGTGCCGAAATTGCGTCTTTCCTTACAACATGCTCCCGCGAGCTTTCCACGACACTGTACACACACTGAAATCACACCACTGCGCTTTGTGATCTGCCTCGTTGCGCTTTGAATTCGCCATGATGATTGTAAATGAGAATTACTGCTTCGCTAGTGACAACTCTAGATTGGTGGGATAGCATAAGTGCGCCTCAACGGGATCATGATGCCCAGTCCTGTCGAGAGCAGTTGCGGCGTGCGCAGCGCTGCACGGAACTAAGTGCACAGTTGCGAGCTAACACGACGGCGTTGTGTAAGCGCCCGCCCAGACGTCGTTGCCGTTCCGGTCCCCTAGAAAAGCAGGAGCTTGGCAGGCTTGAACATGTCAGCGCGAGGCCGTGGTCGTTCAAGCCACATTCCTGAGCAGTGCAGGGTCACCAAATGACATCGGATACATTCCATATTTATTTATTTATTTAATTTATTTATTTATTTATTTATTTATTTATTTATTTATTTATTTAAGTCGACGTAAATGACCAAGCACGAGAGCTTCGCTGCCTCCGTTGCTGCAATCGAAGAACGTGCCACCTTCAAAGTTGGAATTAATAAGATATTGTCAACCACTGCTCTTTGTAATGCCTTTGGGCCCATGAGAGTATGAAAATAAATAAATAAATAAATAAATAAATAAATAAATAAATAAATAAATAAATAAATAAATAAATAAATAAATAGGAACTACAGTAACGTGACGAAATAATCTGTTCGAAATACCAACCTGCTGTTACACAGGCTGTGTTCCAATTCTGGGCAGCACCGTGCATGGATCGTACACGCTGGGTGATTGGAAGACAGCTTTGTGCTGTTGCCGTCCTAGCTAGGGAACACATCTGGATGACGTCTGTGTAACGTGACATCACATGACGTCGACAAGAGAAATTTGAAACAAACGCACTTTGTTAACTGTTATCTCTTTTAGTACTTGTTTTGCTTTCGAATCTACAAAAAAACTCAATGTGTCTTACACTAAGCGCGCAATAAAGTGCCTGCTCGACAGTGGACGATCGATACCGAAGGCATCCGCTCAGCCTCCGTCTCGTTCGCACAGCAATGCATCCTCGATGCTGTCTACTTTGACGTCCATACGTGAAAATTGGGAAAATACTACTAGATGTACTTGTACTGCCAGATGCACTTGTACTACCAGACGCTACATTTGTTTGCTTTGTTACGAATTACGTTTATTGTATTTGCTTCGAAACCTGTATATGACCCCCCTCCCCCCCTCGCTTATGCAATGCCTTCGGGCCTTTAAGGTGAAATAAACGAAATGAAATGAAATACTTGAGATACCCGCCGTGCGCTTGTCTATTCACCGTCTCTGGTGCGCATTAGAACACAGCCATAATAACAAAAGTGCCAAAACAGTAAATCCATACTACAGTGGACAGATGCGCTTTTGACAGAACTCGCGGGTGGAAGTACGACTCCCGGTGTAAATGCACGTCTAGACTTGAGCCGGTTTTCGTCGTACGATCTTTGGTATTTTTTTTTTCTTGTGTTGAGCTGCTCATCACTCGTCACACACGTGCTACTTCACAGCCGGCCTGTGGAGAGAGCGCAGTTCGACAAAACTTTTAAAATAGTCGATAGCTCTGGTCACACGCCACGAACACATGAGGTGACAGCATTGTATCTTCTCGGAGTTCTGGGAAAGCGCACTAAAAGCACGATAAATCTACCCGTTATTTAAATATGTATAGGGTATTTCTCCAGCTTCTGTAAGTGGCTTCAACGGTCTGCCCAGAGTGGCCATGTGCAAGCAAGCGCGTAGAGACGTTTCTGGCGTTTTCCACAACGCTGACGAAGTGTCGTGGAGCCGCTGTTCAATTACACGCAGATGCAGACAATACTTTTTGATGAGTTTGGAGCGTCGCGTTGTTTTTCCTCATTTGTGTCAAAACCACGTATCTCTAAAGTGCTGAAGCTCTATGCACACTGTGCGTCTGTCGATGCTTTCGGCGGCATTTTTTTTAAGTGGTTGCATTCGCATTCCCGCCCTCGAGACCTGTGCAAGAAACCTTGTGAGACTTCGCCAGATGTATCCTCGGGTGCTATCGCGGACACTGCCACATTCCGCCATATTCGGACGCTGTAGGGTTTTGTAATGGCGGCATTTTAGCCCAATCAGGAAGGCCGCGAGGCAGTCCTGTGAGCCGGTCAGATCTGACAGGATGGGGCATTCGACAGTATCGGGGATCTTGACAGTGTCCACAGTATAGCACCCAGGAAAACCCAAGTGACCAAGTGACCAAGTGGTGGCGTCATCAGATGACGTTACTGTGACGTCACAATGTTGTCATAACTTAATTAATGACGCCCTGGTGACGTAATCGCATGCTGTCATCTCTTACGTAATTACATGACGTGAATGTCCCTGATGATATCCTACCGCAGAAAAAACTCCATTTCATGTCATAGAGAGCGGTTCCTACAGGTAAAACCATTTAATAATTTACGAAAGAAAATTGCGCCTTCTTGTGTTAAAGCTGTGCAAAATCTGCCGAATTGCTTTAAAGATTTCTGTGCGCGCCACTGAACGTCCGACGTTATTTTACTCCAACTTGTCTCACCTGTCATGCATGCGTGTCCGCAGGGGCGCCCCTAGCCCGCGGGCGCCATGGACGACGAAGAGGATGTGTCCGCGCCGTCCTTCCTGCATAAGCCGACCCTTCGCGAAGAGGATGACGGCAACCGGCTGGTGTTCGAGTGTCAGATGCGGTCGAACCCGCGACCCGAGATCTCCTGGTTCCGCGGCGACGTGCAGCTGCACGACGACCACCGCACGGCGATCCGCGTGGTAGAGATCGAGCCGCGCAAGTACCACGTGTCGCTCGAACTCAATGACGTCATCGAGTCGGACGGGGGCCTCTACAAGGTGTTCGCCAAGAACCGCGAGGGACAGGTCGACTCCTCCATTAACCTCAACTTCAGCCGTGAGTTCACATCCTCTGCTGCATGTGATATGTTCATTTCCCTATTCCCTAACAAGGAAGGTCCTAGCATTGAGAGCACAATGGGAAACAAGAAATTAATTCCCGTTCCAGGGCGGCTACGGACCTCCTGTAACCAGAGGACAGCCGTATTTTGGTGTCACATATATTACTGCCGCGTGGTTGTGATTGTGGGGAATGCAGCAGTCAAACCGGTCGTGATTGAACTCCTTAATGGGTGAACTTGTTCCCAGAAAAGCAAGTAATGTTCACAGTACAAGCGAGTAGCACTCGCAGTATATGGGCTGGAAATCACACATTTATTTCGTTGTGTTTCTATTCCGTTTGGCCCGACATCACATATTCGTCGCCTCCAACGCGGGTGCGGGCGAGAACCTCCAACATTAGACTATCCCAGTTTGCCCGTTGACTACTTTACGTTTACGGATAGCAGGTTGCCGGCAAAGTGTGACTGGCAACTAGTGATGCAGAACTGTCAATAGTACTATCGATGCTATCGATAGTTGAGTCCCTATCGAACTATCAATAGTTCACTCAATGTCGAACTACCGATAGTGTAAAAACTATCGATGATATCATCGATAGCAATATCGGTAGTATTATCGACTATGTCAATATTTCGTCGGTATATAGTGTAAAATCACCTATATTTCTTGCCTACTTCTGAAGTTCTGGACCTACTCGATCCACCCACGGAACTAGAAAAGCAGGCGAATGAAGGTATAAACCGCGAACCAACTAGCAGATCCGTCCGCGAATTCGCCAACGAAGCCGAATGCGTCCGAGGACGTACAAAACAAGCAGACAAAGCAATATCGCCAATGCGATGTCGAACAGTTCACCAGTAGCGGAAATAAACCGTTACGTGCGCGAAACAGAGCGCCTTCAAGTTTACTGCATTTTGTGATTTAGGGATAAAAACTTCAAAAACTAATTTTGTTGGTAATGTGTAACTGGTTGCTTTTCAGGTTGGATTTATTGATGGACATGTCCCGGCATTTTCAATGCAGTAATAATTTATTTCATTCTCCAGAGACAACTCGTAACTTAAATGAACTAATTAGTATTGCAGACAATACGCTATCGCAGATATTTTGGCGGTGTTGCCGACCAGCAACACCACGCTTATTCACAAAACTACCGATTTGCGCTCCCTATGGTAAACTATCGATTATGCTATCGATATTTTATCTATAGTAATACTGTCGATTACACTATCGATAGTTTATCGATAGTATTACTATTGATAGTTTTTCTACACAATCAATAGTTAAATAAACCATCGATATATCCATAGTCAATTTACCCGTGGTTTTGCATCATTACTGGCAACGCTTTTGGCGCGACCTTTTGATGTAGATCCGAAAAGGGATCACGTAAAGCTAACACTGCTGTGACCTGCACGTTTTACTTAACTGCTGGCATACAGAAATGATAATGAGGTAATCGCAAACTCTCAGTACTTTCATTATTTTCTTTGTACAAGAACACTAAGGGGACGGAAAAAACTCGAATGTATTGTACAGTTAGACAAAACATCGCAAGATGTCGTTGCCTGCTCTTTTAATGGAAGGTCCCCGTATTCCATTTAAGGCCCCTGTAAATTTATTTTCATGCCGGCAACGTCTCCGATAAAACAGTGTCCGTAAAACGTAAAAGAGTTCGCGGGCAGACTAAAATTCTTTATTTTCTATAGAAAATAAATGATTCCAGGAAATACTCTGACCGTTTATGAACGGTCCGCTTATTTACTGATATTCAGCTCTGACGCTGCGCTAATCAGGCTAATTAAGACAAATTTACATAACCTAAGGTATCAGTATTAGTGAGAAACATTTCGCCTCCTAACGTCGCAGATTGAAAAGGTGCTGAGCTTCAAGGAAAAAATAAAGGAAGAAAGAAAGAAAACGGAAGGCTCTGTCCGACTTGAGGGAAAGTCAGCTGTCACCATAGCAATAAATGCAAACATCTCTAGACAAACATCTCTCCGGCTGTACTATCGGTCTAGTGTACTATCAGCCAAAAAACCGTGGCCCGTTTACGTCCTTGGCCGATTTAGCGCTGTGTTACTTTATTTTGTTTATTGAATGAACTATATCCAGTTAGCCCATAATCTTGCATAAGATGTCAATAGGCAACTTTGCAAATGACAGTGCTGTAGAAGGTAGAGAAAATAACTGGAATAACATAATTGTAGGCCTACTACAGCATTAAAAGAGCGATTAAGTTGGCTGCTTCAAGGATAATAATTTGTGTAATTGTTTTATAATAACTATAGACAGTCTACTTATTATCAGTCAACTTATTATAGGTTACCTACTCACTGGGGCAAGCGGTCATATCTTACTAATCTGAATAAGTTGACTGTTTGCTGGGACTCAAATAGCACACAGTTATTATTTTCTATTGTGTGTGTGTGTGTGTGTGTGTGTGTGTGTGTGTGTGTGTGTGTGTGTGTGTGTGTGTGTGTGTGTGTGTGTGTGTGTGTGTGTGTGTGTGTGTGTGTGTGTGTGTGTGTGTGTGTGTGTGTGTGTGTGTGTGTGTGTGTGAGGAAGACATAACGAGGAAGATTGAACGAAAAAAAAAAGAATGCACGAAGGTAAGGAAAAAATAAACGTTCCAGTTTCGAAACCTTTAATGTGTCCCAAAATACACCTGATACTCGGCGACACAAAATAAGTTCAAGCAGGGGCAGAGGGTGCTGAAACCGCTTAAAGTTTCAGTGTTCCGCAGAACCCAACGAGAGGAGACGCCTCTTAGAATAAAACTTGTTTTTCATTGTGCGCTGCCATTCTGTGCCATAGAAGATGAGGAGCCTGCACGAGTATGCTCTTGGCACCGGTCTTTCAACGAGCGAGACTGGATAAACGCATTCCCTCACCGTGACGTCAATGGGAGCACTTTATATATAGAAATGACTGTGTACACAAACACGAGCCCTAATCCTAGCGCGAAATGTTTGATCCTAAACATTTTTATGTAAATATCAACTAGCGACATTCGCCGAACCCTCAGTTCACCCCTAGGAAAACGGAAGTTGATGTTGTCCGTAATATACCACTAAATCTGAGAAAAAAACGAAGAAACAGATAAAATTTAGCGCAGCTTGCACTAGTGGCGCAAGGCTAGCGAAGCTGATGGGCATTTGGGTGGTCCGGGTCGTCGTCGTCATCATCATTACTATCATCACCATCATAATTATTGTCATCATCATTATCTTCTCGCTCATCTTCATCTTCACTTTCTTCATCATTTTCTTGTGGTCAGGTGTCTTCATCTTCATATTGTACTTCATCTTCATCATCATCTTCATTTTCTTCCGGTCGCGTGTATTTGCCACCACCACCACCACCACCATCTTCCTCCTCTTCTTCTTCCATTCATCTGTCTTCATCTTCTTCTCCTTCCTGTCACGTGTCGTCGTGACGTCACGTTACATGATGCAACATGATGTCGAGGCCATGCAAAGTTATGCTGGTAGAAGTAGCGTCGCTTGGTTACTAGGAAAAGTCATTTCAAGGTCATATTTCGTGACACGACAAATTACGAAAGCTTAAACAGCTTCGCTGTTAATAGGAGGCAGTGGTTATAGGATACATATGGTATCAGAGCATATGTTTAGTGAAGAAAACGGCCAGCTGACCCTCATGATGATTAATATAATCGAACGGACCGGAAGTTGAGGTTGTTCTATTTTGGGTTGTCAGTATGTTGGTACGAGGCAGGAATAGGCGGTTCGGAGCCAAGCGTAGAAAGAAAGAGAGAAGGAAATCACGTGTGACTGATACCCTTTTTGGATGTACGGGAATGAGCATGCGTGACCGAATTCACCTAAGTATACCCAAGCCAACGAAAAGTTCACAAAAATTTGGGGGCGAGTGCCGTTAAGGATATTTAAATGGAGCAGTACAGTCGCCTGAAGCGTCTTTTTTTCTTTTTTGGTTGCGGAAGAAAAATCCTTGCACCTGAACCGGTCGTGCTATTGGTTTGTTCCATAACGTTACATTAAAAAAAAACATATTGAGCATTAGCAGCGGCACCGCCTCCTGCAGCAGACAAGAATAGAAATTATATGTCAGAGTTTTTGGTTGTTTTTTGTAAAATCTCGACCGGGTGATTTCTTTTCGCATGGGCACGTTCCTTCTTCATTCATACGCGTCAGCTAGGGGAAAACAATAAAGTATAGCTTTTGATTTTTTGTGTACATATTTTCGATCGTGCCTTCTGTAAGTCAATTCCTCTCAGTAGCTGCTGGAAGACATAAGTGGAGAATTTGCGATTTGTCTACATATTTTCCTTCATGTTCCATCGTACCCTTCGTATATATACCTCTCCGTGCTTCTCACTCCCTCACCACCAAACTGAGGGAGCGGTTAACGTGTGGCTAATACGGCCATCTTCACACCTCTTTTCTCAGCAACCTAGTTACCAATAATGCGAAAGCCCTATACGACTCATGGGTCGAAAAAGCCGGCGTTGTCCGCAGTCAGTCAGGCGTGAAAAAAAAAAAAAAATGGCGAGTAAGGTTGTGTGACCAAACGATGACGTCATCATGACGTCCCCACTTTTTGACGACGTCACAATGACGTCGTTACGTGTCGTGGTGTCATTTATGATGTCGTGTTGTCGAAAAACAATGCTTAGATTGACGTGAATTTTTTCAAGGCGGTTTCCCCCCCCAAAAAAATCAATCAAACCTGCCCACTCCGTGAGACACGAATGACTAAATACGCATTTCGCATTCCGACACGTAGCCAGCCTTTCTTCTGTCTTCTTTTTAATCTGTGCTAGCTTTAATCGTCGAGCAGGTTTCATTGCTTACCTAGCCTTGACCGAGTACATCAAGCCGCACAAAGCTAGCAGCGTCCTAGCCAGCTGGTAACGCATAAACGACTTAGGAATACATTCCAGCGGGTATTCGTGGGGCTACCTTTGTTCTAGGCACGCTCGTTAAACACGCGTTTGTTTGCCCAAGCCGACACAGGGGAAAACTGTGCCCCGTGTTTTTGTTATGGCTGCTGTCTTTTTCCGGTATCTTAAGGGCGAGTTCGCGCTGGAAGCGACGCTGGCGCTCCGTCTACGTGCAGCGTTCTTCCGACTATAGCCGCCACTTGAACTAATGACGCAGGCAGCGTTTGAGTGTTTTTACGTCAGCCGCCTAACTTCGCTCAACTAAGGAACAATTATATAAAAGTTTGTTAAAGCATGCATGTATTATGGCCATTTTGAAGTAAAGAGCAACGACTTGTGAGGGTGGGGTCGGAAGTACATTCTTAGCACGGTAACCTTTAATTTATTTTATAGGTGCACAAAAGAAGTGAAAATATGCTCCTTTATAAAGGTTAAAGTGCTTTTAACCTTTATAAAGGAGCATATTTTCACATTTTTGTGCACCTATAAAATAAACTAAAGGTTACCGTGCTAAGGGTACGGGCAAACATCGTGGCGTAGAAACTCAAAAGGAGAGAAAGCTGAGCGATTTGGTAAGCGACCATAGTGAAAAGAATAGGCGAGCAAAACACGGACACAAGGGGAGACAAGTGGACAACACGAACGCCGGTTATCTGTTGAAGCAGAGCACTGAGGCGAAAAAAAGACACACAACTTATCCGCGCATGCTCAGGAATGCAGGCGCCACCTGTCATCCGGGTGCACGTGCCGGTCTACGCTCGATGATGATGATGATGATGATGATGATGATCTAGACAACTGTTAAGACATTCTATCTCTTCTCTGTTTAAGCTAATCGACGGCTGACGTACGCACGCGCTTCCACTATTATTGATATGCCAGGCCTCGACCATTAAACGCGTTGCTGCATTCCTATGCCTGTACAGAATCGCACATTCATCTAACTTGGGCATGCAGTTGCAATCCCGGCAGTGCAACGAAAGATTGGCTGGCTTTTTACCTGATAAACATCGTCTATGGTCAATTATTATCTGTGATCTATACAACACGCTGTCTTGCCCTACGTGGAAACGCCCGCAGCTAAATAGAATCTTATAAGCTACGCCCATGCGACAGTCGGTAAGAGTATTGCTGGCCGTGTGCTCAACCTGATAAATAATCTGTTCTCTTTTTTCTTTGCGATTATCCTATGGACGGCAGCACAAATCCTACATAACTTATTGGGAGCCGGAAAAGCAACGTTAACCTCATATCTACTTCCCACTTTCTTAAGCCTGTGCGATAGGTAGTGAATATAAGGGGTACTCACGCCTCTTTTCCTGTTTGCTACGGCGAGCGTTCCGGTCGAAATCTACTTCTTTAGGCGTTCAGATATAGTGACTATAGCTAGGCTAGGGTAACCTGCTTCTAAAAGGCGCTCGACTTGCGCATTAAAGCTTTGGTTCAATTTGTGCAAACATGATTTTCTTAGGGCTGATTTTAGCGCGACATGGCTATTCCGTTTTTCGCTATTTTCGAATGCTTGGAGTGAATATTGGACTGGCATGTTCCGCGACTGATTGGCACCGTTTTCTGGCTATGTTCAAAAAGTGTTGCGTGGCCCCTTTAAGAACGTGCCGAGTGCAAGCAAGCGCGCTCGGGCGCTTCACACTGCTGACGGAGTATTATCGCCTAGTCGACGCTGCCCTATTTATATCGACAATGATAAGTGACAACCGTTAATTTCTGCTGCGCTTTCTTTCCTCGTGTTCCTTTCCCATCGTAGTACAGCAAACCTAGTGCAAACTGATTCACCTCCGTGCGTTTCCTTTTTCTTTTCTTTCTCTCTGTATTGTTGTTTTGTAGGGTTTTACGTCCCAAAACCAGCTCTGATTGTGAGAGACGCCGTAGTGAAGGGCTCCGGAAATTTCGACCACCTGGGGTTCTTTAACGTGCACTGACATCGCACAGCACGCGGGACTCAACATTTCGCCTCCATCGAAATGCAGCCGCCGCGGCCGGGATTCGATCCCGCGACCCTCGGATCAGCAGCCGAGTACCATAGCCACTAGACCGCCGTGGCGGGGCTCTCTGTATTGTAACTCACACACACACACACTGAACAGAATTAGACCGGAGGGACGCAACCTCTGCCCTTCACCCTACCCAGCGGTTTTATTCCGTAAGCTACACTAAATGACGCAGTGGAACGAACAAGCAAGCGAGGTAGAGTCGAGCTCCACTAAATGACGCAGTGGAACGGACAAGCAAGCGAGGTAGAGTCGAGACGGAATAAAGCTACGAACAAGGAACCCCGTTGGTCTACGCTTAATTACGATTGCGTTAAGCTCGTCAAAAAAAAAAAAAACGAAGATAGAAAGGTAGGCGCAGCAAGCGACCGACGGCGTCCCTGTGGCTGGGAATACTGCTGTACTACGTGCACTTATCAGAGCGCGTATTCGTCTCAAGGTTCTGCTTTTGTGGAACCCATCCAAATGACAGGATGGGTTGCCTCGTAATTTGAAATTAATGGCCCGTGTGAACCGCTTCTCAAGGTCAGGTTGAGACAACGATCGAGAGCTTGGCCCAGAAGCGCAGCGGCCTTCGAAGCAGGCGTCCCATCTCGCCTACGAGCAATGTAGAAGCAAGCGGGTGGAGAGGCCCGTGTTTTACAGTCGAAAAACATAACGTCGCCAAAGAGAAACCACGCTTATGTGTCTGCGTATTTGGTCTTACAAGCGCTTTGACAAGCACTTTGCGATTCTATTTAACCGCCGTGGTAGATTAGCGGTTGGTGTGTTAATTGGTTTGCGATGCTCGAAGTCGGGGTATCGAATCCCTGCCACAGCGGCTGCATTTCGATGGAAAAAGTAAAATAAAATAAAATAAAATGAAAGGGGCGGAGGGGGGGTGGGGGCTGACACCCGTGTACATAGATTTAGGTGTACGTTAAAGACCAGGTGGTCAAAATTACTCCAGTACCCTCCACTACGAGGCGCGCCTCATAATCACATCGTGGTTTTGGCACGTAAAATCCCACCTATTATTATTATTATTATTATTATTATTATTATTATTATTATTATTATTATTATTATTATTATTATTATTATTATTTGCAACTTCATTCGGAAGTGATTCCCTGTTATGGGCATAGACAGCCATTCTGAGATGTTTCACAATGTAAGGGCCAGGAATGACTTGAGTAATTGAGTGAAAAAAAAAGGGAAAAGAAGGAAAACAGGAGTGGCATATCGACAAAGGCTGAACAACCAGATGATCATTAAGTTATTGGTTAATTGACTGGCAAACAACACACACGTCGTGGGTGGGACCATTGTGGAGACATGGGCGTCTAAAGGAAATGTGGTGGTGAATGAAACTGCGAAGCCATGCATAACTGCGGCACAATTATAAAACGTCATACTTTATTACCAACGCGGCAGAGAGCTACTGAAAATTGCAGCTTCGCGCAATTCTGTGGGCATCAGTGATGAGTTCAAGATTTTTATCGTGTAGCATTATGTTAGTTGTAGTGAAGAGCCACGGAGCATCCAAACCGCACTGTGAACACACAGAAAGGAACGGTGCAGAGAGGTGGCCTCGAGAAAGCTTCTCACAGTTGATATCGTTACGATGAATGCTTACATGCCTCAAGTTGTGCGGCAATATTGACACATGCATGTTTGCTTCACCGGATCACAATATTACTGTTGGTCGATTAACAATTGAGGTTCACGTTTCTAGCGTGTACGCAACGAAGCGAACAGGCAGCCGCACTATGAGAGCACTGACAGAACGTATCTCGTTATAACACGTTACGTCCGGTTTATGACTTATAAAATATTACACGATTGACTCTTAAACGTATACAAAACATTCTGAGCTCAACAACTTCTGGTGCCGATGAATCGCGCCGAAGAGGCTGCGCTTCGCAGAACAGACGCCGCAGTGCAGTTATTTGTCGCCAAGAAGAGCCGACACATTTTTTTTGCATTTATAAGAACTCAAGTACAGATAAGGGGGACGGTTGCTAAAGAGCGTTGCTGCATGAGCAACTCTCCACGGGGATGGAACAAACAAGACGTAGTTGCGTAGGAAGGGAAGGGAGGGAAAAGGGAAAAACAGAGAGGCAGGGAGGTTAACCAGAAAGGCGTCCGTTTGGGGGAATGGGAAGGGGGAATAGAAAGATGGGAGAGAGAGAGAGAGGAATGGGGACAACGAAAGAGACGTAAGATGACCCCATCAGTTAGAGACGTTCTCTCAAACCTATCGTGTTCAAGAAGCATAAAAGTGCTTTCAGTGCCTTGTGGACCGACGAGCAACGAGGGCGGTGTTCAAGTAGCATCTGCACGGAAAGTGGCCGATCGTCGAGTTGCGTAGTTGCGTAAAATCCCAACAAAGGACAGACAGACAGACAGACAGACAGACAGACAGACAGACAGACAGACAGACAGACAGACAGACAGAAAGACAGGCAGACAGACAGACAGACAACGGAAAGGTAAGCTTCTCCGCGCGAGCGAAAGTAAGATAAAGAAAATCGTGGCGTCATCACAGTCTTACACGTGACGTAATCAATGCGTCATCACTACGTCATACGATGACGTCACCACTTGGTCACACGATTTCGGCGCCCCTGGTGTTCACGACGGATGCCGAATTTTCCTACTCGCGAGCCAAGTGATGCTTTCGCGTTCAAAGAAACATTTGCCGAAATAGCAGCGATCTCAGTTGAACTGCTCGCTCTTGCCACAACTTGTCGTGCCGAAAATAAAGACGGCGCTATACGCGAACTTTCATACCAACGCGGACGTTGCCCGCATGCGGTTGTCCGTCACAAGAGTCGAGGGCGCACACATCTGCTCTCCTCCCCCTCCTCTCCCATTTCTTGTGCCCACTGTCAGTGCTCAGCCCTTCAACCGCCATGCAGAGAACGTGTCAGCTGCCGGCGCGTCTCACCCACTGCACATTTTAAATATAGGCCCGGCGGCACTAATGTTCGTCGTCAGCGGAATCCCGCCTTCCAAATGTTTTGCTGTGTAGACAACGTGTTGTTGCCCAACGCCGTCGTGTATACCTAACCCCCTTCCCTTTTGGACACTTGGCCTGAAACACCTTGCTCGGAAAACCAAGCCAAGATGACGGTTCGTCGCGCCGATTGAGTCACACGGGGCTGGGGCGGAAAAAAAATACAAAACAAAGAGATTGGGGAGCATGCGTTGCGTCACGGCGTGTTGCCACTTATGGCGCGCCGCCTGACGTTGCGTTGCCGTGTTTATGTGTCGCTGCCGTATTTGTTAACTTAGCGTTAACTTAGCGTGCGTGCTCCTGCTGCACGCGATCGGTGTGTCTTAGGTGCAAACCCGTTTATACTCTCCCCGTGCTATTTGCGAAAGCAGGGGAAGAAAAAAAGAAAAATAAGGAAAGGTGCCGGCGGAATTTTTACGGCACATGTTCTTACACCACTTCGGTTTTACAATGGGAAGTTTGCGGTGTTTACACAGCGAGTCAGCTGTAGCGGGCCGTGACGGGCAGCAATGCCGCTGATCACATAAACGACCAGTGTCACATTCACCCGACATGTAGCAGCAAATTCAATAGAGCGCTTGGCTTATTTGTTTGCCTGATTTGTACAGGTGTGGAAATAGGGATATTTTAGGCCGAACTAAATCGTACGTTGAACGCGTTTATAACAGCTTGTTAATACTGCGCAGCCGTTTTTGCAATAATTATACGATGGTGTTCACATCTAACTATTATAACGATAACAGTACTAGAGGGCCCCGCCACGGTGGTCTAGTGGCTATGGTACTCGGTTGCTGATCCGAAGGTCGCGGGATCGAATCCAGGCTGCGGCGGCTGCATTTCGATGGAGACGAAATGTTGAGGCCCGTGTGCTGTGCGATGTCAGTGCACGTTAAAGAACCCCAGGTGGTCGAAATTTCCGGAGCCCTCCACTACGGCGTCTCTCATAATCAGAGCTGGTTTGCGGACGCTAGACCCCACAAATCAATCAGAAGTACTAGAGGAACGTCGAGAACGAGAAAACGTATTATTTGCATGTGCAGTTTCTAGAAGAAAGGCGCAAATTTTGGCACCACAAAAGCAAAACAGAAGACAGGAAGAGCGCCACTACCAAATGATTTTATTGGCGTTCATGCTTCAGCATACATGACACTGCTGAGAAGTGTGACATGCGCAAAGCACAACCAGAAAAACAAGAGAAGTTTTCTTCAACATGAAATAACGTTATCGAGCAAGGCACGTTCTGAGGTATACAAAGATACTGATGGTTCACTGATACAGCTTTCACCATACTGCTAGATGTGGTATGCCTCTAAAATTTCTCTACAAAGAGGGTTCTTGTTCCTTCCGATAATTTCTACGCCTGAAAAACGTTTTTCAGACGTAGAAATAGACGTGCAGATTTCTTCAGAGAGAGCGAGTGCTCGTTCTATAACCCGTAAGGTCTAGATATCTCAAGATTTCGAGGAATGGTTTGTAAGTGTATAGTTTTTGTTGTTGTTTATATTTTTTATTTGCTATAGAATAATCTGGTGCTTTCCATGCGCGGTTTTGTAGCGTTTGAAGTGATGATGAATTGTATTGTGTAGTGGTCGTAAGAGTGGGTGTACGATATCCGAAAGAGACAAGTGGAACTTAACGCGATAAGGTCGCCGTAATACAACAATCGTGAAGCAATTTTCGCAGAGTAGTCATTGCTCCTCATCATTTTTTTAGTGGTGTGTGTGTGCGTGTTGAGGGGCAAGCATGCACGAATGGGTCACAGGCCTAATTAAGTATATTAGCAATGTAGCGAACTGAATGAACTATCGCACACATTTTGTTCGGGCGTAAGCCACGATACTGACATGTTGCTGTATGCACGTAAGGTGTTGTTGCCGCCATGTTTGCTTGTTACTCATAGTTCGTTTCTGTTCTCTTTTTTTCCAGCCGCTGACGAGCCACTGGACCAGTGAGTCGAAATGCTTTTCTTTCGTTTTCCTTCACCTTTCTCCCTTTGTTTTTGTCGTTTAAGGAAAGTGTTTTATACGACGCCCAACGACGGTGTTTACTACAAGTCCAAAAATGTTTTGGCAATATTGAGCTGAGGAACAGATGCAGTGAACTCTTGAATGACAACAACGCGCTTCCCCTGAATGTGATCGATGTTAGCGCGAGGCGTTGCATCCTCTGTTTCTGTATTAGTTGTAGTGCTAGTATGCGCAGTCGCGAGTCACTGCGCGCAAAAGGTGTCTCTGCTTTGTAGCTGCTTGTTCCCGATTTTGCTCGTGCAGCAGTGCACATTTCACACGCTCAAAACCACCATTCCCTCTTGGGATCCGTGGCGTCCCAGCTTTTGCACACGGAGCGCGTTACTCATCTCCAGGTGATCCCCGCACCTTCGGCATCGCTCGGGAGTTGTTTCAAAACCTTCGCGGGGCCGGCAGCTACGTGCATACCTCTACCCGCGCAGCCGCCTCAGAACGAGTTTGGCTTGGCACGCTCCAGCGAGCTTCTCGGCTGCCGCAGAAAACAGCTGATGTCGTTGGGCGGCCTGAATAATGCTCCGCCGCTGTTTCCTCCGAGCACTCCGCGCCGTGTTTCCGACGGGCTATAAACCGGGCCCTGCCACTGCTCGCGAAGCAGCCCTGTAGCCTTTCTCCGCACTTTCTAATCCTTTCACCTTTCTTCCAGCCGTTAGTAGCCTCCCTATATCACCCCCTCCCCCTTTCCCTTTCGCTCCCACATTGCCCAGAGAGAAGTGATCCCTTTCCTCGTCTCGCTTTACCCCGGGTGTCTCCAGCACTCTCCTCCCTCCTTCCCCCACTGTACTTCCCTCTCTTCTCGCCTTCTCCGAGCAAATACTCCTCCTGCTCCGCCTGTTTCTTCGTCATCATCGTCGTCGCCACCTCCATCACCACCGCAATAATAATAATAATAATAATAATAATAATAATAATAATAATAATAATAATAATAATGATAATAATAATAATAATAATAATAATAATAATAATAATAATAATAATAATAATAATAATAATAATCATCACATCGTAATTATCATCACCATATCCTTTTCTGTCTCACCTTTTCTGTCTCACACGATTTAGCCGTCCTTTCGAAGCACTTTATTTTTTCGTAATTCCTGTCAATTCCTTCTTCCCATCCTATTTCCTTTTTCCACGGATGCTTCCATTTCGACGGAGGCGCAATGTTGAGGGCCGTGTGCTGTGCGATGTCGGTGCACGTTTAAGGAACCCCAGGTGGTCGAAATTCCCGTAGGCCTCTCACTACGGCGTCTCCCATAAATCGTATCGTGGTTTTGGTACTGTTGAACCCCAGAAATCCGTCATATCGTATTTTCCTCTCTCCCTTCCTTCCGACTGTTCCGTCATTTCCTATACCGTCTCCTTCCCCACACAGCGTCAGCCTCTTCTCCTTTCCTCCTCCCTCTGGCTCCTTCTTTCCACTGAACACAGAAGCACTGCTGCCTTTCACTCGCCGTCCTGGAAGAGGTACGGAGGAGCGCTCGCTCGTGGTGCACCAGCAGAAGCAGCAGCAGCGGCGGCGGCGGCGTTATTTCTGGCGTCCCCCACCACACAACCGCCCACCGTGCGCGGTCATATCTCACGAGCCTGGCTTGGCAGCCGAAACCTCAGCGCCGCTAATTCGAGAATTGAAAGTGCGCTAAACGCCGCGACTGTCTCTCTCTTCAGTGCACTATAAGGCAGGCAGGGAGGGGGGGGGGACGTTGGAGCGACCTTGCGGGCGTGTTACGCGCTGCTGCTCCCGCGTCAAGTGGTCGTGGTGGTCATTTACAAGGGACATTAGCAGCAGCCGGCTGCCTCCTCAGTGAAAGCAGCTGCTGCAGTTAAGCTTGCTGCGGCCTGCCTTGAACGTAGCGTACCCACTTTCAATCGGTGAATTAACTGGGCGTTATTGTTTACTAATTACATTTTTGATCAGTCAGTGCCTAGGAACAGCCGAAAGTGTGCCATCCTGTGAGGGTCCACTATGTATTTTGTGCTAGTCCGCTGTGCGTCCTGTAAGAACGCAATACGTGTCTTGTGTATACCTTGCTCCTGTGTCTGCGTCGTACTTACTGCAACACTGTTTGGTTATGCGTGACCAGCTCGACCAAATTTCCGCCTTTGCCTTCAGGTGGCACAGTGGTTACGGTTCTCTGCTGCTGACCTGAGAGACATGGGTTCGATACGGGCCGCGACGGTCGCATTTTCGCAGAGGCGGAACGCTGGGGGGCCGTGTATACCGTGGGATTTCAGCGCCCATTAAAAGGAACCCCAGCTGGCTGATAAATCCGGAGTACTCCACTACGGGCTTGTCTCATAATGATATCGTGGTTTTGGCACGTATAACTCTACCAATCAGGTGAATATATTCTCGACCTCCACCATGTGGAGTGTTCGTTTCAGTATGCACTGGTTGAAGAAAGCTGGACAGCCGGCGCACCGGCATCAGTCCCCGTTCCCAGCGTTTGGGGCCTCTCCAATCAACGCACGCTGAAATGGGCAGTTCACTTAGCGGACTGTTACAGAATGGCATTCCATGTGTAAGTACTCCAATCGAATCGAACCTTATTTTCATCCCGAGAAAGAAGTGGTGAGGTAGAGGTACATCACTGAGGCCTGACCAAGCCCGGTCCCCTGTGCTATGTGCAGCACTTACGTAGGTCAGCTTGACGTAAGTCAAGGCACTTGACGAAAAGGATTTGAAGAAAAAAAATAAATGTTTTAATCCAGTAACGTGGCAGGCTGGAAGTTGCGTCTCTGTCTTTTTTTTTTTTTGAAGTAGTATAACGGAAATAAATGCAACTTTATCGAACAGACACGCAACATTTTACAAATAAACCATGACAATGAAAATCGTAAACTGAAAAAAAAAGAAAGAAAACTAAAGGAGCACATCAAGCTTGGGTAATCTCAATATGAATAGACACATACGTAAATTTATATACGTGTACACGTACAGGCATGTACAAAGACACGAAAACGAAAGGAAACTAAAAAAATGGGAGACTTAATTCAAGAAGTATGAGACAGAGTAGTCGAACGGAAAAAAGAGGAACGCAAGAGATGCAGTGTAAGCAGATACATCGTGGTCAGTGACTCCGGCAATAAGGCTAAATGAGGAGACAGAGTGAAGGCATTAGAGACAGTCCGCGCACCCTCACGTGGTGAGTAAATCAGGCTGAACACAGGGCTAGGAGCGTACATTCGACCGGTATTAATTGCAATAACAAGCAAAACAAACACTTTCCGCGTCTAGAGAGGGTGTAGAGGAGGTGGGAGTAACAGATACAGTGCTTTTGGTGAAGTTCCAATTCTATTTGCAACTCCAGGGCGAAGGCACGAAAGCGACATTGACACCGAGGAATGCGCGAGGAGATTAAAAAAAAAAAAAGAGAAACTGAAGAGTTAGAAAAGAGTTTTACCTAAGTTGCACTATTCTGAAAATGAAGTAGTTGACTTTTTCCGTTCTTGCGTGTGTCAGTGAGCTCTTTTATTGTTCTAGTGCATTTGTACTCAGAATGGAACCGATCCACTCCTGCTCAGGGCCTGGCAGTTTAGGCCAGCAGGAATGAATGAATGAATGAATGAATGAATGAATGAATGAATGAATGAATGAATGAATGAATGAATGAATGAATGAATGAATGAATAATAAATAAATAAATAAATAAATAAATAAAAACAGGAGAAAGGTGACTGTGTTCGTAATGCGCGTGAAAAAAGCAAACAAACAAACAAATGTTATAATGGTAAAAGTGGCTTTTTGACTGTATTAAAGCTTCGTAGCAAATCTGTGCCCTGGTGTAGGGGGAGTTTTAGAATAATAAGTGCCAGAGCTTTTCGGGCCAAAACCACAATATGCTTACGGGGTACGCCTTAGTAGAGGCCTTTATGCCACCTGGGTTACTTACCGGGCCCCGAACTCAAAGTGCGTGAGCCTGTAGCATTTTGTCACAGCCGGAAATGCGACCACCGCGCCCGGGATCAAGCCCGCGTCTTTTGTGTCACCAGCGGAACGCCGTGTACACTGTAAGACCGCTGCGGCTCGCAGGAACTTCTTGCTGACAACAAACTTAATACTGCTACATTGCTTACGGTTATGACATTACGACGGGTTATTCATAATGTAGCATTCCTTGGGAATGTTCTTATTCGCTCGCCTGAATGAACAGTTTCATTCATTCCTTGTCAGTCTTCCCTCGCTTTCTTGTAGAAAGCATAGCATGAAAAAAAAAAAGGACAATATCTCAGAAATTGGGCTCGGACTTGTTACAGCTTTTTACACCTGACCTGATCCCCAGATATTACTAGCGTGCTTGAAACTGCTAACTCATCTTTGCCTCCGAAGTCAACAAGCAAGGCTTCGCGCGGACGCGAAAGCTCGGAATTCCTAGCCCAGGAGCGCTCATCAATCTATCTTTTCTCCGCGCCACTTTTGCCCGAGGCACAATTCTCGAAATATTCTTGCGCGGAAAACGGGGCCACCCCAGTGCCGACCAGAGTGCTTTCAGACACAAACAGACATTCTAAAACTACGCTGTGTAGAAAAAGAGAAGCAAAAACAAAAAGACTTGTTTCGCCGCGGCGTCTCCGGGCTTCCGTTCACAGAGTAAACGTGGCAGAGCAGCAGTACAAGTCACGTATGAAAACAGCACCCTGCTTTAAAGAAACACATCGCTGCAACGGAGCGATTTAAATACACACGGATTCACCCAACGTAAATTTAAATAATATCTCTAATAAACTGAACTCCCAAGATTGCGTTTCTAGGGCACTAATATGTGTGCTTTTGAAACACTTTGCTAATCTCACGTCATGAAAAGCTTTCTCTTGTGAGCTAATGCCTACACTTCACAAATATTCTTAGCTCTTATGCAGATTTTCAGCGTGAAAGTTACCCAGCATAGGCAAATAACGCAGAATTTCTGTACGTTTTAAATGCGTAAAAGATAACTCGGCGTAGGTGAATAACACACTTTACATGAAGAAGACCTACTGTGACTTCAAAATACGTATCAGCTTTTATTAGTGTTTTTCTTTTTATTTTTCATTTCGCATGGTGAGGCAATCCAACTAGCACTCTTGACGTGGGAAAATTTTTCTTATGTTCATAAACTTTTTAATACAGTGAGGTTTGACAGCGCTATCGTAGTTTTGAGGTAGAAACACGTAAAGGCGACGCTCATTGTTAAGCTCGTCCTTAAATATGAACGGTTAAGAGTTTCACTGTTGCTAATTAGAAATTTTTAATACCACTGTCCAAAACATGTCACGCCCTTGCTTATTACTCAAAACAATTTTTTAATGTATCGCACTCGCTTCCGAGTGTAGCTCAATTAGTCTCGTTAAACTGAAGTATTCGTCAGTTAAAGGTATTAAAATATTTCCGAAAAAAAAAACCCACTGCGTCTAAAGTGAACTGAAATAGGTGATGTGACAGCTTAGTGATGACTGATTACAAAATGCGCAAATCAGGAATTATAACTCGGCACAAGAACAGGAGTTCAGGGTAGGCATGAAAGATGGACACATGGTGGAAAACAAGATCACTTGTTGGAACGTTGGCTCCAGCATCATTCCATGGTTTTCATTTTTTGTTTCAACAATCTCTTCATCACTAAATAAGAATACAAACGAAGAAATATCTTCCTCTTTGTGTCTTCTTGCGTGATGCCGTTTCGCAGCTTGCTCGTTCAGTAACCACTCATCGGAAGGAATTAGCTAACCCTTCAAGGAGTTCTTCTTGACAGCTTGACACACGTCATCGAGAACTTAGTTATCATTCGCCTACCACCGGCAGCCAATTGTGGATTAAGATGTTGCATAGAAGAGAGCGATTCCCCACGCATCTTCCCTTCACTTTCAGCGCATTATTCATGCCATCGCCGATCCCTGGCTCCGTCTCTGGCGCCACCCAGCGAACGCGTCTTAATCTTGCCCTAGAATCTCGGTTATCCTACTTCTCTTCCCGACCTCGCATAGCGCGGCTTGGGCGACCTTCCCGAAGGTCGGCTTCCGAAGCGTTCCCCCCGCCTTCGAGATCCGCGCCCCCTCCTCTCGAATACCTGTAAAACACGCAATCTGACCGAGTAGTATAGCTGCGATAAGGCAGCAGCGGCTGCGGTGGCGCTTGTTGGAGCGGGAGGAACACCTCCCAGCATCTTCCATCCTCTCCCCCCGTCTCTTTCCACCTCGAGCGCTCTCGAGGCACTGTGTGCACACCGCCCGCCCCTCCTCCTCTCCCGCAAGCTCGGACTCCCCCAAACTTTGCCGTCTCGTATACCTGCTCTCGGGCCTCTCGGAGGAACCGCTCTCTCCCACGAACAGGCGCCTTCTCTCCACCCTCTCGCTTTTACATCCGTCCCAGCCGCGGGACCCGGCCCACTTTACGAAAAAACCGCGCTCCGCCCGCTCGGCACTCCAGCGCCTCGGGAATTCCTCCGCCACCTCGAGGGTCGGGGGTTTCTCCCCCACCTCTGTCGCTGAGAACGTGCACGACCGCCACGAAAACAAAAGAGAGAACCTCGGAATACGACCACTCGTCGCCGCCTTCGACGCCTGCCCTCCAGTGCCTTCGGATTCGAAAGCCCCGAGACACACTGCGGGGATGTGCGCTCCGCTGCTGGATTAACTCCCCGCCTTGTGCCGGCTCGCTCTGTTCGTCCGTCTCCGAGTGAGCGACAGCAGAGAACGAGAGAGAGAGGAGAGAGAGAGAGAGAGAAGGGGTGGGGATCGGTGCTCGATCCCCCGTGCGATTTCTGGTGCAAAGCCGGCGGCCACACGACGGCGTCCTCGGCGAGTCGGGACCGGCGTGGATTTTAGCGTCGTCGCCGCCGACACCCGTCCGTCGTGATGGGGACACGGTAATCCAATCTTTCTCCTCCTCCTTGGCGCCGCTGCCACCGCTGCGCGAGCGTCCGCTTGGACGCTGCAGAGCGCTGCTATCGGGTCTCGAGCGAGGCCTTTTCGCGTGCTCGCTATGTGGAAGTAAAGATCGCCGGTGCGAGAGGAAACACGTAAAGCCCGCCGCTTCCCCTTACACGTTCCGCAGTATAGCGAATAAGTTCCGGCGTTGTAGTTGAAGTGTAACGGCCGACTCTCGTAAACCCGTCGTGGTAGGTTTAATTCAGATGCGCTGGTATGCTTGGGGACGTGAATTCGATTGTCGGCCACGGTGGCCGCAATTCGACTGGGGGCGCAACGTAGGAACACTCCAATACTATTGTATATAGTTGTGCGTTAGAGAATCGCAGGTGGTCGAAGTTAATTCGGAGTCTTTCGCTATAGCCTGCCTCATAATGCCGTCGTGGCCCTGAAACATACGACGTTAGGATTTAATTTCTGACGACTTTCGTAGTTCTTAAAAAAAAAGGAAAGTAGCCATAAAGGTTAGGTGGCCAGACACGTGAAAACTGAAGCGTATTTGTCAGCACACTTATATGCACCGAAACTACAAAGTTACTTTCTGCTGAATTAAGCCAAATGTGCGAGTAACGTTGCCTGCCCGTGAGCGAGGGCACTTAAAAACAGCGTTCACCACACTGACTGACTGTAACACGATGCATGATAAATTACCACCCAAATTTGCAGTGTATGTGGGCGTCTTTATTGCCCATTAGCAGTAATTTGTGCACGGTTCTACGGGTGACTTCAAAGGCCGTAGTCTTGAAAAAGCTGAATTGCGACGTGACGGGTCAAATTAAATTATCGGGCTGGAAAGCTTTTGCTGTGGCTTTTATTAAAGAACAAAAAATATATATAACCAGAGGCAGCAAACGTTCGTTGGCAAGGTTGAGCGAAGTGTTAAGTTACTGCGTCTGAGATTGTCCGAAGCCGTTTATGGCAAACTTAAGTTGATTAAGCTTTAAAAACGCGCATTTTCCCACGCTTGCAGACAGTGAGACGCTAATGTTTGTCAGGCCCAGCTTTTAATGCTGAATGCCACTTTTGTGAGAGAAAAGCAAGAAGTGATTAGAAATATGTCGTTTCTCTTAAACTCTGACGCTGTGCAGGTGCGTTGTTAATTCTTGTGAGCCTATGTTGTAACGAAAGAAGCGGTCACCTGTCACCTTTTCACGTCGACGATTGCTTGCGGCCTTACTTGCCGTCTAAGCTCGTTTTTGAAACTAGTCACCACATTCACCGAGTTCCCCTTTCGGATGTGCTTTTTGTGATTGCTCGTGTGGCTTCACTAATACGTCAACATAATATAGCATCAGGATTAGCTAAAATATTCTCTTATGAACACTTTCATCGTAAATACGTTTGTGAATACAGAGGCAGCTTATTGCTACACGTGACGACTGTCTTGTTCATCGTTCTCGAACAAAATAATCCTTCCAGAATACTTACTGTTACTATGACAAGGAATAGGATTGGAGGTTATACGAGCTAGGTACTAACCAATTAGACGGATAATTATATTGTTCCTGTTATTTTCCTTATGTTGTTTTGAATAAATACACAGAAATCAGATTTTGCGGCTACTTCATACTTTAGCTTCTGAATATTTTTTTTTTCGCAGCGCCACACGCGGCGAAGTTTTATTTAGACTAAAGTCTCCTAATAGCGCGTTCGCATTCTTCGAGTCTCTTACGTCACATGTCACTTACGCACCGACGCAGTTTCTGAACCACGAAAGCCAGGAAAACCACGTAGGGCCGACACTTAAACTATGAAGTGCGAGGGAAAGTAGCACTTTTCATTCACCGCGCTACCTGCTAAAGATGTATGTCGGGTATGCACTGACTAGATCCGGCAAAAGTTCTCTTAGTAACGTAGCAGCTTTTCCATTGATGACTCTTTGTGAACCGTGCTGTCTGCCACCGGACGCGTACGTTCTAACATTAAGCAAACACTCAGTTTAGAAGGTCTTACTAAAGTTTTCTTTGACTTGGTTAGCATTGTGCAGTGTTCTCTGTTGAGCGACGTCGACGATATTGTTGCTAGCGCCCATTCATACATTGAGCCAGCAAATCTTCTTTGCTCCAATGAGGCGTCGAGTTGGACGTTGCGTCACGTAAAACTGAAAGTGTCTTCGAAAATGGTCCGCCGAGCGTAACGTCATTGGTTGGTGTTTGCTATGCAATTAGTTCGAAGGAGGCCTAGCTTGTCGATGTGCCCAGTATATCAACATTAGAACATGCTTTTACGGGTAGTATTAGCTCCATTCCTCATGGCAATATCCAAGTAGTACGGCCACCAATGCGGTGAACCGCAGATTGTCATTTGGCTAGGTGAAGTTCCTTGACCACGCATTTTACGCACCAAACGCACTTCGGATTTCGCATACGTAAGGATCCAAGAATGATGGAAATTCTTCATAAACACTTTAGCTGCGGCGTTCGTGGTCCGTCCGTAAAGCGGCATCCACTCGTGTACTGCCGCTCATCGTACGAACGCATTCGAGTTAGAAAGCTTTCGAGAATTCGTTCCTTGGCGGTGTTGCGATGGAATGGGAATGTGAAACGAGCTGCCCGGAAGGGTGACCTTGGCGAACTTTGGGAAGGGGGGAGGCCATCCGAACACTTCCAGCAGTAGCAGTAGGTGCCGTGTGCAAAACATGCTGACACCACTGAAAGCGAAGATGACGCCCCGAGACGCGCCTGTCGCGCGGTCCCAGTTGCTTGGCCGTTGTTTCTGCTGGTTCTGCTGCTGCTGCTGTTTGTTGGGACTGGCTCTTTCTTTAGCTTGTTCCCTTCTTCCAGACGTAGAGCCAGCGAGGAGCGACTGAGGGATTTTCGAGAAGCCAGCCGCGCGGCTAGCCAAGAAACTGGGAACCGGGTCGGCTAGAAGAAAGAAGAAAAGAGGGGGAGGGGGAGGCGTGAAGCCAGGCCGGAATTTCTCTTTTACTTCTAATATTCCTCTGCCCCTCGAGCGAGGAGGGCAGCGTTGACTTGTTTGCGTGACTCAGACGAGCTAATATTACAGCTCCCTGGTTCTCTTCGGCGGCTTCATCCCACCTTTGCCGACACGGGGCTCGGTGCGGCCTACATTGGGGGGAGGCGTCGAAAGGCCAACTAGTCAATTATAGCGGACGCGGTTCAAGGGGTTCTCGCTCGAGGTCGCCCCCTCCGAGTTCTCAAGTAGAGGTCGGTGGGCCGTTACCGAAGAGAGACTCGGTAACGGCTTCCGTGTTACGTCAGCGGTTGCGCTGTTACTGAGGTTAAATTTCAACAGCCGTGCAGCAACAAACCCCTCAATCGCGGTCGATTTTCTTTCTCCTGAAGCTGTACGTCTGAGAATTAAGTTTATGCGCTTGTAAATAGCATGCCACATGTATTACGCTACGTTATAAGCATGGTATTTTTGTTGTGCTAAATAATGATAAGTAATAATAAGTAATGATAAGCAGTAATAATAAGTAATAGCTAAACGTTTTGTTGCTCTTCTACAGTTTTTCTAGTTTGATTTTGCGTAGTTATCTATGAGTGTTTTTATTATATTACGTTCTGTGATTTGTGTTCACCTGTGTCCATGCATCGGCATCTGTCGAATAAAGTGCGCCTGAAAGAGAGAGAGAGAGAGACGCGTTATCAATGCAACTCTAGCAATAATGAGGCGAGCAAGTATTCTACTTTCTCTTCTGGCCTACTTCATATTTGTAGATGCAAGGACAACATTCTTTTGCCGTTATACATTATTTAAAGGTGCCTTGAGTTATATTTGTTATAAAAAAGCACACAAAAAGCAGGGAGACTGCAAGAAACTGAACGTCGGCCTGGCGAAGCAGATGATTCAGCTCCTCGTGGTTACGTCACTGGCGCCTCTGAACTTTAGAACGTAGCTCAGAATAAGGGTAAGCAATGACGTTTTCAGGAGCATTTCGTTCGACTTTAATGAATTCACGGGACGAATGTTTAGATATTTATTCGGCCCATAACTTATTCCGACAAGCTGCAATCGTGCAGGCTTGTCAAAAGTGCCGCGAACGAGGGGTGCCCTCACAGCTGAGAGCTTTGGCACCTGCTTCAGTAAACTTTGTTGGTACTTTTATTACACATTCATGAACAAATTTTTAAAGAACACTGGTTTATATTTTAGTGATTGTGCTCCTTTCGCTTCATTGTGAAATGCTTTTAGAAACAAAACGTTTCGATGAAATTAAACAAACCGTATTCCCATGGCACCTTCGCATGCTATAGGGATGTGTATACCATAATTGGTACATCAGAACCCAATATCGTTATGTTATAAGCTTTATCGCTCGCTGCAAACTGAACATAATTTTTCTTATTTTCACTCTCCGCAGCAAACTTCCAATCTATTTATGTCGCTTTATGCAGAATAGTATGTCGAATGTGATGCCCATTAATTCCATCAGAAATGTTGCCTCTGAATAAATAGCTTCTATCGCCCTCTCTCTCTGACTTGGCGAGCTACACCTCATTTTAATCTACGTTGATCAGCTATTTCTAAGTTTATTAATGATTAATTTATGCGCTTATGTAGTCACGTCAATAAAACCCAATAAATCATGTCGTGATAAGTACGATTCGGTTGCATTAGCTGCGGATCGACCGAAAAAGCGTAGGCTTTTAATAAAAGCCTATTCTCCGCATTCTGTCACATTCTGCCGTATTTTGCCATATTTTGCTACAGAGTACGATGTTTGCTTTCTCATGCAGAGCATTGCTATATCCTGAAAGCAATGAATTCTAACATACCGAGCCCATCGTTAAGTCACTTGGCCTCAACTGCCCGATTAACTTGCACACTCCCAGAATTCATTAGCGCTAGCTGGTGGGTAGTTCTGGCTAATATTAGCTTAAAATGGCTAAGTGATCGCCGGTGTTGGTTAGTATAATCTGTCAGCTTGTTACAACGTCAGAACTGCCTTCATTGAATGCCGATCCAGCAACTGAGCTGTCCACTAAATTTTCGCAAGAGCACGGAATTCTGGTGTGTCTCTCAGTTCTTATGTCATACCTTCACGAATTTCATCTGAATTGATGCATAGAACACCCGTTCATGTACGATGCGATACAATGTGAAAGGGAACACTCGAATGTACGCCTTTCACATTGCCTGCGTCCTAACTGTGGACATAGACAATGCAAAGTGGCTGTGCAAACAATGTGAGTGCAGTACAACAGGTGCATCGAAAAGAGCCAGAACGAGTGACCAAGGTTTCTCTGCTGCAGATATACGCGGCTCTCCGTTTGTTAGAGAAAAAAATCTGTAGACACCCTGCACGCATGTTCCCTTTATTAGCGCAGCCGCTTCCACAGTGTCACACAGTGGCCGTAGCAGTGACCGCCTGCTCGCGTCTCGACATAATACATGTAAAAAACAAATTAGAAAGCTTCCGAAGCGGCCAGGCATTCACGGCGATAAATAAGGTCAGAGTGCGCTATGAGTCAATGACAAGGTGTTCAATCGCGTGTGCAAAGAGGCACAGGAACATTCGCGGAATGGGGAGCTGC